>OZ018327.1:46339138-46974138 GCA_963969495.1 Ceratothoa steindachneri
TTCCCAGTTGCTGTTTATATTACTTAGATTCGAGAGCAATAACTTGCTAAGTTTAAAAAACGGTTTATTTTCCCAAATCGGACGTTTTTCAAGCTTTTTTAAGAAATCGATCGAATCTCAAAACTGGCCGTTTTTGCATGTTTTTGCTTAATATTACTTTCCTCGGAGACCTTAATTTGATAATTTGAAGATATTTGCTTTATCGAAAAAAAACCCGTTTTTCCCTTCTTTTTTAGGAAATAGATCGAACTTTAAAAACGGCCGTTTTTCCAGGTTTTGGTTAATATTACTTAGATTCGAGAGCAATAACTTGCTAAGTTTGAATAACAGTTTATTTCCGGAAACTGACGTTTTTCAAGCCTTTTCAAGGAAATCGCTCGAATCTCAAAACTAGCCGTTTTTGCAGTTTTTGCTTAATATTACTTATATTTGGAGACCTTGATTCGATAAGTTAAGGATATTTGCATTATCCAAAAACTCCCGTTTTTCAATCTTTTTTAGGAAATAGATCAAACCTTAAAACGGCCGTTTTTCCAGGTTTTGGTTAATATTACTTAGATTCGCAGAGTAATTACTTGCTAAGTTTAAAAAATGGGTTTATTTTCCCAAACTGACGTTTTTCAAGCCTTTTGAAGAAATAGCTCGAATCTCAAAACAGGCTCTTTTTGCATGTTTTTGCATAATATTACTTATACTCGGAGACCTTGATTCGATAAGTTAAGGATATTTGCATGATCCAAAAAACTCCCGTTTTTTCTTCTTTTTTAGGAAATGGATCAATCCTTAAAATCAGCCGTTTTCTAGGTTTTGGTTAATATTACTTGGATTCGAGAGCAATAACTTGCTAAGTTTGAATAACAGTTTATTTTCCCAAAAGCGAAGTTTTTCAAGCCTTTTTAAGGAATCGCTCGAATCTCAAAACTGGCCGTTTTTGCATGTTTTTGCTTAATATTACTTATATAATGGGATCTTGATTCGATAAGTTAAGGATATTTGCCTAATCCAAAAAATTCCCGTTTCTCAATCTTTTTTAGGAAATAGATTAAACCTTAAAAACGGCCGTAATTTCGGGTTTTGGTTAATATTACTTAGACTTGAGAGTAATTACTTGCTAAGTTTGAAAAACGGTTTATTTTCCCAAAACTGAAGTTTTTCAAGCCTTTTTGAAGAAATTGCTCGAATCTCAAAACTGGCCGTCTTTGCATGTTTTGGCTTAAATATTACTTATATTTAGAGACCTTGATTCGATAAGTTAAGGATATTTGCATTATCCAAAAACTCCCGTTTTTCAATCTTTTTTAGGAAATAGATCAAACCTTAAAAACGGCCGTTTTTCCAGGTTTTGGTTAATATTACTTAGATTCGAGAGTAATTACTAGCTAAGTTTAAAAAATGGTTTATTTTCCCAAAACTGACGTTTTTCAGCCTTTTTGAAGAAATAGCTCGAATCTCAAAACTGGCCGTCTTTGCATGTTTTTGCTTAATATTACTTATATTTGGAGACCTTGATTCGATAAGTTAAGGATATTTGCATTATCCAAAACTCCCGTTTCTCTAATCTTTTTTAGGAAATAGATCAAACCTTGAAATCAGCCGTTTTTCCCAGTTTTAATTATATTACTTAGATTCGAGAGCAATAACTTGCTAAGTTTGAATAACAGTTCATGTTCCCAAAACTGACGTTTTTCAAGCCTTTTTAAGGAAATCGCTCGAATCTCAAAACTGGCCGTTTTTGCATGTTTTGCTTAATATTACTTATATTCGGAGACCTTGATTAGATAAGTTTAGGATATTTGCTTTATCGAAAAAACTCCCGTTTTTTAATCTTTTTTAGGAAATGATTAAACTTAAATACGGCCGTTTTTCCCAGTTTTGGTAATATTACTTAGATTCGAGAGTAATTACTTGCTAATTTTAAAAAATGGTTTATTTTCCCAAAACTGACGTTTTTCAAGCCTTTTTGAAGAAATAGCTCGAATCTCAAAACAGGCCCTTTTTGCATGTTTTTGCATAATATTACTTATACTCGGAGACCTTGATTCGATAAGTTTAGGATATTTGCATTATCCAGAAAACTCCCGTTTTTTCCCTTCTTTTTTAGGAAATAGATCAAACCTTAGAATCAGCCGTTTTTCTAGGTTTTGGTTAATATTACTTAGATTCGAGAGCAATAACTTGCTAAGTTTGAATAAAGTTCATTTTCCCAAAACTGACTTTTTTCAAGCCTTTTTAAGGAAATCGCTCGAATCTCAAAACTGGCCGTTTTTGCATGTTTTTGTATGTTTTTGCTTTATATTACTTATATTCGGAGACCTTGATTCGATAAGTTAAGGAAATTTTGCATTATCCAAAAAACTCCCGTTTCTCAATCTTTTTTAGGAAATAGATTAAACCTTAAAAACGGCCGTTTTTCCAGGTTTTGTTAATATTACTTAGACTTGAGAGTAATTACTTGCTAAGTTTGAAAAACGGTTTATTTTCCCAAAACTGACGTTTTTCAAGCCTTTTTGAAGAAAAAGCTCGAATTTCAAAAACTGGCTGTCTTTGCATGTTTTTGCTTAATATTACTTATATTTGGAGACCTTGATTCGATAAGTTAAGGATATTTGCATTATCCAAAAAACATCCCGTTTTTCAATCTTTTTAGGAAATAGATCAAACCTTAAAACAGCCGTTTTTCCAGGTTTTGGTTAATATTACTTAGATTCGAGAGTAATTTACTTGCTAAGTTTGAAAATGGGTTATTTTCCAAAACTGACGTTTTTCAGCCTTTTTAAAGAAATAGCTCGAATCTCAAAACAGGCCCTTTTTGCATGTTTTTGCATAATATTACTTATACTCGGAGACCTTGATTCGATAAGTTAAGGATATTTGCATTATCCAAAAAACTCCTGTTTTTCGATCTTTTTAGAAAATGGATCAAACCTTAAAATCAGCCGTTTTTCCCAGTTGCTGTTTATATTACTTAGATTCGAGAGCAATAACTTGCTAAGTTTGAAAAACGGTTTATTTTCCCAAATCGGACGTTTTTCAAAGCTTTTTTAAGAAATCGATCTAATCTCAAAACTGGCCGTTTTTGCATGTTTTTGCTTAATATTACTTTCCTCGGAGACCTTAATTTGATAATTTGAAGATATTTGCTTTATCGAAAAAAAACCCGTTTTTCCCTTCTTTTTTAGGAAATAGATCAGAACTTTAAAAACGGCCGTTTTTCCATGTTTTGGTTAATATTACTTAGATTCGAGAGCAATAACTTGCTAAGTTTGAATAACAAGTTTATTTTCCCAAAACTGACGTTTTTCAAGCCTTTTCAAGGAAAACGCTCGAATCTCAAACTAGCCGTTTTGCATGTTTTTGCTTAATATTACTTATATTTGGAGACCTTGATTCGATAATTAAGGATATTTGCATTATCCAAAAACTCCCGTTTTTCAATCTTTTTTAGGAAATAGATCAAACCTTAAAAACGGCCGTTTTTCCAGGTTTTGGTTAATATTACTTAGATTCGAGAGTAATTACTTGCTAAGTTTAAAAAAATGGTTTATTTTCCCCAAACTGACGTTTTCAAGCCTTTTTGAAGAAATAGCTCGAATCTCAAAACAGGCTCTTTTTGCATGTTTTTGCATAATATTACTTATACTCGGAGACCTTGATTCGATTAGTTAAGGATATTTGCATGATCCAAAAAACTCCCGTTTTTTCTTCTTTTTAGGGAAATGGATCAATCCTTAAAATCAGCCGTTTTTCTGGTTTTGGTTAATATTACTTGGATTCGAGAGCAATAACTTGCTAAGTTTGAATAACAGTTTATTTTCCCAAAAGCGAAGTTTTTCAAGCCTTTTTAAGGAAATCGCTCGAATCTCAAAACTGGCCGTTTTTGCATGTTTTTGCTTAATATTACTTATATTATGGGACCTTGATTCGATAAGTTAAGGATATTCGCCTAATCCAAAAAACTCCCGTTTCTCAATCTTTTTTAGGAAATAGATTAAACCTTAAAAACGGCCGTAATTTCGGGTTTTGGTTAATATTACTTAGACTTGAGAGTAATTACTTGCTAAGTTTGAAAAACGGTTTATTTTCCCAAAACTGACGTTTTTCAAGCCTTTTTGAAGAAATAGCTCGAATCTCAAAACTGGCCGTCTTTGCATGTTTTGGCTTAATATTACTTATATTTAGAGACCTTGATTCGATAAGTTAAGGATATTTGCATTATCCAAAAACTCCCGTTTTTCAATCTTTTTTAGGAAATAGATCAAACCTTAAAAACGGCCGTTTTTCCAGGTTTTGGTTAATATTACTTAGATTCGAGAGTAATTACTTGCTAAGTTTAAAAAATGGTTTATTTTCCCAAAACTGACGTTTTTCAAGCCTTTTTGAAGAAATAGCTCGAATCTCAAAACTGGCCGTCTTTGCATGTTTTTGCTTAATATTACTTATATTTGGAGACCTTGATTCGATAAGTTAAGGATATTTGCATTATCCAAAAACTCCCGTTTTCTAATCTTTTTTAGGAAATAGATCAAACCTTGAAATCAGCCGTTTTTCCCAGTTTTAATTATATTACTTAGATTCGAGAGCAATAACTTGCTAAGTTTGAATAACAGTTCATTTTCCTAAAACTGACGTTTTTCAAGCCTTTTTAAGGAAATCGCTCGAATCTCAAAACTGGCCGTTTTTGCATGTTTTTGCATGTTTTTGCTTAATATTACTTATATTCGGAGACCTTGATTAGATAAGTTTAGGATATTTGCTTTATCGAAAAAACTCCCGTTTTTCCCTTCTTTTTTAGGAATTAGATCAAACCTTGAAATCAGCCGTTTTTCCCAGTTTTAATTATATTACTTAGATTCGAGAGCAATAACTTGCTAAGTTTGAAAAACGGTTTATTTTCCCAAATCGGACTTTTTTCAAGCTTTTTTTAAGAAATCGATCGAATCTCAAAACTGGCCGTTTTTGCATGTTTTGCTTAATATCAGTTTCCTCTGAGACCTTAATTTGATAATTTGAAGATATTTGCTTTATCGAAAAAAACCCGTTTTTCCCTTCTTTTTTAGGAAATAGATCAAACCTTGAAATCAGCCGTTTTTCCCAGTTTTAGTTTATATTACTTAGATTCGAGAGCAATAACTTGCTAAGTTTGAAAAACAGTTTATTTTCCCAAATCGGACGTTTTTCAAGCTTTTTAAAGAAATCGATCGACTCTCAAAACTGGCTTTTTTTGCATGTTTTTGATTAATATTACTTATATTCGGAGACCTTGATTCGATAAGTTAAGGATATTTGCATTATCCAAAAAACCCCCGTTTTTCCCTTCTTTTTTAGGAAATAGATCAAAACGTAAAAAGGGCTGTTTTTCCAGGTTTTGGTTAACATTACTTAGATTCAAGAGCAATAACTTGCTAAGTTTGAATAACAGTTTATTTTCCCAATACTGACGTTTTTCAAGCCTTTTTAAGGAAATCGCTCGAATCTCAAAACAGGCCGTTTTTGCATGTTTTTGCTTAATATCACTTATATTCGGAGACCTTGATTCGATAAGTTAAGGATATTTGCATTATCCAAAAAACTCCAGGTTTTTCAATCTTTTTTAGGAAATAGATTAAACCTTAAAAACGGCCGTTTTTCCAGGTTTTGGTTAATATTACTTAGACTTGAGAGTAATTACTTGCTAAGTTTGAAAAACGGTTTAATTTCCCTAGACTGACGTTTTTCAAGCCTTTTTAAGGAAATCGCTCGAATCTGAAAACTGGCCGTTTTTGCATGTTTTTGCTTAATATTACTTATATTTGGAGACCTTGATTCGATAAGTTAAGGATATTTGCATTATCCAAAAACTCCCGTTTTTCAATCTTTTTTAGGAAATAGATCAAACCTTAAAAACGGCCGTTTTCCAGGTTTTGGTTAATATTACTTAGATTCGAGAGTAATTACTTGCTAAGTTTAAAAAATGGTTTATTTTCCCAAAACTGACGTTTTTCAAGCCTTTTAGAAGAAATAGATCGAATCTCAAAACAGGCCCTTTTTGCATGTTTTTGCATAATATTACTTATACTCGGAGACCTTGATTCGATAAGTTAAGGATATTTGCATTATCCAAAAAACTCCCGTTTTTTCTTCTTTTTTAGAAAATGGATCAATCCTTAAAATCAGCCGTTTTTCTAGGTTTTGGTTAATATTACTTAGATTCGAGAGCAATAACTTGCTAAGTTTGAATAACAGTTTATTTTCCCAAAAGCGAAGTTTTTCAAGCCTTTTTAAGGAAATCGTTCGAATCTCAAAACTGGCCGTTTTTGCATGTTTTTGCTTAATATTACTTATATTCGGAGACCTTGATTCGATAAGTTAAGGATATTTGCATTATCCAAAAACTCCCGTTTTTTAATCTTTTTTAGGAAATAGATTAAACCTTAAAAACGGCCGTTTTTCCAGGTTTTGGTTAATATTACTTAGATTCGAGAGTAATTACTTGCTAAGTTTAAAAAATGGTTTATTTTCCCAAAACTGACGTTTTTCAAGCCTTTTTGAAGAAATAGCTCGAATCTCAAAACAGGCCCTTTTTGCATGTTTTTGCATAATATTACTTATACTCGGAGACCTTGATTCGATAAGTTTAGGATATTTGCATTATCCAGAAAACTCCCGTTTTTCCCTTCTTTTTTAGGAAATAGATCAAACCTTAGAATCAGCCGTTTTTCTAGGTTTTGGTTAATATTACTTAGATTCGAGAGCAATAACTTGCTAAGTTTGAATAACAGTTCATTTTCCCAAAACTGACGTTTTTCAAGCCTTTTTAAGGAAATCGCTCGAATCTCAAAACTGGCCGTTTTTGCATGTTTTTGCATGTTTTTGCTTAATATTACTTATATTCGGAGACCTTGATTCGATAAGTTTAGGATATTTGCTTTATCGAAAAAACTCCCGTTTTTCCCTTCTTTTTTAGGATTTAGATCAAACCTAGAAATAAGCCGTTTTTCCCGGTTTTGGTTTATATTACTTAGATTCGAGAGCAATAACTTGCTAAGTTTGAAAAACGGTTTATTTTCCCAAATCGAACTTTTTTCAAGCTTTTTTTAAGAAATCGATCGAATCTCAAAACTGGCCGTTTTTGCATGTTTTGCTTAATATCAGTTTCCTCTGAGCCCTAAATTTGATAAGTTAAAGATATTTGCTTTATCGAAAAAAAACCCGTTTTCACCTTCTTTTTTACGAAATAGATCAAACCTTGAAATCAGCCGTTTTTCCCAGTTTTGGTTTATATTACTTAGATTCGAGAGCAATAACTTGCTAAGTTTGAAAAACAGTTTATTTTCCCAAATCGGACGTTTTTCAAGCTTTTTAAAGAAATCGATCGACTCTCAAAACTGGCTTTTTTTGCATGTTTTTGATTAATATTACTTATATTCGGAGACCTTGATTCGATAAGTTAAGGATATTTGCATTATCCAAAAAACCCCCGTTTTTCCCTTCTTTTTTAGGAAATAGATCAAAACGTAAAAAGGGCTGTTTTTCCAGGTTTTGGTTAACATTACTTAGATTCAAGAGCAATAACTTGCTAAGTTTGAATAACAGTTTATTTTCCCAATACTGACGTTTTTCAAGCCTTTTTGAGGAAATCGCTCGAATCTCAAAACAGGCCGTTTTTGCATGTTTTTGCTTAATATCACTTATATTCGGAGACCTTGATTCGATAAGTTAAGGATATTTGCATTATCCAAAAAACTCCAGGTTTTTCAATCTTTTTTAGGAAATAGATTAAACCTTAAAAACGGCCGTTTTTCCAGGTTTTGGTTAATATTACTTAGACTTGAGAGTAATTACTTGCTAAGTTTGAAAAACGGTTTAATTTCCCTAGACTGACGTTTTTCAAGCCTTTTTAAGGAAATCGCTCGAATCTGAAAACTGGCCGTTTTTGCATGTTTTTGCTTAATATTACTTATATTTGGAGACCTTGATTCGATAAGTTAAGGATATTTGCATTATCCAAAAACTCCCGTTTTTCAATCTTTTTTAGGAAATAGATCAAACCTTAAAAACGGCCGTTTTCCAGGTTTTGGTTAATATTACTTAGATTCGAGAGTAATTACTTGCTAAGTTTAAAAAATGGTTTATTTTCCCAAAACTGACGTTTTTCAAGCCTTTTAGAAGAAATAGATCGAATCTCAAAACAGGCCCTTTTTGCATGTTTTTGCATAATATTACTTATACTCGGAGACCTTGATTCGATAAGTTAAGGATATTTGCATTATCCAAAAAACTCCCGTTTTTTCTTCTTTTTTAGAAAATGGATCAATCCTTAAAATCAGCCGTTTTTCTAGGTTTTGGTTAATATTACTTAGATTCGAGAGCAATAACTTGCTAAGTTTGAATAACAGTTTATTTTCCCAAAAGCGAAGTTTTTCAAGCCTTTTTAAGGAAATCGTTCGAATCTCAAAACTGGCCGTTTTTGCATGTTTTTGCTTAATATTACTTATATTCGGAGACCTTGATTCGATAAGTTAAGGATATTTGCATTATCCAAAAACTCCCGTTTTTTAATCTTTTTTAGGAAATAGATTAAACCTTAAAAACGGCCGTTTTTCCAGGTTTTGGTTAATATTACTTAGATTCGAGAGTAATTACTTGCTAAGTTTAAAAAATGGTTTATTTTCCCAAAACTGACGTTTTTCAAGCCTTTTTGAAGAAATAGCTCGAATCTCAAAACAGGCCCTTTTTGCATGTTTTTGCATAATATTACTTATACTCGGAGACCTTGATTCGATAAGTTTAGGATATTTGCATTATCCAGAAAACTCCCGTTTTTCCCTTCTTTTTTAGGAAATAGATCAAACCTTAGAATCAGCCGTTTTTCTAGGTTTTGGTTAATATTACTTAGATTCGAGAGCAATAACTTGCTAAGTTTGAATAACAGTTCATTTTCCCAAAACTGACGTTTTTCAAGCCTTTTTAAGGAAATCGCTCGAATCTCAAAACTGGCCGTTTTTGCATGTTTTTGCATGTTTTTGCTTAATATTACTTATATTCGGAGACCTTGATTCGATAAGTTTAGGATATTTGCTTTATCGAAAAAACTCCCGTTTTTCCCTTCTTTTTTAGGATTTAGATCAAACCTAGAAATCAGCCGTTTTTCCCGGTTTTGGTTTATATTACTTAGATTCGAGAGCAATAACTTGCTAAGTTTGAAAAACGGTTTATTTTCCCAAATCGAACTTTTTTCAAGCTTTTTTTAAGAAATCGATCGAATCTCAAAACTGGCCGTTTTTGCATGTTTTGCTTAATATCAGTTTCCTCTGAGCCCTAAATTTGATAAGTTAAAGATATTTGCTTTATCGAAAAAAAACCCGTTTTCACCTTCTTTTTTACGAAATAGATCAAACCTTGAAATCAGCCGTTTTTCCCAGTTTTGGTTTATATTACTTAGATTCGAGAGCAATAACTTGCTAAGTTTGAATAACAGTTTATTTTCCCAAATCGGACGTTTTTCAAGCTTTTTAAAGAAATCGATCGACTCTCAAAACTGGCTTTTTTTGCATGTTTTTGCTTAATATTACTTATATTCAGAGACCTTGATTCGATAAGTTAAGGATATTTGCATTATCCAAAAAACTCCCGTTTTTCAATCTTTTTTAGGAAATAGATTAAACCTTAAAAATGGCCGTGTTTCCAGGTTTTGGTTAATATTACTTAGATTCGAGAGTAATTACTTGCTTAGTTTGAAAAACGATCTATTTCCCCAAAACTGACGTTTTTCAAGCCTTTTTGAAGAAATACCTCGAATCTCAAAACGGGACGTTTTTGCAGGTTTTGGCTTAATATTACTTATACTCGGAGACCTTAATTCGATAAGTTAAGGATATTTGCATTATCCAAAAAACTTCCGTTTTTCAATCTTTTTTAGGAAATGGATCAAACCTTAAAATCAGCTGTTTTTCTCAGTTTTGGTTTATATTACATAGATTCGAGAGCAATAACTTGCTAAGTTTGTAAAACGGTTTATTTTCCCAAATCAGACGTTTTTCAAGCTTTTTTAAGAAATCGATCGAATCTCAAAACAGGCCGTTTTTGCATGTTTTTGCTTAATATTAGTTTCCTCGGAGACCTTAATTTAATAAGTTGAAGATATTTGCTTTATCGAAAAAAAACCCCGTTTTTGCCTTCTTTTTTAGGAAATTAATCAAACCTTAAAAACGGCTGTTTTTCCAGGTTTTGGTTAATATTACTTAGATTCGAGAGCAATAACTTGCTTAGTTTGAAAAACAGTTAATTTTCACAAAACTGACATTTTTCAAGCCTTTTTGAAGAAATATCTCGAATCTCAAAAATAGCCGGTTATGCATGTTTTTGATTAATATTACTTATACTCGGAGACCTTGATTCGATAAGTTAAGAATATTTGCATTATCCAAAAAACTCCCGTTTTTCCCTTCTTTTTTAGGAAATAGATCAAACCTTAAAAACGGCCGTTTTTATAGGTTTTGGTAAATATAACTTAGATTTGAGAGCAATAACTTGCTAAGTTTGAATAGCAGTTTATTTTCCCAAAACTGACGTTTTTCAAGCCTTTTTAAGAAAATCGATCGAATCTCGAAACTGGCCGTTTTTGCTTGTTTTTGCTTAATATTACTTGTATTCGGAGACCTTGATTCGATAAGTTAAGGATATTTGCATTATCCAAAAACCTCCCGTTTTTCAATTTTTTTAGGAAATGGATCAAACCTTACAATCAGCCGTTTTTCCCAGTTTTGGGTTATATTACTTAGATTCGAGAGCAATAACTTGCTAAGTTTGAAAAACGGTTTATTTTTCAAAATCGAACGTTTTTCAAGCTTTTTTAAGAAATCGATCGAATCTCAAAACTGGCCGTTTTTGCAAGTTTTTGGTTAATATTAGTTTCCTCGGAGACCTTAATTTAATAAGTTGAAGATATTTGCTTTATCGAAAAAACTTCCGTTTTTGCCTTCTTTTTTAGGAAATAGATCAAACCTTAAAAACGTCCGTTTTTCCAGGTGTGGGTTAATATTACTTAGAATCGAGAGCAATAACCTGCTTAGTTTGAAAAACAGTTAATTTTCCCAAAACTGACATTTTTCAAGCCTTTTTGAAGAAATATCTCGAATCTCAAAACTAGCCGGTTTTGCATGTTTTTGATTAATATTACTTATACTCGGAGACCTTGATTCGATAAGTTAAGAATATTTGCCTTATCCAAAAAAACTCCCGTTTTTTCTTCTTTTTTAGGAAATGGATCAATCCTTAAAATCAGCCGTTTCTCTAGGTTTTTAGTTAATATTACTTAGATTCGAGAGCAATAACTTGCTAAGTTTGAATAACAGTTTATTTTCCCAAAACTGACTTTTTTCAAGCCTTTTTAAGAAAATCGCTTTTTTAGGAAATGGATCAATCCTTAAAATCAGCCGTTTTTCTAGGTTTTTAGTTAATATTACTTAGATTTGAGAGCAATAACTTGCTAAGTTTGAATAACAGTTCATTTTCCCAAAACTGACGTTTTTCAAGCCTTTTTAAGGAAATCGCTCAAATCTCAAAACTGGCCGTTTTTGCATGTTTTTGCATGTTTTTGCTTAATATTACTTATATTCGGAGACCTTGATTCGATAAGTTTAGGATATTTGCTTTATCGAAAAAACTCCCGTTTTTCCCTTCTTTTTTAGGATTTAGATCAAACCTAGAAATCAGCCGTTTTTCCCAGTTTTGGTTTATATTACTTAGATTCGAGAGCAATAACTTGCTAAGTTTGAAAAACGGTTTATTTTCCCAAATCGAACTTTTTTCAAGCTTTTTTTAAGAAATCGATCGAATCTCAAAACTGGACGTTTTTGCATGTTTTGCTTAATATCAGTTTCCTCTGAGACCTAAATTTGATAGGTTAAAGATATTTGCTTTATCGAAAAAAACCCCGTTTTCACCTTCTTTTTTACGAAATAGATCAAACCTTGAAATCAGCCGTTTTTCCCAGTTTTGGTTTATATTACTTAGATTCGAGAGCAATAACTTGCTAAGTTTGAATAACAGTTTATTTTCCCAAATCGGACGTTTTTCAAGCTTTTTTAAGAAATCGATCGACTCTCAAAACTGGCTTTTTTTGCATGTTTTTGATTAATTTTACTTTCCTGGGAGACCTTAATTTGATAAGTTGAAGATATTTGCTTAATCGAAAAAACTCCCGTTTTCCCCTACTTTTTTAGAAAATAGATCAAACCTTAAAAACGTCCGTTTTTCTAAGGTTTTGGTAAATATTACTTAGATTCGAGAGCAATAACTTTCTTAGTTAGAAAAACAGTTTATTTTTCCCAAACTGACATTTTTCAAGCCTTTTTGAAGAAATATCTCGAATCTCAAAACTAGCCGTTTTTGCTTGTTTTTGCTTAATATTACTTATATTCAGAGACCTTGATTCGATAAGTTAAGGATATTTGCATTATCCAAAAAACTCCCGTTTTTCCCTTTTTTTTTAAGAAATAGATCAAAACGTAAAAAAGGGCTGTTTTTCCAGGTTTTGGTTAACATTACTTAGATTCGAGAGCAATAACTTGCTAAGTCTGAATAACAGTTTATTTTCCAAATACTGACGTTTTTCAAGCCTTTTTAAGGAAATCGCTCGAATCTCAAAACAGGCCGTTTTTGCATGTTTTTGCTTAATATTACTTATACTAGGAGACCTTGATTCGATAAGTTAAGGATATTTGCATTATCCCAAAAACTCCCGTTTTTCAATCTTTTTTAGGAAATGGATCAAACCTTAAAATCAGCTGTTTTTACCAGTTTCTGTTTATATTACTTAGATTCGAGAGCAATAACTTGCTAAGTTTGAAAAACGGTTTATTTTCCCAAATCGGACGTTTTTCAAGCTTTTTTAAGAAATCGATCGAATCTCAAAACTGGCCGTTTTTGCATGTTTTTGCTTAATATTACTTTCCTCGGAGACCTTAATTTGATAAGTTGAAGATATTTGCTTTATCAAAAAACCCCCCGTTTTTCCCTTCTTTTTTAGGAAATAGATCAAACTTTAAAAACTGCCGTTTTTCCAGGTGTTGGTTAATATTACTTAGATTCGAGAGCAATAACTTGCTAAGTTTGAATAACAGTTTATTTTCCCAAAACTGACGTTTTTCAAGCCTTTTTAAGGAAATCGCTCGAATCTCAAAACGGGCCGTTTTTGCATGTTTTTGCTTAATATTACTTATATTCGGAAACCCTTGATTCGATAAGTTAAGGATATTTGCATTATCCAAAAAACTCCCGTTTTTCAATCTTTTTTAGGAAATAGATTAAACCTTAAAAATGGCCGTGTTTCCAGGTTTTGGTTAATATTACTTAGATTCGAGAGTAATTACTTGCTTAGTTTGAAAAACGATCTATTTCCCCAAAACTGACGTTTTTCAAGCCTTTTTGAAGAAATACCTCGAATCTCAAAACGGGACGTTTTTGCAGGTTTTGGCTTAATATTTCTTATACTCGGAGACCTTAATTCGATAAGTTAAGGATATTGGCATTATCCAAAAAACTTCCGTTTTTCAATCTTTTTTAGGAAATGGATCAAACCTTAAAATCAGCTGTTTTTCTCAGTTTTGGTTTATATTACATAGATTCGAGAGCAATAACTGCTAAGTTTGAAAAACGGTTTATTTTCCCAAATCAGACGTTTTTCAAGCTTTTTTAAGAAATCGATCGAATCTCAAAACAAGGCCGTTTTTGCATGTTTTTGCTTAATATTAGTTTCCTCGGAGACCTTAATTTAATAAGTTGAAGATATTTGCTTTATCGAAAAAAACTCCCGTTTTTGCCTTCTTTTTTAGGAAATTAATCAAACCTTAAAAACAGCTGTTTTTCCAGGTTTTGGTTAATATTACTTAGATTCGAGAGCAATAACTTGCTTAGTTTGAAAAACAGTTAATTTTCACAAAACTGACATTTTTCAAGCCTTTTTGAAGAAATATCTCGAATCTCAAAACTAGCCGGTTATGCATGTTTTTGATTAATATTACTTATACTCGGAGACTTTGATTCGATAAGTTAAGAATATTTGCATTATCCAAAAAACTCCCGTTTTTCCCTTCTTTTTTAGGAAATAGATCAAACCTTAAAAACGGCCGTTTTTATAGGTTTTGGTTAATATAACTTAGATTCGAGAGCAAAAACTTGCTAAGTTTGAATAGCAGTTTATTTTCCCAAAACTGACGTTTTACAAGCCTTTTTATTAAATCGATCGAATCTCGAAACTGGCCGTTTTTGCTTGTTTTTGCTTAATATTACTTGTATTCGGAGACCTTGATTCGATAAGTTAAGGATATTTGCATTATCCAAAAACCTCCCGTTTTTCAATTTTTTTAGGAAATGGATCAAACCTTACAATCAGCCGTTTTTCCCAGTTTTGGGTTATATTACTTAGATTCGAGAGCAATAACTTGCTAAGTTTGAAAAACGGTTTATTTTTCAAAATCGAACGTTTTTCAAGCTTTTTTGAGAAATCGATCGAATTTCAAAACTGGCCGTTTTTGCAAGTTTTTGGTAAATATTAGTTTCCTCGGAGACCTTAATTTAATAAGTTGAAGATATTTGCTTTATCGAAAAAACTTCCGTTTTTGCCTTCTTTTTTAGGAAATAGATCAAACCTTAAAAACGTCCGTTTTTCCAGGTGTGGGTTAATATTACTTAGAATCGAGAGCAATAAACTGCTTAGTTTGAAAAACAGTTAATTTTCCCAAAACTGACATTTTTCAAGCCTTTTTGAAGAAATATCTCGAATCTCAAAACTAGCCGGTTTTGCATGTTTTTGATTAATATTACTTATACTCGGAGACCTTGATTCGATAAGTTAAGAATATTTGCATTATCCAAAAAAACTCCCGTTTTTTCTTCTTTTTTAGGAAATGGATCAATCCTTAAAATCAGCCGTTTTTCTAGGTTTTTAGTTAATATTACTTAGATTCGAGAGCAATAACTTGCTAAGTTTGAATAACAGTTTATTTTCCTAAAACTGACATTTTTCAAGCCTTTTTGAAGTAAAAACTCGAATCTCAAAACAGGCCGTTTTTGCATGTTTTTGATTAATCTTACTTATACTCGGAGACCTTGATTGTATAAGTTAAGAATATTTGCATTATCCAAAAAACTCCCGTTTTTCCCTTCTTTTTTAGGAAATAGATCAAACCTTAAAAACGGCCGTTTTTCTAGGTTTTGGTTAATATTACTTAGATTCGAGAGCAATAACTTGCTAAGTTTGAATAGCAGTTTATTTTCCGAAAACTGACGTTTTTCAAGCCTTTTTAAGAAAATCGATCGAATCTCGAAACTGGCCGTTTTTGCATGTTTTTGCTTAATATTACTTGTATTCGGAGACCTTGATTCGATAAGTTAAGGATATTTGCATCATCCAAAAACCTCCCGTTTTTCAATTTTTTTAGGAAATGGATCAAACCTTACAATCAGCCGTTTTTCCCAGTTTTGGGTTATATTACTTAGATTCGAAAGCAATAACTTGCTAAGTTTAAAAAACGGTTTATTTTTCCAAATCGAACGTTTTTCAAGCTTTTTTAAGAAATCGATCGAATCTCAAAACTGGCCGTTTTTGCATGTTTTTGCCCTAATATTACTTTCCTCGGAGACCTTAATTTGATAAGTTGAAGATATTTGCTTTATCGAAAAAACTATTACTTAGAAAATCACTTAGATTCGAGAGCAATAATATGCTTAGTTTGAAAAACAGTTTATTTTCCCCAAACTGACATTTTTCAAGCCTTTTTGAAGAAATATCTCGAATCTCAAAACTAGCCGTTTTTGCATGTTTTTGCTTAATATTACTTATACTCAGAGACCTTGATTCGATAAGTTAAGAATATTTGCATTATCCAAAAAACTCCCGTTTTTCCCTTCTTTTTTAGGAAATAGATCAAACCTTAAAAACGGCCGTTTTTCCAGGTTTTGGTTAATATTACTTAGATTCGAGAGCAATAACTTGCTAAGTTTGAATAACAGTTTATTTTCCCAATACTGACGTTTTTCAAGCCTTTTTAAGGAAACCGCTCGAATCTCAAAACAGGCCGTTTTTGCATGTTTTTGCTTAATATTACTTATATTCGGAGACCTTGATTCGATAATTTAAGGATATTTGCATTATCCAAAAAACTTCCGTTTTTCAATCTTTTTTAGGAAATGGATCAAACCTTAAAATCAGCTCTTTTTCTCAGTTTTGGTTTATATTACATAGATTCGAGAGCAATAACTTGCTAAGTTTGAAAAACGGTTTATTTTCCCAAATCAGACGTTTTTCAAGCTTTTTTAAGAAATCGATCGAATCTCAAAACTGGCTGGTTTTGCATGTTTTTGCTTAATATTAGTTTCCTCGGAGACCTTAATTTGATAAGTTGAAGATATTTGCTTTATCGAAAAAAACTCCCGTTTTTGCCTTCTTTTTTAGGAAATTAATCAAACCTTAAAAACGGCTGTTTTTCCAGGTTTTGGTTAATATTACTTAGATTCGAGAGCAATAACTTGCTTAGTTTGAAAAACAGTTAATTTTCACAAAACTGACCTTTTTTAAGCCTTTTTGAAGAAATATCTCGAATCTCAAAACTAGCCGGTTTTGCCTGTTTTTGATTAATATTACTTATACTCGGAGACCTTGATTCGATAAGTTAAGAATATTTGCATTATCCAAAAAACTCCCGTTTTTCCCTTCCTTTTTAGGAAATAGATCAAACCTTAAAAACGGCCGTTTTTCTAGGTTTTGGTTAATATAACTTAGATTCGAGAGCAATAACTTGCTAAGTTTGAATAGCAGTTTATTTTCCCAAAACTGACGTTTTTCAAGCCTTTTTAAGAAAATCGATCGAATCTCGAAACTGGCCGTTTTTGCATGTTTTTGCTTAATATTACTTGTATTCGGAGACCTTGATTCGATAAGTTAAGGATATTTGCATTATCCAAAAACCTCCCGTTTTTCAATTTTTTTAGGAAATGGATCAAACCTTACAATCAGCCGTTTTTACAGGTGTTGGTTAATATTACTTAGATTCGAGAGCAATAACTTGCTAAGTTTGAATAACAGTTTATTTTCCCAAAACTGACGTTTTTCAAGCCTTTTTAAGGAAATCGCTCGAATCTCAAAACGGGCCGTTTTTGCATGTTTTTGCTTAATATTACTTATATTCGGAAACCCTTGATTCGATAAGTTAAGGATATTTGCATTATCCAAAAACCTCCCGTTTTTCAATCTTTTTTAGGAAATAGATTAAACCTTAAAAATGGCCGTGTTTCCAGGTTTTGGTTAATATTACTTAGATTCGAGAGTAATTACTTGCTTAGTTTGAAAAACGATCTATTTCCCCAAAACTGACGTTTTTCAAGCCTTTTTGAAGAAATACCTCGAATCTCAAAACGGGACGTTTTTGCAGGTTTTGGCTTAATATTACTTATACTCGGAGACCTTAATTCGATAAGTTAAGGATATTTGCATTATCCAAAAAACTTCCGTTTTTCAATCTTGTTTAGGAAATGGATCAAACCTTAAAATCAGCTGTTTTTCTCAGTTTTGGTTTATATTACATAGATTCGAGAGAAATAACTTGCTAAGTTTGAAAAACGGTTTATTTTCCCAAATCAGACGTTTTTCAAGCTTTTTTAAGAAATCGATCGAATCTCAAAACAGGCCGTTTTTGCATGTTTTTGCTTAATATTAGTTTCCTCGGAGACCTTAATTTAATAAGTTGAAGATATTTGCTTTATCGAAAAAAACTCCCGTTTTTGCCTTCTTTTTTAGGAAATTAATCAAACCTTAAAAACGGCTGTTTTTCCAGGTTTTGGTTAATATTACTTAGATTCGAGAGCAATAACTTGCTTAGTTTGAAAAACAGTTAATTTTCACAAAACTGACATTTTTCAAGCCTTTTTGAAGAAATATCTCGAATCTCAAAACTAGCCGGTTATGCATGTTTTTGATTAATATTACTTATACTCGGAGACCTTGATTCGATAAGTTAAGAATATTTGCATTATCCAAAAAACTCCCGTTTTTCCCTTCTTTTTTAGGAAATAGATCAAAGCTTAAAAACGGCCGTTTTTATAGGTTTTGGTTAATATAACTTAGATTCGAGAGCAATAACTTGCTAAGTTTGAATAGCAGTTTATTTTCCCAAAACTGACGTTTTTCAAGCCTTTTTAAGAAAATCGATCGAATCTCGAAACTGGCCGTTTTTGCTTGTTTTTGCTTAATATTACTTGTATTCGGAGACCTTGATTCGATAGGTTAAGGATATTTGCATTATCCAAAAACCTCCCGTTTTTCAATTTTTTTAGGAAATGGATCAAACCTTACAATCAGCCGTTTTTCCCAGTTTTGGGTTATATTACTTAGATTCGAGAGCAATAACTTGCTAAGTTTGAAAAACGGTTTATTTTTCAAAATCGAACGTTTTTCAAGCTTTTTTAAGAAATCGATCGAATCTCAAAACTGGCTGGTTTTGCATGTTTTTGCTTAATATTAGTTTCCTCGGAGACCTTAATGTGATAAGTTGAAGATATTTGCTTTATCGAAAAAAACTCCCGTTTTTGCCTTCTTTTTTAGGAAATTAATCAAACCTTAAAAACGGCTGTTTTTCCAGGTTTTGGTTAATATTACTTAGATTCGAGAGCAATAACTTGCTTAGTTTGAAAAACAGTTAATTTTCACAAAACTGACATTTTTCAAGCCTTTTTGAAGAAATATCTCGAATCTCAAAACTTGCCGGTTTTGCCTGTTTTTGATTAATATTACTTATACTCGGAGACCTTGATTCGATAAGTTAAGAATATTTGCATTATCCAAAAAACTCCCGTTTTTCCCTTCTTTTTTAGGAAATAGATCAAACCTTAAAAACGGCCGTTTTTCTAGGTTTTGGTTAATATAACTTAGATTCGAGAGCAATAACTTGCTAAGTTTGAATAGCAGTTTATTTTCCTAAAACTTACGTTTTTCAAGCCTTTTTAAGAAAATCGATCGAATCTCGAAACTGGCCGTTTTTGCATGTTTTTGCTTAATATTACTTGTATTCGGAGACCTTGATTCGATAAGTTAAGGATATTTGCATTATCCAAAAACCTCTCGTTTTTCAATTTTTTTAGGAAATGGATCAAACCTTACAATCAGCCGTTTTTCCAGGTGTTGGTTAATATTACTTAGATTCGAGAGCAATAACTTGCTAAGTTTGAATAGCAGTTTATTTTCCCAAAACTGACGTTTTTCAAGCCTTTTTAAGAAAATCGATCGAATCTCGAAACTGGCCGTTTTTGCTTGTTTTTGCTTAATATTACTTGTATTCGGAGACCTTGATTCGATAAGTTAAGGATATTTGCATTATCCAAAAACCTCCCGTTTTTCAATTTTTTTAGGAAATGGATCAAACCTTACAATCAGCCGTTTTTCCCAGTTTTGGGTTATATTACTTAGATTCGAGAGCAATAACTTGCTAAGTTTGAAAAACGGTTTATTTTTCAAAATCGAACGTTTTTCAAGCTTTTTTAAGAAATCGATCGAATCTCAAAACTGGCCGTTTTTGCAAGTTTTTGGTTAATATTAGTTTCCTCGGAGACCTTAATTTAATAAGTTGAAGATATTTGCTTTATCGAAAAAACTTCCGTTTTTGCCTTCTTTTTTAGGAAATAGATCAAACCTTAAAAACGTCCGTTTTTCCAGGTGTGGGTTAATATTACTTAGAATCGAGAGCAATAACCTGCTTAGTTTGAAAAACAGTTAATTTTCCCAAAACTGACATTTTTCAAGCCTTTTTGAAGAAATATCTCGAATCTCAAAACTAGCCGGTTTTGCATGTTTTTGACTAATATTTCTTATACTCGGAGACCTTGATTCGATAAGTTAAGAATATTTGCATTATCCAAAAAACTCCCGTTTTTCCCTTCTTTTTTAGGAAATAGATCAAACCTTAAAAACGGCCGTTTTATAGGTTTTGGTTAATATAACTTAGATTCGAGAGCAAAAACTTGCTAAGTTTGAATAGCAGTTTATTTTCCCAAAACTGACGTTTTTCAAGCCTTTTTAAGAAAATCGATCGAATCTCGAAACTGGCCGTTTTTGCTTGTTTTTGCTTAATATTACTTGTATTCGGAGACCTTAATTCGATAAGTTAAGGATATTTGCATTATCCAAAAAACTCCGGTTTTTCAATCTTTTTTAGGAAATGGATCAAACCTTAAAATCAGCCGTTTTTCCAGGTTTTAGATAATATTACTTAGATTCGAGAGCAATAATTTCTTAGTTTGAAAAACAGTTTATTTTCCTAAAACTGACATTTTTCAAGCCTTTTTGAAGAAATATCTCGAATCTTAAAACTGGCCGTTTTTGCATGTTTTTGCTTAATATTACTTGTATTCGGAGACCTTGATTCGATAAGTTAAGGATATTTGCATTATCCAAAAACCTCCCGTTTTTCAATTTTTTTAAGAAATGGATCAAACCTTACAATCAGCCGTTTTTCCCAGTTTTGGGTTATATTACTTAGATTCGAGAGCAATAACTTGCTAAGTTTGAAAAACGGTTTATTTTTCCAAATCCAACCTTTTTCAAGCTTTTTTAAGAAATCGATCGAATCTCAAAACTGGCCGTTTTTGCAAGTTTTTGGTTAATATTAGTTTCCTCGGAGACCTTAATTTAATAAGTTGAAGATATTTGCTTTATCGAAAAAACTTCCGTTTTTGCCTTCTTTTTTAGGAAATAGATCAAACCTTAAAAACGTCCGTTTTTCCAGGTGTGGGTTAATATTACTTAGAATCGAGGGCAATAACCTGCTTAGTTTGAATAGCAGTTTATTTTCCCAAAACTGACGTTTTTCAAGCCTTTTTGAAAAAATATCTCGAATCTCAAAACTAGCCGGTTTTGCATGTTTTTGATTAATATTACTTATACTCAGAGACCTTGATTCGATAAGTTAAGAATATTTGCATTATCCAAAAAAACTCCCGTTTTTTCTTCTTTTTTAGGAAATGGATCAATCCTTAAAATCAGCCGTTTTTCTAGGTTTTTAGTTAATATTACTTAGATTCAAGAGCAATAACTTGCTAAGTTTGAATAACAGTTTATTGTCCCAAAACTGACTTTTTTCAAGCCTTTTTAAGAAAATCGCTTTTTTAGGAAATGGATCAATCCTTAAAATCAGCCGTTTTTCTAGGTTTTTAGTTAATATTACTTAGATTCGAGAGCAATAACTTGCTAAGTTTGAATAGCAGTTTATTTTCCGAAAACTGACGTTTTTCAAGCCTTTTTAAGAAAATCGATCGAATCTCGAAACTGGCCGTTTTTGCATGTTTTTGCTTAATATTACTTGTATTCGGAGACCTTGATTCGATAAGTTAAGGATATTTGCATCATCCAAAAACCTCCTGTTTTTCAATTTTTTTAGGAAATGGATCAAACCTTACAATCAGCCGTTTTTCCCAGTTTTGGGTTATATTACTTAGATTCGAAAGCAATAACTAGCTAAGTTTGAAAAACGGTTTATTTTTCCAAATCAAACGTTTTTCAAGCTTTTTTAAGAAATCGATCGAATCTCAAAACTGGCCGTTTTTGCATGTTTTTGCCCTAATATTACTTTCCTCGGAGACCTTAATTTGATAAGTTGAAGATATTTGCTTTATCGAAAAAACTATTACCTAGAAAATCACTTAGATTCGGGAGCAATAATATGCTTAGTTTGAAAAACAGTTTATTTTCCCCAAACTGACATTTTTCAAGCCTTTTTGAAGAAATATCTCGAATCTCAAAACTAGCCGTTTTTGCATGTTTTTGCTTAATATTACTTATACTCAGAGACCTTGATTCGATAAGTTAAGAATATTTGCATTATCCAAAAAACTCCCGTTTTTCCCTTCTTTTTTAGGAAATAGATCAAACCTTAAAAACGGCCGTTTTTCCAGGTTTTGGTTAATATTACTTAGATTCGAGAGCAATAACTTGCTAAGTTTGAATAACAGTTTATTTTCCCAATACTGACGTTTTTCAAGCCTTTTTAAGGAAATCGCTCGAATCTCAAAACAGGCCGTTTTTGCATGTTTTTGCTTAATATTACTTATATTCGGAGACCTTGATTCGATAATTTAAGGATATTTGCATTATCCAAAAAACTTCCGTTTTTCAATCTTTTTTAGGAAATGGATCAAACCTTAAAATCAGCTCTTTTTCTCAGTTTTGGTTTATATTACATAGATTCGAGAGCAATAACTTGCTAAGTTTGAAAAACGGTTTATTTTCCCAAATCAGACGTTTTTCAAGCTTTTTTAAGAAATCGATCGAATCTCAAAACTGGCTGGTTTTGCATGTTTTTGCTTAATATTAGTTTCCTCGGAGACCTTAATTTGATAAGTTGAAGATATTTGCTTTATCGAAAAAAACTCCCGTTTTTGCCTTCTTTTTTAGGAAATTAATCAAACCTTAAAAACGGCTGTTTTTCCAGGTTTTGGTTAATATTACTTAGATTAGAGAGCAATAACCTGCTTAGTTTGAAAAACAGTTAATTTTCACAAAACTGACATTTTTCAAGCATTTTTGAAGAAATATCTCGAATCTCAAAACTAGCCGGTTTTGCCTGTTTTTGATTAATATTACTTATACTCGGAGACCTTGATTCGATAAGTTAAGAATATTTGCATTATCCAAAAAACTCCCGTTTTTCCCTTCTTTTTTAGGAAATAGATCAAACCTTAAAAACGGCCGTTTTTCTAGGTTTTGGTTAATATAACTTAGATTCGAGAGCAATAACTTGCTAAGTTTGAATAGCAGTTTATTTTCCCAAAACTGACGTTTTTCAAGCCTTTTTAAGAAAATCGATCGAATCTCGAAACTGGCCGTTTTCGCATGTTTTTGCTTAATATTACTTGTATTCGGAGACCTTGATTCGATAAGTTAAGGATATTTGCATTATCCAAAAACCTCCCGTTTTTCAATTTTTTTAGGAAATGGATCAAACCTTACAATCAGCCGTTTTTCCCAGTTTTGGGTTATATTACTTAGATTCGAGAGCAATAACTTGCTAAGTTTGAAAAACGGTTTATTTTTCCAAATCCAACGTTTTTCAAGCTTTTTTAAGAAATCGATCGAATCTCAAAACTGGCCGTTTTTGCAAGTTTTTGGTTAATATTAGTTTCCTCGGAGACCTTAATTTAATAGGTTGAAGATATTTGCTTTATCGAAAAAACTTCCGTTTTTGCCTTCTTTTTTAGGAAATAGATCAAACCTTAAAAACGTCCGTTTTTCCAGGTGTGGGTTAATATTACTTAGAATCGAGGGCAATAACCTGCTTAGTTTGAAAAACAGTTAATTTTCCCAAAACTGAAATTTTTCAAGCCTTTTTGAAGAAATATCTCGAATCTCAAAACTAGCCGGTTTTGCATGTTTTTGATTAATATTACTTATACTCAGAGACCTTGATTCGATAAGTTAAGAATATTTGCATTATCCAAAAAAACTCCCGTTTTTTCTTCTTTTTTAGGAAATGGATCAATCCTTAAAATCAGCCGTTTCTCTAGGTTTTTAGTTAATATTACTTAGATTCGAGAGCAATAACTTGCTAAGTTTGAATAACAGTTTATTTTCCCAAAACTGACTTTTTTCAAGCCTTTTTAAGAAAATCGCTTTTTTAGGAAATAGATCAATCCTTAAAATCAGCCGTTTTTCTAGGTTTTTAGTTAATATTACTTAGATTCGAGAGCAATAACTTGCTAAGTTTGAATAACAGTTTATTTTCCCAAAACTGACGTTTTTCAAGCCTTTTTAAGGAAATCGCTCGAATCTCAAAACTGGCCGTTTTTGCATGTTTTTGCTTAATATTAGTTTCCTCGGAGACCTTAATTCGATAAGTTAAGGATATTTGCATTATCCAAAAAACTCCGGTTTTTCAATCTTTTTTAGGAAATGGATCAAACCTTAAAATCAGCCGTTTTTCCAGGTTTTAGATAATATTACTTAGATTCGAGAGCAATAATTTCTTAGTTTGAAAAACAGTTTATTTTCCCAAAACTGACATTTTTCAAGCCTTTTTGAAGAAATATCTCGAATCTCAAAACTAGCCGGTTTTGCATGTTTTTGATTAATATTACTTATACTCGGAGACCTTGATTCGATAAGTTAAGAATATTTGCATTATCCAAAAAAACTCCCGTTTTTTCTTCTTTTTTAGGAAATGGATCAATCCTTAAAATCAGCCGTTTTTCTAGGTTTTTAGTTAATATTACTTAGATTCGAGAGCAATAACTTGCTAAGTTTGAATAACAGTTTATTTTCCCAAAAGCGAAGTTTTTCAAGCCTTTTTAAGGAAATCGTTCGAATCTTAAAACTGGCCGTTTTTGCATGTTTTTGCTTAATATTACTTATATTCGGAGACCTTGATTCGATAAGTTAAGGATATTTGCATTATCCAAAAACTCCCGTTTTTTAATCTTTTTTAGGAAATAGATTAAACCTTAAAAACGGCCGTTTTTCCAGGTTTTGGTTAATATTACTTAGATTCGAGAGTAATTACTTGCTAAGTTTAAAAAATGGTTTATTTTCCCAAAACTGACGTTTTTCAAGCCTTTTTGAAGAAATAGCTCGAATCTCAAAACAGGCCCTTTTTGCATGTTTTTGCATAATATTACTTATACTCGGAGACCTTGATTCGATAAGTTTAGGATATTTGCATTATCCAGAAAACTCCCGTTTTTCCCTTCTTTTTTAGGAAATAGATCAAACCTTAGAATCAGCCGTTTTTCTAGGTTTTGGTTAATATTACTTAGATTCGAGAGCAATAACTTGCTAAGTTTGAATAACAGTTCATTTTCCCAAAACTGACGTTTTTCAAGCCTTTTTAAGGAAATCGCTCGAATCTCAAAACTGGCCGTTTTTGCATGTTTTTGCATGTTTTTGCTTAATATTACTTATATTCGGAGACCTTGATTCGATAAGTTTAGGATATTTGCTTTATCGAAAAAACTCCCGTTTTTCCCTTCTTTTTTAGGATTTAGATCAAACCTAGAAATCAGCCGTTTTTCCCGGTTTTGGTTTATATTACTTAGATTCGAGAGCAATAACTTGCTAAGTTTGAAAAACGGTTTATTTTCCCAAATCGAACTTTTTTCAAGCTTTTTTTAAGAAATCGATCGAATCTCAAAACTGGCCGTTTTTGCATGTTTTGCTTAATATCAGTTTCCTCTGAGCCCTAAATTTGATAAGTTAAAGATATTTGCTTTATCGAAAAAAAACCCGTTTTCACCTTCTTTTTTACGAAATAGATCAAACCTTGAAATCAGCCGTTTTTCCCAGTTTTGGTTTATATTACTTAGATTCGAGAGCAATAACTTGCTAAGTTTGAATAACAGTTTATTTTCCCAAATCGGACGTTTTTCAAGCTTTTTAAAGAAATCGATCGACTCTCAAAACTGGCTTTTTTTGCATGTTTTTGCTTAATATTACTTATATTCAGAGACCTTGATTCGATAAGTTAAGGATATTTGCATTATCCAAAAAACTCCCGTTTTTCAATCTTTTTTAGGAAATAGATTAAACCTTAAAAATGGCCGTGTTTCCAGGTTTTGGTTAATATTACTTAGATTCGAGAGTAATTACTTGCTTAGTTTGAAAAACGATCTATTTCCCCAAAACTGACGTTTTTCAAGCCTTTTTGAAGAAATACCTCGAATCTCAAAACGGGACGTTTTTGCAGGTTTTGGCTTAATATTACTTATACTCGGAGACCTTAATTCGATAAGTTAAGGATATTTGCATTATCCAAAAAACTTCCGTTTTTCAATCTTTTTTAGGAAATGGATCAAACCTTAAAATCAGCTGTTTTTCTCAGTTTTGGTTTATATTACATAGATTCGAGAGCAATAACTTGCTAAGTTTGTAAAACGGTTTATTTTCCCAAATCAGACGTTTTTCAAGCTTTTTTAAGAAATCGATCGAATCTCAAAACAGGCCGTTTTTGCATGTTTTTGCTTAATATTAGTTTCCTCGGAGACCTTAATTTAATAAGTTGAAGATATTTGCTTTATCGAAAAAAAACCCCGTTTTTGCCTTCTTTTTTAGGAAATTAATCAAACCTTAAAAACGGCTGTTTTTCCAGGTTTTGGTTAATATTACTTAGATTCGAGAGCAATAACTTGCTTAGTTTGAAAAACAGTTAATTTTCACAAAACTGACATTTTTCAAGCCTTTTTGAAGAAATATCTCGAATCTCAAAAATAGCCGGTTATGCATGTTTTTGATTAATATTACTTATACTCGGAGACCTTGATTCGATAAGTTAAGAATATTTGCATTATCCAAAAAACTCCCGTTTTTCCCTTCTTTTTTAGGAAATAGATCAAACCTTAAAAACGGCCGTTTTTATAGGTTTTGGTTAATATAACTTAGATTTGAGAGCAATAACTTGCTAAGTTTGAATAGCAGTTTATTTTCCCAAAACTGACGTTTTTCAAGCCTTTTTAAGAAAATCGATCGAATCTCGAAACTGGCCGTTTTTGCTTGTTTTTGCTTAATATTACTTGTATTCGGAGACCTTGATTCGATAAGTTAAGGATATTTGCATTATCCAAAAACCTCCCGTTTTTCAATTTTTTTAGGAAATGGATCAAACCTTACAATCAGCCGTTTTTCCCAGTTTTGGGTTATATTACTTAGATTCGAGAGCAATAACTTGCTAAGTTTGAAAAACGGTTTATTTTTCAAAATCGAACGTTTTTCAAGCTTTTTTAAGAAATCGATCGAATCTCAAAACTGGCCGTTTTTGCAAGTTTTTGGTTAATATTAGTTTCCTCGGAGACCTTAATTTAATAAGTTGAAGATATTTGCTTTATCGAAAAAACTTCCGTTTTTGCCTTCTTTTTTAGGAAATAGATCAAACCTTAAAAACGTCCGTTTTTCCAGGTGTGGGTTAATATTACTTAGAATCGAGAGCAATAACCTGCTTAGTTTGAAAAACAGTTAATTTTCCCAAAACTGACATTTTTCAAGCCTTTTTGAAGAAATATCTCGAATCTCAAAACTAGCTGGTTTTGCATGTTTTTGATTAATATTACTTATACTCGGAGACCTTGATTCGATAAGTTAAGAATATTTGCCTTATCCAAAAAAACTCCCGTTTTTTCTTCTTTTTTAGGAAATGGATCAATCCTTAAAATCAGCCGTTTTTCTAGGTTTTTAGTTAATATTACTTAGATTCGAGAGCAATAACTTGCTAAGTTTGAATAACAGTTTATTTTCCCAAAACTGACTTTTTTCAAGCCTTTTTAAGAAAATCGCTTTTTTAGGAAATGGATCAATCCTTAAAATCAGCCGTTTTTCTAGGTTTTTAGTTAATATTACTTAGATTTGAGAGCAATAACTTGCTAAGTTTGAATAACAGTTCATTTTCCCAAAACTGACGTTTTTCAAGCCTTTTTAAGGAAATCGCTCGAATCTCAAAACTGGCCGTTTTTGCATGTTTTTGCATGTTTTTGCTTAATATTACTTATATTCGGAGACCTTGATTCGATAAGTTTAGGATATTTGCTTTATCGAAAAACTCCCGTTTTTCCCTTCTTTTTTAGGATTTAGATCAAACCTAGAAATCAGCCGTTTTTCCCAGTTTTGGTTTATATTACTTAGATTCGAGAGCAATAACTTGCTAAGTTTGAAAAACGGTTTATTTTCCCAAATTTGAACTTTTTTCAAGCTTTTTTTAAGAAATCGATCGAATCTCAAAACTGGACGTTTTTGCATGTTTTGCTTAATATCAGTTTCCTCTGAGACCTAAATTTGATAGGTTAAAGATATTTGCTTTATCGAAAAAAACCCCGTTTTCACCTTCTTTTTTACGAAATAGATCAAACCTTGAAATCAGCCGTTTTTCCCAGTTTTGGTTTATATTACTTAGATTCGAGAGCAATAACTTGCTAAGTTTGAATAACAGTTTATTTTCCCAAATCGGACGTTTTTCAAGCTTTTTTAAGAAATCGATCGACTCTCAAAACTGGCTTTTTTTGCATGTTTTTGATTAATTTTACTTTCCTGGGAGACCTTAATTTGATAAGTTGAAGATATTTGCTTAATCGAAAAAACTCCCGTTTTCCCCTACTTTTTTAGAAAATAGATCAAACCTTAAAAACGTCCGTTTTTCTAAGGTTTTGGTAAATATTACTTAGATTCGAGAGCAATAACTTTCTTAGTTAGAAAAACAGTTTATTTTTCCCAAACTGACATTTTTCAAGCCTTTTTGAAGAAATATCTCGAATCTCAAAACTAGCCGTTTTTGCTTGTTTTTGCTTAATATTACTTATATTCAGAGACCTTGATTCGATAAGTTAAGGATATTTGCATTATCCAAAAAACTCCCGTTTTTCCCTTTTTTTTTAAGAAATAGATCAAAACGTAAAAAAGGGCTGTTTTTCCAGGTTTTGGTTAACATTACTTAGATTCGAGAGCAATAACTTGCTAAGTCTGAATAACAGTTTATTTTCCAAATACTGACGTTTTTCAAGCCTTTTTAAGGAAATCGCTCGAATCTCAAAACAGGCCGTTTTTGCATGTTTTTGCTTAATATTACTTATACTAGGAGACCTTGATTCGATAAGTTAAGGATATTTGCATTATCCCAAAAACTCCCGTTTTTCAATCTTTTTTAGGAAATGGATCAAACCTTAAAATCAGCTGTTTTTACCAGTTTCTGTTTATATTACTTAGATTCGAGAGCAATAACTTGCTAAGTTTGAAAAACGGTTTATTTTCCCAAATCGGACGTTTTTCAAGCTTTTTTAAGAAATCGATCGAATCTCAAAACTGGCCGTTTTTGCATGTTTTTGCTTAATATTACTTTCCTCGGAGACCTTAATTTGATAAGTTGAAGATATTTGCTTTATCGAAAAACCCCCCGTTTTTCCCTTCTTTTTTAGGAAATAGATCAAACTTTAAAAACTGCCGTTTTTCCAGGTGTTGGTTAATATTACTTAGATTCGAGAGCAATAACTTGCTAAGTTTGAATAACAGTTTATTTTCCCAAAACTGACGTTTTTCAAGCCTTTTTAAGGAAATCGCTCGAATCTCAAAACGGGCCGTTTTTGCATGTTTTTGCTTAATATTACTTATATTCGGAAACCCTTGATTCGATAAGTTAAGGATATTTGCATTATCCAAAAAACTCCCGTTTTTCAATCTTTTTTAGGAAATAGATTAAACCTTAAAAATGGCCGTGTTTCCAGGTTTTGGTTAATATTACTTAGATTCGAGAGTAATTACTTGCTTAGTTTGAAAAACGATCTATTTCCCCAAAACTGACGTTTTTCAAGCCTTTTTGAAGAAATACCTCGAATCTCAAAACGGGACGTTTTTGCAGGTTTTGGCTTAATATTTCTTATACTCGGAGACCTTAATTCGATAAGTTAAGGATATTGGCATTATCCAAAAAACTTCCGTTTTTCAATCTTTTTTAGGAAATGGATCAAACCTTAAAATCAGCTGTTTTTCTCAGTTTTGGTTTATATTACATAGATTCGAGAGCAATAACTGCTAAGTTTGAAAAACGGTTTATTTTCCCAAATCAGACGTTTTTCAAGCTTTTTTAAGAAATCGATCGAATCTCAAAACAAGGCCGTTTTTGCATGTTTTTGCTTAATATTAGTTTCCTCGGAGACCTTAATTTAATAAGTTGAAGATATTTGCTTTATCGAAAAAAACTCCCGTTTTTGCCTTCTTTTTTAGGAAATTAATCAAACCTTAAAAACAGCTGTTTTTCCAGGTTTTGGTTAATATTACTTAGATTCGAGAGCAATAACTTGCTTAGTTTGAAAAACAGTTAATTTTCACAAAACTGACATTTTTCAAGCCTTTTTGAAGAAATATCTCGAATCTCAAAACTAGCCGGTTATGCATGTTTTTGATTAATATTACTTATACTCGGAGACCTTGATTCGATAAGTTAAGAATATTTGCATTATCCAAAAAACTCCCGTTTTTCCCTTCTTTTTTAGGAAATAGATCAAACCTTAAAAACGGCCGTTTTTATAGGTTTTGGTTAATATAACTTAGATTCGAGAGCAAAAACTTGCTAAGTTTGAATAGCAGTTTATTTTCCCAAAACTGACGTTTTACAAGCCTTTTTATTAAATCGATCGAATCTCGAAACTGGACGTTTTTGCTTGTTTTTGCTTAATATTACTTGTATTCGGAGACCTTGATTCGATAAGTTAAGGATATTTGCATTATCCAAAAACCTCCCGTTTTTCAATTTTTTTAGGAAATGGATCAAACCTTACAATCAGCCGTTTTTCCCAGTTTTGGGTTATATTACTTAGATTCGAGAGCAATAACTTGCTAAGTTTGAAAAACGGTTTATTTTTCAAAATCGAACGTTTTTCAAGCTTTTTTGAGAAATCGATCGAATTTCAAAACTGGCCGTTTTTGCAAGTTTTTGGTAAATATTAGTTTCCTCGGAGACCTTAATTTAATAAGTTGAAGATATTTGCTTTATCGAAAAAACTTCCGTTTTTGCCTTCTTTTTTAGGAAATAGATCAAACCTTAAAAACGTCCGTTTTTCCAGGTGTGGGTTAATATTACTTAGAATCGAGAGCAATAAACTGCTTAGTTTGAAAAACAGTTAATTTTCCCAAAACTGACATTTTTCAAGCCTTTTTGAAGAAATATCTCGAATCTCAAAACTAGCCGGTTTTGCATGTTTTTGATTAATATTACTTATACTCGGAGACCTTGATTCGATAAGTTAAGAATATTTGCATTATCCAAAAAAACTCCCGTTTTTTCTTCTTTTTTAGGAAATGGATCAATCCTTAAAATCAGCCGTTTTTCTAGGTTTTTAGTTAATATTACTTAGATTCGAGAGCAATAACTTGCTAAGTTTGAATAACAGTTTATTTTCCCAAAACTGACTTTTTTCAAGCTTTTTTAAGGAAATCGCTCGAATCTCAAAACTGGCCGTTTTTGCATGTTTTTGCTTAATATTAGTTTCCTAGGAGACCTTAATTCGATAAGTTAAGGATATTTGCATTATCCAAAAAACTCCGGTTTTTCAATCTTTTTTAGGAAATGGATCAACCCTTAAAATCAGCCGTTTTTCCAGGTTTTAGATAATATTAATTAGATTCGAGAGCAATAATTGCTTAGTTTGAAAAACAGTTTATTTTCCTAAAACTGACATTTTTCAAGCCTTTTTGAAGTAAAAACTCGAATCTCAAAACAGGCCGTTTTTGCATGTTTTTGATTAATCTTACTTATACTCGGAGACCTTGATTGTATAAGTTAAGAATATTTGCATTATCCAAAAAACTCCCGTTTTTCCCTTCTTTTTTAGGAAATAGATCAAACCTTAAAAACGGCCGTTTTTCTAGGTTTTGGTTAATATTACTTAGATTCGAGAGCAATAACTTGCTAAGTTTGAATAGCAGTTTATTTTCCGAAAACTGACGTTTTTCAAGCCTTTTTAAGAAAATCGATCGAATCTCGAAACTGGCCGTTTTTGCATGTTTTTGCTTAATATTACTTGTATTCGGAGACCTTGATTCGATAAGTTAAGGATATTTGCATCATCCAAAAACCTCCCGTTTTTCAATTTTTTTAGGAAATGGATCAAACCTTACAATCAGCCGTTTTTCCCAGTTTTGGGTTATATTACTTAGATTCGAAAGCAATAACTTGCTAAGTTTAAAAAACGGTTTATTTTTCCAAATCGAACGTTTTTCAAGCTTTTTTAAGAAATCGATCGAATCTCAAAACTGGCCGTTTTTGCATGTTTTTGCCCTAATATTACTTTCCTCGGAGACCTTAATTTGATAAGTTGAAGATATTTGCTTTATCGAAAAAACTATTACTTAGAAAATCACTTAGATTCGAGAGCAATAATATGCTTAGTTTGAAAAACAGTTTATTTTCCCCAAACTGACATTTTTCAAGCCTTTTTGAAGAAATATCTCGAATCTCAAAACTAGCCGTTTTTGCATGTTTTTGCTTAATATTACTTATACTCAGAGACCTTGATTCGATAAGTTAAGAATATTTGCATTATCCAAAAAACTCCCGTTTTTCCCTTCTTTTTTAGGAAATAGATCAAACCTTAAAAACGGCCGTTTTTCCAGGTTTTGGTTAATATTACTTAGATTCGAGAGCAATAACTTGCTAAGTTTGAATAACAGTTTATTTTCCCAATACTGACGTTTTTCAAGCCTTTTTAAGGAAACCGCTCGAATCTCAAAACAGGCCGTTTTTGCATGTTTTTGCTTAATATTACTTATATTCGGAGACCTTGATTCGATAATTTAAGGATATTTGCATTATCCAAAAAACTTCCGTTTTTCAATCTTTTTTAGGAAATGGATCAAACCTTAAAATCAGCTCTTTTTCTCAGTTTTGGTTTATATTACATAGATTCGAGAGCAATAACTTGCTAAGTTTGAAAAACGGTTTATTTTCCCAAATCAGACGTTTTTCAAGCTTTTTTAAGAAATCGATCGAATCTCAAAACTGGCTGGTTTTGCATGTTTTTGCTTAATATTAGTTTCCTCGGAGACCTTAATTTGATAAGTTGAAGATATTTGCTTTATCGAAAAAAACTCCCGTTTTTGCCTTCTTTTTTAGGAAATTAATCAAACCTTAAAAACGGATGTTTTTCCAGGTTTTGGTTAATATTACTTAGATTCGAGAGCAATAACTTGCTTAGTTTGAAAAACAGTTAATTTTCACAAAACTGACATTTTTCAAGCCTTTTTGAAGAAATATCTCGAATCTCAAAACTAGCCGTTTTTGCATGATTTTGCTTAATATTACTTATACTCAGAGACCTTGATTCGATAAGTTAAGAATATTTGCATTATCCAAAAAACTCCCGTTTTTCCCTTCTTTTTTAGGAAATAGATCAAACCTTAAAAACGGCCGTTTTTATAGGTTTTGGTTAATATAACTTAGATTCGAGAGCAATAACTTGCTAAGTTTGAATAGCAGTTTATTTTCCCAAAACTGACGTTTTTCAAGCCTTTTTAAGAAAATCGATCGAATCTCGAAACTGGCCGTTTTTGCTTGTTTTTGCTTAATATTACTTGTATTCGGAGACCTTGATTCGATAGGTTAAGGATATTTGCATTATCCAAAAACCTCCCGTTTTTCAATTTTTTTAGGAAATGGATCAAACCTTACAATCAGCCGTTTTTACCAGTTTTGGGTTATATTACTTAGATTCGAGAGCAATAACTTGCTAAGTTTGAAAAACGGTTTATTTTTCAAAATCGAACGTTTTTCAAGCTTTTTTAAGAAATCGATCGAATCTCAAAACTGGCTGGTTTTGCATGTTTTTGCTTATTATTAGTTTCCTCGGAGACCTTAATTTGATAAGTTGAAGATATTTGCTTTATCGAAAAAAACTCCCGTTTTTGCCTTCTTTTTTAGGAAATTAATCAAACCTTAAAAACGGCTGTTTTTCCAGGTTTTGGTTAATATTACTTAGATTCGAGAGCAATAACTTGCTTAGTTTGAAAAACAGTTAATTTTCACAAAACTGACCTTTTTTAAGCCTTTTTGAAGAAATATCTCGAATCTCAAAACTAGCCGGTTTTGCCTGTTTTTGATTAATATTACTTATACTCGGAGACCTTGATTCGATAAGTTAAGAATATTTGCATTATCCAAAAAACTCCCGTTTTTCCCTTCCTTTTTAGGAAATAGATCAAACCTTAAAAACGGCCGTTTTTCTAGGTTTTGGTTAATATAACTTAGATTCGAGAGCAATAACTTGCTAAGTTTGAATAGCAGTTTATTTTCCCAAAACTGACGTTTTTCAAGCCTTTTTAAGAAAATCGATCGAATCTCGAAACTGGCCGTTTTTGCATGTTTTTGCTTAATATTACTTGTATTCGGAGACCTTGATTCGATAAGTTAAGGATATTTGCATTATCCAAAAACCTCCCGTTTTTCAATTTTTTTAGGAAATGGATCAAACCTTACAATCAGCCGTTTTTCCAGGTGTTGGTTAATATTACTTAGATTCGAGAGCAATAACTTGCTAAGTTTGAATAACAGTTTATTTTCCCAAAACTGACGTTTTTCAAGCCTTTTTAAGGAAATCGCTCGAATCTCAAAACGGGCCGTTTTTGCATGTTTTTGCTTAATATTACTTATATTCGGAAACCCTTGATTCGATAAGTTAAGGATATTTGCATTATCCAAAAAACTCCCGTTTTTCAATCTTTTTTAGGAAATAGATTAAACCTTAAAAATGGCCGTGTTTCCAGGTTTTGGTTAATATTACTTAGATTCGAGAGTAATTACTTGCTTAGTTTGAAAAACGATCTATTTCCCTAAAACTGACGTTTTTCAAGCCTTTTTGAAGAAATACCTCGAATCTCAAAACGGGACGTTTTTGCAGGTTTTGGCTTAATATTACTTATACTCGGAGACCTTAATTCGATAAGTTAAGGATATTTGCATTATCCAAAAAACTTCCGTTTTTCAATCTTGTTTAGGAAATGGATCAAACCTTAAAATCAGCTGTTTTTCTCAGTTTTGGTTTATATTACATAGATTCGAGAGAAATAACTTGCTAAGTTTGAAAAACGGTTTATTTTCCCAAATCAGACGTTTTTCAAGCTTTTTTAAGAAATCGATCGAATCTCAAAACAGGCCGTTTTTGCATGTTTTTGCTTAATATTAGTTTCCTCGGAGACCTTAATTTAATAAGTTGAAGATATTTGCTTTATCGAAAAAAACTCCCGTTTTTGCCTTCTTTTTTAGGAAATTAATCAAACCTTAAAAACGGCTGTTTTTCCAGGTTTTGGTTAATATTAATTAGATTCGAGAGCAATAACTTGCTTAGTTTGAAAAACAGTTAATTTTCACAAAACTGACATTTTTCAAGCCTTTTTGAAGAAATATCTCGAATCTCAAAACTAGCCGGTTATGCATGTTTTTGATTAATATTACTTATACTCGGAGACCTTGATTCGATAAGTTAAGAATATTTGCATTATCCAAAAAACTCCCGTTTTTCCCTTCTTTTTTAGGAAATAGATCAAAGCTTAAAAACGGCCGTTTTTATAGGTTTTGGTTAATATAACTTAGATTCGAGAGCAATAACTTGCTAAGTTTGAATAGCAGTTTATTTTCCCAAAACTGACGTTTTTCAAGCCTTTTTAAGAAAATCGATCGAATCTCGAAACTGGCCGTTTTTGCTTGTTTTTGCTTAATATTACTTGTATTCGGAGACCTTGATTCGATAGGTTAAGGATATTTGCATTATTCAAAAACCTCCCGTTTTTCAATTTTTTTAGGAAATGGATCAAACCTTACAATCAGCCGTTTTTCCCAGTTTTGGGTTATATTACTTAGATTCGAGAGCAATAACTTGCTAAGTTTGAAAAACGGTTTATTTTTCAAAATCGAACGTTTTTCAAGCTTTTTTAAGAAATCGATCGAATCTCAAAACTGGCTGGTTTTGCATGTTTTTGCTTAATATTAGTTTCCTCGGAGACCTTAATGTGATAAGTTGAAGATATTTGCTTTATCGAAAAAAACTCCCGTTTTTGCCTTCTTTTTTAGGAAATTAATCAAACCTTAAAAACGGCTGTTTTTCCAGGTTTTGGTTAATATTACTTAGATTCGAGAGCAATAACTTGCTTAGTTTGAAAAACAGTTAATTTTCACAAAACTGACATTTTTCAAGCCTTTTTGAAGAAATATCTCGAATCTCAAAACTTGCCGGTTTTGCCTGTTTTTGATTAATATTACTTATACTCGGAGACCTTGATTCGATAAGTTAAGAATATTTGCATTATCCAAAAAACTCCCGTTTTTCCCTTCTTTTTTAGGAAATAGATCAAACCTTAAAAACGGCCGTTTTTCTAGGTTTTGGTTAATATAACTTAGATTCGAGAGCAATAACTTGCTAAGTTTGAATAGCAGTTTATTTTCCCAAAACTTACGTTTTTCAAGCCTTTTTAAGAAAATCGATCGAATCTCGAAACTGGCCGTTTTTGCATGTTTTTGCTTAATATTACTTGTATTCGGAGACCTTGATTCGATAAGTTAAGGATATTTGCATTATCCAAAAACCTCTCGTTTTTCAATTTTTTTAGGAAATGGATCAAACCTTACAATCAGCCGTTTTTCCAGGTGTTGGTTAATATTACTTAGATTCGAGAGCAATAACTTGCTAAGTTTGAATAGCAGTTTATTTTCCCAAAACTGACGTTTTTCAAGCCTTTTTAAGAAAATCGATCGAATCTCGAAACTGGCCGTTTTTGCTTGTTTTTGCTTAATATTACTTGTATTCGGAGACCTTGATTCGATAAGTTAAGGATATTTGCATTATCCAAAAACCTCCCGTTTTTCAATTTTTTTAGGAAATGGATAAAACCTTACAATCAGCCGTTTTTCCCAGTTTTGGGTTATATTACTTAGATTCGAGAGCAATAACTTGCTAAGTTTGAAAAACGGTTTATTTTTCAAAATCGAACGTTTTTCAAGCTTTTTTAAGAAATCGATCGAATCTCAAAACTGGCCGTTTTTGCAAGTTTTTGGTTAATATTAGTTTCCTCGGAGACCTTAATTTGATAAGTTGAAGATATTTGCTTTATCGAAAAAAACTCCCGTTTTTGCCTTCTTTTTTAGGAAATTAATCAAACCTTAAAAACGGATGTTTTTCCAGGTTTTGGTTAATATTACTTAGATTCGAGAGCAATAACTTGCTTAGTTTGAAAAACAGTTAATTTTCCCAAAACTGAAATTTTCAAGCCTTTTTGAAGAAATATCTCGAATCTCAAAACTAGCCGGTTTTGCATGTTTTTGATTAATATTACTTATACTCAGAGACCTTGATTCGATAAGTTAAGAATATTTGCATTATCCAAAAAAACTCCCGTTTTTTCTTCTTTTTTAGGAAATGGATCAATCCTTAAAATCAGCCGTTTTTCTAGGTTTTTAGTTAATATTACTTAGATTCGAGAGCAATAACTTGCTAAGTTTGAATAACAGTTTATTTTCCCAAAACTAACTTTTTTCAAGCCTTTTTAAGAAAATCGCTTTTTTAGGAAATAGATCAATCCTTAAAATCAGCCGTTTTTCTAGGTTTTCAGTTAATATTACTTCGATTCGAGAGCAATAACTTGCTAAGTTTGAATAACAGTTTATTTTCCCAAAACTGACGTTTTTCAAGCCTTTTTAAGGAAATCGCTCGAATCTCAAAACTGGCCGTTTTTGCATGTTTTTGCTTAATATTAGTTTCCTCGGAGACCTTAATTCGATAAGTTAAGGATATTTGCATTATCCAAAAAACTCCGGTTTTTCAATCTTTTTTAGGAAATGGATCAAACCTTAAAATCAGCCGTTTTTCCAGGTTTTAGATAATATTACTTAGATTCGAGAGCAATAATTTCTTAGTTTGAAAAACAGTTTATTTTCCTAAAACTGACATTTTTCAAGCCTTTTTGAAGAAATATCTCGAATCTTAAAACTGGCCGTTTTTGCATGTTTTTGCTTAATATTACTTGTATTCGGAGACCTTGATTCGATAAGTTAAGGATATTTGCATTATCCAAAAACCTCCCGTTTTTCAATTTTTTTAAGAAATGGATCAAACCTTACAATCAGCCGTTTTTCCCAGTTTTGGGTTATATTACTTAGATTCGAGAGCAATAACTTGCTAAGTTTGAAAAACGGTTTATTTTTCCAAATCCAACCTTTTTCAAGCTTTTTTAAGAAATCGATCGAATCTCAAAACTGGCCGTTTTTGCAAGTTTTTGGTTAATATTAGTTTCCTCGGAGACCTTAATTTAATAAGTTGAAGATATTTGCTTTATCGAAAAAACTTCCGTTTTTGCCTTCTTTTTTAGGAAATAGATCAAACCTTAAAAACGTCCGTTTTTCCAGGTGTGGGTTAATATTACTTAGAATCGAGGGCAATAACCTGCTTAGTTTGAATAGCAGTTTATTTTCCCAAAACTGACGTTTTTCAAGCCTTTTTGAAGAAATATCTCGAATCTCAAAACTAGCCGGTTTTGCATGTTTTTGATTAATATTACTTATACTCAGAGACCTTGATTCGATAAGTTAAGAATATTTGCATTATCCAAAAAAACTCCCCGTTTTTTCTTCTTTTTTAGGAAATGGATCAATCCTTAAAATCAGCCGTTTTTCTAGGTTTTTAGTTAATATTACTTAGATTCAAGAGCAATAACTTGCTAAGTTTGAATAACAGTTTATTGTCCCAAAACTGACTTTTTTCAAGCCTTTTTAAGAAAATCGCTTTTTTAGGAAATGGATCAATCCTTAAAATCAGCCGTTTTTCTAGGTTTTTAGTTAATATTACTTAGATTCGAGAGCAATAACTTGCTAAGTTTGAATAGCAGTTTATTTTCCGAAAACTGACGTTTTTCAAGCCTTTTTAAGAAAATCGATCGAATCTCGAAACTGGCCGTTTTTGCATGTTTTTGCTTAATATTACTTGTATTCGGAGACCTTGATTCGATAAGTTAAGGATATTTGCATCATCCAAAAACCTCCCGTTTTTCAATTTTTTTAGGAAATGGATCAAACCTTACAATCAGCCGTTTTTCCCAGTTTTGGGTTATATTACTTAGATTCGAAAGCAATAACTAGCTAAGTTTGAAAAACGGTTTATTTTTCCAAATCAAACGTTTTTCAAGCTTTTTTAAGAAATCGATCGAATCTCAAAACTGGCCGTTTTTGCATGTTTTTGCCCTAATATTACTTTCCTCGGAGACCTTAATTTGATAAGTTGAAGATATTTGCTTTATCGAAAAAACTATTACTTAGAAAATCACTTAGATTCGGGAGCAATAATATGCTTAGTTTGAAAAACAGTTTATTTTCCCCAAACTGACATTTTTCAAGCCTTTTTGAAGAAATATCTCGAATCTCAAAACTAGCCGTTTTTGCATGTTTTTGCTTAATATTACTTATACTCAGAGACCTTGATTCGATAAGTTAAGAATATTTGCATTATCCAAAAAACTCCCGTTTTTCCCTTCTTTTTTAGGAAATAGATCAAACCTTAAAAACGGCCGTTTTTCCAGGTTTTGGTTAATATTACTTAGATTCGAGAGCAATAACTTGCTAAGTTTGAATAACAGTTTATTTTCCCAATACTGACGTTTTTCAAGCCTTTTTAAGGAAATCGCTCGAATCTCAAAACAGGCCGTTTTTGCATGTTTTTGCTTAATATTACTTATATTCGGAGACCTTGATTCGATAATTTAAGGATATTTGCATTATCCAAAAAACTTCCGTTTTTCAATCTTTTTTAGGAAATGGATCAAACCTTAAAATCAGCTCTTTTTCTCAGTTTTGGTTTATATTACATAGATTCGAGAGCAATAACTTGCTAAGTTTGAAAAACGGTTTATTTTCCCAAATCAGACGTTTTTCAAGCTTTTTTAAGAAATCGATCGAATCTCAAAACTGGCTGGTTTTGCATGTTTTTGCTTAATATTAGTTTCCTCGGAGACCTTAATTTGATAAGTTGAAGATATTTGCTTTATCGAAAAAAACTCCCGTTTTTGCCTTCTTTTTTAGGAAATTAATCAAACCTTAAAAACGGCTGTTTTTCCAGGTTTTGGTTAATATTACTTAGATTAGAGAGCAATAACCTGCTTAGTTTGAAAAACAGTTAATTTTCACAAAACTGACATTTTTCAAGCATTTTTGAAGAAATATCTCGAATCTCAAAACTAGCCGGTTTTGCCTGTTTTTGATTAATATTACTTATACTCGGAGACCTTGATTCGATAAGTTAAGAATATTTGCATTATCCAAAAAACTCCCGTTTTTCCCTTCTTTTTTAGGAAATAGATCAAACCTTAAAAACGGCCGTTTTTCTAGGTTTTGGTTAATATAACTTAGATTCGAGAGCAATAACTTGCTAAGTTTGAATAGCAGTTTATTTTCCCAAAACTGACGTTTTTCAAGCCTTTTTAAGAAAATCGATCGAATCTCGAAACTGGCCGTTTTCGCATGTTTTTGCTTAATATTACTTGTATTCGGAGACCTTGATTCGATAAGTTAAGGATATTTGCATTATCCAAAAACCTCCCGTTTTTCAATTTCTTTAGGAAATGGATCAAACCTTACAATCAGCCGTTTTTCCCAGTTTTGGGTTATATTACTTAGATTCGAGAGCAATAACTTGCTAAGTTTGAAAAACGGTTTATTTTTCCAAATCCAACGTTTTTCAAGCTTTTTTAAGAAATCGATCGAATCTCAAAACTGGCCGTTTTTGCAAGTTTTTGGTTAATATTAGTTTCCTCGGAGACCTTAATTTAATAGGTTGAAGATATTTGCTTTATCGAAAAAACTTCCGTTTTTGCCTTCTTTTTTAGGAAATAGATCAAACCTTAAAAACGTCCGTTTTTCCAGGTGTGGGTTAATATTACTTAGAATCGAGGGCAATAACCTGCTTAGTTTGAAAAACAGTTAATTTTCCCAAAACTGAAATTTTTCAAGCCTTTTTGAAGAAATATCTCGAATCTCAAAACTAGCCGGTTTTGCATGTTTTTGATTAATATTACTTATACTCAGAGACCTTGATTCGATAAGTTAAGAATATTTGCATTATCCAAAAAAACTCCCGTTTTTTCTTCTTTTTTAGGAAATGGATCAATCCTTAAAATCAGCCGTTTTTCTAGGTTTTTAGTTAATATTACTTAGATTCGAGAGCAATAACTTGCTAAGTTTGAATAACAGTTTATTTTCCCAAAACTGACTTTTTTCAAGCCTTTTTAAGAAAATCGCTTTTTTAGGAAATAGATCAATCCTTAAAATCAGCCGTTTTTCTAGGTTTTTAGTTAATATTACTTAGATTCGAGAGCAATAACTTGCTAAGTTTGAATAACAGTTTATTTTCCCAAAACTGACGTTTTTCAAGCCTTTTTAAGGAAATCGCTCGAATCTCAAAACTGGCCGTTTTTGCATGTTTTTGCTTAATATTAGTTTCCTCGGAGACCTTAATTCGATAAGTTAAGGATATTTGCATTATCCAAAAAAATCCGGTTTTTCAATCTTTTTTAGGAAATGGATCAAACCTTAAAATCAGCCGTTTTTCCAGGTTTTAGATAATATTACTTAGATTCGAGAGCAATAATTTCTTAGTTTGAAAAACAGTTTATTTTCCCAAAACTGACATTTTTCAATCTTTTTTAGGAAATGGATCAAACCTTAAAATCAGCTCTTTTTCTCAGTTTTGGTTTATATTACATAGATTCGAGAGCAATAACTTGCTAAGTTTGAAAAACGGTTTATTTTCCCAAATCAGACGTTTTTCAAGCTTTTTTAAGAAATCGATCGAATCTCAAAACTGGCCGTTTTTGCATGTTTTTGCCCTAATATTACTTTCCTCGGAGACCTTAATTTGATAAGTTGAAGATATTTGCTTTATCGAAAAAACTATTACTTAGAAAATCACTTAGATTCGGGAGCAATAATATGCTTAGTTTGAAAAACAGTTTATTTTCCCCAAACTGACATTTTTCAAGCCTTTTTGAAGAAATATCTCGAATCTCAAAACTAGCCGTTTTTGCATGTTTTTGCTTAATATTACTTATACTCAGAGACCTTGATTCGATAAGTTAAGAATATTTGCATTATCCAAAAAACTCCCGTTTTTCCCTTCTTTTTTAGGAAATAGATCAAACCTTAAAAACGGCCGTTTTTCCAGGTTTTGGTTAATATTACTTAGATTCGAGAGCAATAACTTGCTAAGTTTGAATAACAGTTTATTTTCCCAATACTGACGTTTTTCAAGCCTTTTTAAGGAAATCGCTCGAATCTCAAAACAGGCCGTTTTTGCATGTTTTTGCTTAATATTACTTATATTCGGAGACCTTGATTCGATAATTTAAGGATATTTGCATTATCCAAAAAACTTCCGTTTTTCAATCTTTTTTAGGAAATGGATCAAACCTTAAAATCAGCTCTTTTTCTCAGTTTTGGTTTATATTACATAGATTCGAGAGCAATAACTTGCTAAGTTTGAAAAACGGTTTATTTTCCCAAATCAGACGTTTTTCAAGCTTTTTTAAGAAATCGATCGAATCTCAAAACTGGCTGGTTTTGCATGTTTTTGCTTAATATTAGTTTCCTCGGAGACCTTAATTTGATAAGTTGAAGATATTTGCTTTATCGAAAAAAACTCCCGTTTTTGCCTTCTTTTTTAGGAAATTAATCAAACCTTAAAAACGGCTGTTTTTCCAGGTTTTGGTTAATATTACTTAGATTAGAGAGCAATAACCTGCTTAGTTTGAAAAACAGTTAATTTTCACAAAACTGACATTTTTCAAGCATTTTTGAAGAAATATCTCGAATCTCAAAACTAGCCGGTTTTGCCTGTTTTTGATTAATATTACTTATACTCGGAGACCTTGATTCGATAAGTTAAGAATATTTGCATTATCCAAAAAACTCCCGTTTTTCCCTTCTTTTTTAGGAAATAGATCAAAGCTTAAAAACGGCCGTTTTTCTAGGTTTTGGTTAATATAACTTAGATTCGAGAGCAATAACTTGCTAAGTTTGAATAGCAGTTTATTTTCCCAAAACTGACGTTTTTCAAGCCTTTTTAAGAAAATCGATCGAATCTCGAAACTGGCCGTTTTCGCATGTTTTTGCTTAATATTACTTGTATTCGGAGACCTTGATTCGATAAGTTAAGGATATTTGCATTATCCAAAAACCTCCCGTTTTTCAATTTTTTTAGGAAATGGATCAAACCTTACAATCAGCCGTTTTTCCCAGTTTTGGGTTATATTACTTAGATTCGAGAGCAATAACTTGCTAAGTTTGAAAAACGGTTTATTTTTCCAAATCCAACGTTTTTCAAGCTTTTTTAAGAAATCGATCGAATCTCAAAACTGGCCGTTTTTGCAAGTTTTTGGTTAATATTAGTTTCCTCGGAGACCTTAATTTAATAGGTTGAAGATATTTGCTTTATCGAAAAAACTTCCGTTTTTGCCTTCTTTTTTAGGAAATAGATCAAACCTTAAAAACGTCCGTTTTTCCAGGTGTGGGTTAATATTACTTAGAATCGAGGGCAATAACCTGCTTAGTTTGAAAAACAGTTAATTTTCCCAAAACTGAAATTTTTCAAGCCTTTTTGAAGAAATATCTCGAATCTCAAAACTAGCCGGTTTTGCATGTTTTTGATTAATATTACTTATACTCAGAGACCTTGATTCGATAAGTTAAGAATATTTGCATTATCCAAAAAAACTCCCGTTTTTTCTTCTTTTTTAGGAAATGGATCAATCCTTAAAATCAGCCGTTTTTCTAGGTTTTTAGTTAATATTACTTAGATTCGAGAGCAATAACTTGCTAAGTTTGAATAACAGTTTATTTTCCCAAAACTGACTTTTTTCAAGCCTTTTTAAGAAAATCGCTTTTTTAGGAAATAGATCAATCCTTAAAATCAGCCGTTTTTCTAGGTTTTTAGTTAATATTACTTAGATTCGAGAGCAATAACTTGCTAAGTTTGAATAACAGTTTATTTTCCCAAAACTGACGTTTTTCAAGCCTTTTTAAGGAAATCGCTCGAATCTCAAAACTGGCCGTTTTTGCATGTTTTTGCTTAATATTAGTTTCCTCGGAGACCTTAATTCGATAAGTTAAGGATATTTGCATTATCCAAAAAAATCCGGTTTTTCAATCTTTTTTAGGAAATGGATCAAACCTTAAAATCAGCCGTTTTTCCAGGTTTTAGATAATATTACTTAGATTCGAGAGCAATAATTTCTTAGTTTGAAAAACAGTTTATTTTCCCAAAACTGACATTTTTCAAGCCTTTTTGAAGAAATATCTCGAATCTCAAAACTAGCCGGTTTTGCATGTTTTTGATTAATATTACTTATACTCGGAGACCTTGATTCGATAAGTTAAGAATATTTGCATTATCCAAAAAAACTCCCGTTTTTTCTTCTTTTTTAGGAAATGGATCAATCCTTAAAATCAGCCGTTTTTCTAGGTTTTTAGTTAATATTACTTAGATTCGAGAGCAATAACTTGCTAAGTTTGAATAACAGTTTATTTTCCCAAAACTGACTTTTTTCAAGCTTTTTTAAGGAAATCGCTCGAATCTCAAAACTGGCCGTTTTTGCATGTTTTTGCTTAATATTAGTTTCCTAGGAGACCTTAATTCGATAAGTTAAGGATATTTGCATTATCCAAAAAACTTCCGTTTTTCAATCTTTTTTAGGAAATGGATCAAACCTTAAAATCAGCGCTTTTTCTCAGTTTTGGTTTATATTACATAGATTCGAGAGCAATAACTTGCTAAGTTTGAAAAACGGTTTATTTTCCCAAATCAGACGTTTTTCAAGCTTTTTTAAGAAATCGATCGAATCTCAAAACTGGCTGGTTTTGCATGTTTTTGCTTAATATTAGTTTCCTCGGAGACCTTAATTTGATAAGTTGAAGATATTTGCTTTATCGAAAAAAACTCCCGTTTTTGCCTTCTTTTTTAGGAAATTAATCAAACCTTAAAAACGGCTGTTTTTCCAGGTTTTGGTTAATATTACTTAGATTAGAGAGCAATAACCTGCTTAGTTTGAAAAACAGTTAATTTTCACAAAACTGACATTTTTCAAGCATTTTTGAAGAAATATCTCGAATCTCAAAACTAGCCGGTTTTGCCTGTTTTTGATTAATATTACTTATACTCGGAGACCTTGATTCGATAAGTTAAGAATATTTGCATTATCCAAAAAACTCCCGTTTTTCCCTTCTTTTTTAGGAAATAGATCAAAGCTTAAAAACGGCCGTTTTTCTAGGTTTTGGTTAATATAACTTAGATTCGAGAGCAATAACTTGCTAAGTTTGAATAGCAGTTTATTTTCCCAAAACTGACGTTTTTCAAGCCTTTTTAAGAAAATCGATCGAATCTCGAAACTGGCCGTTTTCGCATGTTTTTGCTTAATATTACTTGTATTCGGAGACCTTGATTCGATAAGTTAAGGATATTTGCATTATCCAAAAACCTCCCGTTTTTCAATTTTTTTAGGAAATGGATCAAACCTTACAATCAGCCGTTTTTCCCAGTTTTGGGTTATATTACTTAGATTCGAGAGCAATAACTTGCTAAGTTTGAAAAACGGTTTATTTTTCCAAATCCAACGTTTTTCAAGCTTTTTTAAGAAATCGATCGAATCTCAAAACTGGCCGTTTTTGCAAGTTTTTGGTTAATATTAGTTTCCTCGGAGACCTTAATTTAATAGGTTGAAGATATTTGCTTTATCGAAAAAACTTCCGTTTTTGCCTTCTTTTTTAGGAAATAGATCAAACCTTAAAAACGTCCGTTTTTCCAGGTGTGGGTTAATATTACTTAGAATCGAGGGCAATAACCTGCTTAGTTTGAAAAACAGTTAATTTTCCCAAAACTGAAATTTTTCAAGCCTTTTTGAAGAAATATCTCGAATCTCAAAACTAGCCGGTTTTGCATGTTTTTGATTAATATTACTTATACTCAGAGACCTTGATTCGATAAGTTAAGAATATTTGCATTATCCAAAAAAACTCCCGTTTTTTCTTCTTTTTTAGGAAATGGATCAATCCTTAAAATCAGCCGTTTTTCTAGGTTTTTAGTTAATATTACTTAGATTCGAGAGCAATAACTTGCTAAGTTTGAATAACAGTTTATTTTCCCAAAACTGACTTTTTTCAAGCCTTTTTAAGAAAATCGCTTTTTTAGGAAATAGATCAATCCTTAAAATCAGCCGTTTTTCTAGGTTTTTAGTTAATATTACTTAGATTCGAGAGCAATAACTTGCTAAGTTTGAATAACAGTTTATTTTCCCAAAACTGACGTTTTTCAAGCCTTTTTAAGGAAATCGCTCGAATCTCAAAACTGGCCGTTTTTGCATGTTTTTGCTTAATATTAGTTTCCTCGGAGACCTTAATTCGATAAGTTAAGGATATTTGCATTATCCAAAAAAATCCGGTTTTTCAATCTTTTTTAGGAAATGGATCAAACCTTAAAATCAGCCGTTTTTCCAGGTTTTAGATAATATTACTTAGATTCGAGAGCAATAATTTCTTAGTTTGAAAAACAGTTTATTTTCCCAAAACTGACATTTTTCAAGCCTTTTTGAAGAAATATCTCGAATCTCAAAACTAGCCGGTTTTGCATGTTTTTGATTAATATTACTTATACTCGGAGACCTTGATTCGATAAGTTAAGAATATTTGCATTATCCAAAAAAACTCCCGTTTTTTCTTCTTTTTTAGGAAATGGATCAATCCTTAAAATCAGCCGTTTTTCTAGGTTTTTAGTTAATATTACTTAGATTCGAGAGCAATAACTTGCTAAGTTTGAATAACAGTTTATTTTCCCAAAACTGACTTTTTTCAAGCTTTTTTAAGGAAATCGCTCGAATCTCAAAACTGGCCGTTTTTGCATGTTTTTGCTTAATATTAGTTTCCTAGGAGACCTTAATTCGATAAGTTAAGGATATTTGCATTATCCAAAAAACTCCGGTTTTTCAATCTTTTTTAGGAAATGGATCAACCCTTAAAATCAGCCGTTTTTCCAGGTTTTAGATAATATTAATTAGATTCGAGAGCAATAATTGCTTAGTTTGAAAAACAGTTTATTTTCCTAAAACTGACATTTTTCAAGCCTTTTTGAAGTAAAAACTCGAATCTCAAAACAGGCCGTTTTTGCATGTTTTTGATTAATCTTACTTATACTCGGAGACCTTGATTGTATAAGTTAAGAATATTTGCATTATCCAAAAAACTCCCGTTTTTCCCTTCTTTTTTAGGAAATAGATCAAACCTTAAAAACGGCCGTTTTTCTAGGTTTTGGTTAATATTACTAAGATTCGAGAGCAATAACTTGCTAAGTTTGAATAGCAGTTTATTTTCCGAAAACTGACGTTTTTCAAGCCTTTTTAAGAAAATCGATCGAATCTCGAAACTGGCCGTTTTTTCATGTTTTTGCTTAATATTACTTGTATTCGGAGACCTTGATTCGATAAGTTAAGGATATTTGCATCATCCAAAAACCTCCCGTTTTTCAATTTTTTTAGGAAATGGATCAAACCTTACAATCAGCCGTTTTTCCCAGTTTTGGGTTATATTACTTAGATTCGAAAGCAATAACTTGCTAAGTTTAAAAAACGGTTTATTTTTCCAAATCGAACGTTTTTCAAGCTTTTTTAAGAAATCGATCGAATCTCAAAACTGGCCGTTTTTGCATGTTTTTGCCCTAATATTACTTTCCTCGGAGACCTTAATTTGATAAGTTGAAGATATTTGCTTTATCGAAAAAACTATTACTTAGAAAATCACTTAGATTCGAGAGCAATAATATGCTTAGTTTGAAAAACAGTTTATTTTCCCCAAACTGACATTTTTCAAGCCTTTTTGAAGAAATATCTCGAATCTCAAAACTAGCCGTTTTTGCATGTTTTTGCTTAATATTACTTATACTCAGAGACCTTGATTCGATAAGTTAAGAATATTTTCATTATCCAAAAAACTCCCGTTTTTCCCTTCTTTTTTAGCAAATAGATCAAACCTTAAAAACGGCCGTTTTTCCAGGTTTTGGTTAATATTACTTAGATTCGAGAGCAATAACTTGCTAAGTTTGAATAACAGTTTATTTTCCCAATACTGACGTTTTTCAAGCCTTTTTAAGGAAACCGCTCGAATCTCAAAACAGGCCGTTTTTGCATGTTTTTGCTTAATATTACTTATATTCGGAGACCTTGATTCGATAATTTAAGGATATTTGCATTATCCAAAAAACTTCCGTTTTTCAATCTTTTTTAGGAAATGGATCAAACCTTAAAATCAGCTCTTTTTCTCAGTTTTGGTTTATATTACATAGATTCGAGAGCAATAACTTGCTAAGTTTGAAAAACGGTTTATTTTCCCAAATCAGACGTTTTTCAAGCTTTTTTAAGAAATCGATCGAATCTCAAAACTGGCTGGTTTTGCATGTTTTTGCTTAATATTAGTTTCCTCGGAGACCTTAATTTGATAAGTTGAAGATATTTGCTTTATCGAAAAAAACTCCCGTTTTTGCCTTCTTTTTTAGGAAATTAATCAAACCTTAAAAACGGATGTTTTTCCAGGTTTTGGTTAATATTACTTAGATTCGAGAGCAATAACTTGCTTAGTTTGAAAAACAGTTAATTTTCACAAAACTGACATTTTTCAAGCCTTTTTGAAGAAATATCTCGAATCTCAAAACGAGCCGTTTTTGCATGATTTTGCTTAATATTACTTATACTCAGAGACCTTGATTCGATAAGTTAAGAATATTTGCATTATCCAAAAAACTCCCGTTTTTCCCTTCTTTTTTAGGAAATAGATCAAACCTTAAAAACGGCCGTTTTTATAGGTTTTGGTTAATATAACTTAGATTCGAGAGCAATAACTTGCTAAGTTTGAATAGCAGTTTATTTTCCCAAAACTGACGTTTTTCAAGCCTTTTTAAGAAAATCGATCGAATCTCGAAACTGGCCGTTTTTGCTTGTTTTTGCTTAATATTACTTGTATTCGGAGACCTTGATTCGATAGGTTAAGGATATTTGCATTATCCAAAAACCTCCCGTTTTTCAATTTTTTTAGGAAATGGATCAAACCTTACAATCAGCCGTTTTTACCAGTTTTGGGTTATATTACTTAGATTCGAGAGCAATAACTTGCTAAGTTTGAAAAACGGTTTATTTTTCAAAATCGAACGTTTTTCAAGCTTTTTTAAGAAATCGATCGAATCTCAAAACTGGCTGGTTTTGCATGTTTTTGCTTATTATTAGTTTCCTCGGAGACCTTAATTTGATAAGTTGAAGATATTTGCTTTATCGAAAAAAACTCCCGTTTTTGCCTTCTTTTTAGGAAATTAATCAAACCTTAAAAACGGCTGTTTTTCCAGGTTTTGGTTAATATTACTTAGATTCGAGAGCAATAACTTGCTTAGTTTGAAAAACAGTTAATTTTCACAAAACTGACCTTTTTTAAGCCTTTTTGAAGAAATATCTCGAATCTCAAAACTAGCCGGTTTTGCCTGTTTTTGATTAATATTACTTATACTCGGAGACCTTGATTCGATAAGTTAAGAATATTTGCATTATCCAAAAAACTCCCGTTTTTCCCTTCCTTTTTAGGAAATAGATCAAACCTTAAAAACGGCCGTTTTTCTAGGTTTTGGTTAATATAACTTAGATTCGAGAGCAATAACTTGCTAAGTTTGAATAGCAGTTTATTTTCCCAAAACTGACGTTTTTCAAGCCTTTTTAAGAAAATCGATCGAATCTCGAAACTGGCCGTTTTTGCATGTTTTTGCTTAATATTACTTGTATTCGGAGACCTTGATTCGATAAGTTAAGGATATTTGCATTATCCAAAAACCTCCCGTTTTTCAATTTTTTTAGGAAATGGATCAAACCTTACAATCAGCCGTTTTTCCAGGTGTTGGTTAATATTACTTAGATTCGAGAGCAATAACTTGCTAAGTTTGAATAACAGTTTATTTTCCCAAAACTGACGTTTTTCAAGCCTTTTTAAGGAAATCGCTCGAATCTCAAAACGGGCCGTTTTTGCATGTTTTTGCTTAATATTACTTATATTCGGAAACCCTTGATTCGATAAGTTAAGGATATTTGCATTATCCAAAAAACTCCCGTTTTTCAATCTTTTTTAGGAAATAGATTAAACCTTAAAAATGGCCGTGTTTCCAGGTTTTGGTTAATATTACTTAGATTCGAGAGTAATTACTTGCTTAGTTTGAAAAACGATCTATTTCCCCAAAACTGACGTTTTTCAAGCCTTTTTGAAGAAATACCTCGAATCTCAAAACGGGACGTTTTTGCAGGTTTTGGCTTAATATTACTTATACTCGGAGACCTTAATTCGATAAGTTAAGGATATTTGCATTATCCAAAAAACTTCCGTTTTTCAATCTTGTTTAGGAAATGGATCAAACCTTAAAATCAGCTGTTTTTCTCAGTTTTGGTTTATATTACATAGATTCGAGAGAAATAACTTGCTAAGTTTGAAAAACGGTTTATTTTCCCAAATCAGACGTTTTTCAAGCTTTTTTAAGAAATCGATCGAATCTCAAAACAGGCCGTTTTTGCATGTTTTTGCTTAATATTAGTTTCCTCGGAGACCTTAATTTAATAAGTTGAAGATATTTGCTTTATCGAAAAAAACTCCCGTTTTTGCCTTCTTTTTTAGGAAATTAATCAAACCTTAAAAACGGCTGTTTTTCCAGGTTTTGGTTAATATTACTTAGATTCGAGAGCAATAACTTGCTTAGTTTGAAAAACAGTTAATTTTCACAAAACTGACATTTTTCAAGCCTTTTTAAAGAAATATCTCGAATCTCAAAACTAGCCGGTTATGCATGTTTTTGATTAATATTACTTATACTCGGAGACCTTGATTCGATAAGTTAAGAATATTTGCATTATCCAAAAAACTCCCGTTTTTCCCTTCTTTTTTAGGAAATAGATCAAAGCTTAAAAACGGCCGTTTTTATAGGTTTTGGTTAATATAACTTAGATTCGAGAGCAATAACTTGCTAAGTTTGAATAGCAGTTTATTTTCCCAAAACTGACGTTTTTCAAGCCTTTTTAAGAAAATCGATCGAATCTCGAAACTGGCCGTTTTTGCTTGTTTTTGCTTAATATTACTTGTATTCGGAGACCTTGATTCGATAGGTTAAGGATATTTGCATTATCCAAAAACCTCCCGTTTTTCAATTTTTTTAGGAAATGGATCAAACCTTACAATCAGCCGTTTTTCCCAGTTTTGGGTTATATTACTTAGATTCGAGAGCAATAACTTGCTAAGTTTGAAAAACGGTTTATTTTTCAAAATCGAACGTTTTTCAAGCTTTTTTAAGAAATCGATCGAATCTCAAAACTGGCTGGTTTTGCATGTTTTTGCTTAATATTAGTTTCCTCGGAGACCTTAATGTGATAAGTTGAAGATATTTGCTTTATCGAAAAAAACTCCCGTTTTTGCCTTCTTTTTTAGGAAATTAATCAAACCTTAAAAACGGCTGTTTTTCCAGGTTTTGGTTAATATTACTTAGATTCGAGAGCAATAACTTGCTTAGTTTGAAAAACAGTTAATTTTCACAAAACTGACCTTTTTTAAGCCTTTTTGAAGAAATATCTCGAATCTCAAAACTAGCCGGTTTTGCCTGTTTTTGATTAATATTACTTATACTCGGAGACCTTGATTCGATAAGTTAAGAATATTTGCATTATCCAAAAAACTCCCGTTTTTCCCTTCCTTTTTAGGAAATAGATCAAACCTTAAAAACGGCCGTTTTTCTAGGTTTTGGTTAATATAACTTAGATTCGAGAGCAATAACTTGCTAAGTTTGAATAGCAGTTTATTTTCCCAAAACTGACGTTTTTCAAGCCTTTTTAAGAAAATCGATCGAATCTCGAAACTGGCCGTTTTTGCATGTTTTTGCTTAATATTACTTGTATTCGGAGACCTTGATTCGATAAGTTAAGGATATTTGCATTATCCAAAAACCTCCCGTTTTTCAATTTTTTTAGGAAATGGATCAAACCTTACAATCAGCCGTTTTTCCAGGTGTTGGTTAATATTACTTAGATTCGAGAGCAATAACTTGCTAAGTTTGAATAACAGTTTATTTTCCCAAAACTGACGTTTTTCAAGCCTTTTTAAGGAAATCGCTCGAATCTCAAAACGGGCCGTTTTTGCATGTTTTTGCTTAATATTACTTATATTCGGAAACCCTTGATTCGATAAGTTAAGGATATTTGCATTATCCAAAAAACTCCCGTTTTTCAATCTTTTTTAGGAAATAGATTAAACCTTAAAAATGGCCGTGTTTCCAGGTTTTGGTTAATATTACTTAGATTCGAGAGTAATTACTTGCTTAGTTTGAAAAACGATCTATTTCCCCAAAACTGACGTTTTTCAAGCCTTTTTGAAGAAATACCTCGAATCTCAAAACGGGACGTTTTTGCAGGTTTTGGCTTAATATTACTTATACTCGGAGACCTTAATTCGATAAGTTAAGGATATTTGCATTATCCAAAAAACTTCCGTTTTTCAATCTTGTTTAGGAAATGGATCAAACCTTAAAATCAGCTGTTTTTCTCAGTTTTGGTTTATATTACATAGATTCGAGAGAAATAACTTGCTAAGTTTGAAAAACGGTTTATTTTCCCAAATCAGACGTTTTTCAAGCTTTTTTAAGAAATCGATCGAATCTCAAAACAGGCCGTTTTTGCATGTTTTTGCTTAATATTAGTTTCCTCGGAGACCTTAATTTAATAAGTTGAAGATATTTGCTTTATCGAAAAAAACTCCCGTTTTTGCCTTCTTTTTTAGGAAATTAATCAAACCTTAAAAACGGCTGTTTTTCCAGGTTTTGGTTAATATTACTTAGATTCGAGAGCAATAACTTGCTTAGTTTGAAAAACAGTTAATTTTCACAAAACTGACATTTTTCAAGCCTTTTTGAAGAAATATCTCGAATCTCAAAACTAGCCGGTTATGCATGTTTTTGATTAATATTACTTATACTCGGAGACCTTGATTCGATAAGTTAAGAATATTTGCATTATCCAAAAAACTCCCGTTTTTCCCTTCTTTTTTAGGAAATAGATCAAAGCTTAAAAACGGCCGTTTTTATAGGTTTTGGTTAATATAACTTAGATTCGAGAGCAATAACTTGCTAAGTTTGAATAGCAGTTTATTTTCCCAAAACTGACGTTTTTCAAGCCTTTTTAAGAAAATCGATCGAATCTCGAAACTGGCCGTTTTTGCATGTTTTTGCTTAATATTACTTGTATTCGGAGACCTTGATTCGATAGGTTAAGGATATTTGCATTATCCAAAAACCTCCCGTTTTTCAATTTTTTTAGGAAATGGATCAAACCTTACAATCAGCCGTTTTTCCCAGTTTTGGGTTATATTACTTAGATTCGAGAGCAATAACTTGCTAAGTTTGAAAAACGGTTTATTTTTCAAAATCGAACGTTTTTCAAGCTTTTTTAAGAAATCGATCGAATCTCAAAACTGGCTGGTTTTGCATGTTTTTGCTTAATATTAGTTTCCTCGGAGACCTTAATGTGATAAGTTGAAGATATTTGCTTTATCGAAAAAAACTCCCGTTTTTGCCTTCTTTTTTAGGAAATTAATCAAACCTTAAAAACGGCTGTTTTTCCAGGTTTTGGTTAATATTACTTAGATTCGAGAGCAATAACTTGCTTAGTTTGAAAAACAGTTAATTTTCACAAAACTGACATTTTTCAAGCCTTTTTGAAGAAATATCTCGAATCTCAAAACTTGCCGGTTTTGCCTGTTTTTGATTAATATTACTTATACTCGGAGACCTTGATTCGATAAGTTAAGAATATTTGCATTATCCAAAAAACTCCCGTTTTTCCCTTCTTTTTTAGGAAATAGATCAAACCTTAAAAACGGCCGTTTTTCTAGGTTTTGGTTAATATAACTTAGATTCGAGAGCAATAACTTGCTAAGTTTGAATAGCAGTTTATTTTCCCAAAACTTACGTTTTTCAAGCCTTTTTAAGAAAATCGATCGAATCTCGAAACTGGCCGTTTTTGCATGTTTTTGCTTAATATTACTTGTATTCGGAGACCTTGATTCGATAAGTTAAGGATATTTGCATTATCCAAAAACCTCTCGTTTTTCAATTTTTTTAGGAAATGGATCAAACCTTACAATCAGCCGTTTTTCCAGGTGTTGGTTAATATTACTTAGATTCGAGAGCAATAACTTGCTAAGTTTGAATAGCAGTTTATTTTCCCAAAACTGACGTTTTTCAAGCCTTTTTAAGAAAATCGATCGAATCTCGAAACTGGCCGTTTTTGCTTGTTTTTGCTTAATATTACTTGTATTCGGAGACCTTGATTCGATAAGTTAAGGATATTTGCATTATCCAAAAACCTCCCGTTTTTCAATTTTTTTAGGAAATGGATCAAACCTTACAATCAGCCGTTTTTCCCAGTTTTGGGTTATATTACTTAGATTCGAGAGCAATAACTTGCTAAGTTTGAAAAACGGTTTATTTTTCAAAATCGAACGTTTTTCAAGCTTTTTTAAGAAATCGATCGAATCTCAAAACTGGCCGTTTTTGCAAGTTTTTGGTTAATATTAGTTTCCTCGGAGACCTTAATTTAATAAGTTGAAGATATTTGCTTTATCGAAAAAACTTCCGTTTTTGCCTTCTTTTTTAGGAAATAGATCAAACCTTAAAAACGTCCGTTTTTCCAGGTGTGGGTTAATATTACTTAGAATCGAGAGCAATAACCTGCTTAGTTTGAAAAACAGTTAATTTTCCCAAAACTGACATTTTTCAAGCCTTTTTGAAGAAATATCTCGAATCTCAAAACTAGCCGGTTTTGCATGTTTTTGACTAATATTTCTTATACTCGGAGACCTTGATTCGATAAGTTAAGAATATTTGCATTATCCAAAAAACTCCCGTTTTTCCCTTCTTTTTTAGGAAATAGATCAAACCTTAAAAACGGCCGTTTTTATAGGTTTTGGTTAATATAACTTAGATTCGAGAGCAAAAACTTGCTAAGTTTGAATAGCAGTTTATTTTCCCAAAACTGACGTTTTTCAAGCCTTTTTAAGAAAATCGATCGAATCTCGAAACTGGCCGTTTTTGCTTGTTTTTGCTTAATATTACTTGTATTCGGAGACCTTGATTCGATAAGTTAAGGATATTTGCATTATCCAAAAACCTCCCGTTTTTCAATTTTTTTAGGAAATGGATCAAACCTTACAATCAGCCGTTTTTCCCAGTTTTGGGTTATATTACTTAGATTCGAGAGCAATAACTTGCTAAGTTTGAAAAACGGTTTATTTTTCAAAATCGAACGTTTTTCAAGCTTTTTTGAGAAATCGATCGAATTTCAAAACTGGCCGTTTTTGCAAGTTTTTGGTAAATATTAGTTTCCTCGGAGACCTTAATTTAATAAGTTGAAGATATTTGCTTTATCGAAAAAACTTCCGTTTTTGCCTTCTTTTTTAGGAAATAGATCAAACCTTAAAAACGTCCGTTTTTCCAGGTGTGGGTTAATATTACTTAGAATCGAGGGCAATAACCTGCTTAGTTTGAAAAACAGTTAATTTTCCCAAAACTGAAATTTTTCAAGCCTTTTTGAAGAAATATCTCGAATCTCAAAACTAGCCGGTTTTGCATGTTTTTGATTAATATTACTTATACTCAGAGACCTTAATTCGATAAGTTAAGGATATTTGCATTATCCAAAAAACTCCGGTTTTTCAATCTTTTTTAGGAAATGGATCAAACCTTAAAATCAGCCGTTTTTCCAGGTTTTAGATAATATTACTTAGATTCGAGAGCAATAATTTCTTAGTTTGAAAAACAGTTTATTTTCATAAAACTGACATTTTTCAAGCCTTTTTGAAGAAATATCTCGAATCTTAAAACTGGCCGTTTTTGCATGTTTTTGCTTAATATTACTTGTATTCGGAGACCTTGATTCGATAAGTTAAGGATATTTGCATTATCCAAAAACCTCCCGTTTTTCAATTTTTTTAAGAAATGGATCAAACCTTACAATCAGCCGTTTTTCCCAGTTTTGGGTTATATTACTTAGATTCGAGAGCAATAACTTGCTAAGTTTGAAAAACGGTTTATTTTTCCAAATCCAACCTTTTTCAAGCTTTTTTAAGAAATCGATCGAATCTCAAAACTGGCCGTTTTTGCAAGTTTTTGGTTAATATTAGTTTCCTCGGAGACCTTAATTTAATAAGTTGAAGATATTTGCTTTATCGAAAAAACTTCCGTTTTTGCCTTCTTTTTTAGGAAATAGATCAAACCTTAAAAACGTCCGTTTTTCCAGGTGTGGGTTAATATTACTTAGAATCGAGGGCAATAACCTGCTTAGTTTGAATAGCAGTTTATTTTCCCAAAACTGACGTTTTTCAAGCCTTTTTGAAGAAATATCTCGAATCTCAAAACTAGCCGGTTTTGCATGTTTTTGATTAATATTACTTATACTCAGAGACCTTGATTCGATAAGTTAAGAATATTTGCATTATCCAAAAAAACTCCCGTTTTTTCTTCTTTTTTAGGAAATGGATCAATCCTTAAAATCAGCCGTTTTTCTAGGTTTTTAGTTAATATTACTTAGATTCAAGAGCAATAACTTGCTAAGTTTGAATAACAGTTTATTGTCCCAAAACTGACTTTTTTCAAGCCTTTTTAAGAAAATCGCTTTTTTAGGAAATGGATCAATCCTTAAAATCAGCCGTTTTTCTAGGTTTTTAGTTAATATTACTTAGATTCGAGAGCAATAACTTGCTAAGTTTGAATAGCAGTTTATTTTCCGAAAACTGACGTTTTTCAAGCCTTTTTAAGAAAATCGATCGAATCTCGAAACTGGCCGTTTTTGCATGTTTTTGCTTAATATTACTTGTATTCGGAGACCTTGATTCGATAAGTTAAGGATATTTGCATCATCCAAAAACCTCCCGTTTTTCAATTTTTTTAGGAAATGGATCAAACCTTACAATCAGCCGTTTTTCCCAGTTTTGGGTTATATTACTTAGATTCGAAAGCAATAACTAGCTAAGTTTGAAAAACGGTTTATTTTTCCAAATCAAACGTTTTTCAAGCTTTTTTAAGAAATCGATCGAATCTCAAAACTGGCCGTTTTTGCATGTTTTTGCCCTAATATTACTTTCCTCGGAGACCTTAATTTGATAAGTTAAAGATATTTGCTTTATCGAAAAAACTATTACTTAGAAAATCACTTAGATTCGGGAGCAATAATATGCTTAGTTTGAAAAACAGTTTATTTTCCCCAAACTGACATTTTTCAAGCCTTTTTGAAGAAATATCTCGAATCTCAAAACTAGCCGTTTTTGCATGTTTTTGCTTAATATTACTTATACTCAGAGACCTTGATTCGATAAGTTAAGAATATTTGCATTATCCAAAAAACTCCCGTTTTTCCCTTCTTTTTTAGGAAATAGATCAAACCTTAAAAACGGCCGTTTTCCCAGGTTTTGGTTAATATTACTTAGATTCGAGAGCAATAACTTGCTAAGTTTGAATAACAGTTTATTTTCCCAATACTGACGTTTTTCAAGCCTTTTTAAGGAAATCGCTCGAATCTCAAAACAGGCCGTTTTTGCATGTTTTTGCTTAATATTACTTATATTCGGAGACCTTGATTCGATAATTTAAGGATATTTGCATTATCCAAAAAACTTCCGTTTTTCAATTTTTTTAAGAAATGGATCAAACCTTACAATCAGCCGTTTTTCCCAGTTTTGGGTTATATTACTTAGATTCGAGAGCAATAACTTGCTAAGTTTGAAAAACGGTTTATTTTTCCAAATCCAACGTTTTTCAAGCTTTTTTAAGAAATCGATCGAATCTCAAAACTGGCCGTTTTTGCAAGTTTTTGGTTAATATTAGTTTCCTCGGAGACCTTAATTTGATAAGTTGAAGATATTTGCTTTATCGAAAAAAACTCCCGTTTTTGCCTTCTTTTTTAGGAAATTAATCAAACCTTAAAAACGGCTGTTTTTCCAGGTTTTGGTTAATATTACTTAGATTAGAGAGCAATAACCTGCTTAGTTTGAAAAACAGTTAATTTTCACAAAACTGACATTTTTCAAGCATTTTTGAAGAAATATCTCGAATCTCAAAACTAGCCGGTTTTGCCTGTTTTTGATTAATATTACTTATACTCGGAGACCTTGATTCGATAAGTTAAGAATATTTGCATTATCCAAAAAACTCCCGTTTTTCCCTTCTTTTTTAGGAAATAGATCAAACCTTAAAAACGGCCGTTTTTCTAGGTTTTGGTTAATATAACTTAGATTCGAGAGCAATAACTTGCTAAGTTTGAATAGCAGTTTATTTTCCCAAAACTGACGTTTTTCAAGCCTTTTTAAGAAAATCGATCGAATCTCGAAACTGGCCGTTTTCGCATGTTTTTGCTTAATATTACTTGTATTCGGAGACCTTGATTCGATAAGTTAAGGATATTTGCATTATCCAAAAACCTCCCGTTTTTCAATTTTTTTAGGAAATGGATCAAACCTTACAATCAGCCGTTTTTCCCAGTTTTGGGTTATATTACTTAGATTCGGGAGCAATAACTTGCTAAGTTTGAAAAACGGTTTATTTTTCCAAATCCAACGTTTTTCAAGCTTTTTTAAGAAATCGATCGAATCTCAAAACTGGCCGTTTTTGCAAGTTTTTGGTTAATATTAGTTTCCTCGGAGACCTTAATTTAATAGGTTGAAGATATTTGCTTTATCGAAAAAACTTCCGTTTTTGCCTTCTTTTTTAGGAAATAGATCAAACCTTAAAAACGTCCGTTTTTCCAGGTGTGGGTTAATATTTCTTAGAATCGAGGGCAATAACCTGCTTAGTTTGAAAAACAGTTAATTTTCCCAAAACTGAAATTTTTCAAGCCTTTTTGAAGAAATATCTCGAATCTCAAAACTAGCCGGTTTTGCATGTTTTTGATTAATATTACTTATACTCAGAGACCTTGATTCGATAAGTTAAGAATATTTGCATTATCCAAAAAAACTCCCGTTTTTTCTTCTTTTTAGGAAATGGATCAATCCTTAAAATCAGCCGTTTTTCTAGGTTTTTAGTTAATATTACTTAGATTCAAGAGCAATAACTTGCTAAGTTTGAATAACAGTTTATTGTCCCAAAACTGACTTTTTTCAAGCCTTTTTAAGGAAATCGCTCGAATCTCAAAACTGGCCGTTTTTGCATGTTTTTGCTTAATATTAGTTTCCTCGGAGACCTTAATTCGATAAGTTAAGGATATTTGCATTATCCAAAAAACTCCGGTTTTTCAATCTTTTTTAGGAAATGGATCAAACCTTAAAATCAGCCGTTTTTCCAGGTTTTAGATAATATTACTTAGATTCGAGAGCAATAATTTCTTAGTTTGAAAAACAGTTTATTTTCCTAAAACTGACATTTTTCAAGCCTTTTTGAAGAAATATCTCGAATCTTAAAACTGGCCGTTTTTGCATGTTTTTGCCTAATATTACTTGTATTCGGAGACCTTGATTCGATAAGTTAAGGATATTTGCATTATCCAAAAACCTCCCGTTTTTCAATTTTTTTAAGAAATGGATCAAACCTTACAATCAGCCGTTTTTCCCAGTTTTGGGTTATATTACTTAGATTCGAGAGCAATAACTTGCTAAGTTTGAAAAACGGTTTATTTTTCCAAATCCAACCTTTTTCAAGCTTTTTTAAGAAATCGATCGAATCTCAAAACTGGCCGTTTTTGCAAGTTTTTGGTTAATATTAGTTTCCTCGGAGACCTTAATTTAATAAGTTGAAGATATTTGCTTTATCGAAAAAACTTCCGTTTTTGCCTTCTTTTTTAGGAAATAGATCAAACCTTAAAAACGTCCGTTTTTCCAGGTGTGGGTTAATATTACTTAGAATCGAGGGCAATAACCTGCTTAGTTTGAATAGCGGTTTATTTTCCCAAAACTGACGTTTTTCAAGCCTTTTTGAAGAAATATCTCGAATCTCAAAACTAGCCGGTTTTGCATGTTTTTGATTAATATTACTTATACTCAGAGACCTTGATTCGATAAGTTAAGAATATTTGCATTATCCAAAAAAACTCCCGTTTTTTCTTCTTTTTAGGAAATGGATCAATCCTTAAAATCAGCCGTTTTTCTAGGTTTTTAGTTAATATTACTTAGATTCAAGAGCAATAACTTGCTAAGTTTGAATAACAGTTTATTGTCCCAAAACTGACTTTTTTCAAGCCTTTTTAAGAAAATCGCTTTTTTAGGAAATGGATCAATCCTTAAAATCAGCCGTTTTTCTAGGTTTTTAGTTAATATTACTTAGATTCGAGAGCAATAACTTGCTAAGTTTGAATAACAGTTTATTTTCCCAAAACTGACGTTTTTCAAGCCTTTTTAAGGAAATCGCTCGAATCTCAAAACTGGCCGTTTTTGCATGTTTTTGCTTAATATTTGTTTCCTCGGAGACCTTAATTCGATAAGTTAAGGATATTTGCATTATCCAAAAAACTCCGGTTTTTCAATCTTTTTTTAGGAAATGGATCAAACCTTAAAATCAGCCTTTTTTCCAGGTTTTAGATAATATTACTTAGATTCGAGAGCAATAATTTCTTAGTTTGAAAAACAGTTTATTTTCCTAAAACTGACATTTTTCAAGCCTTTTTGAAGAAATATCTCGAATCTCAAAACAGGCCGTTTTTGCACGTTTTTGCTTAATATTACTTATATTCGGAGACCTTGATTCGATAAGTTAAGGATATTTGCATTATCCAAAAAATTCCCGTTTTTCAATCCTTTTAGGAAATAGATCAAACCTTAAAAACGGCCGTGTTTCCAGGTTTTGGTTAATATTACTTAGATTCGATAGCAATATCTTGCTAAGTTTGAAAAGGTGTTTTTTCCCAAAAAACTTCCTAAAAAAAGATTGAAAAACGGGAGTTTTTTATATAATGCAAATATACCTTAACTTATCGAATCAACGTCTCCGGCTATTAGTAAAATTAAGGAAAAACATGGAAAAATGGCCTGTTTGGAGATTCAAGCAATTCTTCAAAAAAGCTTGAAAAACGTCAGTTTTAGGGAAATAAACTGTTTTTTAAACTTAGTAAGTTATTGCTCTCAAATCTAAGTAATATTAACCAAAACCTAAAAAAACAGCCGTTTTTAAGGTTTGATCTATTTCCTAAAAAAGAAGGGAAAAATGCAAGTTTTTTGGATAATGCAAATATCTTCAACTTATCGATTAAGGTCTCCGAGTATAAGTAATATTAAGCAAAAACATGCAAAAATGGGCAGTTTTGAGATTCGAGCTATTTCTTGAAAAAGGCTTGAAAAACGTCAGTTTTGGGAAAATAAACCGTTTTTCAAACTTAGCAAGTAATTGCTCTCGAATCTAAGTAATATTAACCAAAACCTGGAAAAACGGCCGTTTTTAAGGTATGATCTATTTCCTAAAAAAGAAGGGAAAAACAGAAGTTTTTTCGATAAAGCAAATATCTTCAATTTATCAAATCAAGGTCTCCGAGTACAAGTACTATTAAGCAAAAACATGCAAAAACGGCCACTTTTGAGATTTGATCGATTTCTTCAAAAAGGCTTGAAAAACGTCAGTTTTGGGAAAATAAACCGTTTTTCAAACTTAGCAAGTTATTGCTCTCGAATCTAAGTAATATTAAACAAGACCTGGAAAAAAGGCTGATTTTAAGGTTTGATCCATTTCCTAAAAAAGATTGAAAAACGGGAGTTTTTTGGATAATACAAATATCTTCATACTTATCAAATTAAGGTCTCCGATTATAAGTAATATTAAGCAAAAACATGACAAAATGCCCTGTTTGGAGATTCAAGCTATTTCTTCATAAAGGCTTGAAAAACGTCGGTTTTGAGAAAATAAACCGTTTTTCAAACTTACCAAGTTATTGCTCTCGAATCTAAGTAATATTAACCAAAACCTAAAAAAACGGCTGATTTTAAGGTTTGATTTATTTGCTCTAAAAGATTGAAAAACGGTAGTACTTTGGATAATACAAATATCTTTAAATTATCAAATTAAGGTCTCCGAGGAAAGTAATATTAAGCAAAACATGCAAAAAGGGCCAGTTTTAAAATTCGATCGATTTTTTTAAAAGAAGCTAGAAAAACTTCAGATGTGCGAAAATAAACCGTTTTTCAAACATCGCAAGAGATTACTCTCGAATCTAAGTAATATTAACCAAAACCTGAAAAAAAGGCTGATTTTAAGGTTTGATCCATTTTCTATTTCTTCATAAAGGCTTGAAAAACGTCGGTTTAAAAAAAAACCCCCGTCTTTCAAACCTAGCAAGTTATTGCTCTCAAATCTAAGTAATATTAACCAAAACCTGGAAATTTCGGTTGTTTTTAAGGTTTGATCTATTTCCTAAAAAAGATTGAAAAACGGGAGTTTTTTGGATAATGCAAATATCCTTAACTTATCGAATCAATGTCTCCGATTATAAGTAATATTAAGCAAAAACATGGGAAAATGGCCTGTTTGGAGATTCGAGCTATTTCTTCATAAAGGCTTGAAAAACGTCGGTTTTGAGAAAATAAACCGTTTTTCAAACTTACCAAGTTATTGCTCTCAAATCTAAGTAATATTAACCAAATACTCGAAAAACGGCTGATTTTAAGGTTTGATCTATTTCTTAAAAAAGAACGGAAAAACGGGAGTTTTTTGGATAATGCAAATATCATTAACTTATTGAATCAAAGTCTCCGAGTATAAGTAATATTCAGCAAAAATATGCAAAAACGGCCGGTTTTAAGATTCGATCGATTTCTTTAAAAAAAAGCTTGTGAAAACGTCAGATTTGCGAAAATAAATCGTTTTTCAAACTTAGCAAGTTTTAGCTCTAAAATCTAAGTAATATTAACCAAAACCTGGAAAAACGGCTGATTTTAAGGTTTGATCTATTTCCTAAAAAAGTGTGGAAAAACAGGTGTTTTTTGGTTGATGCAAATATCCTTAACTTATCGAATCAAGGTCTCCGAGTATAAGTATTATTAAACAAAAACATGCAAAAACGTCCAGTTTTGAGATTCGAGTGATTTCTTTAAAAAGGCTTCGATCGATTTCTTAAAAAAAAGAATGAAAAAAGCCAGATTTGCGAAAATAAACCGTTTTTAAACTTAGCAGGTTATTGTTCTCCAATCTAAGTAATATTTTTAAAACCTGGAAAAACGGCCTTTTTTAAGGTTTGATCTATTTCCTAAAAAAGTAGGGAAAAACGGGTGTTTTTTGGTTGATGCAAATATCCTTAACTTATCAAATCAAGGTCTCCGAGTATAAGTATTATTAAGCAAAAAAAAACAAAAACGGCCAGTTTTGAGATTGGAGCGATTTCTTTAAAAAGGCTTGAAAAACGAATATCTTTAAATTATCAAATTAAGGTCTCCGAGGAAAGTAATATTAAGCAAAACATGCAAAAAGGGCCAGTTTTAAAATTCGATCGATTTTTTTAAAAGAAGCTAGAAAAACTTCAGATGTGCGAAAATAAACCGTTTTTCAAACATCGCAAGAGATTACTCTCGAATCTAAGTAATATTAACCAAAACCTGAAAAAAAGGCTGATTTTAAGGTTTGATCCATTTTCTATTTCTTCATAAAGGCTTGAAAAACGTCGGTTTAAAAAAAAAACCCCGTCTTTCAAACCTAGCAAGTTATTGCTCTAAAATCTAAGTAATATTTTAACCAAAACCTGGAAAATGGCTGATTTTGAGGTTTGATCCATTTCCTAAAAAGATTGAAAAACGGGATTTTTTTGGATAATATAAATATCTTCGATTATCAAATTAATGTCTCCGAGAAAAGTAATATTAGGCAAAAACATGAAAAAACGGCCAGATTTGAGATTGAAAAACGTCGAATTTTGCAAAAATAAACCGTTTTTCAAACCTAGCAAGTGATTGCTTTTGAACCTAAGTAATTTTAATCAAAACTTGGAAAAAGAGCTGTTTTTAGGTTTGATCGATTTCTTAAAAAGGAAGGGAAAAACGGGAGTTTTTTAGATGATGTAAATTTCCTGGACTTATCGAATGAAGGTTTTCGAGTATAAGTAATATTAAGCAAAAACATGCCTAAACGGCCAGTTTTGAGATTCGAGCTATTTCTTCAAAAAAGCCTGAAAAACGTCAGTTTACGGAAAATAAACCGTTTTTCAAACTAAGCAAGTTATTGCTCTCGAATCTAAGTAATATTAACCAAAACCTGAAAAAACAGCTGATTTTTAGGTTTGATCCATTACCTAAAAAACATTGAAAAACGGTAGTACTTTGGATAATACAAATATCTTCATATTTATCAAATTAAGGTCTCCAAATATAAGTAATTTTAAGCCAAAACATGAAAAAATGGACTGTTTGGAGATTTGAGCTATTTCTTTAAAAAGGCTTGAAAAACGTCGGTTTTGGGAAAATAAGCCGTTTTTCAAACTTACCAAGTTATTGCTCTCGAATCTCAGTAATATTAAGCAAAACCTGGAAAAACAGCTGATTTTAAGGTTTGATCCATTTCCTAAACAACATTTAAAAACGGGAGTTTTTTTGGATAATACAAATATCTTTATACTTATCAAATTAAGTTCTCCGATTATAAATAATATTAAGCAAAAACATGCAAAAACGGCCAGTTTTGAGATTCGAGCGATTTCTTCAAAAAGTCTTGAAAAACGGCAGTTTTGGGAAAATATACCGTTATTCAAACTTAGCAGGTTATTGCTCTCGAATTTAAGTAATATTAACCAAAACCTGGAAAAACAGCTGATTTTAAGGTTTGATCTATTTCCTGAAAAAGATTGAAAAACGGTAGTTCTTTAGATAATACAAATATCTTCAACTTATCAAATTAAGGTCTCCGAGGAAAGTATGATTAATCCAAAACATGCAAAAACGGCCAGTTTCAAGATTTGATCGATTTCTTTGATAAGAATCTAGAAAAACGTCAGATTTGCGAAAATAGACTGTTTTTCAAACTTCACAAGTTTTTACTCTCGAATCTAAGTAATATTAACCAAAACCTGGAAAAACGGCTGATTTTAAGGTTTGATCCATTTCCTGAAAAAGATTAAAAAACGTTAGTTTTGTGAATAATACGAATATCTTCATACTTATCAAATTAAGGTCTCCGATTATAAGTAATATTAAGCAAAAACATGGGAAAATGGCCTGTTTGGAGATTTGAGCTATTTCTTCATAAAGGTTTGAAAAACGTCGGTTTTGGGAAAAAAAAACGTTTTTCAAACCTAGCAAGTTATTGCTCTCAAATCTAAGTAATATTAACTAAAACCTGGAAATACGACCGTTTTCAAGGTTTGATCTATTTCCTAAAAAAGAAGGGATAAACGGGAGTTTTTTGAATAATGCAAATTTCCTGGACTTATCGAATAAAGGTTTTCGAGTATAAGTAATATTAAACAGAAAAATGCAAAAACGGCTAGTTTTGAGATTCGAGCGATTTCTTCAAAAAGGCTTGAAAAACGTCAGTTTTGAGAAAATAAACCATTTATCAAACTTACCAAGTTATTGCTCTCGAATCTAATTAATATTTTTAAAACCTGGAAAAACGGCCGTTTTTAAGGTTTGATCTATTTCCTAAAAAAGTGGGGAAAAACGGGTGTTTTTTGGTTGATGCAAATATCCTTAACTTATCGAATCAAGGACTCCGAGTATAAGTATTATTAAACAAAAACATGCAAAAACGTCCAGTTTTAAGATTCAAGCGATTCCTTTAAAAAGGCTTCGATCAATTTCTTAAAAAAAAGCATGAAAAACGTCAGTTTTTCTAAAATAAACCGTTTTTCAAACTTAGTAAGTTATTATTGTTCTCCAATCTAAGTAATATTTTTAAAACCTGGAAAAACGGCCGTTTTAAAGGTTTGATCTATTTCCTAAAAAAGTAGGGAAAAACGGGTGTTTTTTGGTTGATGCATATATCCTTAACTGATCGAATCAAGGTCTCCAAGTATAAGTATTATAAGGCAAAAACATGCAAAAACAGCAAGTTTTGAGTTTCGAGCTATTTTTTAAAAAAGTCTTGAAAAACGTCAGTTTTGGGAAAATAAACCGTTTTTTAAACTTAGCAAGTTAGTGCTCTCGAATATAAGTAATATTAACCAAAACCTGGAAAAACGGCCGTTTTTAAGGTTTGATCTATTTCCTAAAAAAGTAGGGAAAAACGGGTGTTTTTTAAATAATGCAAATATCCTTATCTTATCGAATCAAAGTCTCCGAGTATAAGTAATATTCAGCAAAAACATTCAAAAACGGCCAGTTTTGAGATTCGAGCGATTTCTTTAAAAAGGCTTGAAAAACGTCAGTTTGGGGAAAATAAACCGTTTGTTAAACTTAGCAAGTTATTGCTCTCGAATCGACGTAATATTAACCAAAACCTGGAAAAACAGCTGATTTTAAGTTTTGATCCATTTCATAAAAAAAAATGAAAAACGGTAGTTTGTTGGATAATACAAATATCTTCAACTTATCAAATTAAGGTCTCCGAGAAGAGAAATATTAAGCAAAAACATGCAAAAACGGCCAGTTTTAAGATTCGATCGATTTCTTTAAAAAAAGCTTGAAAAACGTCAGATTTGCGAAAATAAACCGTTTTTCAAACTTAGAAAGTTATTGCTCTAAAATCTAAGTAATTTAAGCCAAAACCTGGAACAACGGCTGATTTTAAGGTTTGATCTATTTCCTAAAAAAGTGGGGAAAAACGGGAGTTTTTTGGATAATGCAAATATCTTCAACTTATCAAATTAAGGTCTCCGAGGACAGTAATATTAAGCAAAAACATGCAAAAACGGCCAGTTTTTGAGATACAAGCGATTTCTTTAAAAATGCTTGAAAAACGTACGTTTTGGGAAAGTAAACCGTTTTCAAACTAACAAGTTATTGCTCTCGAATCTAAGTAATATTAACCAACCCCTGGAAAAACGGCTGATTTTAGGGTTTGATCCATTTCCTAAAAAAGATTTAAAAACGGGAGTTTTGGGGATAATACAAATATCCTTATACTCATCAAATTAAGGTTGCCGACTATAAGTAATATTAAGGAAAAACATGAAAAAATGGCCTGTTTGGAGATTCAAGCTATTTCTTCCAAAAAGCTTGAAAAACGTCAGTTTTGGGAAAATAAACTGTTTTTCAAACTTAGTAAGTTATTGCTCTCGAATCTAATTAATATTAACCAAAACCTAATAAAACAGCCGTTTGTAAGGTTTGATCTATTTCCTAAAAAAGAAGGGAAAAATGGAAGTTTTTTGGATAATGCAAATATCTTCAAATTATCAATTAAGGTCTCCGATTATAAGTAATATTAAGCAAAATCATGCAAAAATGGCCAGTTTTGAGATTGGAGATATTTCTTCAAAAAGGCTTGAAAAACGTCGGTTTTGGCGAAATTATTCGTTTTTGAAACTTACCAAGTTATTCCTCTCGAATCTAAGTAATATTACCTAAAACCTTGAAAAACGGCCGTTTCTTAGGTTTGATCTATTTCCTAAAAAGGAAGGGAAAAACGGGAGTTTTTTCGATAAAGCAAATCTCTTCAACTTATTAAATTAAGGTTTCCGAGTATAAGTAATATTAAGCAAAAACATGCAAAAATGGGCAGTTTTGAGATTCGAGCTATTTCTTAAAAAAGGCTTGAAAAACGTCAGTTTTGGGAAAAAAACCGGTTTTCAAACTTAGCAAGTTATTGCTCTTGAATCTAAGTAATATTAACCAAAACCTGAAAAAACGGCCGTTTTAAAGGTTTGATCTATTTCCTAAAAAAGTAGGGAAAAACGGGAGTTTTTTGGATAATGCAAATATCTTCAACTTATCAAATTAAGGTCTCCGAGGACAGTAATATTGCACAAAAACATGCAAAAACGGCCAGTTTTTGAGATTCGAGCGATTTCTTTAAAAATGCTTGAAAAACGTACGTTTTGGGAAAGTAAACCGTTTAAAACTTAGCAAGTTATTGCTCTCGAATCTAAGTAATATTAACCAACCCCTGGAAAAACGGTTGATTTTAGGGTTTGATCCATTTCCTCAAAAAGATTTAAAAACGGGAGTTTTTGGGATAATACAAATATCCTAAAACTCATCAAATTAAGGTCTCCGACTATAAGTAATATTAAGCAAAAACATGGAAAAATGGCCTGTTTGGAGATTCAAGCTATTTCTTCAAAAAAGCTTGAAAAACGTCAGTTTTGGGAATTAAACTGTTTTTCAAACTTAGTAAGTTATTGCTCTCGAATCTAAGTAATATTAACCAAAACCTTGAAAAACGGCCGTTTCTTAGGTTTGATCTATTTCCTAAAAAGGAAGGGAAAAACGGGAGTTTTTTCGATAAAGCAAATCTCTTCAACTTATTAAATTAAGGTTTCCGAGTATAAGTAATATTAAGCAAAAACATGCAAAAATGGGCAGTTTTGAGATTCGAGCTATTTCTTAAAAAAGGCTTGAAAAACGTCAGTTTTGGGAAAAAAACCGGTTTTCAAACTTAGCAAGTTATTGCTGTTGAATCTAAGTAATATTAACCAAAACCTGAAAAAACGGCCGTTTTAAAGGTTTGATCTATTTCCTAAAAAAGTAGGGAAAAACGGGAGTTTGTTGGATAATGCAAATATCTTCAACTTATCAATTAAGGTCTCCGAGTATAAGTAATTTTAGGAAAAACATGCAAAAATGGCCGGTTTTGAGATTCGAGCTATTCCTTAAAAAAGGCTTGAAAAACGTCAGTTTTGGGAAAATAAACCGGTTTTCAAACTTTGCAAGTTATTGCTCTTGAGTCTAAGTAATACTAACCAAAACCTGAAAAAACGGCCGTTTTAAAGGTTTGATCTATTTCCTAAAAAAGTAGGGAAAAACGTTTTTTTTTTGGCTCTTGCAAATATCTTCAACTTATCAAATTAAGGTCTCCGAGGACAGTAATATTAAGCAAAAACATGCAAAAACGGCCAGTTTTTGAGATTGGAGCTATTTCTTCAAAAAGGCTTGAAAAACGTCGGTTTTGGCGAAATTATTCGTTTTTGAAACTTTCCAAGTTATTCCTCTCGAATCTAAGTAATATTACCTAAAACCTGGAAAAACGGCCGTTTCTTAGGTTTGATCTATTTCCTAAAAAGGAAGGGAAAAACGGGAGTTTTTTAATAATGCAAATTTCCTTAACTTATCGAATATAGGTTTCCGAGTATAAGTAATATTAAGCAAAAACATGCAAAAATGGGCAGTTTTGAGATTCGAGCTATTTCTTAAAAAAGGCTTAAAAAACGTCAGTTTTGGGAAAATAAACCGTTTTTCAAAATTAGCAAGTTATTGCTCTCGAATCTAAGTAATATTAACCAAAACGTGGAAAAACGGCTGATTTTAAAGTTTTAACCATTTCCTAAAAAAGATTGAAAAACCAGAGTTTTTTGGATAATACAAATATCTTCAACTTATTAAATTAAGGTCTCCGAGGGAATTAACATTAAGCAAAAACATTCAAAAACGGCTAGTTTTAAGATTCGATCGATTTCTTAAAAAAAGCTAGAAAAACGTCAGATTTTGGAAAAAAAACCGTTTTTCAAACTTAGCAAGTAATTGCTCTCGAATCTAAGTAATATTAAGCACAACCTGGAAAAACAGCTGATTTAAAGGTTTGATATATTTCCTAAAAAACATTGAAAAACGGGAGTTTCTTGGATAATACAAATATCTTTTTCCTTATTAAATTAATGTGTCCGATTATAAGTAATATTAAGCAAAAACATAGAAAAATGGCCTGTTTGGAGATTCGAGCTATTTCCTCAAAAAGGCTTGAAAAACGTCGGTTTTGGCGAAATTATTCGTTTTCCAACCTTACTAAGTTATTGCTCTCGAATCTAAGTAATATTAACCAAAACCTGGAAAAACGGCCGTTTTTTAGGTTTGATCTATTTCCTAAAAAGGAAGGGAAAAACGGGAGTTTTTTTGATGATGGATATTTCCTTAACTTATCGAATAAAGGTTTCCGAGTATAAGTAATATCAAGCAAAAACATGCAAAACGGCCAGTTTTGAGATTCGAGCTATTTCTTCAACAAGGCTTGAAAAACGGCAGTTTTGGGAAAATATACCGTTTTTCAAACTTAGCAAGTTATTGCTCTCGAATCTAAGTAATATTAACCAAAACCTGAAAAAACAGCTGATTTTTAGGTTTGATCCATTACCTAAAAAACATTCAAACGGTAGTACTTTGGATAATACAAATATCTTCAAAATATCAAATTAAGGTCTCCGAGGTAAGTAATATTAAGCAAAACATGCAAAAACGGCCAGTTTTAAAATTGGATCGATTTTTTTATAAGAAGCTAAAAAAACTTCAGATTTGCGAAAATAAACCGTTTTTCAAACATCGCAAGAGATTACTCTCGAATCTAAGTAATATTAACCAAAACCTGGAAAAAAGGCTGATTTTAAGGTTTGATTCATTTCCTAAAAAAGATTCAAAAACGGGAGTTTTTTGGATAATACAAATATCTTCATACTTATCAAATTAAGGTCTCCGATTATAAGTAATATTAAGCAAAAACATGGAAAAATGCCCTGTTTGGAGATTCGAGCTATTTCTTCATAAAGGCTTGAAAAACGTCGGTTTTGGAAAAAACAACCTGGAAAAACAGCTGATTTTTAGGTTTGATCTATTTGCTAAAAAAGATTGAAAAACGGTAGTACTTTGAAAAATACAATTATCTTTAAATTATCAAATTAAGGTCTCCGAGGAAAGTAATATTAAGCAAAACATGCAAAAACGGCCAGTTTAATAATTCGATCGATTTTTTTAAAAGAAGCTAGAAAAACTTCAGATTTGCGAAAATAAACCGTTTTTCAAACATCGCAAGAGATTACTCTCGAATCTAAGTAATATTAACCAAAACCTGAAAAAAAGGCTGATTTTAAGGTTTGATCCATTTCCTATTTCTTCATAAAGGCTTGAAAAACGTCGGTTTTGGAGAAAAAACCGTTTTTCAAACCTAGCAAGTTATTGCTCTCAAATCTAAGTAATATTAACCAAAACCTGGAAATTTCGGTTGTTTTTAAGGTTTGATCTATTTCCTAAAAAAGATTGAAAAACGGGAGTTTTTTTGATAATGCAAATATCCTTAACTTATCGGAAAAGGGCTCCGATTATAAGTTATATTAAGCAAAAACAAGGGAAAATGGCCTGTTTGGAGATTCGAGCTATTTCTTCATAAAGGCTTGAAAAACGTCGGTTTTGAGAAAATAAACCGTTTTTCAAACTTACCAAGTTATTGCTCTCGAATCTAAGTAATATTAACCAAAACCTAAAAAAACGGCTGATTTTAAGGTTTGATCTATTTCTTAAAAAAGAAGGGAAAAACGGGAGTTTTTTGGATAATGCAAATATCCTTAACTCATCGAATCAAGGTTTCCGAGTATAAGAAATATTAAGCAAAAACATGCAAAAACAGCAAGTTTTGAGTTTGGAGCTATTTTTTAAAAAAGTCTTGAAAAACGTCAGTTTTGTGAAAATAAACCGTTTTTCAAACTTAGCAAGTTAGTGCTCTCGAATATAAGTAATATTAACCAAAACCTGGAAAAACGGCCGTTTTTAAGGTTTGATCTATTTCCTAAAAATGTAGGGAAAAAGGGGTGTTTTTTGGATAATGCAAATATCCTTAACTTATCGAATCAAGGTTTCCGAGTATAAGTAATATTCAGCAAAAACATGCAAAAACGGCCAGTTTTGAGATTCGAGCGATTTCTTCAAAAAGGCTTGAAAAACGTCAGTTTTGAGAAAATAAACCGTTTTTCAAACTTACCAAGTTATTGCTCTCGAATCTAATTAATATTTTTAAAACATGGAAAAACGGCCGCTTTCTTAGCTTTGATCTATTTCCTAAAGAAGTGGGGAAAAACGGGTGTTTTTTGGTTGATGCAAATATCCTTAACTTATCGAATCAAGGTCTCCGAGTATAAGTATTATTAAACAAAAACATGCAAAAACGGCCAGTTTTAAGATTCGATCGATTTCTTTAAAAGATGCTCGAAAAAATTCAGATTTGCAAACAAAAACCGTTTTTAAATCTGCGCAAGTTATTACTCTCGAATCTAGGTAATATTAACCAAAACCTTGAAAAACGGCTGATTTTAAGGTTTGATTCATTTCCTAAAAAAGATTGAAAAACGGGAGTTTTTTGGATAATACAAATACTTTTATACTTATTAAATTAAGGTCTCCGATTATAAGTTATATTAACCAAAAACATGCAAAAATGGCCTGTTTGGAGATTCGAGCTATTTCTTCAAAAAGGCTGGAAAAACGTCGGTTTTAAGAAAATAAACCGTTTTTAAAACTTACCAAGTTATTGCTCTCGAATCTAAGTAATATTAACCAAAACCTGGTAAAAGTTGTTTTTAGGGTTGATCTATTTCTTAAAAAAGAAGGAAAAAACGGAAGTTTTTTGGGTAATGCAAATATCCTTAACTCATCGAATCAAGGTTTCCGAGTATAAGTAATATTAAGGAAAAACATGCAAAAACAGCCAGTTTTGAGTTTCGAGCTATTTCTTAAAAAAGTCTTTAAAAACGGTAGTTTGGGGAAAGTAAACCGTTTTCAAACTTAGCAAGTTATTGCTCTCGAATCTAAATAATATTAACCAACCCCTGGAAAAACGGATGATTTTAGAGTTTGATCCATTTTCTAAAAAAGATTTAAAAACGGGAGTTTTTGGGATAATACAAATATCCTTATACTCATCAAATTAAGGTCTCCGACTATAAGTAATATTAAGGAAAAACATGGAAAAATGGCCTGTTTGGAGATTCAAGCTATTTCTTCAAAAAAGCTTGAAAAACGTCAGTTTTGGGAAATAAACTGTTTTTAAAACTACCAAGTTATTGCTCACGAATCTAAGTAATATTAACGAAAACATGGAAAAACGACCGTTTTTAAGGTTTGATCTATTTCCTAAAAAAGAAGAAAAAAATGGAAGTTTTTTGGACAATGCAAATATCTTCAAATTATCAAATTAAGGTTTCCGAGTATAAGTAATATTAAGCAAAAACATGCAAAAATGGGCAGTTTTGAGATTCGAGCTATTTCTTAAAAAAGGCTTGAAAAACGTCAGTTTTGGGAAAATAAACCGTTTTTCAAAATTAGCAGGTTATTGCTCTCGAATCTAAGTAATATTAACCAAAACGTAGAAAAACGGCTGATTTTAAAGTTTAAACCATTTCCTAAAAAAGATTGAAAAACCAGAGTTTTTTGGATAATACAAATATCTTCAACTTATCAAATTAAGGTCTCCGAGGAAAGTAATATTAAGCAAAAACATTCAAAAACGGCTAGTTTTAAGATTCGAGCGATTTCTTAAAAAAAGCTAGAAAAACGTCAGATTTTGGAAAAAAAACCGTTTTTCAAACTTAGCAACTAATTGCTCTCGAATCTAAGTAATATTAAGCAAAACCTGGAAAAACAGCTCATATTAAGGTTTGATCCATTTCCTAAAAAGCATTGAAAAACGGGAGTTTTTTGGATAAAACAAATATCTTTTTCCTTATCAAATTAATGTCTCCGATTATAAGTAATATTAAGCAAAAACATAGAAAAATGGCCTGTTTGGAGATTCGAGCTATTTCCTCAATAAGGCTTGAAAAACGTCGGTTTTGGCGAAATTATTCGTTTTTCAACCTTACCAAGTTATTCCTCTCGAATCTAAGTAATATTAACCAAAACCTGGAAAAACTTCAGATTTGCGAAAATAAACCGTTTTTCAAACTAAGCAAGTTATTGCTCTCGAATCTAAGTAATATTAACCAAAACCTGGAAAAACAGCTGATTTTAAGGTTTGATTCATTTCCTAAAAAAAATGAAAAACGGTAGAATTTTAAAATAATACAAATATCTTCAACCTATCAAATTAAGGTCTGCGAGAAGAGTAATATTAAGCAAAAACATGCAAAAACGGCCACTTTTAAGATTCGATCGATTTCTTTAAAAAAAGCTAGAAAAACGTCAGATTTGCGAAAATAAACCATTTTTTAAACTTAGCAAGTTATTGCTCTAAAATCTAAGTAATATTAACCAAAACCTGGAAAAACGGCTGATTTTAAGGTTTGAACCATTTCCTAAAAAAGATTGAAAAACGGGAGTTTTGGGGATAATACAAATATCTTCATACTTATCAAATTAAGGTCTTCAATTATAAGTAATATTAAGCAAAAACATGGAAAAATGGCCTGTTTGGAGATTTGAGCTATTTCTTCAAAAAGGCTTGAAAAAACATGCAAAAACGGCCAGTTTTGCGATTCGAGCGATTTCTTTGAAAAGGCTTGAAAACGTCAGTTTCATGAAAATAAACCGTTTTTCAAACTTAGGTAATTATTGCTCACGAATCTAAGTAATATTAACCAAAACCTGGAAAAACGGCTGATTTTAAGGTATGATCCATTACCTAAAAAGATTGATAACGGGAGTTTTTTGGATAATACAAATATCTTCAACTTATCAAATTAAGGTCTCCGAGGAAAGTAATATTAAGCAAAAACATGCAAAAACTGCACGTTTAAAGATTCAAGCGATTTCTTTCAAAAAAGCTAGAAAAACGTCAGATTTGCGAAAATAAACCGTTTTTCAAACTTAGCAAATTATTCCTATCGAATCTAAGTAATATTAACCAAAACCTGGAAATACGGCCGTTTTTAAGGTTTAACCTATTTTCTTAAAAAAAGGGAGAAACGGGTTTTTTTTAGATAATTCAAATTTCCTGGACAAATCAAATAAAGGTTTCCGAGTATAAGTAATATTAAGCAAAAACATGCAAAAACGGCCAGTTTGTAGATTCGAGCTATTTCTTCAAAAAGGCTTAAAAAACGTCAGTTTTGGGAAAGTAAACCGTTTTTAAAAACTTAGCAAGTTATTGCTCTCGAATCTAAGTAATATTAACCCAAACCTGGAAAAACGGCTGATTTTGAGGTTTGATCCATTTCCTAAATAAGATTGAAAAACGGGAGTTTTTTGGATAATACAAATATCTTCAACTTATCAAATTAAGGTCTCCGAGGAAAGTAATATTAAGCAAAAACATGCAAAAACGGCCAGTTTTAAGATTCGATCGATTTCTTAAAAAAAACTTGAAAAACGTGCGATTTGGGAAAATATACCGTTTTTCAAACTTAGCAAGTTATTGCGCTTGAATCTAAGTAATATTAACTAAAACCTGGAAAAACGGCAGATTTTAAGGTTTGATCCATTTTCTAAAAAAGATTAAAAAACGGAAGTATTTTGGATAGTACAAATATCTTCATACTTATCAAATTAAGGTCTCCGATTATAAGTAATATTAAGCAAAAACATAGGAAAATGGCCAGTTTTGAGATTCGAGCTATTTCTTTAGAAAGGCTGGAAAAACGTCAGTTTGGAAAAATAAACCGTTTTTCAAACCTTAGTAATTTTAACCCACACCTGGAAAAGGGGCTGTTTTTAGGTTTGATCTATTTCTTAAAAAAGAAGGGAAAAACGGAAGTTTTTTAGAAAATGCAATTTTCCTGGACTCATCGAATAAAGGTTTACGAGTATAAGTAATATTAAGCAAAAACATGCAAAAAGGGCCAGTTTTGAGATTCGAGCTATTTCTTCAAAAAGGCTTAAAAAACGTCAGTTTTGGGAAAATAAACCGCTTTTCAAACTTAGCAAGTTATTGCTCTCGAATCTAAGTAATATAAACCAAAACCTGGAAAAACAGCTGATTTTAAGGTTTGATCCATTTCCTAAAAAAGATTGAAAAACGGGAGTTTTTTGGATAATACAAATATCTTCATACTTATCAAATTGAGGTCTCTGATTATGAGTAATATTAAGCAAAAACATGCAAAGATGGCCAGTTTTGAGATTCGAGCTATTTCTTCAAAAAGGCTTAAAAAACGTCAGTTTTAGCAAAATAAACCTTTTTTTAAACTTAGCAAGTTATTGCTCTCGAATATAAGTAATATTAACCAAAACCTAAAAAAACGGCCGTTTTTTAGGTTTGATCTATTTCCTAAAAAAGTAGGAAAAGACGGGAGTTTTTGGAATAATGCAAATATCCTTAACTTTTCGAATTAAGGTCTCCGAGTATAAGTAATATTATGCAAAAACATGCAGAAACGGCCAGTTTTGAGATACGAGCGATTTCTTTGAAAAGGCTTAAAAAACGTCAAATTTGGGAAAATAAACCGTTTTTCAAACTTAGCAAGTTATTACTCTCGATTCTCAGTAATATTAACCAAAACCTTGAAAAACGGCAGATTTCAAGGTTTGATCCATTACCTCAAAAAGATTGAAAAACGGGAGTTTTTTGTATAATACAAATATCTTCAACCTATCAAATTAAGGTCTCCGAGGAAAGTCATATTAAGCAAAAACATGCGAAAACAGCCAGTTTTAGGATTCGATCGATTTCTTAAAAAAAAGCATGAAAAACGTCAGGTTTGCAAAAATGAACCGTTTTTCAAACTTAGCAAGTTATTGCTTTAAAATCTAAGTAATATTAACCAAAACCTGAAAAAACGGCTGATTTTAAGGTTTGATCCATTTCCTAAAAAAGATTTAAAAACGGGAGTTTTTGGGATAATAAAAATATCTTCATACTTATCAAATTAAGATCTCCGATTATAAATAATATTAAGCAAAAACATGGAAAAATGGCCTGTTTGGAGATTCGTGCTATTTCTTCAAAAAGGCTTGAAAAACGTGGGTTTTGGGAAAATAAACCGTTTTTCAAACTTACCAACTTATTGCTCTCAAATCTAAGTAATATTAACCAAAACCTGGAAAACAGCCGATTTTTAGGTTTGATCTATTTCCTAAAAAAGAATGGAAAAACGGGAGTATTTTGATAATGCAAATTTTCTTAACTTATCGAATCAAGGTCTCCGAGTATAAGTAATATTAAGCAAAAAAATCCCAAAACAGCCAGTATTGAGATTCGAGCTCTTTCTTAAAAAAGGCTTGAAAAACGTCAGTTTTGAGAAAATAAACCTTTTTTCAAACTTAGCAAGTTACTTCTCTCGAATATAAGTAATATTAACCAGAACCTGGAAAAACAGCCGTTTTTTAGGTTTGATCTATTTCCTAAAAAGGAATGGAAAAACGGTTTTTTTTTTGATAATGCAAATTTCCTTAACTTATCGAATCAAAATCTCTGAGTATAAGTAATATTAAGCAAAAACATGAAAAAACGGCAAGTTTTGAGATTCGAGCTATTTTTTTAAAAAAGGCTTGAAAAACGTCAGATTTGCAAAAATAAACCGTTTTTTAAACTTCCCAAGTTATTGCTCACGAATCTAAGTAATATTACCTAAAACCTGGAAAAACAGCTGATTTTAAGGTTTGATGCATTACCTAAAAAAGATTGAAAAACATGAGTTTTTTAGATAATACAAATATCTTCAACCTATCAAATTAAGGTCTCCGAGGAAAGTAATATAAGGCAAAAACATACAAAAACAGCTAGTTTAAAGATTCGATCGATTTCTTAAAAAAAGCTTGAAAAACGTGCGATTTGGGAAAATAAACCGTTTTTCAAACTTAGCAAGTTATTGCACACGAATCTAAGTAATATTAACCAAAACCTGGAAAAACGGCTGATTTTTAGGTTTGATATATTCCCTAAAAAAGAATGGAAAAACGGGAGTATTTTGATAATGCAAATTTCCTTAACTTATCAAATCAAGGTCTCCGAGTATAAGTAATATTAAGCAAAAAAATCCAAAAACGGCCAGTATTGAGATTCGAGCTCTTTCTTAAAAAAGGCTTGAAAAACGTCAGTTTTGAGAAAATATACCTTTTTTCAAACTTAGCAAGTTATTTCTCTCGAATATAAGTAATATTAACCAGAACCTGGAAAAATGGCTGTTTTTAAGGTTTGATCCATTTCTAAAAAAGTAGGGAAAAACGGGAGTTTGTTGGATAATGCAAATATCTTCAACTTATCAAATTAAGGTCTCCGAGGAAAGTAATATTTTGCAAAAACATGCATAACGGCCAGTTTTAAGATTCAACCGATTTCTTTAAAAAAAGGGAGAAAAACGTCAGATTTGGGAAAATAAACCTTTTTTTAAACTTAGCAAGTTAGTGCTCTCGAATCTAAGTAATATTAACTAAAACCTGGAGAAACGGCCGTTTTTAAGGTTTGATCTATTTCTTAAAAAAGAATGGAAAAACGGGAGTTTGTTGGATAATGCAAATTTCCTTAACTTATCGAATCAAGGTCTCCGAGTATAAGTAATATTAAGCAAAAACATGCAAAAACTGCAAGTTTTGAGATTCGAGCTATTTCTTAAAAAAGGCTTGAAAAATGTCAGTTTCGGAAAAATAAACCGTTTTTCAAACTTAGCAAGTTATTGCTCTCGAATATAAGTAATATTAACCAAAACCTGAAAAAACGGCCGTGTTTAAGGTTTGATCCATTTCCTAAAAAAGTAGGGAAAAACAGGTGTTTTTTGGATAATGCAAATATCTTTAACTTATCAAATTAAGGTCTTCGAGTATAAGAAATATTAAGCCAAAACATGCAAAAACAGCCAGTTTTAAGATTTGATCGATTTCTTTAAAAAGGCTTGAAAAACGTCAGTTTTGGGAAAGTAAACCGTTTTTCAAACTTAGCAACTTATTGCTCTCGAATCTAAGTAGTATTAACCCAAACCTGTAAACCGGCTGATTTTAAGGTTTGATCCATTTCCTAAATAAGATTGAAAAACGGGAGTTTTTTTGGAGAATACAAATATCTTTATACTTATCAAATTAAGGTCTCCAAATATAAGTTATATTAAGCAAAAACATGAAGAAATGGCCTGTTTGGAGATTCGAGCTATTTCTTCAAAAAGGCTTGAAAAACGTCGGTTTTGGGAAAATAAACCGTTTTTCAAACTTACCAAGTTATTGCTGTCGAATCTAAGTAATATTAACCAAAACCTGGAAAAACAGCCGTTTTTTAGGTTTGATCTATTTCCTAAAAAAGAATGGAAAAACGGGTTTTTTTTTGATAATGCAAATTTCCTTAACTTATCGAATCAAGGTCTCTGAGTATAAGTAATATTAAGCAAAAACATGAAAAAACGGCAAGTTTTGAGATTCTAGCTATTTTTTTAAAAAAGGCTTGAAAAACGTCAGATTTGCGAAAATAAACCGTTTTTTAAACTTCCCAAGTTATTGCTCACGAATCCAAGTAATATTACCTAAAACCTGGAAAAACAGCTGATTTTAAGGTTTGATGCATTACCTAAAAAAGATTGAAAAACGTGAGTTTTTTGGATAATACAAATATCTTCAACCTATCAAATTAAGGTCTCCGAGGAAAGTAATATAAGGCAAAAACATGCAAAAACAGCTGGTTTAAAGATTCGATAGATTTCTTAAAAAAAGCTTGAAAAACGTGCGATTTGGGAAAATAAACCGTTTTTCAAACTTAGCAAGTTATTGCACACGAATCTAAGTAATATTAACCAAAACCTGGAAAAACGGCTGATTTTTAGGTTTGATATATTCCCTAAAAAAGAATGGAAAAACGGGAGTATTTTGATAATGCAAATTTCCTTAACTTATCGAATCAAGGTCTCCGAGTATAAGTACTTTTTCAGCAAAAAAATCCAAAAACGGCCAGTATTGAGATTCGAGCTCTTTCTTAAAAAAGGCTTGAAAAACGTCAGTTTTGAGAAAATAAACCTTTTTTCAAACTTAGCAAGTTACTTCTCTCGAATATAAGTAATATTAACCAGAACCTGGAAAAATGGCTGTTTTTAAGGTTTGATCCATTTCTAAAAAAGTAGGGAAAAACGGGAGTTTGTTGGATAATGCAAATATCTTCAACTTATCAAATTAAGGTCTCCGAGGAAAGTAATATTAAGCAAAAACATGCAAAAACGGCCAGTTTTGAGATTCGAGCGATTTCTTCAAAAAGGCTTAAAAAACGTCAGTTTTGGGAAAGTAAACCGTTTTTAAAAACTTAGCAAGTTATTGCTCTCGAATCTAAGTAATATTAAAACAAACCTGGAAAAACGGCTGATTTTGAGGTTTGATCCATTTCATAAATAAGATTGAAAAACGGCAGTTTTTGGATAATACAAATATCTTTAACTTATCAAATTAAGGTCTCCGAGGAAAGTAATATTAAGCAAAAACATGCAAAAACGGCCAGTTTTAAGATTCGATCGATTTTTTTAAAAAAAGCTAGAAAATCGTCAGAGTTTGGAAAATAAACCGTTTTTCAAACTTAGCAAGTTATTGCTCTCGAATCTAAGTAATATTAACCAAAACCTGGAAAAACAGCTGATTTTAAGGTTTGATCCATTTCCTAAAAAAGATTGAAAAACGGGAGTTTTTTAGATAATACAAATATCTTCATACCTATCAAATTAAGGTCTCCGATTATAAGTAATATTAAGCAAAAACATGGAAAAATGGCCTCTTTGGAGATTCGAGCTATTTCTTCAAAAAGGCCCTGAAAATGTCAGTTTGGGGAAAATAAACCGTTTTTCTAACTCCCTAGGTTATTGCTCTCGAATCTAAGTAATATTAACCAAAACCTGGAAAAACGGCCTTTTTTTAGTTTTGATCTATTTCCTAAAAAAGAAAGGAAAAACGGGAGTTTTTTGGATAATGCAAATATCTTCCACTTATCAAATTAAGGTCTCCGAGGAAAGTAATATTTTGCAAAAACATGCAAAACGGCCAGTTTTAAGATTCAACCGATTTCTTTAAAAAAAGGGAGAAAAACGTCAGATTTGGGAAAATAAACCTTTTTTTAAACTAAGCAAGTTAGTGCTCTCGAATCTATGTAATATTAACCAAAACCTGGAGAAACGGCCGTTTTTAAGGTTTGATCTATTTCTTAAAAAAGAATGGAAAAACGGGAGTTTGTTGGATAATGCAAATTTCCTTAACTTATCGAATCAAGGTCTCCGAGTATAAGTAATATTAAGCAAAAACATGCAAAAACTGCAAGTTTTGAGATTCAAGCTATTTCTTCAAAAAGGCTTGAAAAACGTCAGTTTTGGGAAAGTAAACCGTTTTTCAAACTTAGCAACTTATTGCTCTCGAATCTAAGTAGTATTAACCCAAACCTGTAAACCGGCTGATTTTAAGGTTTGATCCATTTCCTAAATAAGATTGAAAAACGGGAGTTTTTTTGGAGAATACAAATATCTTTATACTTAACAAATTAAGGTCTCCAAATATAAGTTATATTAAGCAAAAACATGAAAAAATGGCCTGTTTGGAGATTCGAGCTATTTCTTCAAAAAGGCTTGAAAAACGTCGGTTTTGGGAAAATAAACCGTTTTTCAAACTTACCAAGTTATTGCTCTCGAATCTAAGTAATATTAACCAAAACCTGGAAAAACAGCCGTTTTTTAGGTTTGATCTATTTCCTAAAAAAGAATGGTAAAACGGTTTTTTTTTGATAATGCAAATTTCCTTAACTTATCGAATCAAGGTCTCTGAGTATAAGTAATATTAAGCAAAAACATGAAAAAACGGCAAGTTTTGAGATTCGAGCTATTTTTTTAAAAAAGGCTTGAAAAACGTCAGATTTGCGAAAATAAACCGTTTTTTAAACTTCCCAAGTTATTGCTCACGAATCTAAGTAATATTACCTAAAACCTGGAAAAACAGCTGATTTTAAGGTTTGATGCATTACCTAAAAAAGATTGAAAAACGTGAGTTTTTTGGATAATACAAATATCTTCAACCTATCAAATTAAGGTCTCCGAGAGAAGTAATATAAGGCAAAAACATGCAAAAACAGCTAGTTTAAAGATTTGATCGATTTCTTAAAAAAAGCTTGAAAAACGTGCGATTTGGGAAAATAAACCGTTTTTCAAACTTAGCAAGTTATTGCACACGAATCTAAGTAATATTAACCAAAACCTGGAAAAACGGCTGATTTTTAGGTTTGATATATTCCCTAAAAAAGAATGGAAAAACGGGAGTATTTTGATAATGCAAATTTCCTTAACTTATCGAATCAAGGTCTCCGAGTATAAGTATTTTTTCAGCAAAAAAATCCAAAAACGGCCAGTATTGAGATTCGAGCTCTTTCTTAAAAAAGGCTTGAAAAGCTTCAGTTTTGAGAAAATAAACCTTTTTTCAAACTTAGCAAGTTACTTCTCTCGAATATAAGTAATATTAACCAGAACCTGGAAAAATGGCTGTTTTTAAGGTTTGATCCATTTCTAAAAAAGTAGGGAAAAACGGGAGTTTGTTGGATAATGCAAATATCTTCAACTTATCAAATTAAGGTCTCCGAGGAAAGTAATATTAAGCAAAAACATGCAAAAACGGCCAGTTTTGAGATTCGAGCGATTTCTTCAAAAAGGCTTAAAAAACGTCAGTTTTGGGAAAGTAAACCGTTTTTAAAAACTTAGCAAGTTATTGCTCTCGAATCTAAGTAATATTAAAACAAACCTGGAAAAACGGCTGATTTTGAGGTTTGATCCATTTCATAAATAAGATTGAAAAACGGCAGTTTTTGGATAATACAAATATCTTTAACTTATCAAATTAAGGTCTCCGAGGAAAGTAATATTAAGCAAAAACATGCAAAAACGGCCAGTTTTAAGATTCGATCGATTTTTTTAAAAAAAGCTAGAAAATCGTCAGAGTTTGGAAAATAAACCGTTTTTCAAACTTAGCAAGTTATTGCTCTCGAATCTAAGTAATATTAACCAAAACCTGGAAAAACAGCTGATTTTAAGGTTTGATCCATTTCCTAAAAAAGATTGAAAAACGGGAGTTTTTTAGATAATACAAATATCTTCATACCTATCAAATTAAGGTCTCCGATTATAAGTAATATTAAGCAAAAACATGGAAAAATGGCCTCTTTGGAGATTCGAGCTATTTCTTCAAAAAGGCCCTGAAAATGTCAGTTTGGGGAAAATAAACCGTTTTTCTAACTCCCTAGGTTATTGCTCTCGAATCTAAGTAATATTAACCAAAACCTGGAAAAACGGCCTTTTTTTAGTTTTGATCTATTTCCTAAAAAAGAAAGGAAAAACGGGAGTTTTTTGGATAATGCAAATATCTTCCACTTATCAAATTAAGGTCTCCGAGGAAAGTAATATTTTGCAAAAACATGCAAAACGGCCAGTTTTAAGATTCAACCGATTTCTTTAAAAAAAGGGAGAAAAACGTCAGATTTGGGAAAATAAACCTTTTTTTAAACTAAGCAAGTTAGTGCTCTCGAATCTATGTAATATTAACCAAAACCTGGAGAAACGGCCGTTTTTAAGGTTTGATCTATTTCTTAAAAAAGAATGGAAAAACGGGAGTTTGTTGGATAATGCAAATTTCCTTAACTTATCGAATCAAGGTCTCCGAGTATAAGTAATATTAAGCAAAAACATGCAAAAACTGCAAGTTTTGAGATTCAAGCTATTTCTTCAAAAAGGCTTGAAAAACGTCAGTTTTGGGAAAGTAAACCGTTTTTCAAACTTAGCAACTTATTGCTCTCGAATCTAAGTAGTATTAACCCAAACCTGTAAACCGGCTGATTTTAAGGTTTGATCCATTTCCTAAATAAGATTGAAAAACGGGAGTTTTTTTGGAGAATACAAATATCTTTATACTTAACAAATTAAGGTCTCCAAATATAAGTTATATTAAGCAAAAACATGAAAAAATGGCCTGTTTGGAGATTCGAGCTATTTCTTCAAAAAGGCTTGAAAAACGTCGGTTTTGGGAAAATAAACCGTTTTTCAAACTTACCAAGTTATTGCTCTCGAATCTAAGTAATATTAACCAAAACCTGGAAAAACAGCCGTTTTTTAGGTTTGATCTATTTCCTAAAAAAGAATGGTAAAACGGTTTTTTTTTGATAATGCAAATTTCCTTAACTTATCGAATCAAGGTCTCTGAGTATAAGTAATATTAAGCAAAAACATGAAAAAACGGCAAGTTTTGAGATTCGAGCTATTTTTTTAAAAAAGGCTTGAAAAACGTCAGATTTGCGAAAATAAACCGTTTTTTAAACTTCCCAAGTTATTGCTCACGAATCTAAGTAATATTACCTAAAACCTGGAAAAACAGCTGATTTTAAGGTTTGATGCATTACCTAAAAAAGATTGAAAAACGTGAGTTTTTTGGATAATACAAATATCTTCAACCTATCAAATTAAGGTCTCCGAGAGAAGTAATATAAGGCAAAAACATGCAAAAACAGCTAGTTTAAAGATTTGATCGATTTCTTAAAAAAAGCTTGAAAAACGTGCGATTTGGGAAAATAAACCGTTTTTCAAACTTAGCAAGTTATTGCACACGAATCTAAGTAATATTAACCAAAACCTGGAAAAACGGCTGATTTTTAGGTTTGATATATTCCCTAAAAAAGAATGGAAAAACGGGAGTATTTTGATAATGCAAATTTCCTTAACTTATCGAATCAAGGTCTCCGAGTATAAGTATTTTTTCAGCAAAAAAATCCAAAAACGGCCAGTATTGAGATTCGAGCTCTTTCTTAAAAAAGGCTTGAAAAACGTCAGTTTTGAGAAAATAAACCTTTTTTCAAACTTAGCAAGTTACTTCTCTCGAATATAAGTAATATTAACCAGAACCTGGAAAAATGGCTGTTTTTAAGGTTTGATCCATTTCTAAAAAAGTAGGGAAAAACGGGAGTTTGTTGGATAATGCAAATATCTTCAACTTATCAAATTAAGGTCTCCGAGGAAAGTAATATTAAGCAAAAACATGCAAAAACGGCCAGTTTTGAGATTCGAGCGATTTCTTCAAAAAGGCTTAAAAAACGTCAGTTTTGGGAAAGTAAACCGTTTTTAAAAACTTAGCAAGTTATTGCTCTCGAATCTAAGTAATATTAAAACAAACCTGGAAAAACGGCTGATTTTGAGGTTTGATCCATTTCATAAATAAGATTGAAAAACGGCAGTTTTTGGATAATACAAATATCTTTAACTTATCAAATTAAGGTCTCCGAGGAAAGTAATATTAAGCAAAAACATGCAAAAACGGCCAGTTTTAAGATTCGATCGATTTTTTTAAAAAAAGCTAGAAAATCGTCAGAGTTTGGAAAATAAACCGTTTTTCAAACTTAGCAAGTTATTGCTCTCGAATCTAAGTAATATTAACCAAATTTGATGCATTACCTAAAAAAGATTGAAAAACGTGAGTTTTTTGGATAATACAAATATCTTCAACCTATCAAATTAAGGTCTCCGAGGAAATTAATATAAGGCAAAAAGATGCAAAAACAGCTAGTTTAAAGATTCGATCGATTTCTTAAAAAAAACTTGAAAAACGTGCGATTTGGGAAAATAAACCGTTTTTCAAACTTAGCAGGTTATTGCACACGAATCTAAGTAATATTAACCAAAACCTGGAAAAACGGCTGATTTTTAGGTTTGATATATTCCCTAAAAAAGAATGGAAAAACGGGAGTATTTTGATAATGCAAATTTCCTTAACTTATCGAATCAAGGTCTCCGAGTATAAGTAATATTAAGCAAAAAAATCCAAAAACGGCCAGTATTGAGATTCGAGCTCTTTCTTAAAAAAGGCTGGAAAAACGTCAGTTTTGAGAAAATAAACCTTTTTTCAAACTTAGCAAGTTACTTCTCTCGAATATAAGTAATATTAACCAGAACCTGGAAAAATGGCTGTTTTTAAGGTTTGATCCATTTCTAAAAAAGTAGGGAAAAACGGGAATTTGTTGGATAATGCAAATATCTTCAACTTATCAAATTAAGGTCTCCGAGGAAAGTAATATTAAGCAAAAACATGAAAAAATAGCCTGTTTGGAGATTCGAACTATTTCTTCAAAAAGGCTTGAAAAACGTCGGTTTTGGGAAAATAAACCGTTTTTCAAACTTACCAAGTTATTGCTCTCGAATCTAAGTAATATTAACCAAAACCTGGAAAAACAGCCGTTTTTTAGGTTTGATCTATTTCCTAAAAAAGAATGGTAAAACGGGTTTTTTTTTGATAATGCAAATTTCCTTAACTTATCGAATCAAGGTCTCTGAGTATAAGTAATATTAAGCAAAAACATGAAAAAACGGCAAGTTTTGAGATTTGAGCTATTTTTTTAAAAAAGGCTTGAAAAACGTCAGATTTGCGAAAATAAACCGTTTTTAAAAACTTCCCAAGTTATTGCTCTCGAATCTAAGTAATATTAACCAAAACCTGAAAAAACGGCCGTTTTTAAGGTTTGATCCATTTCCTAAAAAAGTAGGGAAAAACAGGTGTTTTTTGGATAATGCAAATATCTTTAACTTATCAAATTAAGGTCTTCGAGTATAAGTAATATTAAGCAAAACATGCAAAAACAGCCAGTTTTAAGATTCGATCGATTTCTTTAAAAAGGCTTGAAAAACGTCAGTTTTGGGAAAGTAAACCGTTTTTCAAACTTAGCAACTTATTGCTCTCGAATCTAAGTAGTATTAACCCAAACCTGTAAACCGGCTGATTTTAAGGTTTGATCCATTTCCTAAATAAGATTGAAAAACGGGAGTTTTTTTGGAGAATACAAATATCTTTATACTTATCAAATTAAGGTCTCCAAATATAAGTTATATTAAGCAAAAACATGAAAAAATAGCCTGTTTGGAGATTCGAACTATTTCTTCAAAAAGGCTTGAAAAACGTCGGTTTTGGAAAAATAAACCGTTTTTCAAACTTACCAAGTTATTGCTCTCGAATCTAAGTAATATTAACCAAAACCTGGAAAAACAGCCGTTTTTTAGGTTTGATCTATTTCCTAAAAAAGAATGGAAAAACGGGGTTTTTTTTGATAATGCAAATTTCCTTAACTTATCGAATCAAGGTCTCCGAGTATAAGTAATATTAAGCAAAAAAATCCAAAAACGGCCAGTATTGAGATTCGAGCTCTTTCTTAAAAAAGGCTTGAAAAACGTCAGTTTTGAGAAAATAAACTTTTTTCAAACTTAGCAAGTTACTTCTCTCGAATATAAGTAATATTAACCAGAACCTGGAAAAATGGCTGTTTTTAAGGTTTGATCCATTTCTAAAAAAGTAGGGAAAAACGGGAGTTTGTTGGATAATGCAAATATCTTCAACTTATCAAATTAAGGTCTCCGAGGAAAGTAATATTAAGCAAAAACATGAAAAAATAGCCTGTTTGGAGATTCGAACTATTTCTTCAAAAAGGCTTGAAAAACGTCGGTTTTGGGAAAATAAACCGTTTTTCAAACTTACCAAGTTATTGCTCTCGAATCTAAGTAATATTAACCAAAACCTGGAAAAACAGCCGTTTTTTAGGTTTGAGCTATTTCCTAAAAAAGAATGGAAAAACGTTTTTTTTTTTGATAATGCAAATTTCCTTAACTTATCGAATCAAGGTCTCCGAGTATAAGTAATATTAAGCAAAAAAATCCAAAAACGGCCAGTATTGAGATTCGAGCTCTTTCTTAAAAAAGGCTTGAAAAACGTCAGTTTTGAGAAAATAAACCTTTTTTCAAACTTAGCAAGTTACTTCTCTCGAATATAAGTAATATTAACCAGAACCTGGAAAAATGGCTGTTTTTAAGGTTTGATCCATTTCTAAAAAAGTAGGGAAAAACGGGAGTTTGTTGGATAATGCAAATATCTTCAACTTATCAAATTAAGGTCTCCGAGGAAAGTAATATTAAGCAAAAACATGCAAAAACGGCCAGTTTTGAGATTCGAGCGATTTCTTCAAAAAGGCTTAAAAAACGTCAGTTTTGGGAAAGTAAACCGTTTTTAAAAACTTAGCAAGTTATTGCTCTCGAATCTAAGTAATATTAAAACAAACCTGGAAAAACGGCTGATTTTGAGGTTTGATCCATTTCATAAATAAGATTGAAAAACGGCAGTTTTTGGATAATACAAATATCTTTAACTTATCAAATTAAGGTCTCCGAGGAAAGTAATATTAAGCAAAAACATGCAAAAACGGCCAGTTTTAAGATTCGATCGATTTTTTTAAAAAAAGCTAGAAAATCGTCAGAGTTTGGAAAATAAACCGTTTTTCAAACTTAGCAAGTTATTGCTCTCGAATCTAAGTAATATTAACCAAAACCTGGAAAAACAGCTGATTTTAAGGTTTGATCCATTTCCTAAAAAAGATTGAAAAACGGGAGTTTTTTAGATAATACAAATATCTTCATACCTATCAAATTAAGGTCTCCGATTATAAGTAATATTAAGCAAAAACATGGAAAAATGGTCTCTTTGGAGATTCGAGCTATTTCTTCAAAAAGGCCCTGAAAATGTCAGTTTGGGGAAAATAAACCGTTTTTCTAACTCCCTAGGTTATTGCTCTCGAATCTAAGTAATATTAACCAAAACCTGGAAAAACGGCCTTTTTTTAGTTTTGATCTATTTCCTAAAAAAGAAAGGAAAAACGGGAGTTTTTTGGATAATGCAAATATCTTCCACTTATCAAATTAAGGTCTCCGAGGAAAGTAATATTTTGCAAAAACATGCAAAACGGCCAGTTTTAAGATTCAACCGATTTCTTTAAAAAAAGGGAGAAAAACGTCAGATTTGGGAAAATAAACCTTTTTTTAAACTAAGCAAGTTAGTGCTCTCGAATCTATGTAATATTAACCAAAACCTGGAGAAACGGCCGTTTTTAAGGTTTGATCTATTTCCTAAAAAAGAATGGAAAAACGGGAGTTTGTTGGATAATGCAAATTTCCTTAACTTATCGAATCAAGGTCTCCGAGTATAAGTAATATTAAGCAAAAACATGCAAAAACTGCAAGTTTTGAGATTCAAGCTATTTCTTCAAAAAGGCTTGAAAAACGTCAGTTTTGGGAAAGTAAACCGTTTTTCAAACTTAGCAACTTATTGCTCTCGAATCTAAGTAGTATTAACCCAAACCTGTAAACCGGCTGATTTTAAGGTTTGATCCATTTCCTAAATAAGATTGAAAAACGGGAGTTTTTTTGGAGAATACAAATATCTTTATACTTATCAAATTAAGGTCTCCAAATATAAGTTATATTAAGCAAAAACATGAAAAAATGGCCTGTTTGGAGATTCGAGCTATTTCTTCAAAAAGGCTTGAAAAACGTCGGTTTTGGGAAAATAAACCGTTTTTCAAACTTACCAAGTTATTGCTCTCGAATCTAAGTAATATTAACCAAAACCTGGAAAAACAGCCGTTTTTTAGGTTTGATCTATTTCCTAAAAAAGAATGGTAAAACGGTTTTTTTTTGATAATGCAAATTTCCTTAACTTATCGAATCAAGGTCTCTGAGTATAAGTAATATTAAGCAAAAACATGAAAAAACGGCAAGTTTTGAGATTCGAGCTATTTTTTTAAAAAAGGCTTGAAAAACGTCAGATTTGCGAAAATAAACCGTTTTTTAAACTTCCCAAGTTATTGCTCACGAATCTAAGTAATATTACCTAAAACCTGGAAAAACAGCTGATTTTAAGGTTTGATGCATTACCTAAAAAAGATTGAAAAACGTGAGTTTTTTGGATAATACAAATATCTTCAACCTATCAAATTAAGGTCTCCGAGAGAAGTAATATAAGGCAAAAACATGCAAAAACAGCTAGTTTAAAGATTCGATCGATTTCTTAAAAAAAGCTTGAAAAACGTGCGATTTGGGAAAATAAACCGTTTTTCAAACTTAGCAAGTTATTGCACACGAATCTAAGTAATATTAACCAAAACCTGGAAAAACGGCTGATTTTTAGGTTTGATATATTCCCTAAAAAAGAATGGAAAAACGGGAGTATTTTGATAATGCAAATTTCCTTAACTTATCGAATCAAGGTCTCCGAGTATAAGTAATATTAAGCAAAAAAATCCAAAAACGGCCAGTATTGAGATTCGAGCTCTTTCTTAAAAAAGGCTTGAAAAACGTCAGTTTTGAGAAAATAAACCTTTTTTCAAACTTAGCAAGTTACTTCTCTCGAATATAAGTAATATTAACCAGAACCTGGAAAAATGGCTGTTTTTAAGGTTTGATCCATTTCTAAAAAAGTAGGGAAAAACGGGAGTTTGTTGGATAATGCAAATATCTTCAACTTATCAAATTAAGGTCTCCGAGGAAAGTAATATTAAGCAAAAACATGAAAAAATAGCCTGTTTGGAGATTCGAACTATTTCTTCAAAAAGGCTTGAAAAACGTCGGTTTTGGGAAAATAAACCGTTTTTCAAACTTACCAAGTTATTGCTCTCGAATCTAAGTAATATTAACCAAAACCTGGAAAAACAGCCGTTTTTTAGGTTTGATCTATTTCCTAAAAAAGAATGGTAAAACGGTTTTTTTTTGATAATGCAAATTTCCTTAACTTATCGAATCAAGGTCTCTGAGTATAAGTAATATTAAGCAAAAACATGAAAAAACGGCAAGTTTTGAGATTCGAGCTATTTTTTTAAAAAAGGCTTGAAAAACGTCAGATTTGCGAAAATAAACCGTTTTTTAAACTTCCCAAGTTATTGCTCACGAATCTAAGTAATATTACCTAAAACCTGGAAAAACAGCTGATTTTAAGGTTTGATGCATTACCTAAAAAAGATTGAAAAACGTGAGTTTTTTGGATAATACAAATATCTTCAACCTATCAAATTAAGGTCTCCGAGAGAAGTAATATAAGGCAAAAACATGCAAAAACAGCTAGTTTAAAGATTCGATCGATTTCTTAAAAAAAGCTTGAAAAACGTGCGATTTGGGAAAATAAACCGTTTTTCAAACTTAGCAAGTTATTGCACACGAATCTAAGTAATATTAACCAAAACCTGGAAAAACGGCTGATTTTTAGGTTTGATATATTCCCTAAAAAAGAATGGAAAAACGGGAGTATTTTGATAATGCAAATTTCCTTAACTTATCGAATCAAGGTCTCCGAGTATAAGTAATATTAAGCAAAAAAATCCAAAAACGGCCAGTATTGAGATTCGAGCTCTTTCTTAAAAAAGGCTTGAAAAACGTCAGTTTTGAGAAAATAAACCTTTTTTCAAACTTAGCAAGTTACTTCTCTCGAATATAAGTAATATTAACCAGAACCTGGAAAAATGGCTGTTTTTAAGGTTTGATCCATTTCTAAAAAAGTAGGGAAAAACGGGAGTTTGTTGGATAATGCAAATATCTTCAACTTATCAAATTAAGGTCTCCGAGGAAAGTAATATTAAGCAAAAACATGAAAAAATAGCCTGTTTGGAGATTCGAACTATTTCTTCAAAAAGGCTTGAAAAACGTCGGTTTTGGGAAAATAAACCGTTTTTCAAACTTACCAAGTTATTGCTCTCGAATCTAAGTAATATTAACCAAAACCTGGAAAAACAGCCGTTTTTTAGGTTTGATCTATTTCCTAAAAAAGAATGGTAAAACGGTTTTTTTTTGATAATGCAAATTTCCTTAACTTATCGAATCAAGGTCTCTGAGTATAAGTAATATTAAGCAAAAACATGAAAAAACGGCAAGTTTTGAGATTCGAGCTATTTTTTTAAAAAAGGCTTGAAAAACGTCAGATTTGCGAAAATAAACCGTTTTTTAAACTTCCCAAGTTATTGCTCACGAATCTAAGTAATATTACCTAAAACCTGGAAAAACAGCTGATTTTAAGGTTTGATGCATTACCTAAAAAAGATTGAAAAACGTGAGTTTTTTTGGATAATACAAATATCTTCAACCTATCAAATTAAGGTCTCCGAGAGAAGTAATATAAGGCAAAAACATGCAAAAACAGCTAGTTTAAAGATTCGATCGATTTCTTAAAAAAAGCTTGAAAAACGTGCGATTTGGGAAAATAAACCGTTTTTCAAACTTAGCAAGTTATTGCACACGAATCTAAGTAATATTAACCAAAACCTGGAAAAACGGCTGATTTTTAGGTTTGATATATTCCCTAAAAAAGAATGGAAAAACGGGAGTATTTTGATAATGCAAATTTCCTTAACTTATCGAATCAAGGTCTCCGAGTATAAGTATTTTTTCAGCAAAAAAATCCAAAAACGGCCAGTATTGAGATTCGAGCTCTTTCTTAAAAAAGGCTTGAAAAACGTCAGTTTTGAGAAAATAAACCTTTTTTCAAACTTAGCAAGTTACTTCTCTCGAATATAAGTAATATTAACCAGAACCTGGAAAAATGGCTGTTTTTAAGGTTTGATCCATTTCTAAAAAAGTAGGGAAAAACGGGAGTTTGTTGGATAATGCAAATATCTTCAACTTATCAAATTAAGGTCTCCGAGGAAAGTAATATTAAGCAAAAACATGCAAAAACGGCCAGTTTTGAGATTCGAGCGATTTCTTCAAAAAGGCTTATAAAGCGTCAGTTTTGGGAAAGTAAACCGTTTTTAAAAACTTAGCAAGTTATTGCTCTCGAATCTAAGTAATATTAAAACAAACCTGGAAAAACGGCTGATTTTGAGGTTTGATCCATTTCATAAATAAGATTGAAAAACGGCAGTTTTTGGATAATACAAATATCTTTAACTTATCAAATTAAGGTCTCCGAGGAAAGTAATATTAAGCAAAAACATGCAAAAACGGCCAGTTTTAAGATTCGATCGATTTTTTTAAAAAAAGCTAGAAAATCGTCAGAGTTTGGAAAATAAACCGTTTTTCAAACTTAGCAAGTTATTGCTCTCGAATCTAAGTAATATTAACCAAAACCTGGAAAAACAGCTGATTTTAAGGTTTGATCCATTTCCTAAAAAAGATTGAAAAACGGGAGTTTTTTAGATAATACAAATATCTTCATACCTATCAAATTAAGGTCTCCGATTATAAGTAATATTAAGCAAAAACATGGAAAAATGGCCTCTTTGGAGATTCGAGCTATTTCTTCAAAAAGGCCCTGAAAATGTCAGTTTGGGGAAAATAAACCGTTTTTCTAACTCCCTAGGTTATTGCTCTCGAATCTAAGTAATATTAACCAAAACCTGGAAAAACGGCCTTTTTTTAGTTTTGATCTATTTCCTAAAAAAGAAAGGAAAAACGGGAGTTTTTTGGATAATGCAAATATCTTCCACTTATCAAATTAAGGTCTCCGAGGAAAGTAATATTTTGCAAAAACATGCAAAACGGCCAGTTTTAAGATTCAACCGATTTCTTTAAAAAAAGGGAGAAAAACGTCAGATTTGGGAAAATAAACCTTTTTTTAAACTAAGCAAGTTAGTGCTCTCGAATCTATGTAATATTAACCAAAACCTGGAGAAACGGCCGTTTTTAAGGTTTGATCTATTTCCTAAAAAAGAATGGAAAAACGGGAGTTTGTTGGATAATGCAAATTTCCTTAACTTATCGAATCAAGGTCTCCGAGTATAAGTAATATTAAGCAAAAACATGCAAAAACTGCAAGTTTTGAGATTCAAGCTATTTCTTCAAAAAGGCTTGAAAAACGTCAGTTTTGGGAAAGTAAACCGTTTTTCAAACTTAGCAACTTATTGCTCTCGAATCTAAGTAGTATTAACCCAAACCTGTAAACCGGCTGATTTTAAGGTTTGATCCATTTCCTAAATAAGATTGAAAAACGGGAGTTTTTTTGGAGAATACAAATATCTTTATACTTATCAAATTAAGGTCTCCAAATATAAGTTATATTAAGCAAAAACATGAAAAAATGGCCTGTTTGGAGATTCGAGCTATTTCTTCAAAAAGGCTTGAAAAACGTCGGTTTTGGGAAAATAAACCGTTTTTCAAACTTACCAAGTTATTGCTCTCGAATCTAAGTAATATTAACCAAAACCTGGAAAAACAGCCGTTTTTTAGGTTTGATCTATTTCCTAAAAAAGAATGGTAAAACGGTTTTTTTTTGATAATGCAAATTTCCTTAACTTATCGAATCAAGGTCTCTGAGTATAAGTAATATTAAGCAAAAACATGAAAAAACGGCAAGTTTTGAGATTCGAGCTATTTTTTTAAAAAAGGCTTGAAAAACGTCAGATTTGCGAAAATAAACCGTTTTTTAAACTTCCCAAGTTATTGCTCACGAATCTAAGTAATATTACCTAAAACCTGGAAAAACAGCTGATTTTAAGGTTTGATGCATTACCTAAAAAAGATTGAAAAACGTGAGTTTTTTGGATAATACAAATATCTTCAACCTATCAAATTAAGGTCTCCGAGAGAAGTAATATAAGGCAAAAACATGCAAAAACAGCTAGTTTAAAGATTCGATCGATTTCTTAAAAAAAGCTTGAAAAACGTGCGATTTGGGAAAATAAACCGTTTTTCAAACTTAGCAAGTTATTGCACACGAATCTAAGTAATATTAACCAAAACCTGGAAAAACGGCTGATTTTTAGGTTTGATATATTCCCTAAAAAAGAATGGAAAAACGGGAGTATTTTGATAATGCAAATTTCCTTAACTTATCGAATCAAGGTCTCCGAGTATAAGTAATATTAAGCAAAAAAATCCAAAAACGGCCAGTATTGAGATTCGAGCTCTTTCTTAAAAAAGGCTTGAAAAACGTCAGTTTTGGGAAAGTAAACCGTTTTTTAAACTTAGCAACTTATTGCTCTCGAATCTAAGTAGTATTAACCCAAACCTGTAAACCGGCTGATTTTAAGGTTTGATCCATTTCCTAAAAAAGATTGAAAAACGGGAGTTTTTTTGGAGAATACAAATATCTTTATACTTATCAAATTAAGGTCTCCAAATATAAGTTATATTAAGCAAAAACATGAAAAAATGGCCTGTTTGGAGATTCGAGCTATTTCTTCAAAAAGGCTTGAAAAACGTCGGTTTTGGGAAAATATACCGTTTTTCAAACTTACCAAGTTATTGCTCTCGAATCTAATAATATTAACCAAAACCTGGAAAAACAGCCGTTTTTTAGGTTTGATCTATTTCCTAAAAAAGAATGGAAAAACGGGGTTTTTTTTGATAATGCAAATTTCCTTAACTTATCGAATCAAGGTCTCTGAGTATAAGTAATATTAAGCAAAAACATGAAAAAACGGCAAGTTTTGAGATTCGAGCTATTTTTTTAAAAAAGGCTTGAAAAACGTCAGATTTGCGAAAATAAACCGTTTTTTAAACTTCCCAAGATATTGCTCACGAATCTAAGTAATATTACCTAAAACCTGGAAAAACAGCTGATTTTAAGGTTTGATGCATTACCTAAAAAAGATTGAAAAACGTGAGTTTTTTGGATAATACAAATATCTTCAACCTATCAAATTAAGGTCTCCGAGGGAAGTAATATAAGGCAAAAACATGCAAAAACAGCTAGTTTAAAGATTCGATCGATTTCTTAAAAAAAGCTTGAAAAACGTGCGATTTGGGAAAATAAACCGTTTTTCAAACTTAGCAAGTTATTGCACACGAATCTAAGTAATATTAACCAAAACCTGGAAAAACGGCTGATTTTTAGGTTTGATATATTCCCTAAAAAAGAATGGAAAAACGGGAGTATTTTGATAATGCAAATTTCCTTAACTTATCGAATCAAGGTCTCCGAGTATAAGTAATATTAAGCAAAAAAATCCAAAAACGGCCAGTATTGAGATTCGAGCTCTTTCTTAAAAAAGGCTTGAAAAACGTCAGTTTTGAGAAAATAAACCTTTTTTCAAACTTAGCAAGTTACTTCTCTCGAATATAAGTAATATTAACCAGAACCTGGAAAAATGGCTGTTTTTAAGGTTTGATCCATTTCTAAAAAAGTAGGGAAAAACGGGAGTTTGTTGGATAATGCAAATATCTTCAACTTATCAAATTAAGGTCTCCGAGGAAAGTAATATTAAGCAAAAACATGAAAAAATAGCCTGTTTGGAGATTCGAACTATTTCTTCAAAAAGGCTTGAAAAACGTCGGTTTTGGGAAAATAAACCGTTTTTCAAACTTACCAAGTTATTGCTCTCGAATCTAAGTAATATTAACCAAAACCTGGAAAAACAGCCGTTTTTTAGGTTTGATCTATTTCCTAAAAAAGAATGGAAAAACGGGGTTTTTTTTGATAATGCAAATTTCCTTAACTTATCGAATCAAGGTCTCTGAGTATAAGTAATATTAAGCAAAAACATGAAAAAACGGCAAGTTTTGAGATTTAAGCTATTTTTTTAAAAAAGGCTTGAAAAACGTCAGATTTGCGAAAATAAACCGTTTTTAAAAACTTCCCAAGTTATTGCTCTCGAATCTAAGTAATATTAACCAAAACCTGAAAAAACGGCCGTTTTTAAGGTTTGATCCATTTCCTAAAAAAGTAGGGAAAAACAGGTGTTTTTTGGATAATGCAAATATCTTTAACTTATCAAATTAAGGTCTTCGAGTATAAGTAATATTAAGCAAAACATGCAAAAACAGCCAGTTTTAAGATTCGATCGATTTCTTTAAAAAGGCTTGAAAAACGTCAGTTTTGGGAAAGTAAACCGTTTTTCAAACTTAGCAACTTATTGCTCTCGAATCTAAGTAGTATTAACCCAAACCTGTAAACCGGCTGATTTTAAGGTTTGATCCATTTCCTAAATAAGATTGAAAAACGGGAGTTTTTTTGGAGAATACAAATATCTTTATACTTATCAAATTAAGGTCTCCAAATATAAGTTATATTAAGCAAAAACATGAAAAAATAGCCTGTTTGGAGATTCGAACTATTTCTTCAAAAAGGCTTGAAAAACGTCGGTTTTGGAAAAATAAACCGTTTTTCAAACTTACCAAGTTATTGCTCTCGAATCTAAGTAATATTAACCAAAACCTGGAAAAACAGCCGTTTTTTAGGTTTGATCTATTTCCTAAAAAAGAATGGAAAAACGGGGTTTTTTTTGATAATGCAAATTTCCTTAACTTATCGAATCAAGGTCTCCGAGTATAAGTAATATTAAGCAAAAAAATCCAAAAACGGCCAGTATTGAGATTCGAGCTCTTTCTTAAAAAAGGCTTGAAAAACGTCAGTTTTGAGAAAATAAACTTTTTTCAAACTTAGCAAGTTACTTCTCTCGAATATAAGTAATATTAACCAGAACCTGGAAAAATGGCTGTTTTTAAGGTTTGATCCATTTCTAAAAAAGTAGGGAAAAACGGGAGTTTGTTGGATAATGCAAATATCTTCAACTTATCAAATTAAGGTCTCCGAGGAAAGTAATATTAAGCAAAAACATGAAAAAATAGCCTGTTTGGAGATTCGAACTATTTCTTCAAAAAGGCTTGAAAAACGTCGGTTTTGGGAAAATAAACCGTTTTTCAAACTTACCAAGTTATTGCTCTCGAATCTAAGTAATATTAACCAAAACCTGGAAAAACAGCCGTTTTTTAGGTTTGATCTATTTCCTAAAAAAGAATGGTAAAACGGGTTTTTTTTTGATAATGCAAATTTCCTTAACTTATCGAATCAAGGTCTCCGAGTATAAGTAATATTAAGCAAAAAAATCCAAAAACGGCCAGTATTGAGATTCGAGCTCTTTCTTAAAAAAGGCTTGAAAAACGTCAGTTTTGAGAAAATAAACCTTTTTTCAAACTTAGCAAGTTACATCTCTCGAATATAAGTAATATTAACCAGAACCTGGAAAAATGGCTGTTTTTAAGGTTTGATCCATTTCTAAAAAAGTAGGGAAAAACGGGAATTTGTTGGATAATGCAAATATCTTCAACTTATCAAATTAAGGTCTCCGAGGAAAGTAATATTAAGCAAAAACATGCAAAAACGGCCAGTTTTGAGATTCGAGCGATTTCTTCAAAAAGGCTTAAAAAACGTCAGTTTTGGGAAAATAAAGCGTTTTTCAAACTTAGCAAGTTATTGCACACGAATCTAAGTAATATTAACCAAAACCTGGAAAAACGGCTGATTTTTAGGTTTGATATATTCCCTAAAAAAGAATGGAAAAACGGGAGTATTTTGATAATGCAAATTTCCACAACTTATCGAATCAAGGTCTCCGAGTATAAGTCATATTAAGCAAAATAATCCAAAAACGGCCAGTATTGAGATTCGAGCTCTTTCTTAAAAAAGGATTGAAAAACGTCAGTTTTGAGAAAATAAACCTTTTTTCAAACTTAGCAAGTTACTTCTCTCGAATATAAGTAATATTAACCAGAACCTGGAAAAATGGCTGTTTTTAAGGTTTGATCCATTTCTAAAAAAGTAGGGAAAAACGGGAGTTTGTTGGATAATGCAAATATCTTCAACTTATCAAATTAAGGTCTCCGAGGAAAGTAATATTAAGCAAACACATGCAAAAACGGCCAGTTTTGAGATTCGAGCGATTTCTTCAAAAAGGCTTGAAAAACGTCAGTTTTGGGAAAATAAACCGTTTTTCAAACTTAGCAAGTTATTGCACACGAATCTAAGTAATATTAACCAAAACCTGGAAAAACGGCTGATTTTTAGGTTTGATATATTCCCTAAAAACGAATGGAAAAACGGGAGTATTTTGATAATGCAAATTTCCTTAACTTATCGAATCAAGGTCTCCGAGTATAAGTAATATTAAGCAAAAAAATCCAAAAACGGCCAGTATTGAGATTCGAGCTCTTTCTTAAAAAAGGCTTGAAAAACGTCAGTTTTGAGAAAATAAACCTTTTTTCAAACTTAGCAAGTTACTTCTCTCGAATATAAGTAATATTAACCAGAACCTGGAAAAATGGCTGTTTTTAAGGTTTGATCCATTTCTAAAAAAGTAGGGAAAAACGGGAGTTTGTTGGATGATGCAAATATCTTCAACTTATCAAATTAAGGTCTCCGAGGAAAGTAATATTAAGCAAAAACATGCAAAAACGGCCAGTTTTGAGATTCGAGCGATTTCTTCAAAAAGGCTTAAAAAACGTCAGTTTTGGGAAAGTAAACTGTTTTTAAAAACTTAGCAAGTTATTGCTCTCGAATCTAAGTAATATTAACCCAAACCTGGAAAAACGGCTGATTTTGAGGTTTGATCCATTTCATAAATAAGATTGAAAAACGGCAGTTTTTGGATAATACAAATATCTTCAACTTATCAAATTAAGGTCTCCGAGGAAAGTAATATTAAGCAAAAACATGCAAAACGCCAGTTTTAAGATTCGATTGATTTTTTGAAAAAAAGCTAGAAAATCGTCAGAGTTTGGAAAATAAACCGTTTTTCAAACTTAGCAAGTTATTGCTCACGAATCTAAGTAATATTACCTAAAACCTGGAAAAATGGCTGTTTTTAAGGTTTGATCCATTTCTAAAAAAGTAGGGAAAAACGGGAATTTGTTGGATAATGCAAATATCTTCAACCTATCAAATTAAGGTCTCCGAGGAAAGTAATATTAAGCAAAAACATGCAAAAACGGCCAGTTTTGAGATTCGAGCGATTTCTTCAAAAAGGCTTAAAAAACGTCAGTTTTGGGAAAATAAACCGTTTTTCAAACTTAGCAAGTTATTGCACACGAATCTAAGTAATATTGACCAAAACCTGGAAAAACGGCTGATTTTTAGGTTTGATATATTCCCTAAAAAAGAATGGAAAAACGGGAGTATTTTGATAATGCAAATTTCCTTAACTTATCAAATTAAGGTCTCCGAGGAAAGTAATATTAAGCAAAAACATGCAAAAACGGCCAGTTTTGAGATTCGAGCGATTTCTTCAAAAAGGCTTAAAAAACGTCAGTTTTGGGAAATTAAACCGTTTTTAAAAACTTAGCAAGTTATTGCTCTCGAATCTAAGTAATATTAAAACAAACCTGGAAAAACGGCTGATTTTGAGGTTTGATCCATTCCATAAATAAGATTGAAAAACGGCAGTTTTTGGATAATACAAATATCTTCAACTTATCAAATTAAGGTCTCCGAGGAAAGTAATATTAAGCAAAAACATGCAAAAACGGCCAGTTTTAAGATTCGATCGATTTTTTGAAAAAAAGCTAGAAAATCGTCAGAGTTTGGAAAATAAACCGTTTTTCAAACTTAGCAAGTTATTGCTCTCGAATCTAAGTAATATTAACCAAAACCTGGAAAAACGGCCTTTTTTTAGGTTTGATCTATTTCCTAAAAAAGAAAGGAAAAACGGGAGTTTTTTGGATAATGCAAATATCTTCAACTTATCAAATTAAGGTCTCCGAGGAAAGTAATATTTTGCAAAAACATGCAAAACGGCCAGTTTTAAGATTCAACCGATTTCTTTAAAAAAAGGGAGAAAAACGTCAGATTTGGGAAAATAAACCTTTTTTTAAACTAAGCAAGTTAGTGCTCTCGAATCTATGTAATATTAACCAAAACCTGGAGAAACGGCCGTTTTTAAGGTTTGATCTATTTCTTAAAAAAGAATGGAAAAACGGGAGTTTGTTGGATAATGCAAATTTCCTTAACTTATCGAATCAAGGTCTCCGAGTATAAGTAATATTAAGCAAAAACATGCAAAAACTGCAAGTTTTGAGATTCAAGCTATTTCTTCAAAAAGGCTTAAAAAACGTCAGTTTTGGGAAAGTAAACCGTTTTTAAAAACTTAGCAAGTTATTGCTCTCGAATCTAAGTAATATTAACCAAAACCTGAAAAAACGGCCGTTTTTAAGGTTTGGTCCATTTCCTAAAAAAGTAGGGAAAAACAGGTGTTTTTTGGATAATGCAAATATCTTTAACTTAACAAATTAAGGTCTTCGAGTATAAGTAATATTAAGCCAAAACATGCAAAAACAGCCAGTTTTAAGATTCGATAGATTTCTTTAAAAAGGCTTGAAAAACGTCAGTTTTGGGAAAGTAAACCGTTTTTTAAACTTAGCAACTTATTGCTCTCGAATCTAAGTAGTATTAACCCAAACCTGTAAACCGGCTGATTTTAAGGTTTGATCCATTTCCTAAAAAAGATTGAAAAACGGGAGTTTTTTTGGAGAATACAAATATCTTTATACTTATCAAATTAAGGTCTCCAAATATAAGTTATATTAAGCAAAAACATGAAAAAATGGCCTGTTTGGAGATTCGAGCTATTTCTTCAAAAAGGCTTGAAAAACGTCGGTTTTGGGAAAATATACCGTTTTTCAAACTTACCAAGTTATTGCTCTCGAATCTAATAATATTAACCAAAACCTGGAAAAACAGCCGTTTTTTAGGTTTGATCTATTTCCTAAAAAAGAATGGTAAAACGGGTTTTTTTTTGATAATGCAAATTTCCTTAACTTATCGAATCAAGGTCTCTGAGTATAAGTAATATTAAGCAAAAACATGAAAAAACGGCAAGTTTTGAGATTCGAGCTATTTTTTTAAAAAAGGCTTGAAAAACGTCAGATTTGCGAAAATAAACCGTTTTTTAAACTTCCCAAGATATTGCTCACGAATCTAAGTAATATTACCTAAAACCTGGAAAAACAGCTGATTTTAAGGTTTGATGCATTACCTAAAAAAGATTGAAAAACGTGAGTTTTTTGGATAATACAAATATCTTCAACCTATCAAATTAAGGTCTCCGAGGAAAGTAATATAAGGCAAAAACATGCAAAAACAGCTAGTTTAAAGATTCGATCGATTTCTTAAAAAAAGCTTGAAAAACGTGCGATTTGGGAAAATAAACCGTTTTTCAAACTTAGCAAGTTATTGCACACGAATCTAAGTAATATTAACCAAAACCTGGAAAAACGGCTGATTTTTAGGTTTGATATATTCCCTAAAAAAGAATGGAAAAACGGGAGTATTTTGATAATGCAAATTTCCTTAACTTATCGAATCAAGGTCTCCGAGTATAAGTAATATTAAGCAAAAAAATCCAAAAACGGCCAGTATTGAGATTCGAGCTCTTTCTTAAAAAAGGCTTGAAAAACGTCAGTTTTGAGAAAATAAACCTTTTTTCAAACTTAGCAAGTTACTTCTCTCGAATATAAGTAATATTAACCAGAACCTGGAAAAATGGCTGTTTTTAAGGTTTGATCCATTTCTAAAAAAGTAGGGAAAAACGGGAGTTTGTTGGATAATGCAAATATCTTCAACTTATCAAATTAAGGTCTCCGAGGAAAGTAATATTAAGCAAAAACATGAAAAAATAGCCTGTTTGGAGATTCGAACTATTTCTTCAAAAAGGCTTGAAAAACGTCGGTTTTGGGAAAATAAACCGTTTTTCAAACTTACCAAGTTATTGCTCTCGAATCTAAGTAATATTAACCAAAACCTGGAAAAACAGCCGTTTTTTAGGTTTGATCTATTTCCTAAAAAAGAATGGAAAAACGGGTTTTTTTTTGATAATGCAAATTTCCTTAACTTATCGAATCAAGGTCTCTGGGTATAAGTAATATTAAGCAAAAACATGAAAAAACGGCAAGTTTTGAGATTCGAGCTATTTTTTTAAAAAAGGCTTGAAAAACGTCAGATTTGCGAAAATAAACCGTTTTTTAAACTTCCCAAGTTATTGCTCACGAATCCAAGTAATATTACCTAAAACCTTGAAAAACAGCTGATTTCAAGGTTTGATGCATTACCTAAAAAAGATTGAAAAACGTGAGTTTTTTGGATAATACAAATATCTTCAACCTATCAAATTAAGGTCTCCGAGGAAAGTAATATAAGGCAAAAAGATGCAAAAACAGCTAGTTTAAAGATTCGATCGATTTCTTAAAAAAAGCTTGAAAAACGTGCGATTTGGGAAAATAAACCGTTTTTCAAACTTAGCAAGTTATTGCACACGAATCTAAGTAATATTAACCAAAACCTGGAAAAACAGCCGTTTTTTAGGTTTGATCTATTTCCTAAAAAAGAATGGAAAAACGGGTTTTTTTTTGATAATGCAAATTTCCTTAACTTATCGAATCAAGGTCTCCGAGTATAAGTAATATTAAGCAAAAAAATCCAAAAACGGCCAGTATTGAGATTCGAGCTCTTTCTTAAAAAAGGATTGAAAAACGTCAGTTTTGAGAAAATAAACCTTTTTTCAAACTTAGCAAGTTACTTCTCTCGAATATAAGTAATATTAACCAGAACCTGGAAAAATGGCTGTTTTTAAGGTTTGATCCATTTCTAAAAAAGTAGGGAAAAACGGGAATTTGTTGGATAATGCAAATATCTTCAACTTATCAAATTAAGGTCTCCGAGGAAAGTAATATTAAGCAAAAACATGCAAAAACGGCCAGTTTTGAGATTCGAGCGATTTCTTCAAAAAGGCTTAAAAAACGTCAGTTTTGGGAAAATAAAGCGTTTTTCAAACTTAGCAAGTTATTGCACACGAATCTAAGTAATATTAACCAAAACCTGGAAAAACGGCTGATTTTTAGGTTTGATATATTCCCTAGAAAAGAATGGAAAAACGGGAGTATTTTGATAATGCAAATTTCCTTAACTTATCAAATTAAGGTCTCCGAGGAAAGTAATATTAAGCAAAAACATGCAAAAACGGCCAGTTTTGAGATTCGAGCAATTTCTTCAAAAAGGCTTAAAAAACGTCAGTTTTGGGAAAGTAAACCGTTTTTAAAAACTTAGCAAGGTTTTGCTCTCGAATCTAAGTAATATTGAAACAAACCTGGAAAAACGGCTGATTTTGAGGTTTGATCCATTTAATAAATAAGATTGAAAAACGGCAGTTTTTGGATAATACAAATATCTTCAACTTATAAAATTAAGGTCTCCGAGGAAAGTAATATTAAGCAAAAACATGCAAAAACGGCCAGTTTTAAGATTCGATCGATTTTTTGAAAAAAAGCTAGAAAATCGTCAGAGTTTGGAAAATAAACCGTTTTTCAAACTTAGCAAGTTATTGCTCTCGAATCTAAGTAATATTAACCAAAACCTGGAAAAACAGCTGATTTTAAGGTTTGATCCATTTCCTAAAAAAGATTGAAAAACGGGAGTTTTTTAGATAATACAAATATCTTCATACCTATCAAATTAAGGTCTCCGATTATAAGTAATATTAAGCAAAAACATGGAAAAATGGTCTCTTTGGAGATTCGAGCTATTTCTTCAAAAAGGCCCTGAAAATGTCAGTTTGGGGAAAATAAACCGTTTTTCTAACTCCCTAGGTTATTGCTCTCGAATCTAAGTAATATTAACCAAAACCTGGAAAAACGGCCTTTTTTTAGGTTTGATCTATTTCCTAAAAAAGAAAGGAAAAACGGGAGTTTTTTGGATAATGCAAATATCTTCAACTTATCAAATTAAGGTCTCCGAGGAAAGTAATATTTTGCAAAAACATGCAAAACGGCCAGTTTTAAGATTCAACCGATTTCTTTAAAAAAAGGGAGAAAAACGTCAGATTTGGGAAAATAAACCTTTTTTTAAACTAAGCAAGTTAGTGGTCTCGAATCCATGTAATATTAACCAAAACCTGGAGAAACGGCCGTTTTTAAGGTTTGATCTATTTCTTAAAAAAGAATGGAAAAACGGGAGTTTGTTGGATAGTGCAAATTTCCTTAACTTATCGAATCAAGGTCTCCGAGTATAAGTAATATTAAGCAAAAACATGCAAAAACTGCAAGTTTTGAGATTCAAGCTATTTCTTCAAAAAGGCCCTAAAAACGTCAGTTTTGGGAAAGTAAACCGTTTTTAAAAACTTAGCAAGTTATTGCTCTCGAATCTAAGTAATATTAACCAAAACCTGAAAAAACGGCCGTTTTTAAGGTTTGATCCATTTCCTAAAAAAGTAGGGAAAAACAGGTGTTTTTTGGATAATGCAAATATCTTTAACTTATCAAATTAAGGTCTTCGAGTATAAGTAATATTAAGCCAAAACATGCAAAAACAGCCAGTTTTAAGATTCGATCGATTTCTTTAAAAAGGCTTGAAAAACGTCAGTTTTGGGAAAGTAAACCGTTTTTCAAACTTAGCAACTTATTGCTCTCGAATCTAAGTAGTATTAACCCAAACCTGTAAACCGGCTGATTTTAAGGTTTGATCCATTTCCTAAATAAGATTGAAAAACGGGAGTTTTTTTGGAGAATACAAATATCTTTATACTTATCAAATTAAGGTCTCCAAATATAAGTTATATTAAGCAAAAACATGAAAAAATGGCCTGTTTGGAGATTCGAGCTATTTCTTCAAAAAGGCTTGAAAAACGTCGGTTTTGGGAAAATAAACCGTTTTTCAAACTTACCAAGTTATTGCTCTCGAATCTAAGTAATATTAACTAAAACCTGGAAAAACAGCCGTAATTTAGGTTTGATCTATTTCCTAAAAAAGAATGGTAAAACGGGGTTTTTTTTGATAATGCAAATTTCCTTAACTTATCGAATCAAGGTCTCTGAGTATAAGTAATATTAAGCAAAAACATGAAAAAACGGCAAGTTTTGAGATTCGAGCTATTTTTTTAAAAAAGGCTTGGAAAACGTCAGATTTGCGAAAATAAACCGTTTTTTAAACTTCCCAAGTTATTGCTCACGAATCTAAGTAATATTACCTAAAACCTGGAAAAACAGCTGATTTTAAGGTTTGATGCATTACCTAAAAAAGATTGAAAAACGTGAGTTTTTTGGATAATACAAATATCTTCAACCTATCAAATTAAGGTCTCCGAGGAAAGTAATATAAGGCAAAAACATGCAAAAACTGCTAGTTTAAAGATTCGATCGATTTCTTAAAAAAAGCTTGAAAAACGTGCGATTTGGGAAAATAAACCGTTTTTCAAACTTAGCAAGTTATTGCACACGAATCTAAGTAATATTAACCAAAACCTGGAAAAACGGCTGATTTTTAGGTTTGATATATTCCCTAAAAAAGAATGGAAAAACGGGAGTATTTTGATAATGCAAATTTCCTTAACTTATCGAATCAAGGTCTCCGAGTATAAGTAATATTAAGCAAAAAAATCCAAAAACGGCCAGTATTGAGATTCGAGCTCTTTCTTAAAAAAGGCTTGAAAAACGTCAGTTTTGAGAAAATAAACCTTTTTTCAAACTTAGCAAGTTACTTCTCTCGAATATAAGTAATATTAACCAGAACCTTGAAAAATGGCTGTTTTTAAGGTTTGATCCATTTCTAAAAAAGTAGGGAAAAACGGGAGTTTGTTGGATAATGCAAATATCTTCAACTTATCAAATTCAGGTCTCCGAGGAAAGTAATATTAAGCAAAAACATGAAAAAATAGCCTGTTTGGAGATTCGAACTATTTCTTCAAAAAGGCTTGAAAAACGTCGGTTTTGGGAAAATAAACCGTTTTTCAAACTTACCAAGTTATTGCTCTCGAATCTAAGTAATATTAACCAAAACCTGGAAAAACAGCCGTTTTTTAGGTTTGATCTATTTCCTAAAAAAGAATGGAAAAACGGGTTTTTTTTTGATAATGCAAATTTCCTTAACTTGTCGAATCAAGGTCTCTGGGTATAAGTAATATTAAGCAAAAACATGAAAAAACGGCAAGTTTTGAGATTCGAGCTATTTTTTTAAAAAAGGCTTGAAAAACGTCAGATTTGCGAAAATAAACCGTTTTTCAAACTTAGCAAGTTATTGCTCACGAATCTAAGTAATATTACCTAAAACCTGAAAAAACAGCTGATTTTAAGGTTTGATGCATTACCTAAAAAAGATTGAAAAACGTGAGTTTTTTGGATAATACAAATATCTTCAACCTATCAATTTAAGGTCTCCGAGGAAAGTAATATAAGGCAAAAACATGCAAAAACAGCTAGTTTAAAGATTCGATCGATTTCTTAAAAAAAGCTTGAAAAACGTGCGATTTGGGAAAATAAACCGTTTTTCAAACTTAGCAAGTTATTGCACACGAATCTAAGTAATATTAACCAAAACCTGGAAAAACGGCTGATTTTTAGGTTTGATATATTCCCTAAAAAAGAATGGAAAAACGGGAGTATTTTGATAATGCAAATTTCCTTAACTTATCGAATCAAGGTCTCCGAGTATAAGTAATATTAAGCAAAAAAATCCAAAAACGGCCAGTATTGAGATTCGAGCTCTTTCTTAAAAAAGGCTTGAAAAACGTCAGTTTTGAGAAAATAAACCTTTTTTCAAACTTAGCAAGTTACTATTCTCGAATATAGGTAATATTAACCAGAACCTGGAAAAATGGCTGTTTTTAAGGTTTGATCCATTTCTAAAAAAGTAGGGAAAAACGGGAGTTTGTTGGATAATGCAAATATCTTCAACTTATCAAATTAAGGTCTCCCAGGAAAGTAATATTTTGCAAAAACATGCATAACGGCCAGTTTTAAGATTCAACCGATTTCTTTAAAAAAAGGGAGAAAAACGTCAGATTTGGGAAAATAAACCTTTTTTTAAACTTAGCAAGTTAGTGCTCTCGAATCTAAGTAATATTAACCAAAACCTGGAGAAACGGCCGTTTTTAAGGTTTGATCTATTTCTTAAAAAAGAATGGAAAAAAGGGGAGTTTGTTGGATAATGCAAATTTCCTTAACTTATCGAATCACGGTCTCTGAGTATAAGTAATATTATGCAAAAACATGCAAAAACTGCAAGTTTTGAGATTCGAGCTATTTCTTAAAAAAGGCTTAAAAAATGTCAGTTTTGGAAAAATAAACCGTTTTTCAAACTTAGCAAGTTAGTGCTCTCGAATATAAGTAATATTAACCAAAACCTGAAAAAACGGCCGTTTTTAAGGATTGATCCATTTCTAAAAAAGTAGGGAAAAACGGGAGTTTGTTGGATAATGCAAATATCTTCAACTTATCAAATTAAGGTCTCCGAGGAAAGTAATATTAAGCAAAAACATGAAAAAACAGCTAGTTTAAAGATTCGATCGATTTCTTAAAAAAAGCTTGAAAAACGTGCGATTTGGGAAAATATACCGTTTTTCAAACTTAGCAAGTTATTGCTCTCGAATCTAAGTAATATTAACCAAAACCTGGAAACCGGCTGATTTTTAGGTTTGATATATTCCCTAAAAAAGAATGGAAAAACGGGAGTATTTTGATAATGCAAATTTCCTTAACTTATCGAATCAAGGTCTCCGAGTATAAGTAATATTAAGCAAAAAAATCAAAACCGGCCAGTATTGAGATTCGAGCTCTTCCTTAAAAAAGGCTTGAAAAACGTCAGTTTTGAGAAAATAAACCTTTTTTCAAACTTAGCAAGTTACTTCTCTCGAATATAAGTAATATTAACCAGAACCTGGAAAAATGGCTGTTTTTAAGGTTTGATCCATTTCTAAAAAAGTAGGGAAAAACGGGAGTTTGTTGGATAATGCAAATATCTTCAACTTATCAAATTAAGGTCTCCGAGGAAAGTAATATTAAGCAAAAACATGCAAAAACGGCCAGTTTTGAGATTCGAGCGATTTCTTCAAAAAGGCTTAAAAAACGTCAGTTTTGGGAAAGTAAACCGTTTTTAAAAACTTAGCAAGTTATTGCTCTCGAATCTAAGTAATATTAACCCAAACCTAGAAAAACAGCTGATTTTGAGGTTTGATCCATTTCATAAATAAGATTGAAAAACGGGAGTTTTTTGGATAATACAAATATCTTTAACTTATCGAATTAAGGTCTCCGAGGAAAGTAATATTAAGCAAAAACATGCAAAAACGGCCAGTTTTAAGATTCGATCGATTTTTTGAAAAAAAGCTAGAAAATCGTCAGAGTTTGGAAAATAAACCGTTTTTCAAACTTAGCAAGTTATTGCTCTCGAATCTAAGTAATATTAACCAAAACCTGGAAAAACAGCTGATTTTAAGGTTTGATCCATTTCCTAAAAAAGATTGAAAAACGGGAGTTTTTTAGATAATACAAATATCTTCATACCTATCAAATTAAGGTCTCCGATTATAAGTAATATTAAGCAAAAACATGGAAAAATGGCCTCTTTGGAAATTCGAGCTATTTCTTCAAAAAGGCCCTGAAAATGTCAGTTTGGGGAAAATAAACCGTTTTTCTAACTCCCTAGGTTATTGCTCTCGAATCTAAGTAATATTAACCAAAACCTGGAAAAACGGCCTTTTTTAAGGTTTGATCTATTTCCTAAAAAAGAAAGGAAAAACGGGAGTTTTTTGGATAATGCAAATATCTTCAACTTATCAAATTAAGGTCTCCGAGGAAAGTAATATTTTGCAAAAACATGCAAAACGGCCAGTTTTAAGATTCAACCGATTTCTTTAAAAAAAGGGAGAAAAACGTCAGATTTGGGAAAATAAACCTTTTTTTAAACTTAGCAAGTTAGTGCTCTCGAATCTAAGTAATATTAACCAAAACCTGGAGAAACGGCCGTTTTTAAGGTTTGATCTATTTCTTAAAAAAGAATGGAAAAACGGGAGTTTGTTGGATAATGCAAATTTCCTTAACTTATCGAATCAAGGTCTCTGAGTATAAGTAATATTAAGCAAAAACATGCAAAAACTGCAAGTTTTGAGATTCGAGCTATTTCTTAAAAAAGGCTTAAAAAATGTCAGTTTTGGAAAAATAAACCGTTTTTCAAACTTAGCAAGTTAGTGCTCTCGAATATAAGTAATATTAACCAAAACCTGAAAAAACGGCCGTTTTTAAGGTTTGATCCATTTCTAAAAAAGTAGGGAAAAACGGGAGTTTGTTGGATAATGCAAATATCTTCAACTTATCAAATTAAGGTCTCCGAGGAAAGTAATATTAAGCAAAAACATGAAAAAATGGCCTGTTTGGAGATTCGAACTATTTCTTCAAAAAAGCTTGAAAAACGTCGGTTTTGGGAAAATAAACCGTTTTTCAAACTTACCAAGTTATTGCTCTCGAATCTAAGTAATATTAACCAAAACCTGGAAAAACAGCCGTTTTTTAGGTTTGATCTATTTCCTAAAAAAGAATGGAAAAACGGGGTTTTTTTTGATAATGCAAATTTCCTTAACTTATCGAATCAAGGTCTCTGAGTATAAGTAATATTAAGCAAAAACATGAAAAAACGGCAAGTTTTGAGATTCGAGCTATTTTTTTAAAAAAGGCTTGAAAAACGTCAGATTTGCGAAAATAAACCGTTTTTTAAACTTCCCAAGTTATTGCTCACGAATCTAGGTAATATTACCTAAAACCTGGAAAAACAGCTGATTTTAAGGTTTGATGCATTACCTAAAAAAGATTGAAAAACGTGAGTTTTTTGGATAATACAAATATCTTCAACCTATCAAATTAAGGTCTCCGAGGAAATTAATATAAGGCAAAAACATGCAAAAACAGCTAGTTTAAAGATTCGATCGATTTCTTAAAAAAAGCTTGAAAAACGTGCGATTTGGGAAAATAAACCGTTTTTCAAACTTAGCAAGTTATTGCACACGAATCTAAGTAATATTAACTAAAACCTGGAAAAACGGCTGATTTTTAGGTTTGATATATTCCCTAAAAAAGAATGGAAAAACGGGAGTATTTTGATAATGCACATTTCCTTAACTTATCGAATCAAGGTCTCCGAGTATAAGTAATATTAAGCAAAAAAATCCCAAAACGGCCAGTATTGAGATTCGAGCTCTTTCTTAAAAAAGGCTTGAAAAACGTCAGTTTTGAGAAAATGAACCTTTTTTCAAACTTAGCAAGTTACTTTTCTCGAATATAAGTAATATTAACCAGAACCTGGAAAAATGGCTGTTTTTAAGGTTTGATCCATTTCTAAAAAAGTAGGGAAAAACGGGAATTTGTTGGATAATGCAAATATCTTCAACTTATCAAATTAAGGTCTCCGAGGAAAGTAATATTAAGCAAAAACATGCAAAAACGGCCAGTTTTGAGATTCGAGCGATTTCTTCCAAAAGGCTTAAAAAACGTCAGTTTTGGGAAAGTAAACCGTTTTTAAAAACTTAGCAAGTTATTGCTCTCGAATCTAAGTAATATTAACCCAAACCTGGAAAAACGGCTGATTTTGAGGTTTGATTCATTTCATAAATAAGATTGAAAAACGGGAGTTTTTTGGATAATACAAATATCTTCAACTTATCAAATTAAGGTCTCCGAGGAAAGTAATATTAAGCAAAAACATGCAAAAACGGCCAGTTTTAAGATTCGATCGATTTTTTGAAAAAAAGCTAGAAAATCGTCAGAGTTTGGAAAATAAACCGTTTTTCAAACTTAGCAAGTTATTGCTCTCGAATCTAAGTAATATTAACCAAAACCTGGAAAAACAGCTGATTTTACGGTTTGATCCATTTCCTAAAAAAGATTGAAAAACGGGAGTTTTTTAGATAATACAAATATCTTCATACCTATCAAATTAAGGTCTCCGATTATAAGTAATATTAAGCAAAAACATGGAAAAATGGCCTCTTTGGAGATTCGAGCTATTTCTTCAAAAAGACCCTTAAAATGTCAGTTTGGGGAAAATAAACCGTTTTTCTAACTCCCTAGGTTATTGCTCTCGAATCTAAGTAATATTAACCAAAACCTGGAAAAACGGCCTTTGTTAAGGTTTGATCTATTTCCTAAAAAAGAAAGGAAAAACGGGAGTTTTTTGGATAATGCAAATATCTTCAACTTATCAAATTAAGGTCTCCGAGGAAAGTAATATTTTGCAAAAACATGCAAAACGGCCAGTTTTAAGATTCAACCGATTTCTTTAAAAAAAGGGAGAAAAACGTCAGATTTGGGAAAATAAACCTTTTTTTAAACTTAGCAAGTTAGTGCTCTCGAATCTAAGTAATATTAACCAAAACCTGGAGAAACGGCCGTTTTTAAGGTTTGATCTATTTCTTAAAAAAGAATGGAAAAACGGGAGTTTGTTGGATAATGCAAATTTCCTTAACTTATCGAATCAAGGTCTCTGAGTATAAGTAATATTAAGCAAAAACATGCAAAAACTGCAAGTTTTGAGATTCGAGCTATTTCTTAAAAAAGGCTTAAAAAATGTCAGTTTTGGAAAAATAAACCGTTTTTCAAACTTAGCAGGTTAGTGCTCTCGAATATAAGTAATATTAACCAAAACCTGAAAAAACGGCCGTTTTTAAGGTTTGATCCATTTCTAAAAAAGTAGGGAAAAACGGGAGTTTGTTGGATAATGCAAATATCTTCAACTTATCAAATTAAGGTCTCCGAGGAAAGTAATATTAAGCAAAAACATGAAAAAATGGCCTGTTTGGAGATTCGAACTATTTCTTCAAAAAGGCTTGAAAAACGTCGGTTTTGGGAAAATAAACCGTTTTTCAAACTTACCAAGTTATTGCTCTCGAATCTAAGTAATATTAACCAAAACCTGGAAAAACAGCCGTTTTTTAGGTTTGATCTATTTCCTAAAAAAGAATGGAAAAACGGGGTTTTTTTTGATAATGCAAATTTCCTTAACTTATCGAATCAAGGTCTCTGAGTATAAGTAATATTAAGCAAAAACATGAAAAAACGGCAAGTTTTGAGATTGCGAGCTATTTTTTTAAAAAAGGCTTGAAAAACGTCAGATTTGCGAAAATAAACCGTTTTTTAAACTTCCCAAGTTATTGCTCACGAATCTAGGTAATATTACCTAAAACCTAGAAAAAACAGCTGATTTTAAGGTTTGATGCATTACCTAAAAAAGATTGAAAAACGTGAGTTTTTTGGATAATACAAATATCTTCAACCTATCAAATTAAGGTCTCCGAGGAAATTAATATAAGGCAAAAACATGCAAAAACAGCTAGTTTAAAGATTCGATCGATTTCTTAAAAAAAGCTTGAAAAACGTGCGATTTGGGAAAATAAACCGTTTTTCAAACTTAGCAAGTTATTGCACACGAATCAAGTAATATTAACCAAAACCTGGAAAAACGGCTGATTTTTAGGTTTGATATATTCCCTAAAAAAGAATGGAAAAACGGGAGTATTTTGATAATGCACATTTCCTTAACTTATCGAATCAAGGTCTCCGAGTATAAGTAATATTAAGCAAAAAAATCCCAAAACGGCCAGTATTGAGATTCGAGCTCTTTCTTAAAAAAGGCTTGAAAAACGTCAGTTTTGAGAAAATAAACCTTTTTTCAAACTTAGCAAGTTACTTCTCTCGAATATAAGTAATATTAACCAGAACCTGGAAAAATGGCTGTATTTAAGGTTTGATCCATTTCTAAAAAAGTAGGGAAAAACGGGAGTTTGTTGGATAATGCAAATATCTTCAACTTATCAAATTAAGGTCTCCGAGGAAAGTAATATTTTGCAAAAACATGCATAACGGCCAGTTTTAAGATTCAACCGATTTCTTTAAAAAAAGGGAGAAAAACGTCAGATTTTGGAAAATAAACCTTTTTTTAAACTTAGCAAGTTAGTGCTCTCGAATCTAAGTAATATTAACCAAAACCTGGAGAAACGGCCGTTTTTAAGGTTTGATCTATTTCTTAAAAAAGAATGGAAAAAAGGGGAGTTTGTTGGATAATGCAAATTTCCTTAACTTATCGAATCACATCTCTGAGTATAAGTAATATTAAGCAAAAACATGCAAAAACTGCAAGTTTTGAGATTCGAGCTATTTCTTAAAAAAGGCTTAAAAAATGTCAGTTTTGGAAAAATAAACCGTTTTTCAAACTTAGCAAGTTAGTGCTCTCGAATATAAGTAATATTAACCAAAACCTGAAAAAACGGCCGTTTTTAAGGTTTGATCCATTTCTAAAAAAGTAGGGAAAAACGGGAGTTTGTTGGATAATGCAAATATCTTCAACTTATCAAATTAAGGTCTCCGAGGAAAGTAATATTAAGCAAAAACATGAAAAAACAGCTAGTTTAAAGATTCGATCGATTTCTTAAAAAAAGCTTGAAAAACGTGCGATTTGGGAAAATATACCGTTTTTCAAACTTACCAAGTTATTGCTCTCGAATCTAAGTAATATTAACCAAAACCTGGAAAAACGGCTGATTTTTAGGTTTGATATATTCCCTAAAAAAGAATGGAAAAACGGGAGTATTTTGATAATGCAAATTTCCTTAACTTATCGAATCAAGGTCTCCGAGTATAAGTAATATTAAGCAAAAAAATCCAAAAACGGCCAGTATTGAGATTCGAGCTCTTCCTTAAAAAAGGCTTGAAAAACGTCAGTTTTGAGAAAATAAACCTTTTTTCAAACTTAGCAAGTTACTTCTCTCGAATATAAGTAATATTAACCAGAACCTGGAAAAATGGCTGTTTTTAAGGTTTGATCCATTTCTAAAAAAGTAGGGAAAAACGGGAGTTTGTTGGATAATGCAAATATCTTCAACTTATCAAATTAAGGTCTCCGAGGAAAGTAATATTAAGCAAAAACATGCAAAAACGGCCAGTTTTGAGATTCGAGCGATTTCTTCAAAAAGGCTTAAAAAACGTCAGTTTTGGGAAAGTAAACCGTTTTTAAAAACTTAGCAAGTTATTGCTCTCGAATCTAAGTAATATTAACCCAAACCTAGAAAAACGGCTGATTTTGAGGTTTGATCCATTTCATAAATAAGATTGAAAAACGGGAGTTTTTTGGATAATACAAATATCTTCAACTTATCAAATTAAGGTCTCCGAGGAAAGTAATATTAAGCAAAAACATGCAAAAACGGCCAGTTTTAAGATTCGATCGATTTTTTGAAAAAAAGCTAGAAAATCGTCAGAGTTTGGAAAATAAACCGTTTTTTCAAACTTAGCAAGTTATTGCTCTCGAATCTAAGTAATATTAACCAAAACCTGGAAAAACAGCTGATTTTAAGGTTTGATCCATTTCCTAAAAAAGATTGAAAAACGGGAGTTTTTTAGATAATACAAATATCTTCATACCTATCAAATTAAGGTCTCCGATTATAAGTAATATTAAGCAAAAACATGGAAAAATGGCCTCTTTGGAAATTCAAGCTATTCCTTCAAAAAGGCCCTGAAAATGTCAGTTTGGGGAAAATAAACCGTTTTTCTAACTCCCTAGGTTATTGCTCTCGAATCTAAGTAATATTATCCAAAACCTGGAAAAACGGCCTTTTTTAAGGTTTGATCTATTTCCTAAAAAAGAAAGGAAAAACGGGAGTTTTTTGGATAATGCAAATATCTTCAACTTATCAAATTAAGGTCTCCGAGGAAAGTAATATTTTGCAAAAACATGCAAAACGGCCAGTTTTAAGATTCAACCGATTTCTTTAAAAAAAGGGAGAAAAACGTCAGATTTGGGAAAATAAACCTTTTTTTAAACTTAGCAAGTTAGTGCTCTCGAATCTAAGTAATATTAACCAAAACCTGGAGAAACGGCCGTTTTTAAGGTTTGATCTATTTCTTAAAAAAGAATGGAAAAACGGGAGTTTGTTGGATAATGCAAATTTCCTTAACTTATCGAATCAAGGTCTCTGAGTATAAGTAATATTAAGCAAAAACATGCAAAAACTGCAAGTTTTGAGATTCGAGCTATTTCTTAAAAAAGGCTTAAAAAATGTCAGTTTTGGAAAAATAAACCGTTTTTCAAACTTAGCAAGTTAGTGCTCTCGAATATAAGTAATATTAACCAAAACCTGAAAAAACGGCCGTTTTTAAGGTTTGATCCATTTCTAAAAAAGTAGGGAAAAATGGGAGTTTGTTGGATAATGCAAATATCTTAAACTTATCAAATTAAGGTCTCCGAGGAAAGTAATATTAAGAAAAAACATGAAAAAATGGCCTGTTTGGAGATTCGAGCTATTTCTTCAAAAAAGCTTGAAAAACGTCGGTTTTGGGAAAATAAACCGTTTTTCAAACTTACCAAGTTATTGCTCTCGAATCTAAGTAATATTAACCAAAACCTGGAAAAACAGCCGTTTTTTAGGTTTGATCTATTTCCTAAAAAAGAATGGAAAAACGGGGTTTTTTTTGATAATGCAAATTTCCTTAACTTATCGAATCAAGGTCTCTGAGTATAAGTAATATTAAGCAAAAACATGAAAAAACGGCAAGTTTTGAGATTCGAGCTATTTTTTTTAAAAAGGCTTGAAAAACGTCAGATTTGCGAAAATAAACCGTTTTTTAAACTTCCCAAGTTATTGCTCACGAATCAAAGTAATATTACCTAAAACTCGGAAAAACAGCTGATTTTAAGGTTTGATGCATTACCTAAAAAAGATTGAAAAACGTGAGTTTTTTGGATAATACAAATATCTTCAACCTATCAAATTAAGGTCTCCGAGGAAAGTAATATAAGGCAAAAACATGCAAAAACAGCTAGTTTAAAGATTCGATCGATTTCTTAAAAAAAGCTTGAAAAACGTGCGATTTGGGAAAATAAACCGTTTTTAAAAACTTAGCAAGTTATTGCTCTCGAATCTAAGTAATATTAACCCAAACCTAGAAAAACGGCTGATTTTGAGGTTTGATCCATTTCATAAATAAGATTGAAAAACGGGAGTTTTTTGGATAATACAAATATCTTCAACTTATCAAATTAAGGTCTCCGAGGAAAGTAATATTATGCAAAAACATGCAAAAACGGCCAGTTTTAAGATTCGATCGATTTTTTGAAAAAAAGCTAGAAAATCGTCAGAGTTTGGAAAATAAACCGTTTTTTCAAACTTAGCAAGTTATTGCTCTCGAATCTAAGTAATATTAACCAAAACCTGGAAAAACAGCTGATTTTAAGGTTTGATCCATTTCCTAAAAAAGATTGAAAAACGGGAGTTTTTTAGATAATACAAATATCTTCATACCTATCAAATTAAGGTCTCCGATTATAAGTAATATTAAGCAAAAACATGGAAAAATGGCCTCTTTGGAAATTCAAGCTATTCCTTCAAAAAGGCCCTGAAAATGTCAGTTTGGGGAAAATAAACCGTTTTTCTAACTCCCTAGGTTATTGCTCTCGAATCTAAGTAATATTAACCAAAACCTGGAGAAACGGCCTTTTTTAAGGTTTGATCTATTTCCTAAAAAAGAAAGGAAAAACGGGAGTTTTTTGGATAATGCAAATATCTTCAACTTATCAAATTAAGGTCTCCGAGGAAAGTAATATTTTGCAAAAACATGCAAAACGGCCAGTTTTAAGATTCAACCGATTTCTTTAAAAAAAGGGAGAAAAACGTCAGATTTGGGAAAATAAACCTTTTTTTAAACTTAGCAAGTTAGTGCTCTCGAATCTAAGTAATATTAACCAAAACCTGAAGAAACGGCCGTTTTTAAGGTTTGATCTATTTCTTAAAAAAGAATGGAAAAACGGGAGTTTGTTGGATAATGCAAATTTCCTTAACTTATCGAATCAAGGTCTCTGAGTATAAGTAATATTAAGCAAAAACATGCAAAAACTGCAAGTTTTGAGATTCGAGCTATTTCTTAAAAAAGGCTTAAATAATGTCAGTTTTGGAAAAATAAACCGTTTTTCAAACTTAGCAAGTTAGTGCTCTCGAATATAAGTAATATTAACCAAAACCTGAAAAAACGGCCGTTTTTAAGGTTTGATCCATTTCTAAAAAAGTAGGGAAAAACGGGAGTTTGTTGGATAATGCAAATATCTTCAACTTATCAAATTAAGGTCTCCGAGGAAAGTAATATTAAGCAAAAACATGAAAAAATGGCCTGTTTGGAGATTCGAGCTATTTCTTCAAAAAAGCTTGAAAAACGTCGGTTTTGGGAAAATAAACCGTTTTTCAAACTTACCAAGTTATTGCTCTCGAATCTAAGTAATATTAACCAAAACCTGGAAAAACAGCCGTTTTTTAGGTTTGATCTATTTCCTAAAAAAGAATGGAAAAACGGGGTTTTTTTTGATAATGCAAATTTCCTTAACTTATCGAATCAAGGTCTCTGAGTATAAGTAATATTAAGCAAAAACATGAAAAAACGGCAAGTTTTGAGATTCGAGCTATTTTTTTAAAAAAGGCTTGAAAAACGTCAGATTTGCGAAAATAAACCGTTTTTTAAACTTCCCAAGTTATTGCTCACGAATCTAAGTAATATTACCTAAAACCTGGAAAAACAGCTGATTTTAAGGTTTGATGCATTACCTAAAAAAGATTGAAAAACGTGAGTTTTTCGATAATACAAATATCTTCAACCTATCAAATTAAGGTCTCCGAGGAAAGTAATATAAGGCAAAAACATGCAAAAACAGCTAGTTTAAAGATTCGATCGATTTCTTAAAAAAAGCTTGAAAAACGTGCGATTTGGGAAAATAAACCGTTTTTCAAACTTAGCAAGTTATTGCACACGAATCTAAGTAATATTAACCAAAACCTGGAAAAACGGCTGATTTTTAGGTTTGATATATTCCCTAAAAAAGAATGGAAAAACGGGAGTATTTTGATAATGCACATTTCCTTAACTTATCGAATCAAGGTCTCCGAGTATAAGTAATATTAAGCAAAAAAATCCAAAAACGGCCAGTATTGAGATTCGAGCTCTTTCTTAAAAAAGGCTTGAAAAACGTCAGTTTTGAGAAAATAAACCTTTTTTCAAACTTAGCAAGTTACTTCTCTCGAATATAAGTAATATTAACCAGAACCTGGAAAAATGGCTGTTTTTAGGGTTTGATCCATTTCTAAAAAAGTAGGGAAAAACGGGAGTTTGTTGGATAATGCAAATATCTTCAACTTATCAAATTAAGGTCTCCGAGGAAAGTAATATTTTGCAAAAACATGCATAACGGCCAGTTTTAAGATTCAACCGATTTCTTTAAAAAAAGGGAGAAAAACGTCAGATTTGGGAAAATAAACCTTTTTTTAAACTTAGCAAGTTAGTGCTCTCGAATCTAAGTAATATTAACCAAAACCTGGAGAAACGGCCGTTTTTAAGGTTTGATCTATTTCTTAAAAAAGAATGGAAAAAAGGGGAGTTTGTTGGATAATGCAAATTTCCTTGACTTATCGAATCACGGTCTCTGAGTATAAGTAATATTAAGCAAAAACATGCAAAAACTGCAAGTTTTGAGATTCGAGCTATTTCTTAAAAAAGGCTTAAAAAATGTCAGTTTTGGAAAAATAAACCGTTTTTCAAACTTAGCAAGTTAGTGCTCTCGAATATAAGTAATATTAACCAAAACCTGAAAAAACGGCCGTTTTTAAGGTTTGATCCATTTCTAAAAAAGTAGGGAAAAACGGGAGTTTGTTGGATAATGCAAATATCTTCAACTTATCAAATTAAGGTCTCCGAGGAAAGTAATATTAAGCAAAAACATGAAAAAATGGCCTGTTTGGAGATTCGAGCTATTTCTTCAAAAAAGCTTGAAAAACGTCGGTTTTGGGAAAATAAACCGTTTTTCAAACTTACCAAGTTATTGCTCTCGAATCTAAGTAATATTACCAAAACTTGGAAAAACAGCCGTTTTTTAGGTTTGATCTATTTCCTAAAAAAGAATGGAAAAACGGGTTTTTTTTTGATAATGCAAATTTCCTTAACTTATCGAATCAAGGTCTCTGAGTATAAGTAATATTAAGCAAAAACATGAAAAAACGGCAAGTTTTGAGATTCGAGCTATTTTTTTTAAAAAGGCTTGAAAAACGTCAGATTTGCGAAAATAAACCGTTTTTTAAACTTCCCAAGTTATTGCTCACGAATCTAAGTAATATTACCTAAAACTCGGAAAAACAGCTGATTTTAAGGTTTGATGCATTACCTAAAAAAGATTGAAAAACGTGAGTTTTTTGGATAATACAAATATCTTCAACCTATCAAATTAAGGTCTCCGAGGAAAGTAATATAAGGCAAAAACATGCAAAAACAGCTAGTTTAAAGATTCGATCGATTTCTTAAAAAAAGCTTGAAAAACGTGCGATTTGGGAAAATAAACCGTTTTTCAAACTTAGCAAGTTATTGCACACGAATCTAAGTAATATTAACCAAAACCTGGAAAAACGGCTGATTTTTAGGTTTGATATATTCCCTAAAAAAGAATGGAAAAACGGAAGTATTTTGATAATGCACATTTCCTTAACTTATCGAATCAAGGTCTCCGAGTATAAGTAATATTAAGCAAAAAAATCCAAAAACGGCCAGTATTGAGATTCGAGCTCTTTCTTAAAAAAGGCTTGAAAAACGTCAGTTTTGAGAAAATAAACCTTTTTTCAAACTTAGCAAGTTACTTCTCTCGAATATAAGTAATATTAACCAGAACCTGGAAAAATGGCTGTTTTTAAGGTTTGATCCATTTCTAAAAAAGTAGGGAAAAACGGGAGTTTGTTGGATAATGCAAATATCTTCAACTTATCAAATTAAGGTCTCCGAGGAATGTAATATTTTGCAAAAACATGCATAACGGCCAGTTTTAAGATTCAACCGATTTCTTTAAAAAAAGGGAGAAAAACGTCAGATTTTGGAAAATAAACCTTTTTTTAAACTTAGCAAGTTAGTGCTCTCGAATCTAAGTAATATTAACCAAAACCTGGAGAAACGGCCGTTTTTAAGGTTTGATCTATTTCTTAAAAAAGAATGGAAAAAAGGGGAGTTTGTTGGATAATGCAAATTTCCTTAACTTATCGAATCACGGTCTCTGAGTATAAGTAATATTAAGCAAAAACATGCAAAAACTGCAAGTTTTGAGATTCGAGCTATTTCTTAAAAAAGGCTTAAAAAATGTCAGTTTTGGAAAAATAAACCGTTTTTCAAACTTAGCAAGTTAGTGCTCTCGAATATAAGTAATATTAACCAAAACCTGAAAAAACGGCCGTTTTTAAGGTTTGATCCATTTCTAAAAAAGTAGGGAAAAACGGGAGTTTGTTGGATAATGCAAATATCTTCAACTTATCAAATTAAGGTCTCCGAGGAAAGTAATATTAAGCAAAAACATGAAAAAACAGCTAGTTTAAAGATTCGATCGATTTCTTAAAAAAAGCTTGAAAAACGTGCGATTTGGGAAAATATACCGTTTTTCAAACTTAGCAAGTTATTGCTCTCGAATCTAAGTAATATTAACCAAAACCTGGAAAAACGGCTGATTTTTAGGTTTGATATATTCCCTAAAAAAGAATGGAAAAACGGGAGTATTTTGATAATGCAAATTTCCTTAACTTATCGAATCAAGGTCTCCGAGTATAAGTAATATTAAGCAAAAAAATCCAAAAACGGCAAGTATTGAGATTCGAGCTCTTCCTTAAACAAGGCTTGAAAAACGTCAGTTTTGAGAAAATAAACCTTTTTTCAAACTTAGCAAGTTACTTCTCTCGAATATAAGTAATATTAACCAGAACCTGGAAAAAGGCTGTTTTTAAGGTTTGATCCATTTCTAAAAAAGTAGGGAAAAACGGGAGTTTGTTGGATAATGCAAATATCTTCAACTTATCAAATTAAGGTCTCCGAGGAAAGTAATATTAAGCAAAAACATGCAAAAACGGCCAGTTTTGAGATTCGAGCGATTTCTTCAAAAAGGCTTAAAAAACGTCAGTTTTGGGAAAGTAAACCGTTTTTAAAAACTTAGCAAGTTATTGCTCTCGAATCTAAGTAATATTAACCCAAACCTAGAAAAACAGCTGATTTTGAGGTTTGATCTATTTCATAAATAAGATTGAAAAACGGGAGTTTTTTGGATAATACAAATATCTTCAACTTATCAAATTAAGGTCTCCGAGGAAAGTAATATTAAGCAAAAACATGCAAAAACGGCCAGTTTTAAGATTCGATCGATTTTTTGAAAAAAAGCTAGAAAATCGTCAGAGTTTGGAAAATAAACCGTTTTTCAAACTTAGCAAGTTATTGCTCTCGAATCTAAGTAATATTAACCAAAACCTGGAAAAACAGCTGATTTTAAGGTTTGATCCATTTCCTAAAAAAGATTGAAAAACGGGAGTTTTTTAGATAATACAAATATCTTCATACCTATCAAATTAAGGTCTCCGATTATAAGTAATATTAAGCAAAAACATGGAAAAATGGCCTCTTTGGAAATTCGAGCTATTTCTTCAAAAAGGCCCTGAAAATGTCAGTTTGGGGAAAATAAACCGTTTTTCTAACTCCCTAGGTTATTGCTCTCGAATCTAAGTAATATTAACCAAAACCTGGAAAAACGGCCTTTTTTAAGGTTTGATCTATTTCCTAAAAAAGAAAGGAAAAACGGGAGTTTTTTGGATAATGCAAATATCTTCAACTTATCAAATTAAGGTCTCCGAGGAAAGTAATATTTTGCAAAAACATGCAAAACGGCCAGTTTTAAGATTCAACCGATTTCTTTAAAAAAAGGGAGAAAAACGTCAGATTTGGGAAAATAAACCTTTTTTTAAACTTAGCAAGTTAGTGCTCTCGAATCTAAGTAATATTAACCAAAACCTGGAGAAACGGCCGTTTTTAAGGTTTGATCTATTTCTTAAAAAAGAATGGAAAAACGGGAGTTTGTTGGATAATGCAAATTTCCTTAACTTATCGAATCAAGGTCTCTGAGTATAAGTAATATTAAGCAAAAACATGCAAAAACTGCAAATTTTGAGATTCGAGCTATTTCTTAAAAAAGGCTTAAAAAATGTCAGTTTTGGAAAAATAAACCGTTTTTCAAACTTAGCAAGTTAGTGCTCTCGAATATAAGTAATATTAACCAAAACCTGAAAAAACGGCCGTTTTTAAGGTTTGATCCATTTCTAAAAAAGTAGGGAAAAACGGGAGTTTGTTGGATAATGCAAATATCTTCAACTTATCAAATTAAGGTCTCCGAGGAAAGTAATATTAAGCAAAAACATGAAAAAATGGCCTGTTTGGAGATTCGAGCTATTTCTTCAAAAAAGCTTGAAAAACGTCGGTTTTGGGAAAATAAACCGTTTTTCAAACTTACCAAGTTATTGCTCTCGAATCTAAGTAATATTAACCAAAACCTGGAAAAACAGCCGTTTTTTAGGTTTGATCTATTTCCTAAAAAAGAATGGAAAAACGGGTTTTTTTTTGATAATGCAAATTTCCTTAACTTATCGAATCAAGGTCTCTGAGTATAAGTAATATTAAGCAAAAACATAAAAAAACGGCAAGTTTTGAGATTCGAGCTATTTTTTTAAAAAAGGCTTGAAAAACGTCAGATTTGCGAAAATAAACCGTTTTTTAAACTTCCCAAGTTATTGCTCACGAATCTAAGTAATATTACCTAAAACCTGGAAAAACAGCTGATTTTAAGGTTTGATGCATTACCTAAAAAAGATTGAAAAACGTGAGTTTTTCGATAATACAAATATCTTCAACCTATCAAATTAAGGTCTCCGAGGAAAGTAATATAAGGCAAAAACATGCAAAAACAGCTAGTTTAAAGATTCGATCGATTTCTTAAAAAAAGCTTGAAAAACGTGCGATTTGGGAAAATAAACCGTTTTTCAAACTTAGCAAGTTATTGCACACGAATCTAAGTAATATTAACCAAAACCTGGAAAAACGGCTGATTTTTAGGTTTGATATATTCCCTAAAAAAGAATGGAAAAACGGGAGTATTTTGATAATGCACATTTCCTTAACTTATCGAATCAAGGTCTCCGAGTATAAGTAATATTAAGCAAAAAAATCCAAAAACGGCCAGTATTGAGATTCGAGCTCTTTCTTAAAAAAGGCTTGAAAAACGTCAGTTTTGAGAAAATAAACCTTTTTTCAAACTTAGCAAGTTACTTCTCTCGAATATAAGTAATATTAACCAGAACCTGGAAAAATGGCTGTTTTTAGGGTTTGATCCATTTCTAAAAAAGTAGGGAAAAACGGGAGTTTGTTGGATAATGCAAATATCTTCAACTTATCAAATTAAGGTCTCCGAGGAAAGTAATATTTTGCAAAAACATGCATAACGGCCAGTTTTAAGATTCAACCGATTTCTTTAAAAAAAGGGAGAAAAACGTCAGATTTGGGAAAATAAACCTTTTTTAAACTTAGCAAGTTAGTGCTCTCGAATCTAAGTAATATTAACCAAAACCTGGAGAAACGGCCGTTTTTAAGGTTTGATCTATTTCTTAAAAAAGAATGGAAAAAAGGGGAGTTTGTTGGATAATGCAAATTTCCTTGACTTATCGAATCACGGTCTCTGAGTATAAGTAATATTAAGCAAAAACATGCAAAAACTGCAAGTTTTGAGATTCGAGCTATTTCTTAAAAAAGGCTTAAAAAATGTCAGTTTTGGAAAAATAAACCGTTTTTCAAACTTAGCAAGTTAGTGCTCTCGAATATAAGTAATATTAACCAAAACCTGAAAAAACGGCCGTTTTTAAGGTTTGATCCATTTCTAAAAAAGTAGGGAAAAACATGAGTTTGTTGGATAATGCAAATATCTTCAACTTATCAAATTAAGGTCTCCGAGGAAGTAATATTAAGCAAAAACATGAAAAAACAGCTAGTTTAAAGATTCGATCGATTTCTTAAAAAAAGCTTGAAAAACGTGCGATTTGGGAAAATATACCGTTTTTCAAACTTAGCAAGTTATTGCTCTCGAATCTAAGTAATATTAACCAAAACCTGGAAAAACGGCTGATTTTTAGGTTTGATATATTCCCTAAAAAAGAATGGAAAAACGGGAGTATTTTGATAATGCAAATTTCCTTAACTTATCGAATCAAGGTCTCCGAGTATAAGTAATATTAAGCAAAAAAAATCCAAAAACGGCAAGTATTGAGATTCGAGCTCTTCCTTAAAAAAGGCTTGAAAAACGTCAGTTTTGAGAAAATAAACCTTTTTTCAAACTTAGCAAGTTACTTCTCTCGAATATAAGTAATATTAACCAGAACCTGGAAAAAGGCTGTTTTTAAGGTTTGATCCATTTCTAAAAAAGTAGGGAAAAACGGGAGTTTGTTGGATAATGCAAATATCTTCAACTTATCAAATTAAGGTCTCCGAGGAAAGTAAATATTAAGCAAAAACATGCAAAAACGGCCAGTTTTGAGATTCGAGCGATTTCTTCAAAAAGGCTTAAAAAACGTCAGTTTTGGGAAAGTAAACCGTTTTTAAAAACTTAGCAAGTTATTGCTCTCGAATCTAAGTAATATTAACCAAAACCTGGAAAAACAGCCGTTTTTTAGGTTTGATCTATTTCCTAAAAAAGAATGGAAAAACGGGAGTTTTTTGGATAATGCAAATATCTTCAACTTATCAAATTAAGGTCTCCGAGGAAAGTAATATTAAGCAAAAACATGCAAAAACGGCCAGTTTTAAGATTCGATCGATTTTTTGAAAAAAGCTAGAAAATCGTCAGAGTTCGGAAAATAAACCGTTTTTCAAACTTAGCAAGTTATTGCTCTCGAATCTAAGTAATATTAACCAAAACCTGAAAAAACAGCTGATTTTAAGGTTTGATCCATTTCCTAAAAAAGATTGAAAAACGGAGTTTTTTAGATAATACATATATCTTCATACCTATCAAATTAAGGTCTCCGATTATAAGTAATATTAAGCAAAAACATGGAAAAATGGCTGCTTTGGAGATTCGAGCTATTTCTTCAAAAAGGCCCTGAAAATGTCAGTTTGGGGAAAATAAACCGTTTTTCTAACTCCCTAGGTTATTGCTCTCGAATCTAAGTAATATTAACCAAAACCTGGAAAACCGGCCTTTTTTAAGGTTTGATCTATTTCCTAAAAAAGAAAGGAAAAACGGGAGTTTTTTGGATAATGCAAATATCTTCAACTTATCAAATTAAGGTCTCCGAGGAAAGTAATATTTTGCAAAAACATGCAAAACGGCCAGTTTTAAGATTCAACCGATTTCTTTAAAAAAAGGGAGAAAAACGTCAGATTTGGGAAAATAAACCTTTTTTTAAACTTAGCAAGTTAGTGCTCTCGAATCTAAGTAATATTAACCAAAACCTGGAGAAACGGCCGTTTTTAAGGTTTGATCTATTTCTTAAAAAAGAATGGAAAAACGGGAGTTTGTTGGATAATGCAAATTTCCTTAACTTATCGAATCAAGGTCTCCGAGTATAAGTAATATTAAGCAAAAACATGCAAAAACTGCAAGTTTTGAGATTCGAGCTATTTCCTAAAAAAGGCTTGAAAAATGTCAGTTTTGAAAAAATAAACCGTTTTTCAAACTTAGCAAGTTAGTGCTCTCGAATATAAGTAATATTAACCAAAACCTGAAAAAACGGCCGTTTTTAAGGTTTGATCCATTTCCTAAAAAAGTAGGGAAAAACAGGTGTTTTTTGGATAATGCAAATATCTTTAACTTATTAAATTAAGGTCTTCGAGTATAGGTAATATTAAGCAAAAACATGCAAAAACAGCCAGTTTTAAGATTCGATCGATTTCTTTAAAAAGGCTTGAAAAACGTCAGTTTTGGGAAAGTAAACCGTTTTTCAAACTTAGCAACTTATTGCTCTCGAATCTAAGTAGTATTAACCCAAACCTGTAAACCGGCTGATTTTAAGGTTTGATCCATTTCCTAAATAAGATTGAAAAACGGGAGTTTTTTTGGAGAATACAAATATCTTTATACTTATCAAATTAAGGTCTCCTAATATAAGTTATATTAAGCAAAAACATGAAAAAATGGCCTGTTTGGAGATTGGAGCTATTCCTTCAAAAAGGCTTGAAAAACGTCGGTTTTGGGAAAATAAACCGTTTTTCAAACTTTCCAAGTTATTGCTCTCGAATCTAAGTAATATTAACCAAAACCTGGAAAAACAGCCGTTTTTTAGGTTTGATCTATTTCCTAAAAAAGAATGGAAAAACGGGTTTTTTTTTGATAATGCAAATTTCCTTAACTTAACGAATCAAGGTCTCTGAGTATAAGTAATATTAAGCAAAAACATGAAAAAACGGCAAGTTTTGAGATTCGAGCTATTTTTTTAAAAAAGGCTTGAAAAACGTCAGATTTGCGAAAATAAACCGTTTTTTAAACTTCCCAAGTTATTGCTCACGAATCTAAGTAATAATAACCAAAACCTGGAAAAACAGCTGATTTTAAGGTTTGATGCATTACCTAAAAAAGATTGAAAAACGTGAGTTTTTTGGATAATACAAATATCTTCAACCTATCAAATTAAGGTCTCCGAGGAAAGTAATATAAGGCAAAAACATGCAAAAACAGCTAGTTTAAAGATTCGATCGATTTCTTAAAAAAAGCTTGAAAAACGTGCGATTTGGGAAAATAAACCATTTTTCAAACTTAGCAAGTTATTGCACACGAATCTAAGTAATATTAACCAAAACCTGGAAAAACGGCTGATTTTTAGGTTTGATATATTCCCTAAAAAAGAATGGAAAAACGGGAGTATTTTGATAATGCAAATTTCCTTAACTTATCGAATCAAGGTCTCCGAGTATAAGTAATATTAAGCAAAAAAATCCAAAAACGGCCAGTATTGAGATTCGAGCTCTTTCTTAAAAAAGGCTTGAAAACGTCAGTTTTGAGAAAATAAACCTTTTTTCAAACTTAGCAAGTTACTTCTCTCGAATATAAGTAATATTAACCAGAACCTGGAAAAATGGCTGTTTTTAAGGTTTGATCCATTTCTAAAAAAGTAGGGAAAACGGGAGTTTGTTGGATAATGCAAATATCTTCAACTTATCAAATTAAGGTCTCCGAGGAAAGTAATATTAAGCAAAAACATGCAAAAACGGCCAGTTTTGAGATTCGAGCGATTTCTTCAAAAAGGCTTAAAAAACGTCAGTTTTGGGAAAGTAAACCGTTTTTAAAAACTTAGCAAGTTATTGCTCTCGAATCTAAGTAATATTAACCCAAACCTGGAAAAACGGCTGATTTTGAGGTTTGATCCATTTCATAAATAAGATTGAAAAACGGGAGTTTTTTGGATAATACAAATATCTTCAACTTATCAAATTAAGGTCTCCGAGGAAAGTAATATTAAACAAAAACATGCAAAAACGGCCAGTTTTAAGATTCGATCGATTTTTTGAAAAAAAGCTAGAAATCGTCAGAGTTTGGAAAATAAACCGTTTTTCAAACTTAGCAAGTTATTGCTCTCGAATCTAAGTAATATTAACCAAAACCTGGAAAAACAGCTGATTTTAAGGTTTGATCCATTTCCTAAAAAAGATTGAAAAACGGGAGTTTTTTAGATAATACAAATATCTTCATACCTATCAAATTAAGGTCTCCGATTATAAGTAATATTAAGCAAAAACATGGAAAAATGGCCTCTTTGGAGATTCGAGCTATTTCTTCAAAAAGGCCCTGAAAATGTCAGTTTGGGGAAAATAAACCGTTTTTCTAACTCCCTAGGTTATTGCTCTCGAATCTAAGTAATATTAACCAAAACCTGGAAAAACGGCCTTTTTTAAGGTTTGATCTATTTCCTAAAAAAGAAAGGAAAAACGGGAGTTTTTTGGATAATGCAAATATCTTCAACTTATCAAATTAAGGTCTCCGAGGAAAGTAATATTTTGCAAAAACATGCAAAACGGCCAGTTTAAGATTCAACCGATTTCTTTAAAAAAAAGGAGAAAAACGTCAAATTTGGGAAAATAAACCTTTTTTTAAACTTAGCAAGTTAGTGCTCTCGAATCTAAGTAATATTAACCAAAACCTGGAGAAACGGCCGTTTTTAAGGTTTGATCTATTTCTTAAAAAAGAATGGAAAAACGGGAGTTTGTTGGATAATGCAAATTTCCTTAACTTATCGAATCAAGGTCTCTGAGTATAAGTAATATTAAGCAAAAACATGCAAAAACTGCAAGTTTTGAGATTCGAGCTATTTCTTAAAAAAGGCTTAAAAAATGTCAGTTTCGGAAAAATAAACCGTTTTCAAACTTAGCAAGTTAGTGCTCTCGAATATAAGTAATATTAACCAAAACCTGAAAAAACGGCCGTTTTTAAGGTTTGATCCATTTCTAAAAAAGTAGGGAAAAACGGGAGTTTGTTGGATAATGCAAATATCTTCAACTTATCAAATTAAGGTCTCCGAGGAAAGTAATATTAAGCAAAAACATGAAAAAATGGCCTGTTTGGAGATTCGAGCTATTTCTTCAAAAAAGCTTGAAAAACGTCGGTTTTGGGAAAATAAACCGTTTTTCAAACTTACCAAGTTATTGCTCTCGAATCTAAGTAATATTAACCAAAACGTGGAAAAACAGCCGTTTTTAGGTTTGATCTATTTCCTAAAAAAGAATGGAAAAACGGGTTTTTTTTTGATAATGCAAATTTCCTTAACTTATCGAATCAAGGTCTCTGAGTATAAGTAATATTAAGCAAAAACATGAAAAAACGGCAAGTTTTGAGATTCGAGCTATTTTTTTAAAAAGGCTTGAAAAACGTCAGATTTGCGAAAATAAACCGTTTTTAAACTTCCCAAGTTATTGCTCACGAATCTAAGTAATATTACCTAAAACCTGGAAAAACAGCTGATTTTAAGGTTTGATGCATTACCTAAAAAAGATTGAAAAACGTGAGTTTGTTGGATAATACAAATATCTTCAACCTATCAAATTAAGGTCTCCGAGGAAAGTAATATTAAGCAAAAACATGCAAAAACGGCCAGTTTTGAGATTCGAGCGATTTCTTCAAAAAGGCTTAAAAAACGTCAGTTTTGGGAAAGTAAACCGTTTTTAAAAACTAAGCAAGTTATTGCTCTCGAATCTAAGTAATATTAACCCAAACCTGGAAAAACGGCTGATTTTGAGGTTTGATCCATTTCATAAATAAGATTGAAAAACTGGAGTTTTTTGGATAATACAAATATCTTCAATTTATCAAATTAAGGTCTCCGAGGAAAGTAATATTAAACAAAAACATGCAAAAACGGCCAGTTTTAAGATTCGATCGATTTTTGAAAAAAAAGCTAGAAAATCGTCAGAGTTTGGAAAATAAACCGTTTTTCAAACTTAGCAAGTTAATTGCTCTCGAATCTAAGTAATATTAACCAAAACCTGGAAAAACAGCTGATTTTAAGATTTGATCCATTTCCTAAAAAAGATTGAAAAACGGGAGTTTTTTAGATAATACAAATATCTTCATACCTATCAAATTAAGGTCTCCGATTATAAGTAATATTAAGCAAAAACATGGAAAAATGGCCTCTTTGGAGATTCGAGCTATTTCTTCAAAAAGGCCCTGAAAATGTCAGTTTGGGGAAAATAAACCGTTTTTCTAACTCCCTAGGTTATTGCTCTCGAATCTAAGTAATATTAACCAAAACCTGGAAAAACGGCCTTTTTTAAGGTTTGATCTATTTCCTAAAAAAGAAAGGAAAAACGGGAGTTTTTTGGATAATGCAAATATCTTCAACTTATCAAATTAAGGTCTCCGAGGAAAGTAATATTTTGCAAAAACATGCAAAACGGCCAGTTTTAAGATTCAACCGATTTCTTTAAAAAAAAGGAGAAAAACGTCAAATTTGGGAAAATAAACCTTTTTTTAAACTTAGCAAGTTAGTGCTCTCGAATCTAAGTAATATTAACCAAAACCTGGAGAAACGGCCGTTTTTAAGGTTTGATCTATTTCTTAAAAAAGAATGGAAAAACGGGAGTTTGTTGGATAATGCAAATTTCCTTAACTTATCGAATCAAGGTCTCTGAGTATAAGTAATATTAAGCAAAAACATGCAAAAACTGCAAGTTTTGAGATTCGAGCTATTTCTTAAAAAAGGCTTAAAAAATGTCAGTTTCGGAAAAATAAACCGTTTTTCAAACTTAGCAAGTTAGTGCTCTCGAATATAAGTAATATTAACCAAAACCTGAAAAAACGGCCGTTTTTAAGGTTTGATCCATTTCTAAAAAAGTAGGGAAAAACGGGAGTTTGTTGGATAATGCAAATATCTTCAACTTATCAAATTAAGGTCTCCGAGGAAAGTAATATTAAGCAAAAACATGAAAAAATGGCCTGTTTGGAGATTCGAGCTATTTCTTCAAAAAAGCTTGAAAAACGTCGGTTTTGGGAAAATAAACCGTTTTTCAAACTTACCAAGTTATTGCTCTCGAATCTAAGTAATATTAACCAAAACGTGGAAAAACAGCCGTTTTTTAGGTTTGATCTATTTCCTAAAAAAGAATGGAAAAACGGGGTTTTTTTTGATAATGCAAATTTCCTTAACTTATCGAATCAAGGTCTCTGAGTATAAGTAATATTAAGCAAAAACATGAAAAAACGGCAAGTTTTGAGATTCGAGCTATTTTTTTAAAAAAGGCTTGAAAAACGTCAGATTTGCGAAAATAAACCGTTTTTTAAACTTCCCAAGTTATTGCTCACGAATCTAAGTAATATTACCTAAAACCTGGAAAAACAGCTGATTTTAAGGTTTGATGCATTACCTAAAAAAGATTGAAAAACGTGAGTTTGTTGGATAATACAAATATCTTCAACCTATCAAAATTAAGGTCTCCGAGGAAAGTAATATTAAGCAAAAACATGCAAAAACGGCCAGTTTTGAGATTCGAGCGATTTCTTCAAAAAGGCTTAAAAAACGTCAGTTTTGGGAAAGTAAACCGTTTTTAAAAACTTAGCAAGTTATTGCTCTCGAATCTAAGTAATATTAACCCAAACCTGGAAAAACGGCTGATTTTGAGGTTTGATCCATTTCATAAATAAGATTGAAAAACGGGAGTTTTTTGGATAATACAAATATCTTCAACTTATCAAATTAAGGTCTCCGAGGAAAGTAATATTAAACAAAAACATGCAAAAACGGCCAGTTTTAAGATTCGATGGATTTTTTGAAAAAAAAGCTAGAAAATCGTCAGAGTTTGGAAAATAAACCGTTTTTCAAACTTAGCAAGTTATTGCTCTCGAATCTAAGTAATATTAACCAAAACCTGGAAAAACAGCTGATTTTAAGATTTGATCCATTTCCTAAAAAAGATTGAAAAACGGGAGTTTTTTAGATAATACAAATATCTTCATACCTATCAAATTAAGGTCTCCGATTATAAGTAATATTAAGCAAAAACATGGAAAAATGGCCTCTTTGGAGATTCGAGCTATTTCTTCAAAAAGGCCCTGAAAATGTCAGTTTGGGGAAAATAAACCGTTTTTCTAACTCCCTAGGTTATTGCTCTCGAATCTAAGTAATATTAACCAAAACCTGGAAAAACGGCCTTTTTAAGGTTTGATCTATTTCCTAAAAAAGAAAGGAAAAACGGGAGTTTTTTGGATAATGCAAATATCTTCAACTTATCAAATTAAGGTCTCCGAGGAAAGTAATATTTTGCAAAAACATGCAAAACGGCCAGTTTTAAGATTCAACCGATTTCTTTAAAAAAAGGAGAAAAACGTCAAATTTGGGAAAATAAACCTTTTTTTAAACTTAGCAAATTAGTGCTCTCGAATCTAAATAATATTAACCAAAACCTGGAGAAACGGCCGTTTTTAAGGTTTGATCTATTTCTTAAAAAAGAATGGAAAAACGGGAGTTTGTTGGATAATGCAAATTTCCTTAACTTATCGAATCAAGGTCTCTGAGTATAAGTAATATTAAGCAAAAACATGCAAAAACTGCAAGTTTTGAGATTCGAGCTATTTCTTAAAAAAGGCTTAAAAATGTCAGTTTTGGAAAAATAAACCGTTTTTCAAACTTAGCAAGTTAGTGCTCTCGAATATAAGTAATATTAACCAAAACCTGAAAAAACGGCCGTTTTTAAGGTTTGATCCATTTCTAAAAAGTAGGGAAAAACGGGAGTTTGTTGGATAATGCAAATATCTTCAACTTATCAAATTAAGGTCTCCGAGGAAAGTAATATTAAGCAAAAACATGAAAAAATGGCCTGTTTGGAGATTCGAGCTATTTCTTCAAAAAAGCTTGAAAAACGTCGGTTTTGGGAAAATAAACCGTTTTTCAAACTTACCAAGTTATTGCTCTCGAATCTAAGTAATATTAACCAAAACCTGGAAAAACAGCCGTTTTTTAGGTTTGATCTATTTCCTAAAAAAGAATGGAAAAACGGGTTTTTTTTTGATAATGCAAATTTCCTTAACTTATCGAATCAAGGTCTCTGAGTATAAGTAATATTAAGCAAAAACATGAAAAAAACGGCAAGTTTTGAGATTCGAGCTATTTTTTTAAAAAAGGCTTGAAAAACGTCAGATTTGCGAAAATAAACCGTTTTTTAAACTTCCCAAGTTATTGCTCACGAATCTAAGTAATATTACCTAAAACCTGGAAAAACAGCTGATTTTAAGGTTTGATGCATTACCTAAAAAAGATTGAAAAACGTGAGTTTTTTGGATAATACAAATATCTTCAACCTATCAAATTAAGGTCTCCGAGGAAAGTAATATAAGGCAAAAACATGCAAAAACAGCTAGTTTAAAGATTCGATCGATTTCTTAAAAAAAGCTTGAAAAACGTGCGATTTGGGAAAATAAACCGTTTTTCAAACTTAGCAAGTTATTGCACACGAATCTAAGTAATATTAACCAAAACCTGGTAAAACGGCTAATTTTTAGGTTTGATATATTCCCTAAAAAAGAATGGAAAAACGGGGGTATTTTGATAATGCACATTTCCTTAACTTATCGAATCAAGGTCTCCGAGTATAAGTAATATTAAGCAAAAAAATCCAAAAACGGCCAGTATTGAGATTCGAGCTCTTTCTTAAAAAAGGCTTGAAAAACGTCAGTTTTGAGAAAATAAACCTTTTTTCAAACTTAGCAAGTTACTTCTCTCGAATATAAGTAATATTAACCAGAACCTGGAAAAATGGCTGTTTTTAAGGTTTGATCCATTTCTAAAAAAGTAGGGAAAAACGGGAATTTGTTGGATAATGCAAATATCTTCAACTTATCAAATTAAGGTCTCCGAGGAAAGTAATATTAAGCAAAAACATGCAAAAACGGCCAGTTTTGAGATTCGAGCGATTTCTTCAAAAAGGCTTAAAAAAAGTCAGTTTTGGGAAAGTAAACCGTTTTTAAAAACTTAGCAAGTTATTGCTCTCGAATCTAAGTAATATTAACCCAAACCTGGAAAACGGCTGATTTTGAGGTTTGATCCATTTCATAAATAAGATTGAAAAACGGGAGTTTTTTGGATAATACAAATATCTTCAACTTATCAAATTAAGGTCTCCGAGGAAAGTAATATTAAGCAAAAACATGCAAAAACGGCCAGTTTTAAGATTCGATCGATTTTTTGAAAAAAAGCTAGAAAATCGTCAGAGTTGGGAAAATAAACCGTTTTTCAAACTTAGCAAGTTATTGCTCTCGAATCTAAGTAATATTAACCAAAACCTGGAAAAACAGCTGATTTAAGGTTTGATCCATTTCCTAAAAAAGATTGAAAAAACGGGAGTTTTTTAGATAATACAAATATCTTCATACCTATCAAATTAAGGTCTCCGATTATAAGTAATATTAAGCAAAAACATGGAAAAATGGCCTCTTTGGAGATTCGAGCTATTTCTTCAAAAAGGCCCTGAAAATGTCAGTTTGGGGAAAATAAACCGTTTTTCTAACTCCCTAGGTTATTGCTCTCGAATCTAAGTAATATTAACCAAAACCTGGAAAACCGGCCTTTTTTAAGGTTTGATCTATTTCCTAAAAAAGAAAGGAAAAACGGGAGTTTTTTGGATAATGCAAATATCTTCAACTTATCAAATTAAGGTCTCCGAGGAAAGTAATATTTTGCAAAAACATGCAAAACGGCCAGTTTTAAGATTCAACCGATTTCTTTAAAAAAAGGGAGAAAAACGTCAGATTTGGGAAAATAAACCTTTTTTTAAACTTAGCAAATTAGTGCTCTCGAATCTAAGTAATATTAACCAAAACCTGGAGAAACGGCCGTTTTTAAGGTTTGATCTATTTCTTAAAAAAGAATGGAAAAAACGGGAGTTTGTTGGATAATGCAAATTTCCTTAACTTATCGAATCAAGGTCTCCGAGTATAAGTAATATTAAGCAAAAACATGCAAAAACTGCAAGTTTTGAGATTCGAGCTATTTCCTAAAAAAGGCTTGAAAAATGTCAGTTTTGGAAAAATAAACCGTTTTTCAAACTTAGCAAGTTAGTGCTCTCGAATATAAGTAATATTAACCAAAACCTGAAAAAACGGCCGTTTTTAAGGTTTGATCCATTTCCTAAAAAAGTAGGGAAAAACAGGTGTTTTTTGGATAATGCAAATATCTTTAACTTATCAAATTAAGGTCTTCGAGTATAGGTAATATTAAGCAAAAACATGCAAAAACAGCCAGTTTTAAGATTCGATCGATTTCTTTAAAAAGAATGAAAAACGTCAGTTTTGGGAAAGTAAACAGTTTTTCAAACTTAGCAACTTATTGCTCTCGAATCTAAGTAGTATTAACCCAAACCTGTAAACCGGCTGATTTTAAGGTTTGATCCATTTCCTAAATAAGATTGAAAAACGGGAGTTTTTTTGGAGAATACAAATATCTTTATACTTATCAAATTAAGGTCTCCTAATATAAGTTATATTAAGCAAAAACATGAAAAAATGGCCTGTTTGGAGATTCGAGCTATTCCTTCAAAAAGGCTTGAAAAACGTCGGTTTTGGGAAAATAAACCGTTTTTCAAACTTTCCAAGTTATTGCTCTCGAATCTAAGTAATATTAACCAAAACCTGGAAAAACAGCCGTTTTTTAGGTTTGATCTATTTCCTAAAAAAGAATGGAAAAACGGGTTTTTTTTTGATAATGCAAATTTCCTTAACTTATCGAATCAAGGTCTCTGAGTATAAGTAATATTAAGCAAAAACATGAAAAAACGGCAAGTTTTGAGATTCGAGCTATTTTTTTAAAAAAGGCTTGAAAAACGTCAGATTTGCGAAAATAAACCGTTTTTTAAACTTCCCAAGTTATTGCTCACGAATCTAAGTAATAATAACCAAAACCTGGAAAAACAGCTGATTTTAAGGTTTGATGCATTACCTAAAAAAGATTGAAAAACGTGAGTTTTTTGGAAAATACAAATATCTTCAACCTATCAAATTAAGGTCTCCGAGGAAAGTAATATAAGGCAAAAACATGCAAAAACAGCTAGTTTAAAGATTCGATCGATTTCTTAAAAAAAGCTTGAAAAACGTGCGATTTGGAAAAATAAACCATTTTTCAAACTTAGCAAGTTATTGCACACGAATCTAAGTAATATTAACCAAAACCTGGAAAAACGGCTGATTTTTAGGTTTGATATATTCCCTAAAAAAGAATGGAAAAACGGGAATATTTTGATAATGCAAATTTCCTTAACTTATCGAATCAAGGTCTCCGAGTATAAGTAGTATTAAGCAAAAAAATCCAAAAACGGCCAGTATTGAGATTCGAGCTCTTTCTTAAAAAAGGCTTGAAAAACGTCAGTTTTGAGAAAATAAACCTTTTTTCAAACTTAGCAGGTTACTTCTCTCGAATATAAGTAATATTAACCAGAACCTGGAAAAATAGCTGTTTTTAAGGTTTGATCCATTTCTAAAAAAGTAGGGAAAAACGGGTGTTTGTTGGATAATGCAAATATCTTCAACTTATCAAATTAAGGTCTCCGAGGAAAGTAATATTAAGCAAAAACATGCAAAAACGGCCAGTTTTGAGATTCGAGCGATTTCTTCACAAAGGCTTAAAAAACGTCAGTTTTGGGAAAGTAAACCGTTCTTAAAAACTTAGCAAGTTATTGCTCTCGAATCTTAGTAATATTAACCCAAACCTGGAAAACGGCTGATTTTGAGGTTTGATCCATTTCCTAAAAAAGATTGAAAAACGGGAGTTTTTTAGATAATACAAATATCTTCATACCTATCAAATTAAGGTCTCCGATTATAAGTAATATTAAGCAAGAACATGGAAAAATGGCCTCTTTGGAGATTCGAGCTATTTCTTCAAAAAGGCCCTGAAAATGTCAGTTTGGGGAAAATAAACCGTTTTTCTAACTCCCTAGGTTATTGCTCTCGAATCTAAGTAATATCAACCAAAACCTGGAAAAACGGCCTTTTTTTAGGTTTGATCTATTTCATAAAAAAGAAAGGAAAAACGGGGTTTTTTTGGATAATGCAAATATCTTCAACTTATCAAATTAAGGTCTCCGAGGAAAGTAATATTTTGCAAAAACATGCAAAACGGCCAGTTTTAAGATTCAACCGATTTCTTTAAAAAAAGGGAGAAAAACGTCAGATTTGGGAAAATAAACCTTTTTTTAAACTTAGCAAGTTAGTGCTCTCGAATCTAAGTAATATTAACCAAAACCTGGAGAAACGGCCGTTTTTAAGGTTTGATCTATTTCTTAAAAAAGAATGGAAAAACGGGAGTTTGTTGGATAATGCAAATTTCCTTAACTTATCGAATCAAGGTCTCCGAGTATAAGTAATATTAAGCAAAAACATGCAAAAACTGCAAGTTTTGAGATTCAAGCTATTTCTTAAAAAAGGCTTGAAAAATGTCAGTTTTGGAAAAATATACCGTTTTTCAAACTTAGCAAGTTAGTGCTCTCGAATATAAGTAATATTAACCAAAACCTGAGAAAACGGCCGTTTTTAAGGTTTGATCCATTTCCTAAAAAAGTAGGGAAAAACAGGTGTTTTTTGGATAATGCAAATATCTTTAACTTATCAAATTAAGGTCTTCGAGTATAAGTAATATTGAGCCAAAACATGCAAAAACAGCCAGTTTTAAGATTCGATCGATTTCTTTAAAAAGGCTTGAAAAACGTCAGTTTTGGGAAAGTAAACCGTTTTTCAAACTTTCCAAGTTATTGCTCTCGAATCTAAGTAATATTAACCAAAACCTGGAAAAACAGCCGTTTTTAGGTTTGATCTATTTCCTAAAAAAGAATGGAAAAACGGGTTTTTTTTTGATAATGCAAATTTCCTTAACTTATCGAATCAAGGTCTCTGAGTATAAGTAATATTAAGCAAAAACATGAAAAAACGGCAAGTTTTGAGATTTGAGCTATTTTATTAAAAAAGGCTTGAAAAACGTCAGATTTGCGAAAATAAACCGTTTTTTAAACTTCCCAAGTTATTGCTCACGAATCTAAGTAATATTAACCAAAACCTGGAAAAACAGCTGATTTTAAGGTTTGATGCATTACCTAAAAAAGATTGAAAAACGTGAGTTTTTTGGATAATACAAATATCTTCAACCTATCAAATTAAGGTCTCCGAGGAAAGTAATATAAGGCAAAAACATGCAAAAACAGCTAGTTTAAAGATTCGATCGATTTCTTAAAAAAAGCTTGAAAAACGTGCGATTTGGGAAAATAAACCGTTTTTCAAACTTAGCAAGTTATTGCACACGAATCTAAGTAATATTAACCAAAACCTGGAAAAACGGCTGATTTTTAGGTTTGATATATTCCCTAAAAAAGAATGAAAAAACGGGAGTATTTTGATAATGCAAATTTCCTTAACTTATCGAATCAAGGTCTCCGAGTATAAGTAATATTAAGCAAAAAAATCCAAAAACGGCCAGTATTGAGATTCGAGCTCTTTCTTAAAAAAGGCTTGAAAAACGTCAGTTTTGAGAAAATAAACCTTTTTTCAAACTTAGATAGTTACTTCTCTCGAATATAAGTAATATTAACCAGAACCTGGAAAAATGGCTGTTTTTAAGGTTTGATCCATTTCTAAAAAAGTAGGGAAAAACGGGAATTTGTTGGATAATGCAAATATCTTCAACTTATCAAATTAAGGTCTCCGAGGAAAGTAATATTAAGCAAAAACATGCAAAAACGGCCAGTTTTGAGATTCGAGCGATTTCCTTAAAAAGGCTTAAACAACGTCAGTTTTGGGAAAGTAAACCGTTTTTAAAAACTTAGCAAGTTATTGCTCTCGAATCTAAATAATATTAACCCAAACCTGGAAAAACGGCTGATTTTGAGGTTTGATCCATTTCCTAAATAAGATTGAAAAACGGGAGTTTTTTGGATAATACACGTATCTTCAACTTATCAAATTAAGGTCTCCGAGGAAAGTAATATTAAGCAAAAACATGCAAAAACGGCCAGTTTTAAGATTCGATCGATTTTTTGAAAAAAAGCTAGAAAATCGTCAGAGTTTGGAAAATAAACCGTTTTTCAAACTTAGCAAGTTATTGCTCTCGAATCTAAGTAATATTAACCAAAACCTGGAAAAACAGCTGATTTTAAGGTTTGATCCATTTTCTAAAAAAGATTGAAAAACGGGAGTTTTTTAGATAATACAAATATCTTCATACCTATCAAATTAAGGTCTCCGATTATAAGTAATATTAAGCAAAAACATGGAAAAATGGCCTTTTTTAAGGTTTGATCTATTTCCTAAAAAAGAAAGGAAAAACGGGAGTTTTTTGGATAATGCAAATATCTTCAACTTATCAAATTAAGGTCTCCGAGGAAAGTAATATTTTGCAAAAACATGCAAAACGGCCAGTTTTAAGATTCAACCGATTTCTTTAAAAAAAGGGAGAAAAACGTCAGATTTGGGAAAATAAACCTTTTTTTAAAACTTAGCAAATTAGTGCTCTCGAATCTAAGTAATATTAACCAAAACCTGGAGAAACGGCCGTTTTAAGGTTTGATCTATTTCTTAAAAAAGAATGGAAAAACGGGAGTTTGTTGGATAATGCAAATTTCCTTAACTTATCGAATCAAGGTCTCCGAGTATAAGTAATATTAAGCAAAAACATGCAAAAACTGCAAGTTTTGAGATTCGAGCTATTTCCTAAAAAAGGCTTGAAAAATGTCAGTTTTGGAAAAATAAACCGTTTTTCAAACTTAGCAAGTTAGTGCTCTCGAATATAAGTAATATTAACCAAAACCTGAAAAAACGGCCGTTTTTAAGGTTTGATCCATTTCCTAAAAAGTAGGGAAAAACAGGTGTTTTTTGGATAATGCAAATATCTTTAACTTATCAAATTAAGGTCTTCGAGTATAGGTAATATTAAGCAAAAACATGCAAAAACAGCCAGTTTTAAGATTCGATCGATTTCTTTAAAAAGAATGAAAAACGTCAGTTTTGGGAAAGTAAACAGTTTTTCAAACTTAGCAACTTATTGCTCTCGAATCTAAGTAGTATTAACCCAAACCTGTAAACCGGCTGATTTTAAGGTTTGATCCATTTCCTAAATAAGATTGAAAAACGGGAGTTTTTTTGGAGAATACAAATATCTTTATACTTATCAAATTAAGGTCTCCTAATATAAGTTATATTAAGCAAAAACATGAAAAAATGGCCTGTTTGGAGATTCGAGCTATTCCTTCAAAAAGGCTTGAAAAACGTCGGTTTTGGGAAAATAAACCGTTTTTCAAACTTTCCAAGTTATTGCTCTCGAATCTAAGTAATATTAACCAAAACCTGGAAAAACAGCCGTTTTTTAGGTTTGATCTATTTCCTAAAAAAGAATGGAAAAACGGGTTTTTTTTTGATAATGCAAATTTCCTTAATTTATCGAATCAAGGTCTCTGAGTATAAGTAATATTAAGCAAAAACATGAAAAAACGGCAAGTTTTGAGATTCGAGCTATTTTTTTAAAAAAGGCTTGAAAAACGTCAGATTTGCGAAAATAAACCGTTTTTTAAACTTCCCAAGTTATTGCTCACGAATCTAAGTAATAATAACCAAAACCTGGAAAAACAGCTGATTTTAAGGTTTGATGCATTACCTAAAAAAGATTGAAAAACGTGAGTTTTTTGGAAAATACAAATATCTTCAACCTATCAAATTAAGGTCTCCGAGGAAAGTAATATAAGGCAAAAACATGCAAAAACAGCTAGTTTAAAGATTCGATCGATTTCTTAAAAAAAGCTTGAAAAACGTGCGATTTGGAAAAATAAACCATTTTTCAAACTTAGCAAGTTATTGCACACGAATCTAAGTAATATTAACCAAAACCTGGAAAAACGGCTGATTTTTAGGTTTGATATATTCCCTAAAAAAGAATGGAAAAACGGGAATATTTTGATAATGCAAATTTCCTTAACTTATCGAATCAAGGTCTCCGAGTATAAGTAATATTAAGCAAAAAAATCCAAAAACGGCCAGTATTGAGATTCGAGCTCTTTCTTAAAAAAGGCTTGAAAAACGTCAGTTTTGAGAAAATAAACCTTTTTTCAAACTTAGCAGGTTACTTCTCTCGAATATAAGTAATATTAACCAGAACCTGGAAAAATAGCTGTTTTTAAGGTTTGATCCATTTCTAAAAAAGTAGGGAAAAACGGGAGTTTGTTGGATAATGCAAATATCTTCAACTTATCAAATTAAGGTCTCCGAGGAAAGTAATATTAAGCAAAAACATGCAAAAACGGCCAGTTTTGAGATTCGAGCGATTTCTTCAAAAAAGGCTTAAAAAACGTCAGTTTTGGGAAAGTAAACCGTTCTTAAAAACTTAGCAAGTTATTGCTCTCGAATCTTAGTAATATTAACCCAAACCTGGAAAACGGCTGATTTTGAGGTTTGATCCATTTCATAAATAAGATTGAAAAACGGGAGTTTTTTGGATAATACAAATATCTTCAACTTATCAAATTAAGGTCTCCGAGGAAAGAAAATATTAAGCAAAAACATGCAAAAACGGCCAGTTTTAAGATTCGATCGATTTTTTGAAAAAAAGCTAGAAAATCGTCAGAGTTTGGAAAATAAACCGTTTTTCAAACTTAGCAAGTTATTGCTCTCGAATCAAAGTAATATTAACCAAAACCTGGAAAAACAGCTGATTTTAAGGTTTGATCCATTTCCTAAAAAAGATTGAAAAACGGGAGTTTTTTAGATAATACAAATATCTTCATACCTATCAAATTAAGGTCTCCGATTATAAGTAATATTAAGCAAAAACATGGAAAAATGGCCTCTTTGGAGATTCGAGCTATTTCTTCAAAAAGGCCCTGAAAATGTCAGTTTGGGGAAAATAAACCGTTTTTCTAACTCCCTAGGTTATGCTCTCGAATCTAAGTAATATTAACCAAAACCTGGAAAACCGGCCTTTTTTATGGTTTGATCTATTTCCTAAAAAAGAAAGGAAAAACGGGAGTTTTTTGGATAATGCAAATATCTTCAACTTATCAAATTAAGGTCTCCGAGGAAAGTAATATTTTGCAAAAACATGCAAAACGGCCAGTTTTAAGATTCAACCGATTTCTTTAAAAAAAGGGAGAAAAACGTCAGATTTGGGAAAATAAACCTTTTTTTAAACTTAGCAAGTTAGTGCTCTCGAATCTAAGTAATATTAACCAAAACCTGGAGAAACGGCCGTTTTTAAGGTTTGATCTATTTCTTAAAAAAGAATGGAAAAACGGGAGTTTGTTGGATAATGCAAATTTCCTTAACTTATCGAATCAAGGTCTCCGAGTATAAGTAATATTAAGCAAAAACATGCAAAAACTGCAAGTTTTGAGATTCGAGCTATTTCCTAAAAAAGGCTTGAAAAATGTCAGTTTTGGAAAAATAAACCGTTTTTCAAACTTAGCAAGTTAGTGCTCTCGAATATAAGTAATATTAACCAAAACCTGAAAAAACGGCCGTTTTTAAGGTTTGATCCATTTCCTAAAAAAGTAGGGAAAAACAGGTGTTTTTTGGATAATGCAAATATCTTTAACTTATCAAATTAAGGTCTTCGAGTATAAGTTATATTAAGCAAAAACATGCAAAAACGGCCAGTTTTAAGATTCGATCGATTTCTTTAAAAAGGCTTGAAAAACGTCAGTTTTGGGAAAGTAAACCGTTTTTCAAACTCAGCAACTTATTGCTCTCGAATCTAAGTAGTATTAACATAAACCTGTAAACCGGCTGATTTTAATGTTTGATCCATTTCCTAAATAAGATTGAAAAACGGGAGTTTTTTTGGAGAATACAAATATCTTTATACTTATCAAATTAAGGTCTCCAAATATAAGTTATATTAAGCAAAAACATGAAAAAATGGCCTGTTTGGATATTCGAGCTATTTCTTCAAAAAGGCTTGAAAAACGTCGATTTTGGGAAAATAAACAGTTTTTCAAACTCCCTAAGTTATTGCTCTTAAATCTGAGTAATATTAACCAAAACCTGGAAAAACACCTGATTTTAAGGTTTGATCCATTTCCTAAAAAAGATTGAAAAACATGTTTTTTAGGTAATACAAATATCTTATACTTAACAAATTAAGGTCTCCGATTATAAGTAATATTAAGGAAGAACATGGAAAAATAGCCTGTTTGGGGATTCGAGCTATTTCTTGAAAAAACCTTGAAAAACGTCAGTTTTGGAAAAATAAACCGTTTTTTCAAGCTTACCAAGTTATTGCTCTTGAATCTAAGTAATATTAACCAAAACCTGGAAAAACGGCTGTTTTTTAGGTTCAATCTAATTCTTAAAAAGGAAGGGAAAAACGGTTTTTTTTTGTATAATGCAAATATCCTTAACTCATCGAATCAAGGTTTCCGAGTATAAGTAATATTAAGCAAAAACATGCAAAAACAGCGAGTTTTGAGTTTCGAGCTATTCCTTAAAAAAGTCTTAAAAAACGTCAGTTTTAAAAAAAAAAACCGTTTTTTACACTTAGCAAGTAAGTGCTCTCGAATATAAATAATATTAACCAAAACATGAAAAAACGGCTGATTTTATTGTTTGATCCATTTCCTAAAAAGATTGAAAAACGGGTGTTTTTTGGATAATACAAATATCCTTATACTCATCAAATTAAGGTCTTCGACTATAAGTAATATTAAGGAAAAACATGGAAAAATGGCCTGTTTTTTGAGATTTGAGCTATTTCTTCAAAGAAGCTTGAAAAACGTCAGTTTTGGGAAAATAAACTGTTTTTCAGACTTACCAAGTTATCGCTCTCGAATATAAGTAATATTAACCAAAACCTGGAAAAACGGCCGTTTGTAAGGTTTGATCCATTTCCTGAAAAAGTAGGGAAAAACGGTTTTTTTTGGCTAAGGCAAATATCTTCAACTTATCAAATTAAGGTCTCCGAGGAAAGTAATATTAAGCAAAAACATGCAATAACGGCCAAGTTTTTGAGATTCGATCGATTTCTTAAAAAAAGCCAAAAAAACGTCAGATTTTGGAAAATAAACCGTTTTTTAAACTTAGCAAGTTATTGCTTTCGAATCTAAGTAATATTAACCAAATCCTGGAAAATCAGCTGATTTTAAGGTTTGATCTATTTCCTAAAAAATATGGGAAAAACGCGAGTTTTGTTGATAATGCAAATTTCCTTAACTTATCGAATCAAGGTCTCCGAGTATTATTAATATTAAGCAAAAACAGGCAAAAACGGAAAGTTTTGAGATTCGAGCTATTTCTTAAAGAAGGCTTGAAAAACGTCAGTCTTGAAAAAATAAACCGTTTTTCAAACTCAGCAAGTTAGTGCTCTTGAATCTAAGTAATATTAACCAAAACCTGGAAAAACGGCTTTTCTAAGGTTTGATCTATTTCCTAAAAAAGTAGGGAAGAACGGTTTATTTTTGGATAATGCAAATATCTTCAACTTATCAAATTGAGGTCTCCGATGAAAGTATTATTAACCAAAAACATGCAAAAACGGTCAGTTTTAAGATTCGATCGATTTCTTTAAAAAGGCTTGAAAAACGTCAGTTTTGGGAAAGTAAACCGTTTTTCAAACTTAGCAAGTTATTGCTTTCGAATCTAAGTAGTATTAACCCAAACCTGGAAACCGGCTGATTTTCAGGTTTGATCCATTTTCTAAATAAGATTGAAAAACGGGAGTTTTTTGGATAATACAAATATCTTTAACTCATCAAAATTAAGGTCGCCGTGAAAAGTAATATTCTGCAAAAACATGCAAAAACGGCCAGTTTTAAGATTCGATCGATTTCTTAAAAAAAGCTAGAAAAACGTCAGATTTTGAAAAATAAACCGTTTTTCAAACTTAGCAAGTAATTGCTCTCGAATCTAAGTAATATTAACCAAAAACCTCGAAAAATAGCTGATTTTAAAGTTTGATCCATTTCCTAAAAAAGATTGAAAAACGGAGTTTTTTTGGATAATACAAATATATTCATACTTATCAAATTAAGGTTTCCGATTATAAGTAATATTAAGCAAAAACATGGAAAAATTGCCTGTTTGGAGATTCGAGCTAGTTCTTCAAAAAGGCTAGAAAAATTTCGGTTTGGGAAAATAAACAGTTTTTCAAACTCCCTAAGGTATTGCTCTCGAATCTTAGTAATATTAACCGAAACCTGGAAAAATGGCCGTTTTTAAGGTTTGATCTATTTTCTAAAAAAGAAGAGAAAAACGGAAGTTTTTTGGATAATGCAAATATTTTCAACTTATCAAATTAAAGTCTCCGAGGAAAGTAATATTAAGCAAAAACATGCAAAAACCGCTAGTTTTAAGATTCGAGCTATTTCTTTAAAATGGCTTGAAAAACGTCAGATTTGGGAAAATAAACCGTTTTTTAAACTTAGCAAGTTAGAGCTCTCGAATATAAGTAATATTAAACAAAACCTGGAAAAACGGCCGTTTTTAAGGTTTGATCCATTTCCTAAAAAGATGGAAAAACGGGAGTTTTTTGGATAATACAAATATCTTGAACTTATCAAATTAAGGTCTCCGAGGAAAGTAATATTAAGCAGAAAAAATGCAAAAACGGCCAGTTTTAAGATTCGATCGATTTCTTAAAAAAAGCTAGAAAAACGTCAGATTTTGGAAAATAAACCGTTTTTCAAACTTACCAAGTTATTGCTCTCGAATCTAAGTAATATTAACCAAAATCTGGAAAAACGGCTGATTTTAAGGTTTGATCCATTTCCTAAAAAAGATTAAAAAACGTGAGTTTTTTGGATAATACAAATATCTTCAACTAATCAAATTAAGGTCTCCGAGGAAAGTAATATTAAGCAAAAACATGCAAAAACGGCCAGTTTTTGAGATTCGATCGATTTCTTAAAAAAAGCCAGAAAAACGTCAGATTTTGGAAAATAAACCGTTTTAAAAACTTAGCAAGTTATTGCTTTCGAATCAAAGTAATATTAACCAAAACCTGAAAAAACATCTGATTTTAAGGTTTAAACCATTTCCTCAAAAAGATTAAAAAACGGAAGTTTTTTGGATGATACAAATATCTTCATACTTATCAAATTAAGGTCTCCGATTATAAGTAATATTAAGCAAAAACATTCAAACATGGGCCTGTTTGAAGAATCGAGCTATTTCTTCAAAAAGGCTTAAAAAACGTCGGTTTTGGGAAAATAAACCGTTTTTCAAACTTACCAAGTTTTTGCACTCGATTCTAAGTAATATTAACCAAAACCTGGAAAATCGGCCGTTTTTTAGGTTTGATCTATTTTCTAAAAAAGATTGAAAAACGGGAGTTTTTTGGATAATACAAATGTCTTCATACTTATCAAATTAAGGTCTCTGATTATAAGTAATATTAAGCAAAAACATGAAAAAATGGCCTGTTTGGAGATTCGAGCTATTTATCAAAAAACCTTGAAAAACGTCAGTTTTGGGAAAATAAACCGTTTTTCAAACTTAGCAAGTTATTGCTCTCGAATCTAAGTAATATTAACCAAAACCTGGAAAAACGGCTGTTTTTAAGATTTGATCTATTTCCTAAAAAAGTAGGAAAAAACGGGTGTTTTTTGGATATTGCAAATATACTTGACTCATCGAACCAAGGTCTCCGAGTATAAGTATTATTAAGCATAAACATGCAAAAACGGCAAGTTTTGAGATTCGAGCGATTTCTTCAAAAAGGCTTGAAAAACGTCAGTTTTGGGAAAATAAACCGTTTTTCATTCTAAGCAAGTTAGTGCTCTCGAATATAAGTAATATTAACCAAAACCTGGAAAAACGGCTGATTTTAAGGTTTGATACATTTCCTAAAAAAGATTAAAAAACGGGAGTTTTTTAGATAATACAAATATCTTCAACTTATCAAATTAAGGTCTCCGAGGAAAGTAATATTAAGCAAAAACATGCCAAAACCGCTAATTTTAAGATTCGATCGATTTCTTAAAAAAGCTAGAAAAACGTCAGATTTTGGAAAATAAACCGTTTTTAAACTTAGCAAGTTATTGCTCTCAAATTAAAGTAATATTAACTAAAAACTGGAAAAACGGCCGTTTTTAAGGTGTGATCCATTTCCTAAAAAGGAAGGGAAAAAAGGGAGTTTTTTGATAAGGCAAATTTCCTTAACTTATCAAATCAAGGTCTCCGAGTATAAGTAATATTAAGCAAAAACATGCAAAAACGGCAAGTTTTGAGATTTGAGCTATTTCTTAAAAAAGGCTTGAAAAACGTCAGTTTTGGGAAAATAAACCGTTTTTCAAACTTAGCAAGTTAGTGCTCTCGAATATAAGTAGTATTAACCCAAACCTGGAAACCGGCTGATTTTGAGGTTTAATCCATTTCCTAAATACGATTGAAAACGGGAGTTTTTTGGATAATACAAATATCTTCAACTTATAAAATTAAGGTCTCCGAGCAAAGTTATATCAAGCAAAAACATGCAAAAACCGCTAGTTTTAAGATTCGAGCTATTTCTTTAAAATGGCTTGAAAAACGTCAGATTTGGGAAAATAAACCGTTTTTTAAACTTAGCAAGTAATTACTCTCGATTCTAAGTAATATTATCCAAAACCTTGAAAAACGGCAGATTTTAAGGTTTGATCCATTACCTAAAAAATATAGAAAAACGGGAGTTTTTTTGGATAATACAAATATCTTCAACTCATTAAATTAAGGTCTCCAAGGATAGTAATATACGGCAAAAACATGCGAAACGGCTAGTTTTAAGATTCGATCGATTTCTTAAAAAAATGCATGAAAAACGTCAGATTTGCAAAAATAAACCGTTTTTCAAACTTAGCAAGTTATTGCTCTAAAATATAAGTAATATTAACCAAAACCTGGAAAAAGGGCCGTTTTGAAGATTTGATCTATTTTCTAAAAAAAAAGGGAAAAACAGGTGTTTTTTGGATAATGCAAATATCCTTAACTCATCGAATCAAGGTCTCCGAGTATAAGTATTATTAAACAAAAACATGCAAAAACGGCCAGTTTTGAAATTACGAGCGATTTCTTTAAAAAGGCTTGAAAAACGTCAGTTTTGGGAAAATAAACCGTTTTTCAAACTTACCAAGTTATTGCTCTCGAATCTAAGTAATATTAACCAAAACCTGGAAAAACAGCCGTTTTTAACGTTTGATCTATTTCCTAAAAAAGAAGGGAAAATCGGGTGTTTTTTCGATAATGCAAATATCCTTAACATATCGATCAAGGTCTCCGAGTATAAGTAATATTAAGCAAAAACATGCAAAAACGGCCAGCTTTAAGATTCGAGCTATTTCTTAAAAAAAGGCTGGAAAAACGTAAGATTTGGGAAAATAAACCGTTTTCCAAACAAGCAAGTTATTGCTCTCGAATCTAAGTAATTTAAACCAAAACCTTAAAAAACGGCAGATTTTAAGGTTTGATCCATTTCCTAAAAAGATTGAAAAACGGGAGTTTTTTGGATAATACAAATATCTTCAACTTATTAAATTAAGGTCTCCGAGGAAAGTAATATTAAGCAAAAACATGCCAAAACGGCCAGTTTTAAGATTCGATCGATTTCTTTAAAAAGGCTTGAAAAACGTGAGTTTTGGGAAAGTAAACCGTTTTTCAAACTTAGCAATTATTGCTCTCGAATCTAAGTAGTATTAACCTAAACCTGGAAACCGGCTGATTTTAAGGTTTGATCCATTTCCTAAAAAAGATTAAAAACGTGAGTTTTTTGGATAATACAAATATCTTCATACTTATCAAATTAAGGTCTCCGATCATAAGTAATATTAAGCAAAAACATGGAAAAATGGCCTGTTTGGAGATTCGAGCTATTTCTTCAAAAAGCCTTAAAAAACGTCAGTTTTGGGAAAATAAACCGTTTTTTAAACTTAGCAGGTTATTGCTCTCGAATCTAAGTAATATTTATCAAAACCTGGAAAAACGGCCGTTTTTAAGATTTGATCTATTTTCTAAAAAAAAAGCGAAAAACGGGTGTTTTTTGGATAATGCAAATATCCTTAACTCATCGAATCAAGGTCTCCGAGTATAAGTATTATTAAACAAAAACATGCAAAAACGGCCAGTTTTGAAATTACGAGCGATTTCTTTAAAAAGGCTTGAAAAACGTCAGTTTTGGGAAAATAAATCGTTTTTCAAACTTACCAAGTTATTGCTCTCGAATCTAAGTAATATTAACCAAAACCTGGAAAAACAGCCGTTTTTAACGTTTGATCTATTTCCTAAAAAAGAAGGGAAAATCGGGTGTTTTTTGGATAATGCAAATATCCTTAACATATCGAATCAAGGTCTCCGAGTATAAGTAATATTAAGCAAAAACATGCAAAATGGCCAGTTTTAAGATTCGAGCTATTTCTTAAAAAAAGGCTGGAAAAACGTAAGATTTGGGAAAATAAACCGTTTTCCAAACAAGCAAGTTATTGCTCTCGAATCTAAGTAATATTAACCAAAACCTTAAAAAACGGCAGATTTTAAGGTTTGATCCATTTCCTAAAAAGATTAAAAAACGGGAGTTTTTTGGATAATACAAATATCATCAACTTATTAAATTAAGGTCTCCGAGGAAAGTAATATTAAGCAAAAACATGCAAAAACGGCCAGTTTTAAGATTCGATCGATTTCTTTAAAAAGGCTTAAAAAACGTGAGTTTTGGGAAAGTAAACCGTTTTTCAAACTTAGCAATTATTGCTCTCGAATTTAAGTAGTATTAACCTAAACCTGGAAACCGGCTGATTTTCAGGTTTGATCCATTTCCTAAATAAAATTGAAAACGGGAGTTTTTTGGATAATACAAATATCTTCGTACTTAAAAAATTAAGGTCTCCGATTATAAGTAATATTAAGCAAAAACATGGAAAAATGGCCTGTTTGGAGATTCGAGCTATTTCTTCAAAAAGGCTTGAAAAATGTCAGTTTTGGAAAAATAAACAGTTTTTCAAACTCCCTAAGTTATTGCTCTCGAATCTAAGTAATATTAACCAAAACCTGGAAAAACGGCCGTTTTTAACGTTTGATCTATTTCCTAAAAAAGAAGGGAAAATCGGGTGTTTTTTGGATAATGCAAATATCCTTAACATATCGAATCAAGGTCTCCGAGTATAAGTAATATTAAGCAAAAACATGCAAAATGGCTAGTTTTAAGCTTCGAACTATTTCTTAAAAAAAGGCTGGAAAAACGTAAGATTTGGGAAAATAAACGGTTTTTCAAACAAGCAAGTTATTGCTCTCGAATCTAAGTAATATTAGCCAAAACCTAGAAAAACGGCAGATTTTAAAGTTTGATCCAATTCCTAAAAAGATTGAAAAACGGGAGTTTTTTGGATAATACAAATATCTTCAACTTATTAAATTAAGGTCTCCGAGGAAAGTAATATTAAGCAAAAAAATGCAAAAACAGCCAGTTTAAAGATTCGATCGATTTCTTTAAAATGGCTTGAAAAAAGTGAGTTTTGGGAAAGTAAACCGTTTTTCAAACTTAGCAATTATTGCTCTCGAATTTAAGTAGTATTAACCTAAACCTGGAAACCGGCTGATTTTCAGGTTTGATCCATTTCCTAAATAAAATTGAAAACGGGAGTTTTTTTGGATAATACAAATATCTTCATACTTAAAAAATTAAGGTCCCGATTATAAGTAATATTAAGCAAAAACATGGAAAAATGGCCTGTTTGGAGATTCGAGCTATTTCTTCAAAAAGGCTTGAAAAATGTCAGTTTTGGAAAAATAAACCGTTTTTTAAACTCCCTAAGTTATTGCTCTAGAATCTGAGTAATATTAACCAAAACCTGGAAAAACGGCCGTTTTTAAGGTTTGATCTATTTTCTAAAAAAGAAGGGAAAAACGGGGGTTTTTTGAATAATACAAATATCTCCATACTTATCAAATTAAGGTCTCTGATTATAAGTAATATTAAGCAAAAACATGGAAAAATGGCATGTTTGGAGATTCGAGCTATTTCCTCAAAAAACCTTGAAAAACGTCAGTTTTGGGAAAATAAACCGTTTTTCAAACTTAGCAAGTTATTGCTCTCGAATCTAAGTAATATTAACCAAAACCTGGAAAAACGGCTGTTTTTAAGATTTGATCTATTTCCTAAAAAAGTAGGAAAAAACGGGTGTTTTTTGGATATTGCAAATATACTTGACTCATCGAACCAAGGTCTCCGAGTATAAGTATTATTAAGCATAAACATGCAAAAACGGCAAGTTTTGAGATTCGAGCGATTTCTTCAAAAAGGCTTGAAAAACGTCAGTTTTGGGAAAATAAACCGTTTTTCATTCTAAGCAAGTTAGTGCTCTCGAATATAAGTAATATTAACCAAAACCTGGAAAAACGGCTGATTTTAAGGTTTGATACATTTCCTAAAAAAGATTAAAAAACGGGAGTTTTTTAGATAATACAAATATCTTCAACTTATCAAATTAAGGTCTCCGAGGAAAGTAATATTAAGCAAAAACATGCCAAAACCGCTAATTTTAAGATTCGATCGATTTCTTACAAAAAGCTAGAAAAACGTCAGATTTTGGAAAATAAACTGTTTTTTAAACTTAGCAAGTTATTGCTCTCAAATTAAAGTAATATTAACTAAAAACTGGAAAAACGGCCGTTTTTAAGGTGTGATCCATTTCCTAAAATGGAAGGGAAAAAAGGGAGTTTTTTGATAAGGCAAATTTCCTTAACTTATCAAATCAAGGTCTCCGAGTATAAGTAATATTAAGCAAAAACATGCAAAAACGGCAAGTTTTGAGATTTGAGCTATTTCTTAAAAAAGGCTTGAAAAACGTCAGTTTTGGGAAAATAAACCGTTTTTCAAACTTAGCAAGTTAGTGCTCTCGAATATAAGTAGTATTAACCCAAACCTGGAAACCGGCTGATTTTGAGGTTTAATCCATTTCCTAAATACGATTGAAAACGGGAGTTTTTTGGATAATACAAATATCTTCAACTTATAAAATTAAGGTCTCCGAGCAAAGTTATATCAAGCAAAAACATGCAAAAACCGCTAGTTTTAAGATTCGAGCTATTTCTTTAAAATGGCTTGAAAAACGTCAGATTTGGGAAAATAAACCGTTTTTTAAACTTAGCAAGTAATTACTCTCGATTCTAAGTAATATTATCCAAAACCTTGAAAAACGGCAGATTTTAAGGTTTGATCCATTACCTAAAAAATATAGAAAAACGGGAGTTTTTTTGGATAATACAAATATCTTCAACTCATTAAATTAAGGTCTCCAAGGATAGTAATATACGGCAAAAACATGCGAAACGGCTAGTTTTAAGATTCGATCGATTTCTTAAAAAAATGCATGAAAAACGTCAGATTTGCAAAAATAAACCGTTTTTCAAACTTAGCAAGTTATTGCTCTAAAATATAAGTAATATTAACCAAAACCTGGAAAAAGGGCCGTTTTGAAGATTTGATCTATTTTCTAAAAAATAGGGAAAAACAGGTGTTTTTTGGATAATGCAAATATCCTTAACTCATCGAATCAAGGTCTCCGAGTATAAGTATTATTAAACAAAAACATGCAAAAACGGCCAGTTTTGAAATTACGAGCGATTTCTTTAAAAAGGCTTGAAAAACGTCAGTTTTGGGAAAATAAACCGTTTTTCAAACTTACCAAGTTATTGCTCTCGAATCTAAGTAATATTAACCAAAACCTGGAAAAACAGCCGTTTTTAACGTTTGATCTATTTCCTAAAAAAGAAGGGAAAATCGGGTGTTTTTTCGATAATGCAAATATCCTTAACATATCGATCAAGGTCTCCGAGTATAAGTAATATTAAGCAAAAACATGCAAAAACGGCCAGTTTTAAGATTCGAGCTATTTCTTAAAAAAAGGCTGGAAAAACGTAAGATTTGGGAAAATAAACCGTTTTCCAAACAAGCAAGTTATTGCTCTCGAATCTAAGTAATATTAACCAAAACCTTAAAAAACGGCAGATTTTAAGGTTTGATCCATTTCCTAAAAAGATTGAAAAACGGGAGTTTTTTGGATAATACAAATATCTTCAACTTATTAAATTAAGGTCTCCGAGGAAAGTAATATTAAGCAAAAACATGCCAAAACGGCCAGTTTTAAGATTCGATCGATTTCTTTAAAAAGGCTTGAAAAACGTGAGTTTTGGGAAAGTAAACCGTTTTTCAAACTTAGCAATTATTGCTCTCGAATCTAAGTAGTATTAACCTAAACCTGGAAACCGGCTGATTTTAAGGTTTGATCCATTTCCTAAAAAAGATTAAAAACGTGAGTTTTTTGGATAATACAAATATCTTCATACTTATCAAATTAAGGTCTCCGAGGAAAGTAATATTAAGCAAAAACATGCAAAAACGGCCAGTTTTAAGATTCGATCGATTTCTTTAAAAAGGCTTAAAAAACGTGAGTTTTGGGAAAGTAAACCGTTTTTCAAACTTAGCAATTATTGCTCTCGAATTTAAGTAGTATTAACCTAAACCTGGAAACCGGCTGATTTTCAGGTTTGATCCATTTCCTAAATAAAATTGAAAACGGGAGTTTTTTGGATGATACAAATATCTTCGTACTTAAAAAATTAAGGTCTCCGATTATAAGTAATATTAAGCAAAAACATGGAAAAATGGCCTGTTTGGAGATTCGAGCTATTTCTTCAAAAAGGCTTGAAAAATGTCAGTTTTGGAAAAATAAACAGTTTTTCAAACTCCCTAAGTTATTGCTCTCGAATCTAAGTAATATTAACCAAAACCTGGAAAAACGGCCGTTTTTAACGTTTGATCTATTTCCTAAAAAAGAAGGGAAAATCGGGTGTTTTTTGGATAATGCAAATATCCTTAACATATCGAATCAAGGTCTCCGAGTATAAGTAATATTAAGCAAAAAAAAGGCAAAATGGCTAGTTTTAAGCTTCGAGCTATTTCTTAAAAAAAGGCTGGAAAAACGTAAGATTTGGGAAAATAAACGGTTTTTTAAACAAGCAAGTTATTGCTCTCGAATCTAAGTAATATTAGCCAAAACCTAGAAAAACGGCAGATTTTAACGTTTGATCCAATTCCTAAAAAGATTGAAAAACGGGAGTTTTTTGGATAATACAAATATCTTCAACTTATTAAATTAAGGTCTCCGAGGAAAGTAATATTAAGCAAAAACATGCAAAAACAGCCAGTTTAAAGATTCGATCGATTTCTTTAAAATGGCTTGAAAAAAGTGAGTTTTGGGAAAGTAAACCGTTTTTCAAACTTAGCAATTATTGCTCTCGAATTTAAGTAGTATTAACCTAAACCTGGAAACCGGCTGATTTTCAGGTTTGATCCCTTTCCTAAATAAAATTGAAAACGGGAGTTTTTTTGGATAATACAAATATCTTCATACTTAAAAAATTAAGGTCCCGATTATAAGTAATATTAAGCAAAAACATGGAAAAATGGCCTGTTTGGAGATTCGAGCTATTTCTTCAAAAAGGCTTGAAAAATGTCAGTTTTGGAAAAATAAACCGTTTTTTAAACTCCCTAAGTTATTGCTCTAGAATCTGAGTAATATTAACCAAAACCTGGAAAAACGGCCGTTTTTAAGGTTTGATCTATTTTCTAAAAAAGAAGGGAAAAACGGGGGTTTTTTGAATAATACAAATATCTCCATACTTATCAAATTAAGGTCTCCGATTATAAGTAATATTAAGCAAAAACATGGAAAAATGGCATGTTTGGAGATTCGAGCTATTTCCTCAAAAAACCTTGAAAAACGTAAGTTTTGGGAAAATAAACCGTTTTTTAAACTTAGCAAGTTATTCTCTCGAATCTAAGTAATATTAACCAAAACCTGGAAAAACGGCTGCTTTTAAGATTCGATCTATTTCCTAAAAAAGTAGGGAAAAACGGGTGTTTTTTGGATATAGCAAATATCCTTAACCCATCGAATCAAGGTCTCCGAGTATTAGTAATATTAAGCAAAAACATGCAAAAACGGCTAGTTTGGAGATTCAAACTCTATCTTAAAATAGGCTTGAAAAACTTCAGAGGGAGGAAAATAAACCGTTTTTCAAACAAGCAAGTTATTGCTCTCGAATCTAAGTAATATTAACCAAAACCTGGAAAAACGGCTGATTTTAAAGTTTGATCCATTTCCTAAAAAGATTAAAAAACGGGAGTTTTTTGTAAAATACAAATATCTTCAACTTATCAAATTAAGGTCTCCGAGGAAAGTAATATTAAGCAAAAACATGCAAAAATGGCCAGGTTTAAGATTCGATCGATTTCTTAAAAAAAGCTAGAAAAACGTCAGCTTTTAGAAAATAAACCGTTATTCAAACTTAGCAAGTTATTGCAAAAGAATCTAAGTAATATTAACCAAAACCTGGAAAAACACATGATTTTAAGGTTTGATCCATTTCCTAAAAAAGATCAAAAACGTGAGTTTTTTGGATAATACAAATATCTTCATACTTATCAAATTAAGGTCTCTAATTATAAGTAATATTAAGCAAAAACATGGAAAAATGGCCTGTTTGGAGATTCGAGCTATTTCTTCAAAAAGCCTTAAAAAACGTCAGTTTTGGGAAAATAAACCGTTTTTTAAACTTAGCAGGTTATTGCTCTCGAATCTAAGTAATATTAATCAAAGCCTGGAAAAACGCCTGTTTTTAAGATTTGATCTATTTCCTAAAAAAAAGGGAAAAACGGGTGTTTTTTGGATAATGCAAATATCCTTAACTCATCGAATCAACGTCTCCGAGTATAAGTATTATTAAGCAAAAACATGCTAAAACGGCCAGTTTTGAGATTCAAACTCTATCTTAAAATAGGCTTTAAAAACTTCAGAGGGAGGAAAATATACCGTTTTTCAAACAAGCAAGTTATTGCTCTCGAATCTAAGTAATATTAACCAAAACCTGGAAAAACGGCTGATTTTAAAGTTTGATCCATTTCCTAAAAAGAATAAAAAACGGGAGTTTTTTGGAAAATACAAATATCTTCAACTTATCAAATTAAGGTCTCCGAGGAAAGTAATATTAAGCAAAAACATGCAAAAATGGCCAGGTTTAAGATTCGATCGATTTCTTAAAAAAAGCTAGAAAAACGTCACCTTTTAGAAAATAAACCGTTTTTCAAACTTAGCAATTATTGCTCTCGAATTTAAGTAGTATTAACCTAAACCTGGAAACCGGCTGATTTTCAGGTTTGATCCATTTCCTAAATAAAATTGAAAACGGGAGTTTTTTGGATAATACAAATATCTTCATACTTAAAAAATTAAGGTCTCCGATTATAAGTAATATTAAGCAAAAACATGGAAAAATGGCCTGTATGGAGATTCGAGCTATTTCTTCAAAAAGGCTTGAAAAATGTCAGTTTTGGAAAAATAAACAGTTTTTCAAACTCCCTAAGTTATTGCTCTCGAATTTGAGTAATATTAACCAAAACCTGGAAAAACGGCCGTTTTTAAGGTTTGATCTATTTTCTAAAAAAGAAGGGAAAAACGGGAGTTTTTTGAATAATACAAATATCTCCATACTTATCAAATTAAGGTCTCCGATTATCAGTAATATTAAGCAAAAACATGGAAAAATGGCATGTTTGGAGATTCGAGCTATTTCCTCAAAAAACCTTGAAAAACGTAAGTTTTGGGAAAATAAACCGTTTTTTAAACTTAGCAAGTTATTCTCTCGAATCTAAGTAATATTAACCAAAACCTGGAAAAACGGCTGCTTTTAAGATTCGATCTATTTCCTAAAAAAGTAGGGAAGAACGGGTGTTTTTTGGATATAGCAAATATCCTTAACCCATCGAATCAAGGTCTCCGAGTATTATTAATATTAAGCAAAAACATGCAAAAACGGCCAGTTTGGAGATTCAAACTCTATCTTAAAATAGGCTTGAAAAACTTCAGAGGGAGGGAAATAAACCGTTTTTCAAACAAGCAAGTTATTGCTCTCGAATCTAAGTAATATTAACCAAAACCTGGAAAAACGGCTGATTTTAAAGTTTGATCCATTTCCTAAAAAGATTAAAAAACGGGAGTTTTTTGGAAAATACAAATATCTTCAACTTATCAAATTAAGGTCTCCGAGGAAAGTTATATTAAGCAAAAACATGCAAAAATGGTCAGGTTTAAGATTCGATCGATTTCTTATAAAAAGCTAGAAAAACGTCAGCTTTTAGAAAATAAACCGTTTTTCAAACTTAGCAAGTTATTGCAAAAGAATCTAAGTAATATTAACCAAAACCTGGAAAAACACATGATTTTAAAGTTTGATCCATTTCCTAAAAAAGATTAAAAACGTGAGTTTTTTGGATAATACAAATATCTTTATACTTATCAAATTAAGGTCTCCGATTATAAGTAATATTAAGCAAAAACATGGAAAAATGGCATGTTTTGGAGATTCGAGCTATTTCCTCAAAAAACCTTGAAAAACGTCAGTTTTGGGAAAATAAACCGTTTTTTAAACTTAGCAAGTTATTTCTCTCGAATCTAAGTAATATTAACCAAAACCTGGAAAAACGGCTGCTTTTAAGATTCGATCTATTTCCTAAAAAAAAGTAGGGAAAAACGGGTGTTTTTTGGATATAGCAAATATCCTTAACCCATCGAATCAAGGTCTCCGAGGAAAGTAATATTAAGCAAAAACATGCAAAAACGGCCAGTTTGGAGATTCAAACTCTATCTTAAAATAGGCTTGAAAAACTTCAGAGGGAGGAAAATAAACCGTTTTTCAAACAAGCAAGTTATTGCTAACGAATCTAAGTAATATTAACCAAAACCTGGAAAAACGGCTGATTTTAAAGTTTGATCCATTTCCTAAAAAGATTAAAAAACGGGGGTTTTTGGAAAATATCAATATCTTCAACTTATCAAATTAAGATCTCCGAGGAAAGTTATATTAAGCAAAAACATGCAAAAATGGCCAGGTTTAAGATTCGATCGATTTCTTAGAAAAAGCTAGAAAAACGTCAGCTTTTAGAAAATAAACCGTTTTTCAAACTTAGCAAGTTATTGCAAAAGAATCTAAGTAATATTAACCAAAACCTGGAAAAACACATGATTTTAAGGTTTGATCTATTTCCTAAAAAAGATTAAAAACGTGAGTTTTTTGGATAATACAAATATCTTTATACTTATCAAATTAAGGTCTCCGATTATAAGTAATATTAAGCAAAAACATGGAAAAATGGCCTGTTTGGAGATTCGAGCTATTTCTTCAAAAAGACTTAAAAAACGTCAGTTTTGGGAAAATAAACAGTTTTTTAAACTTAGCAGGTTATTGCTCTCGAATCTAAGTAATATTAATCAAAACCTGGAAAAACGGCCGTTTTTAAGATTTGATCTATTTCCTAGAAAAAAAGGGATAAACGGGTGTTTTTTGGATAATGCAAATATCCTTAACTCATCGAATGAAGGTCTCCGAGTATAAGTATTATTAAGCAAAAACATGCAAAAACAGCCAGTTTTGAAATTCGAGCGATTTCTTTAAAAAGGCTTGAAAAACGTCAGTTTTGGGAAAATAAACCGTTTTTCAAACTTACCAAGTTATTGCTCTCGAATCTAAGTAATATTAACCAAAACCTGGAAAAACAGCCGTTTTTAACGTTTGATCTATTTCCTAAAAAAGAAGGGAAAATCGGGTGTTTTTTGGATAATGCAAATATCCTTAACATATCGGATCAAGGTCTCCGATTATAAGTAATATTAAGCAAAAACATGCAAAAACGGCCAGTTTTAAGCTTCGAGCTATTTCTTAAAAAAGGCGGGAAAAACGTAAGATTTGGGAAAATAAACCGTTTTTCAAACAAGCAAGTTATTGCTCTCGAATCTAAGTAATATTAGCCAAAACCTTGGAAAACGGCAGATTTTAACGTTTGATCCATTTCCTAAAAAAATTGTAAAAAGGGAGTTTTTTGGATAATACAAATATCTTCAACTTATTAAATTAAGGTCTCCGAGGAAAGTAATATTAAGCAAAAACATGCAAAAACAGCGAGTTTTAAGATTCGATCGATTTCTTTAAAAAGGCTTGAAAAACGTGAGTTTTGGGAAAGTAAACCGTTTTTCAAACTTAGCAATTATTGCTCTCGAATTTAAGTAGTATTAACCTAAACCTGGAAACCGGCTGATTTTCAGGTTTGATCCATTTCCTAAATAAAATTGAAAACGGGAGTTTTTTGGTTAATACAAATATCTTCATACTTAAAAAATTAAGGTCTCCGATTATAAGTAATATTAAGCAAAAACATGGAAAAATGGCCTGTATGGAGATTCGAGCTATTTCTTCAAAAAGGCTTGAAAAATGTCAGTTTTGGAAAAATAAACAGTTTTTCAAACTCCCTAAGTTATTGCTCTCGAATTTGAGTAATATTAACCAAAACCTGGAAAAACGGCCGTTTTTAAGGTTTGATCTATTTTCTAAAAAAGAAGGGAAAAACGGGAGTTTTTTGAATAATACAAATATCTCCATACTTATCAAATTAAGGTCTCCAATTATAAGTAATATTAAGCAAAAACATGGAAAAATGGCATGTTTGGAGATTCGAGCTATTTCCTCAAAAAACCTTGAAAAACGTCAGTTTTGGGAAAATAAACCGTTTTTTAAACTTAGCAAGTTATTTCTCTCGAATCTAAGTAATATTAACCAAAACCTGGAAAAACGGCTGCTTTTAAGATTCGATCTATTTCCTAAAAAAAAGTAGGGAAAAACGGGTGTTTTTTGGATATAGCAAATATCCTTAACCCATCGAATCAAGGTCTCCGAGTATAAGTAATATTAAGCAAAAACATGCAAAAACGGCCAGTTTGGAGATTCAAACTCTATCTTAAAATAGGCTTGAAAAACTTCAGATGGAGGAAAATAAACCGTTTTTCAAACAAGCAAGTTTTTGCTCTCGAATCTAAGTAATATTAACCAAAACCTGGAAAAACGGCTGATTTTAAAGTTTGATCCATTTCCTAAAAAGATTAAAAAACGGGAGTTTTTTGGATAATACAAATATCTTCAACTTATCAAATTAAGGTCTCCGAGGAAAGTAATATTAAGCAAAAACATGCAAAAATGGCCAGGTTTAAGATTCGATCGATTTCTTATAAAAAGCTAGAAAAACGTCAGCTTTTAGAAAATAAACCGTTTTTCAAACTTAGCAAGTTATTGCAAAAGAATCTAAGTAATATTAACCAAAACCTGGAAAAACACATGATTTTAAGGTTTGATCCATTTCCTAAAAAAGATTAAAAACGTGAGTTTTTTGGATAATACAAATATCTTTATACTTATCAAATTAAGGTCTCCGATTATAAGTAATATTAAGCAAAAACATGGAAAAATGGCATGTTTGGAGATTCGAGCTATTTCCTCAAAAAACCTTGAAAAACGTCAGTTTTGGGAAAATAAACCGTTTTTTAAACTTAGCAAGTTATTTCTCTCGAATCTAAGTAATATTAACCAAAACCTGGAAAAACGGCTGCTTTTAAGATTCGATCTATTTCCTAAAAAAAAGTAGGGAAAAACGGGTGTTTTTTGGATATAGCAAATATCCTTAACCCATCGAATCAAGGTCTCCGCGTATAAGTAATATTAAGCAAAAACATGCAAAAACGGCCAGTTTGGAGATTCAAACTCTATCTTAAAATAGGCTTGAAAAACTTCAGAGGGAGGAAAATAAACCGTTTTTCAAACAAGCAAGTTATTGCTAACGAATCTAAGTAATATTAACCAAAACCTGGAAAAACGGCTGATTTTAAAGTTTGATCCATTTCCTAAAAAGATTAAAAAACGGGAGTTTTTTGGAAAATATCAATATCTTCAACTTATCAAATTAAGATCTCCGAGGAAAGTAATATTAAGCAAAAACATGCAAAAATGGCCAGGTTTAAGATTCGATCGATTTCTTAGAAAAAGCTAGAAAAACGTCAGCTTTTAGAAAATAAACCGTTTTTCAAACTAAGCAGGTTATTGCAAAAGAATCTAAGTAATATTAACCAAAACCTGGAAAAACACATGATTTTAAGGTTTGATCTATTTCCTAAAAAAGATTAAAAACGTGAGTTTTTTGGATAATACAAATATCTTTATACTTATCAAATTAAGGTCTCCGATTATAAGTAATATTAAGCAAAAACATGGAAAAATGGCCTGTTTGGAGATTCGAGCTATTTCTTCAAAAAGACTTAAAAAACGTCAGTTTTGGGAAAATAAACAGTTTTTTAAACTTAGCAGGTTATTGCTCTCGAATCTAAGTAATATTAATCAAAACCTGAAAAAACGGCCGTTTTTAAGATTTGATCTATTTCCTAGAAAAAAAGGGATAAACGGGTGTTTTTTGGATAATGCAAATATCCTTAACTCATCGAATGAAGGTCTCCGAGTATAAGTATTATTAAGCAAAAACATGCAAAAACAGCCAGTTTTGAAATTCGAGCGATTTCTTTAAAAAGGCTTGAAAAACGTCAGTTTTGGGAAAATAAACCGTTTTTCAAACTTACCAAGTTATTGCTCTCGAATCTAAGTAATATTAACCAAAACCTGGAAAAACAGCCGTTTTTAACGTTTGATCTATTTCCTAAAAAAGAAGGGAAAATCGGGTGTTTTTTGGATAATGCAAATATCCTTAACATATCGGATCAAGGTCTCCGATTATAAGTAATATTAAGCAAAAACATGCAAAAACGGCCAGTTTTAAGCTTCGAGCTATTTCTTAAAAAAGGCGGGAAAAACGTAAGATTTGGGAAAATAAACCGTTTTTCAAACAAGCAAGTTATTGCTCTCGAATCTAAGTAATATTAGCCAAAACCTTGGAAAACAGCAGATTTTAACGTTTGATCCATTTCCTAAAAAAATTGTAAAAAGGGAGTTTTTTGGATAATACAAATATCTTCAACTTATTAAATTAAGGTCTCCGAGGAAAGTAATATTAAGCAAAAACATGCAAAAACAGCGAGTTTTAAGATTCGATCGATTTCTTTAAAAAGGCTTGAAAAACGTGAGTTTTGGGAAAGTAAACCGTTTTTCAAACTTAGCAATTATTGCTCTCGAATTTAAGTAGTATTAACCTAAACCTGGAAACCGGCTGATTTTCAGGTTTGATCCATTTCCTAAATAAAATTGAAAACGGGAGTTTTTTGGATAATACAAATATCTTCATACTTAAAAAATTAAGGTCTCCGATTATAAGTAATATTAAGCAAAAACATGGAAAAATGGCCTGTTTGGAGATTCGAGCTATTTCTTTAAAAAGGCTTGAAAAATGTCAGTTTTGGGAAAATAAACCGTTTTTCAAACTTACAAAGTTATTGCTTTGAATCTAAGTAATATTAATCAAAACCTGGAAAAACGGCCGTTTTTAAGATTTGATCTATTTCCTAAAAAATAGGGAAAAACGGGTGTTTTTTGGATAATGCAAATATCCATAACTCATCGAATCAAGGTCTCCGAGTATAAGTATTATTTAGCAAAAACATGCAAAAACGGCCAGTTTTGAAATTCGAGCGATTTCTTTAAAAAGGCTTGAAAAACGTCAGTTTTGGGAAAATAAACCGTTTTTCAAACTTACCAAGTTATTGCTCTCGAATCTAAGTAATATTAACCAAAACCTTGAAAAACAGCCGTTTTTAACGTTTGATCTATTTCCTAAAAGAGAAGGGAAAATCGGGTGTTTTTTGGATAATGCAAATATCCTTAACATATCGAATCAAGGTCTCCGAGTATAAGTAATATTAAGCAAAAACATGCAAAAACGGCCAGTTTTAAGATTCGAGCTATTTCTTAAAAAAAGGCTGGAAAAACGTAAGATTTGGGAAAATAAACCGTTTTTCAAACAAGCAAGTTATTGCTCTCGAATCTAAGTAATATTAACCAAAACCTTGAAAAACGGCAGATTTTAAGGTTTGATCCATTTCCTAAAAAGATTGAAAAACGGGAGTTTTTTGGATGTAACAAATATCTTCAAATTATTAAATTAAGGTCTCCGAGGAAAGTAATATTAAGCAAAAACATGCAAAAACGGCCAGTTTTAAGATTCAATCGATTTCTTTAAAAAGGCTTGAAAAACGTGTGTTTTGGCAAAGTAAACCGTTTTTCAAACTTAGCAAGTTATTTCTCTCGAATCTAAGTAATATTAAACAAAACCTGGAAAAACGGCTGTTTTTAAGATTTGATCTATTTCCTAAAAATGTAGGGAAAAACGGGTGTTTTTTGGATATAGGAAATATCCTTAACCCATCGAATCAAGGTCTCCGAGTATAAGTAATATAGCAAAAACATGCAAAAACGGCCAGTTTTGAGATTCACACTCTATCCTAAAAATAGGCTTGAAAAACTTCAGAGGAAGGAAAATAAACCGTTTTTCAAACAAGCAAGTTATTGCTAACGAATCTAAGTAATATTAACCAAAACCTGGAAAAACGACTGATTTTAAAGTTTGATCCATTTCCTAAAAAGATTAAAAAACGGGAGTTTTTTGGAAAATATCAATATCTTCAACTTATCAAATTAAGGTCTCCGAGGAAAGTAATATTAAGCAAAAACATGCAAAAATGGCCAGGTTTAAGATCCGATCGATTTCTTAGAAAAAGCTAGAAAAACGTCAGCTTTTAGAAAATAAACCGTTTTTCAAACTTAGCAAGTTATTGCAAAAGAATCTAAGTAATATTAACCAAAACCTGGAAAAACACATGATTTTAAGGTTTGATCCATTTCCTAAAAAAGATTAAAAACGTGAGTTTTTTGGAAAATACAAATATCTTCATACTTATCAAATTAAGGTCTCCGATTATAAGTAATATTAAGCAAAAACATGGAAAAATGGCCTGTTTGGAGATTCGAGCTATTTCTTCAAAAAGCCTTAAAAAACGTCAGTTTTGGGAAAATAAACCGTTTTTTAAACTTAGCAGGTTATTGCTCTCGAATCTAAGTAATATTAATCAAAACCTGGAAAAACGGCCGTTTTTAAGATTTGATCTATTTCCTAAAAAAAAGGGAAAAACGGGGGTTTTTTGGATAATGCAAATATCCTTAACTTATCGAATCAAGGTCTCCGAGTATAAGTATTATTAAGCAAAAACATGCTAAAACGGCCAGTTTTGAAATTCGAGCGATTTCTTTAAAAAGGCTTGAAAAACGTCAGTTTTGGGAAAATAAACCGTTTTTCAAACTTACCAAGTTATTGCTCTCGAATCTAAGTAATATTAACCAAAACCTGGAAAAACAGCCGTTTTTAACGTTTGATCTATTTCCTAAAAAAGAAGGGAAAATCGGGTGTTTTTTGGATAATGCAAATATCCTTAACATATCGAATCAAGGTCTCCGATTATAAGTAATATTAAGCAAAAACATGCAAAAACGGCCAGTTTTAAGCTTCGAGCTATTTCTTAAAAAAAGGCTGGAAAAACGTAAGATTTGGGAAAATAAACGGTTTTTCAAACAAGCAAGTTATTGCTCTCGAATCTAAGTAATATTAGCCAAAACCTAGAAAAACGGCAGATTTTAACGTTTGATCCATTTTCTAAAAAGATTGAAAAACGGGAGTTTTTTGGATAATACAAATATCTTCAACTTATTAAATTAAGGTCTCCGAGGAAAGTAATATTAAGCAAAAACATGCAAAAACGGCCAGTTTTAAGATTCGATCGATTTCTTTAAAAAGGCTTGAAAAAAGTGAGTTTTGGGAAAGTAAACCGTTTTTCAAACTTAGCAATTATTGCTCTCGAATTTAAGTAGTATTAACCTAAACCTGGAAACCGGCTGATTTTCAGGTTTGATCCATTTCCTAAATAAAATTGAAAACGGGAGTTTTTTGGATAATACAAATATCTTCATACTTAAAAAATTAAGGTCTCCGATTATAAGTAATATTAAGCAAAAACATGGAAAAATGGCCTGTTTGGAGAACGAGCTATTTCTTCAAAAAGGCTTGAAAAATGTCAGTTTTGGAAAAATAAACCGTTTTTCAAACTCCCTAAGTTATTGCTCTCGAATCTGAGTAATATTAACCAAAACCTGGAAAAACGGCCGTTTTTAGGGTGTGATCTATTTTCTAAAAAAGAAGGGAAAAACGGGGTTTTTTTGAATATTACAAATATCTCCATACTTATCAAATTGAGGTCTCCGATTATAAGTAATATTAAGCAAGAACATGGAAAAATGGCATGTTTGGAGATTCGAGCTATTTCTTAAAAAAAAGGCGGGAAAAACGTAAGATTTGGGAAAATAAACCGTTTTTCAAACAAGCAAGTTATTGCTCTCGAATCTAAGTAATATTAACCAAAACCTTGAAAAACGGCAGATTTTAAGGTTTGATCCATTTCTTAAAAAGATTGAAAAACGGGAGTTTTTTGGATGTAACAAATATCTTCAAATTATTAAATTAAGGTTCTTTTTGGAAAGTAATATTAAGCAAAAACATGCAAAAACGGCCAGTTTTAAGATTCAATCGATTTCTTTAAAAAGGCTTGAAAAACGTGTGTTTTGGCAAAGTAAACCGTTTTTCAAACTTAGCAAGTTATTTCTCTCGAATCTAAGTAATATTAACCAAAACCTGGAAAAACGGCTGCTTTTAAGATTCGATCTATATCCTAAAAAAAAGTAGGGAAAAACGGGTGTTTTTTGGATATAGCAAATATCCTTAACCCATCGAATCAAGGTCTCCGAGTATAAGTAATATTAAGCAAAAACATGCAAAAACGGCCAGTTTGGAGATTTAAACTCTATCTTAAAATAGGCTTGAAAAACCTCAGAGGGAGGAAAATAAACCGTTTTTCAAACAAGCAAGTTTTTGCTCTCGAATCTAAGTAATATTAACCAAAACCTGGAAAAACGGCTGATTTTAAAGTTTGATCCATTTCCTAAAAAGATTTAAAAACGGGAGTTTTTTGGATAATACAAATATCTTCAACTTATTAAATTAAGGTCTCCGAGGAAAGTAATATTAAGCAAAAACATGCAAAAACGGCCAGTTTTAAGATTCAATCGATTTCTTTAAAAAGGCTTGAAAAAAGTGAGTTTTGGGAAGGTAAACCGTTTTTCAAACTTAGCAATTATTGCTCTCGAATTTAAGTAGTATTAACCTAAACCTGGAAACCGTCTGATTTTCAGGTTTGATCCATTTCCTAAAAAAAATTGAAAACGGGAGTTTTTTGGATAATACAAATATCTTCATACTTAAAAAATTAAGGTCTTCGATTATAAGTAATATTAAGCAAAAACATGGAAAAATGGCCTGTTTGGAGATTCGAGCTATTTCTTCAAAAAGCCCCCAAAAAACGTCAGTTTTGGGAAAATAAACCGTTTTTTAAACTTAGCAGGTTATTGCTCTCGAATCTAAGTAATATTAATCAAAACCTGGAAAAACGGCCGTTTTTAAGATTTGATCTATTTCCTAGAAAAAAAGGGAAAAACGGGTGTTTTTTGGATAATGCAAATATCCTTAACTCATCGAATGAAGGTCTCCGAGTATAAGTATTATTAAGCAAAAACATGCAAAAACAGCCAGTTTTGAAATTCGAGCGATTTCTTTAAAAAGGCTTGAAAAACGTCAGGTTTGGGAAAATAAACCGTTTTTCAAACTTACCAAGTTATTGCTCTCGAATCTAAGTAATATTAACCAAAACCTGGAAAAACAGCCGTTTTTAACGTTTGATCTATTTCCTAAAAAAGAAGGGAAAATCGGGTGTTTTTTGGATAATGCAAATATCCTTAACATATCGAATCAAGGTCTCCGATTATAAGTAATATTAAGCAAAAACATGCAAAAACGGCTAGTTTTAAGCTTCGAGCTATTTCTTAAAAAAAGGCGGGAAAAGCGTAAGATTTGGGAAAATAAACCGTTTTTCAAACAAGCAAGTTATTGCTCTCGAATCTAAGTAATATTAGCCAAAACCTTGGAAAACGGCAGATTTTAACGTTTGATCCATTTCCTAAAAAAATTGAAAAAAGGGAGTTTTTTGGATAATACAAATATCTTCAACTTATTAAATTAAGGTCTCCGAGGAAAGTAATATTAAGCAAAAACATGCAAAAACGGCCAGTTTTAAGATTCGATCGATTTCTTTAAAAAGGCTTGAAAAACGTGAGTTTTGGGAAAGTAAACCGTTTTTCAAACTTAGCAATTATTGCTCTCGAATTTAAGTAGTATTAACCTAAACCTGGAAACCGGCTGATTTTCAGGTTTGATCCATTTCCTAAATAAAATTGAAAACGGGAGTTTTTTGGATAATACAAATATCTTCATACTTAAAAAATTAAGGTCTCCGATTATAAGTAATATTAAGCAAAAACATGGAAAAATGGCCTGTTTGGAGATTCGAGCTATTTCTTTAAAAAGGCTTGAAAAATGTCAGTTTTGGGAAAATAAACCGTTTTTCAAACTTACCAAGTTATTGCTCTCGAATCTAAGTAATATTAATCAAAACCTGGAAAAACGGCCGTTTTTAAGATTTGATCTATTTCCTAAAAAATAGGGAAAAACGGGTGTTTTTTGGATAATGCAAATATCCATAACTCATCGAATCAAGGTCTCCGAGTATAAGTATTATTAAGCAAAAACATGCAAAAACGGCCAGTTTTGAAATTCGAGCGATTTCTTTAAAAAGGCTTGAAAAACGTCAGTTTTGGGAAAATAAACCGTTTTTTAAACTTACCAAGTTATTGCTCTCGAATCTAAGTAATATTAACCAAAACTTTGAAAAACAGCCGTTTTTAACGTTTGATCTATTTCCTAAAAAAGTAGGGAAAAACGGGTGTTTTTTGGATATAGCAAATATCCTTAACCCATCGAATCAAGGTCTCCGAGTATAAGTAATATTAAGCAAAAACATGCAAAAACGGCCAGTTTTGAGATTCAAACTCTATCTTAAAATAGGCTTGAAAAACTTCAGAGGGAGGAAAATAAACCGTTTTTCAAATAAGCAAGTTTTTGCTCTCGAATCTAAGTAATATTAACCAAAACCTGGAAAAACGGCTGATTTTAAAGTTTGATCCATTTCCTAAAAAGATTAAAAAACGGGAGTTTTTTGGATAATACAAATATCTTCAACTTATCAAATTAAGGTCTCCGAGGAAAGTAATATTAAGCAAAAACATGCAAAAATAGCCAGGTTTAAGATTCGATCGATTTCTTATAAAAAGCTAGAAAAACGTCAGCTTTTAGAAAATAAACCGTTTTTCAAACTTAGCAAGTTATTGCAAAAGAATCTAAGTAATATTAACCAAAACCTGGAAAAACACATGATTTTAAGGTTTGATCCATTTCCTAAAAAAGATTAAAAACGTGAGTTTTTTGGATAATACAAATACCTTTATACTTATCAAATTAAGGTCTCCGATTATAAGTAATATTAAGCAAAAACATGGAAAAATGGCATGTTTGGAGATTCGAGCTATTTCCTCAAAAAACCTTGAAAAACGTCAGTTTTGGGAAAATAAACCGTTTTTTAAACTTAGCAAGTTATTTCTCTCGAATCTAAGTAATATTAACCAAAACCTGGAAAAACGGCTGCTTTTAAGATTCGATCTATTTCCTAAAAAAAAGTAGGGAAAAACGGGTGTTTTTTGGATATAGCAAATATCCTTAACCCATCGAATCAAGGTCTCCGAGTATAAGTAATATTAAGCAAAAACATGCAAAAACGGCCAGTTTGGAGATTCAAACTCTATCTTAAAATAGGCTTGAAAAGCTTCAGAGGGAGGAAAATAAACCGTTTTTCAAACAAGCAAGTTATTGCTAACGAATCTAAGTAATATTAACCAAAACCTGGAAAAACGGCTGATTTTAAAGTTTGATCCATTTCCTAAAAAGATTAAAAAACGGGAGTTTTTTGGAAAATATCAATATCTTCAACTTATCAAATTAAGATCTCCGAGGAAAGTAATATTAAGCAAAAACATGCAAAAATGGCCAGGTTTAAGATTCGATCGATTTCTTAGAAAAAGCTAGAAAAACGTCAGCTTTTAGAAAATAAACCGTTTTTCAAACTTAGCAAGTTATTGCAAAAGAATCTAAGTAATATTAACCAAAACCTGGAAAAACACATGATTTTAAGGTTTGATCTATTTCCTAAAAAAGATTAAAAACGTGAGTTTTTTGGATAATACAAATATCTTTATACTTATCAAATTAAGGTCTCCGATTATAAGTAATATTAAGCAAAAACATGGAAAAATGGCCTGTTTGGAGATTCGAGCTATTTCTTCAAAAAGACTTAAAAAACGTCAGTTTTGGGAAAATAAACAGTTTTTTAAACTTAGCAGGTTATTGCTCTCGAATCTAAGTAATATTAATCAAAACCTGGAAAAACGGCCGTTTTTAAGATTTGATCTATTTCCTAGAAAAAAAGGGATAAACGGGTGTTTTTTGGATAATGCAAATATCCTTAACTCATCGAATGAAGGTCTCCGAGTATAAGTATTATTAAGCAAAAACATGCAAAAACAGCCAGTTTTGAAATTCGAGCGATTTCTTTAAAAAGGCTTGAAAAACGTCAGTTTTGGGAAAATAAACCGTTTTTCAAACTTACCAAGTTATTGCTCTCGAATCTAAGTAATATTAACCAAAACCTGGAAAAACAGCCGTTTTTAACGTTTGATCTATTTCCTAAAAAAGAAGGGAAAATCGGGTGTTTTTTGGATAATGCAAATATCCTTAACATATCGAATCAAGGTCTCCGATTATAAGTAATATTAAGCAAAAACATGCAAAAACGGCCAGTTTTAAGCTTCGAGCTATTTCTTAAAAAAGGCGGGAAAAACGTAAGATTTGGGAAAATAAACCGTTTTTCAAACAAGCAAGTTATTGCTCTCGAATCTAAGTAATATTAGCCAAAACCTTGGAAAACGGCAGATTTTAACGTTTGATCCATTTCCTAAAAAAATTGTAAAAAGGGAGTTTTTTGGATAATACAAATATCTTCAACTTATTAAATTAAGGTCTCCGAGGAAAGTAATATTAAGCAAAAACATGCAAAAACAGCGAGTTTTAAGATTCGATCGATTTCTTTAAAAAGGCTTGAAAAACGTGAGTTTTGGGAAAGTAAACCGTTTTTCAAACTTAGCAATTATTGCTCTCGAATTTAAGTAGTATTAACCTAAACCTGGAAACCGGTTGATTTTCAGGTTTGATCCATTTCCTAAATAAAATTGAAAACGGGAGTTTTTTGGATAATACAAATATCTTCATACTTAAAAAATTAAGGTCTCCGATTATAAGTAATATTAAGCAAAAACATGGAAAAATGGCCTGTTTGGAGATTCGAGCTATTTCTTTAAAAAGGCTTGAAAAATGTCAGTTTTGGGAAAATAAACCGTTTTTCAAACTTACAAAGTTATTGCTTTGAATCTAAGTAATATTAATCAAAAATGGAAAAACGGCCGTTTTTAAGATTTGATCTATTTCCTAAAAAATAGGGAAAAACGGGTGTTTTTTGGATAATGCAAATATCCATAACTCATCGAATCAAGGTCTCCGAGTATAAGTATTATTTAGCAAAAACATGCAAAAACGGCCAGTTTTGAAATTCGAGCGATTTCTTTAAAAAGGCTTGAAAAACGTCAGTTTTGGGAAAATAAACCGTTTTTCAAACTTACCAAGTTATTGCTCTCGAATCTAAGTAATATTAACCAAAACCTTGAAAAACAGCCGTTTTTAACGTTTGATCTATTTCCTAAAAGAGAAGGGAAAATCGGGTGTTTTTTGGATAATACAAATATCCTTAACATATCGAATCAAGGTCTCCGAGTATAAGTAATATTAAGCAAAAACATGCAAAAACGGCCAGTTTTAAGATTCGAGCTATTTCTTAAAAAAAGGCTGGAAAAACGTAAGATTTGGGAAAATAAACCGTTTTTCAAACAAGCAAGTTATTGCTCTTGAATCTAAGTAATATTAACCAAAACCTTGAAAAACGGCAGATTTTAAGGTTTGATCCATTTCCTAAAAAGATTGAAAAACGGGAGTTTTTTGGATGTAACAAATATCTTCAAATTATTAAATTAAGGTCTCCGAGGAAAGTAATATTAAGCAAAAACATGCAAAAACGGCCAGTTTTAAGATTCAATCGATTTCTTTAAAAAGGCTTGAAAAACGTGTGTTTTGGCAAAGTAAACCGTTTTTCAAACTTAGCAAGTTATTTCTCTCGAATCTAAGTAATATTAACCAAAACCTGGAAAAACGGCTGTTTTTAAGATTTGATCTATTTCCTAAAAATGTAGGGAAAAACGGGTGTTTTTTGGATATAGGAAATATCCTTAACCCATCGAATCAAGGTCTCCGAGTATAAGTAATATAGCAAAAACATGCAAAAACGGCCAGTTTTGAGATTCACACTCTATCCTAAAAATAGGCTTGAAAAACTTCAGAGGAAGGAAAATAAACCGTTTTTTAAACAAGCAAGTTATTGCTAACGAATCTAAGTAATATTAACCAAAACCTGGAAAAACGACTGATTTTAAAGTTTGATCCATTTCCTAAAAAGATTAAAAAACGGGAGTTTTTTGGAAAATATCAATATCTTCAACTTATCAAATTAAGGTCTCCGAGGAAAGTAATATTAAGCAAAAACATGCAAAAATGGCCAGGTTTAAGATCCGATCGATTTCTTAGAAAAAGCTAGAAAAACGTCAGCTTTTAGAAAATAAACCGTTTTTCAAACTTAGCAAGTTATTGCAAAAGAATCTAAGTAATATTAACCAAAACCTGAAAAAACACATGATTTTAAGGTTTGATCCATTTCCTAAAAAAGATTAAAAACGTGAGTTTTTTGGAAAATACAAATATCTTCAAACTTATCAAATTAAGGTCTCCGATTATAAGTAATATTAAGCAAAAACATGGAAAAATGGCCTGTTTGGAGATTCGAGCTATTTCTTTAAAAAGGCTTGAAAAATGTCAGTTTTGGGAAAATAAACCGTTTTTCAAACTTACCAAGTTATTGCTCTCGAATCTAAGTAATATTAATCAAAACCTGGAAAAACGGCCGTTTTTAAGATTTGATCTATTTCCTAAAAAATAGGGAAAAACGGGTGTTTTTTGGATAATGCAAATATCCATAACTCATCGAATCAAGGTCTCCGAGTATAAGTATTATTTAGCAAAAACATGCAAAAACGGCCAGTTTTGAAATTCGAGCGATTTCTTTAAAAAGGCTTGAAAAACGTCAGTTTTGGGAAAATAAACCGTTTTTCAAACTTACCAAGTTATTGCTCTCGAATCTAAGTAATATTAACCAAAACCTTGAAAAACAGCCGTTTTTAACGTTTGATCTATTTCCTAAAAGAGAAGGGAAAATCGGGTGTTTTTTGGATAATGCAAATATCCTTAACATATCGAATCAAGGTCTCCGAGTATAAGTAATATTAAGCAAAAACATGCAAAAACGGCCAGTTTTAAGATTCGAGCTATTTCTTAAAAAAAGGCTGGAAAAACGTAAGATTTGGGAAAATAAACCGTTTTTCAAACAAGCAAGTTATTGCTCTCGAATCTAAGTAATATTAACCAAAACCTTGAAAAACGGCAGATTTTAAGGTTTGATCCATTTCCTAAAAAGATTGAAAAACGGGAGTTTTTTGGATGTAACAAATATCTTCAAATTATTAAATTAAGGTCTCCGAGGAAAGTAATATTAAGCAAAAACATGCAAAAACGGCCAGTTTTAAGATTCAATCGATTTCTTTAAAAAGGCTTGAAAAACGTGTGTTTTGGCAAAGTAAACCGTTTTTCAAACTTAGCAAGTTATTTCTCTCGAATCTAAGTAATATTAACCAAAACCTGGAAAAACGGCTGTTTTTAAGATTTGATCTATTTCCTAAAAATGTAGGGAAAAACGGGTGTTTTTTGGATATAGGAAATATCCTTAACCCATCGAATCAAGGTCTCCGAGTATAAGTAATATAGCAAAAACATGCAAAAACGGCCAGTTTTGAGATTCACACTCTATCCTAAAAATAGGCTTGAAAAACTTCAGAGGAAGGAAAATAAACCGTTTTTCAAACAAGCAAGTTATTGCTAACGAATCTAAGTAATATTAACTAAAACCTGGAAAAACGGCTGATTTTAAAGTTTGATCCATTTCCTAAAAAGATTAAAAAACGGGAGTTTTTTGGAAAATATCAATATCTTCAACTTATCAAATTAAGGTCTCCGAGGAAAGTAATATTAAGCAAAAACATGCAAAAATGGCCAGGTTTAAGATCCGATCGATTTCTTAGAAAAAGCTAGAAAAACGTCAGCTTTTAGAAAATAAACCGTTTTTCAAACTTAGCAAGTTATTGCAAAAGAATCTAAGTAATATTAACCAAAACCTGAAAAAACACATGATTTTAAGGTTTGATCCATTTCCTAAAAAAGTTTAAAAACGTGAGTTTTTTGGAAAATACAAATATCTTCATACTTATCAAATTAAGGTCTCCGATTATAAGTAATATTAAGCAAAAACATGGAAAAATGGCCTGTTTGGAGATTCGAGCTATTTCTTCAAAAAGCCTTAAAAAACGTCAGTTTTGGGAAAATAAACCGTTTTTTAAACTTAGCAGGTTATTGCTCTCGAATCTAAGTAATATTAATCAAAACCTGGAAAAACGGCCGTTTTTAAGATTTGATCTATTTCCTAAAAAAAAGGGAAAAACGGGTGTTTTTTGGATAATGCAAATATCCTTAACTCATCGAATGAAGGTCTCCGAGTATAAGTATTATTAAGCAAAAACATGCAAAAACAGCCAGTTTTGAAATTCGAGCGATTTCTTTAAAAAGGCTTGAAAAACGTCAGTTTTGGGAAAATAAACCGTTTTTCAAACTTACCAAGTTATTGCTCTCGAATCTAAGTAATATTAACCAAAACCTGGAAAAACAGCCGTTTTTAACGTTTGATCTATTTCCTAAAAAAAAAGGGAAAATCGGGTGTTTTTTGGATAATGCAAATATCCTTAACATATCGAATCAAGGTCTCCGATTATAAGTAATATTAAGCAAAAACATGCAAAAACGGCCAGTTTTAAGCTTCGAGCTATTTCTTAAAAAAGACGGGAAAAACGTAAGATTTGGGAAAATAAACCGTTTTTCAAACAAGCAAGTTATTGCTCTCGAATCTAAGTAATATTAGCCAAAACCTTGGAAAACGGCAGATTTTAACGTTTGATCCATTTCCTAAAAAAATTGTAAAAAGGGAGTTTTTTGGATAATACAAATATCTTCAACTTATTAAATTAAGGTCTCCGAGGAAAGTAATATTAAGCAAAAACATGCAAAAACAGCGAGTTTTAAGATTCGATCGATTTCTTTAAAAACGCTTGAAAAACGTGAGTTTTGGGAAAGTAAACCGTTTTTCAAACTTAGCAATTATTGCTCTCGAATTTAAGTAGTATTAACCTAAACCTGGAAACCGGCTGATTTTCAGGTTTGATCCATTTCCTAAATAAAATTGAAAACGGGAGTTTTTTGGATAATACAAATATCTTCATACTTAAAAAATTAAGGTCTCCGATTATAAGTAATATTAAGGAAAAACATGGAAAAATGGCCTGTTTGGAGATTCGAGCTATTTCTTTAAAAAGGCTTGAAAAATGTCAGTTTTGGGAAAATAAACCGTTTTTCAAACTTACCAAGTTATTGCTCTCGAATCTAAGTAATATTAATCAAAACCTGGAAAAACGGCCGTTTTTAAGATTTGATCTATTTCCTAAAAAATAGGGAAAAACGGGTGTTTTTTGGATAATGCAAATATCCATAACTCATCGAATCAAGGTTTTCGAGTATAAGTATTATTTAGCAAAAACATGCAAAAACGGCCAGTTTTGAAATTCGAGCGATTTCTTTAAAAAGGCTTGAAAAACGTCAGTTTTGGGAAAATAAACCGTTTTTCAAACTTACCAAGTTATTGCTCTCGAATCTAAGTAATATTAACCAAAACCTTGAAAAACAGCCGTTTTTAACGTTTGATCTATTTCCTAAAAGAGAAGGGAAAATCGGGTGTTTTTTGGATAATGCAAATATCCTTAACATATCGAATCAAGGTCTCCGAGTATAAGTAATATTAAGCAAAAACATGCAAAAACGGCCAGTTTTAAGATTCGAGCTATTTCTTAAAAAAAGGCTGGAAAAACGTAAGATTTGGGAAAATAAACTGTTTTCAAAACAAGCAAGTTATTGCTCTCGAATCTAAGTAATATTAACCAAAACCTTGAAAAACGGCAGATTTTAAGGTTTGATCCATTTCCTAAAAAGATTGAAAAACGGGAGTTTTTTGGATGTAACAAATATCTTCAAATTATTAAATTAAGGTCTCCGAGGAAAGTAATATTAAGCAAAAACATGCAAAAACGGCCAGTTTTAAGATTCAATCGATTTCTTTAAAAAGGCTTGAAAAACGTGTGTTTTGGCAAAGTAAACCGTTTTTCAAACTTAGCAAGTTATTTCTCTCGAATCTAAGTAATATTAACCAAAACCTGGAAAAACGGCTGTTTTTAAGATTTGATCTATTTCCTAAAAATGTAGGGAAAAACGGGTGTTTTTTGGATATAGGAAATATCCTTAACCCATCGAATCAAGGTCTCCGAGTATAAGTAATATAGCAAAAACATGCAAAAACGGCCAGTTTTGAGATTCACACTCTATCCTAAAAATAGGCTTGAAAAACTTCAGAGGAAGAAAAATAAACCGTTTTTCAAACAAGCAAGTTATTGCTAACGAATCTAAGTAATATTAACCAAAACCTGGAAAAACGACTGATTTTAAAGTTTGATCCATTTCCTAAAAAGATTAAAAAACGGGAGTTTTTTGGAAAATATCAATATCTTCAACTTATCAAATTAAGGTCTCCGAGGAAAGTAATATTAAGCAAAAACATGCAAAAATGGCCAGGTTTAAGATCCGATCGATTTCTTAGAAAAAGCTAGAAAAACGTCAGCTTTTAGAAAATAAACCGTTTTTCAAACTTAGCAAGTTATTGCAAAAGAATCTAAGTAATATTAACCAAAACCTGAAAAAACACATGATTTTAAGGTTTGATCCATTTCCTAAAAAAGATTAAAAACGTGAGTTTTTTGGAAAATACAAATATCTTCATACTTATCAAATTAAGGTCTCCGATTATAAGTAATATTAAGCAAAAACATGGAAAAATGGCCTGTTTGGAGATTCGAGCTATTTCTTCAAAAAGCCTTAAAAAACGTCAGTTTTGGGAAAATAAACCGTTTTTTAAACTTAGCAGGTTATTGCTCTCGAATCTAATTAATATTAATCAATACCTGGAAAAACGGCCGTTTTTAAGATTTGATCTATTTCCTAAAAAAAAAGGGAAAAACGGGTGTTTTTTGGATAATGCAAATATCCTTAACTCATCGAATCAAGGTCTCCGAGTATAAGTATTATTAAGCAAAAACATGCAAAAACAGCCAGTTTTGAAATTCGAGCGATTTCTTTAAAAAGGCTTGAAAAACGTCAGTTTTGGGAAAATAAACCGTTTTTCAAACTTACCAAGTTATTGCTCTCGAATCTAAGTAATATTAACCAAAACCTGGAAAAACAGCCGTTTTTAACGTTTGATCTATTTCCTAAAAAAAAAGGGAAAATCGGGTGTTTTTTGGATAATGCAAATATCCTTAACATATCGAATCAAGGTCTCCGATTATAAGTAATATTAAGCAAAAACATGCAAAAACGGCCAGTTTTAAGCTTCGAGCTATTTCTTAAAAAAGGCGGGAAAAACGTAAGATTTGGGAAAATAAACCGTTTTTCAAACAAGCAAGTTATTGCTCTCGAATCTAAGTAATATTAGCCAAAACCTTGGAAAACGGCAGATTTTAACGTTTGATCCATTTCCTAAAAAAATTGTAAAAAGGGAGTTTTTTGGATAATACAAATATCTTCAACTTATTAAATTAAGGTCTCCGAGGAAAGTAATATTAAGCAAAAACATGCAAAAACAGCGAGTTTTAAGATTCGATCGATTTCTTTAAAAACGCTTGAAAAACGTGAGTTTTGGGAAAGTAAACCGTTTTTCAAACTTAGCAATTATTGCTCTCGAATTTAAGTAGTATTAACCTAAACCTGGAAACCGGCTGATTTTCAGGTTTGATCCATTTCCTAAATAAAATTGACAACGGGAGTTTTTTGGATAATACAAATATCTTTATACTTAAAAAATTAAGGTCTCCGATTATAAGTAATATTAAGCAAAAACATGGAAAAATGGCCTGTTTGGAGATTCGAGCTATTTCTTCAAAAAGGCTTGAAAAATGTCAGTTTTGGAAAAATAAACCGTTTTTCAAACTCCCTAAGTTATTGCTCTCGAATCTGAGTAATATTAACCAAAACCTGGAAAAAAAGCCGTTTTTAGGGTGTGATCTATTTTCTAAAAAAGAAGGGAAAAACGGGGTTTTTTTGAATAATACAAATATCTCCATACTTATCAAATTAAGGTCTCCGATTATAAGTAATATTAAGCAAAAACATGGAAAAATGGCATGTTTGGAGATTCGAGCTATTTCTTAAAAAAAGGCGGGAAAAACGTAAGATTTGGGAAAATAAACCGTTTTTCAAACAAGCAAGTTATTGCTCTCGAATCTAAGTAATATTAACCAAAACCTTGAAAAACGGCAGATTTTAAGGTTTGATCCATTTCCTAAAAAGATTGAAAAACGGGAGTTTTTTGGATGTAACAAATATCTTCAAATTATTAAATTAAGGTCTCCGAGGAAAGTAATATTAAGCAAAAACATGCAAAAACGGCCAGTTTTAAGATTCAATCGATTTCTTTAAAAAGGCTTGAAAAACGTGTGTTTTGGCAAAGTAAACCGTTTTTCAAACTTAGCAAGTTATTTCTCTCGAATCTAAGTAATATTAACCAAAACCTGGAAAAACGGCTGCTTTTAAGATTCGATCTATATCCTAAAAAAAAGTAGGGAAAAACGGGTGTTTTTTGGATATAGCAAACATCCTTAACCCATCGAATCAAGGTCTCCGAGTATAAGTAATATTAAGCAAAAACATGCAAAAACGGCCAGTTTGGAGATTCAAACTCTATCTTAAAATAGGCTTGAAAAACTTCAGAGGGAGGAAAATAAACCGTTTTTCAAACAAGCAAGTTTTTGCTCTCGAATCTAAGTAATATTAACCAAAACCTGGAAAAACGGCTGATTTTAAAGTTTGATCCATTTCCTAAAAAGATTTAAAAACGGGAGTTTTTTGGATAATACAAATATCTTCAAATTATTAAATTAAGGTCTCCGAGGAAAGTAATATTAAGCAAAAACATGCAAAAACGGCCAGTTTTAAGATTCAATCGATTTCTTTAAAAAGGCTTGAAAAAAGTGAGTTTTGGGAAAGTAAACCGTTTTTCAAACTTAGCAATTATTGCTCTCGAATTTAAGTAGTATTAACCTAAACCTGGAAACCGGCTGATTTTCAGGTTTGATCCATTTCCTAAATAAAATTGAAAACGGGAGTTTTTTGGATAATACAAATATCTTCATACTTAAAAAATTAAGGTCTTCGATTATAAGTAATATTAAGCAAAAACATGGAAAAATGGCCTGTTTGGAGATTCGAGCTATTTCTTCAAAAAGCCCCAAAAAAACGTCAGTTTTGGGAAAATAAACCGTTTTTTAAACTTAGCAGGTTATTGCTCTCGAATCTAAGTAATATTAATCAAAACCTGGAAAAACGGCCGTTTTTAAGATTTGATCTATTTCCTAGAAAAAAAGGGAAAAACGGGTGTTTTTTGGATAATGCAAATATCCTTAACTCATCGAATGAAGGTCTCCGAGTATAAGTATTATTAAGCAAAAACATGCAAAAACAGCCAGTTTTGAAATTCGAGCGATTTCTTTAAAAAGGCTTGAAAAACGTCAGGTTTGGGAAAATAAACCGTTTTTCAAACTTACCAAGTTATTGCTCTCGAATCTAAGTAATATTAACCAAAACCTTGAAAAACAGCCGTTTTTAACGTTTGATCTATTTCCTAAAAGAGAAGGGAAAATCGGGTGTTTTTTGGATAATGCAAATATCCTTAACATATCGAATCAAGGTCTCCGAGTATAAGTAATATTAAGCAAAAACATGCAAAAACGGCCAGTTTTAAGATTCGAGCTATTTCTTAAAAAAAGGCTGGAAAAACGTAAGATTTGGGAAAATAAACCGTTTTTCAAACAAGCAAGTTATTGCTCTCGAATCTAAGTAATATTAACCAAAACCTTGAAAAACGGCAGATTTTAAGGTTTGATCCATTTCCTAAAAAGATTGAAAAACGGGAGTTTTTTGGATGTAACAAATATCTTCAAATTATTAAATTAAGGACTCCGAGGAAAGTAATATTAAGCAAAAACATGCAAAAACGGCCAGTTTTAAGATTCAATCGATTTCTAAAAAGGCTTGAAAAACGTGTGTTTTGGCAAAGTAAACCGTTTTTCAAACTTAGCAAGTTATTTCTCTCGAATCTAAGTAATATTAACCAAAACCTGGAAAAACGGCTGTTTTTAAGATTTGATCTATTTCCTAAAAATGTAGGGAAAAACGGGTGTTTTTTGGATATAGGAAATATCCTTAACCCATCGAATCAAGGTCTCCGAGTATAAGTAATATAGCAAAAACATGCAAAAACGGCCAGTTTTGAGATTCACACTCTATCCTAAAAATAGGCTTGAAAAACTTCAGAGGAAGGAAAATAAACCGTTTTTCAAACAAGCAAGTTATTGCTAACGAATCTAAGTAATATTAACCAAAACCTGGAAAAACGACTGATTTTAAAGTTTGATCCATTTCCTAAAAAGATTAAAAAACGGGAGTTTTTTGGAAAATATCAATATCTTCAACTTATCAAATTAAGGTCTCCGAGGAAAGTAATATTAAGCAAAAACATGCAAAAATGGCCAGGTTTAAGATCCGATCGATTTCTTAGAAAAAGCTAGAAAAACGTCAGCTTTTAGAAAATAAACCGTTTTTCAAACTTAGCAAGTTATTGCAAAAGAATCTAAGTAATATTAACCAAAACCTGAAAAAACACATGATTTTAAGGTTTGATCCATTTCCTAAAAAAGATTAAAAACGTGAGTTTTTTGGAAAATACAAATATCTTCATACTTATCAAATTAAGGTCGCCGATTATAAGTAATATTAAGCAAAAACATGGAAAAATGGCCTGTTTGGAGATTCGAGCTATTTCTTCAAAAAGCCTTAAAAAACGTCAGTTTTGGGAAAATAAACCGTTTTTTAAACTTAGCAGGTTATTGCTCTCGAATCTAAGTAATATTAATCAAAACCTGGAAAAACGGCCGTTTTTAAGATTTGATCTATTTCCTAAAAAAAAAGGGAAAAACGGGTGTTTTTTGGATAATGCAAATATCCTTAACTCATCGAATCAAGGTCTCCGAGTATAAGTATTATTAAGCAAAAACATGCTAAAACGGCCAGTTTTGAAATTCGAGCGATTTCTTTAAAAAGGCTTGAAAAACGTCAGTTTTGGGAAAATAAACCGTTTTTCAAACTTACCAAGTTATTGCTCTCGAATCTAAGTAATATTAACCAAAACCTGGAAAAACAGCCGTTTTTAACGTTTGATCTATTTCCTAAAAAAGAAGGGAAAATCGGGTGTTTTTTGGATAATGCAAATATCCTTAACATATCGAATCAAGGTCTCCGATTATAAGTAATATTAAGCAAAAACATGCAAAAACAGCCAGTTTTAAGCTTCGAGCTATTTCTTAAAAAAAGGCTGGAAAAACGTAAGATTTGGGAAAATAAACGGTTTTTCAAACAAGCAAGTTATTGCTCTCGAATCTAAGTAATATTAGCCAAAACCTAGAAAAACGGCAGATTTTAACGTTTGATCCATTTTCTAAAAAGATTGAAAAACGGGAGTTTTTTGGATAATACAAATATCTTCAACTTATTAAATTAAGGTCTCCGAGGAAAGTAATATTAAGCAAAAACATGCAAAAACGGCCAGTTTTAAGATTCGATCGATTTCTTTAAAAAGGCTTGAAAAAAGTGAGTTTTGGGAAAGTAAACCGTTTTTCAAACTTAGCAATTATTGCTCTCGAATTTAAGTAGTATTAACCTAAACCTGGAAACCGGCTGATTTTCAGGTTTGATCCATTTCCTAAATAAAATTGAAAACGGGAGTTTTTTGGATAATACAAATATCTTCATACTTAAAAAATTAAGGTCTCCGATTATAAGTAATATTAAGCAAAAACATGGAAAAATGGCCTGTTTGGAGATTCGAGCTATTTCTTCAAAAAGGCTTGAAAAATGTCAGTTTTGGAAAAATAAACCGTTTTTCAAACTCCCTAAGTTATTGCTCTCGAATCTGAGTAATATTAACCAAAACCTGGAAAAACGGCCGTTTTTAGGGTGTGATCTATTTTCTAAAAAAGAAGGGAAAAACGGGGTTTTTTTTGAATAATACAAATATCTCCATACTTATCAAATTAAGGTCTCCGATTATAAGTAATATTAAGCAAAAACATGAAAAAATGGCATGTTTGGAGATTCGAGCTATTTCTTAAAAAAAGGCGGGAAAAACGTAAGATTTGGGAAAATAAACCGTTTTTCAAACAAGCAAGTTATTGCTCTCGAATCTAAGTAATATTAACCAAAACCTTGAAAAACGGCAGATTTTAAGGTTTGATCCATTTCCTAAAAAGATTGAAAAACGGGAGTTTTTTGGATGTAACAAATATCTTCAAATTATTAAATTAAGGTCTCCGAGGAAAGTAATATTAAGCAAAAACATGCAAAAACGGCCAGTTTTAAGATTCAATCGATTTCTTTAAAAAGGCTTGAAAAACGTGTGTTTTGGCAAAGTAAACCGTTTTTCAAACTTAGCAAGTTATTTCTCTCGAATCTAAGTAATATTAACCAAAACCTGGAAAAACGGCTGCTTTTAAGATTCGATCTATATCCTAAAAAAAAGTAGGGAAAAACGGGTGTTTTTTGGATATAGCAAACATCCTTAACCCATCGAATCAAGGTCTCCGGGTATAAGTAATATTAAGCAAAAACATGCAAAAACGGCCAGTTTGGAGATTCAAACTCTATCTTAAAATAGGCTTGAAAAACTTCAGAGGGAGGAAAATAAACCGTTTTTCAAACAAGCAAGTTTTTGCTCTCGAATCTAAGTAATATTAACCAAAACCTGGAAAAACGGCTGATTTTAAAGTTTGATCCATTTCCTAAAAAGATTTAAAAACGGGAGTTTTTTGGATAATACAAATATCTTCAAATTATTAAATTAAGGTCTCCGAGGAAAGTAATATTAAGCAAAAACATGCAAAAACGGCCAGTTTTAAGATTCAATCGATTTCTTTAAAAAGGCTTGAAAAAAGTGAGTTTTGGGAAAGTAAACCGTTTTTCAAACTTAGCAATTATTGCTCTCGAATTTAAGTAGTATTAACCTAAACCTGGAAACCGGCTGATTTTCAGGTTTGATCCATTTCCTAAATAAAATTGAAAACGGGAGTTTTTTGGATAATACAAATATCTTCATACTTAAAAAATTAAGGTCTTCGATTATAAGTAATATTAAGCAAAAACATGGAAAAATGGCCTGTTTGGAGATTCGAGCTATTTCTTCAAAAAGCCCCCAAAAAACGTCAGTTTTGGGAAAATAAACCGTTTTTTAAACTTAGCAGGTTATTGCTCTCGAATCTAAGTAATATTAATCAAAACCTGGAAAAACGGCCGTTTTTAAGATTTGATCTATTTCCTAGAAAAAAAGGGAAAAACGGGTGTTTTTTGGATAATGCAAATATCCTTAACTCATCGAATGAAGGTCTCCGAGTATAAGTATTATTAAGCAAAAACATGCAAAAACAGCCAGTTTTGAAATTCGAGCGATTTCTTTAAAAAGGCTTGAAAAACGTCAGGTTTGGGAAAATAAACCGTTTTTCAAACTTACCAAGTTATTGCTCTCGAATCTAAGTAATATTAACCAAAACCTTGAAAAACAGCCGTTTTTAACGTTTGATCTATTTCCTAAAAGAGAAGGGAAAATCGGGTGTTTTTTGGATAATGCAAATATCCTTAACATATCGAATCAAGGTCTCCAAGTATAAGTAATATTAAGCAAAAACATGCAAAAACGGCCAGTTTTAAGATTCGAGCTATTTCTTAAAAAAAGGCTGGAAAAACGTAAGATTTGGGAAAATAAACCGTTTTTCAAACAAGCAAGTTATTGCTCTCGAATCTAAGTAATATTAACCAAAACCTTGAAAAACGGCAGATTTTAAGGTTTGATCCATTTCCTAAAAAGATTGAAAAACGGGAGTTTTTTGGATGTAACAAATATCTTCAAATTATTAAATTAAGGACTCCGAGGAAAGTAATATTAAGCAAAAACATGCAAAAACGGCCAGTTTTAAGATTCAATCGATTTCTTTAAAAAGGCTTGAAAAACGTCTGTTTTGGCAAAGTAAACCGTTTTTCAAACTTAGCAAGTTATTTCTCTCGAATCTAAGTAATATTAACCAAAACCTGGAAAAACGGCTGTTTTTAAGATTTGATCTATTTCCTAAAAATGTAGGGAAAAACGGGTGTTTTTTGGATATAGGAAATATCCTTAACCCATCGAATCAAGGTCTCCGAGTATAAGTAATATAGCAAAAACATGCAAAAACGGCCAGTTTTGAGATTCACACTCTATCCTAAAAATAGGCTTGAAAAACTTCAGAGGAAGGAAAATAAACCGTTTTTCAACCAAGCAAGTTATTGCTAACGAATCTAAGTAATATTAACCAAAACCTGGAAAAACGACTGATTTTAAAGTTTGATCCATTTCCTAAAAAGATTAAAAAACGGGAGTTTTTTGGAAAATATCAATATCTTCAACTTATCAAATTAAGGTCTCCGAGGAAAGTAATATTAAGCAAAAACATGCAAAAATGGCCAGGTTTAAGATCCGATCGATTTTTTAGAAAAAGCTAGAAAAACGTCAGCTTTTAGAAAATAAACCGTTTTTCAAACTTAGCAAGTTATTGCCAACGAATCTAAGTAATATTAACCAAAACCTGAAAAAACACATGATTTTAAGGTTTGATCCATTTCCTAAAAAAGATTAAAAACGTGAGTTTTTTGGAAAATACAAATATCTTCATACTTATCAAATTAAGGTCTCCGATTATAAGTAATATTAAGCAAAAACATGGAAAAATGGCCTGTTTGGAGATTCGAGCTATTTCTTCAAAAAGCCTTAAAAAACGTCAGTTTTGGGAAAATAAACCGTTTTTTAAACTTAGCAGGTTATTGCTCTCGAATCTAAGTAATATTAATCAAAACCTGGAAAAACGGCCGTTTTTAAGATTTGATCTATTTCCTAAAAAAAAAGGGAAAAACGGGTGTTTTTTGGATAATGCAAATATCCTTAACTCATCGAATCAAGGTCTCCGAGTATAAGTATTATTAAGCAAAAACATGCAAAAACAGCCAGTTTTGAAATTCGAGCGATTTCTTTAAAAAGGCTTGAAAAACGTCAGTTTTGGGAAAATAAACCGTTTTTCAAACTTACCAAGTTATTGCTCTCGAATCTAAGTAATATTAACCAAAACCTGGAAAAACAGCCGTTTTTAACGTTTGATCTATTTCCTAAAAAAAAAGGGAAAATCGGGTGTTTTTTGGATAATGCAAATATCCTTAACATATCGAATCAAGGTCTCCGATTATAAGTAATATTAAGCAAAAACATGCAAAAACGGCCAGTTTTAAGCTTCGAGCTCTTTCTTAAAAAAGGCGGGAAAAACGTAAGATTTGGGAAAATAAACCGTTTTTCAAACAAGCAAGTTATTGCTCTCGAATCTAAGTAATATTAGCCAAAACCTTGGAAAACGGCAGATTTTAACGTTTGATCCATTTCCTAAAAAAATTGTAAAAAGGGAGTTTTTTGGATAATACAAATATCTTCAACTTATTAAATTAAGGTCTCCGAGGAAAGTAATATTAAGCAAAAACATGCAAAAACAGCGAGTTTTAAGATTCGATCGATTTCTTTAAAAACGCTTGAAAAACGTGAGTTTTGGAAAAGTAAACCGTTTTTCAAACTTAGCAATTATTGCTCTCGAATTTAAGTAGTATTAACCTAAACCTGGAAACCGGCTGATTTTCAGGTTTGATCCATTTCCTAAATAAAATTGAAAACGGGAGTTTTTTGGATAATACAAATATCTTCATACTTAAAAAATTAAGGTCTCCGATTATAAGTAATATTAAGCAAAAACATGGAAAAATGGCCTGTTTGGAGATTCGAGCTATTTCTTTAAAAAGGCTTGAAAAATGTCAGTTTTGGGAAAATAAACCGTTTTTCAAACTTACCAAGTTATTGCTCTCGAATCTAAGTAATATTAATCAAAACCTGGAAAAACGGCCGTTTTTAAGATTTGATCTATTTCCTAAAAAATAGGGAAAAACGGGTGTTTTTTGGATAATGCAAATATCCATAACTCATCGAATCAAGGTCTCCGAGTATAAGTATTATTTAGCAAAAACATGCAAAAACGGCCAGTTTTGAAATTCGAGCGATTTCTTTAAAAAGGCTTGAAAAACGTCAGTTTTGGGAAAATAAACCGTTTTTCAAACTTACCAAGTTATTGCTCTCGAATCTAAGTAATATTAACCAAAACCTTGAAAAACAGCCGTTTTTAACGTTTGATCTATTTCCTAAAAGAGAAGGGAAAATCGGGTGTTTTTTGGATAATGCAAATATCCTTAACATATCGAATCAAGGTCTCCGAGTATAAGTAATATTAAGCAAAAACATGCAAAAACGGCCAGTTTTAAGATTCGAGCTATTTCTTAAAAAAAGGCTGGAAAAACGTAAGATTTGGGAAAATAAACCGTTTTTCAAACAAGAAAGTTATTGCTCTCGAATCTAAGTAATATTAACCAAAACCTTGAAAAACGGCAGATTTTAAGGTTTGATCCATTTCCTAAAAAGATTGAAAAACGGGAGTTTTTTGGATGTAACAAATATCTTCAAATTATTAAATTAAGGTCTCCGAGGAAAGTAATATTAAGCAAAAACATGCAAAAACGGCCAGTTTTAAGATTCAATCGATTTCTTTAAAAAGGCTTGAAAAACGTGTGTTTTGGCAAAGTAAACCGTTTTTCAAACTTAGCAAGTTATTTCTCTCGAATCTAAGTAATGTTAACCAAAACCTGGAAAAACGGCTGTTTTTAAGATTTGATCTATTTCCTAAAAATGTAGGGAAAAACGGGTGTTTTTTGGATATAGGAAATATCCTTAACCCATCGAATCAAGGTCTCCGAGTATAAGTAATATAGCAAAAACATGCAAAAACGGCCAGTTTTGAGATTCACACTCTATCCTAAAAATAGGCTTGAAAAACTTCAGAGGAAGGAAAATAAACCGTTTTTCAAACAAGCAAGTTATTGCTAACGAATCTAAGTAATATTAACCAAAACCTGGAAAAACGACTGATTTTAAAGTTTGATCCATTTCCTAAAAAGATTAAAAAACGGGAGTTTTTTGGAAAATATCAATATCTTCAACTTATCAAATTAAGGTCTCCGAGGAAAGTAATATTAAGCAAAAACATGCAAAAATGGCAAGGTTTAAGATCCGATCGATTTCTTAGAAAAAGCTAGAAAAACGTCAGCTTTTAGAAAATAAACCGTTTTTCAAACTTAGCAAGTTATTGCAAAAGAATCTAAGTAATATTAACCAAAACCTGAAAAAACACATGATTTTAAGGTTTGATCCATTTCCTAAAAAAGATTAAAAACGTGAGTTTTTTGGAAAATACAAATATCTTCATACTTATCAAATTTAGGTCTCCGATTATAAGTAATATTAAGCAAAAACATGGAAAAATGGCCTGTTTGGAGATTCGAGCTATTTCTTCAAAAAGCCTTAAAAAACGTCAGTTTTGGGAAAATAAACCGTTTTTTAAACTTAGCAGGTTATTGCTCTCGAATCTAAGTAATATTAATTAAAACCTGGAAAAACGGCCGTTTTTAAGATTTGATCTATTTCCTAAAAAAAAAGGGAAAAACGGGTGTTTTTTGATAATGCAAATATCCTTAACTCATCGAATCAAGGTCTCCGAGTATAAGTATTATTAAGCAAAAACATGCAAAAACAGCCAGTTTTGAAATTCGAGCGATTTCTTTAAAAAGGCTTGAAAAACGTCGGTTTTGGGAAAATAAACCGTTTTTCAAACTTACCAAGTTATTGCTCTCGAATCTAAGTAATATTAACCAAAACCTGGAAAAACAGCCGTTTTTAACGTTTGATCTATTTCCTAAAAAAAAAGGGAAAATCGGGTGTTTTTTGGATAATGCAAATATCCTTAACATATCGAATCAAGGTCTCCGATTATATGTAATATTAAGCAAAAACATGCAAAAACGGCCAGTTTTAAGCTTCGAGCTATTTCTTAAAAAAAGCGGGAAAAACGTAAGATTTGGGAAAATAAACCGTTTTTCAAACAAGCAAGTTATTGCTCTCGAATCTAAGTAATATTAGCCAAAACCTTGGAAAACGGCAGATTTTAACGTTTGATCCATTTCCTAAAAAAATTGTAAAAAGGGAGTTTTTTGGATAATACAAATATCTTCAACTTATTAAATTAAGGTCTCCGAGGAAAGTAATATTAAGCAAAAACATGCAAAAACAGCGAGTTTTAAGATTCGATCGATTTCTTTAAAAACGCTTGAAAAACGTGAGTTTTGGGAAAGTAAACCGTTTTTCAAACTTAGCAATTATTGCTCTCGAATTTAAGTAGTATTAACCTAAACCTGGAAACCGGCTGATTTTCAGGTTTGATCCATTTCCTAAATAAAATTGAAAACGGGAGTTTTTTGGATAATACAAATATCTTCATACTTAAAAAATTAAGGTCTCCGATTATAAGTAATATTAAGCAAAAACATGGAAAAATGGCCTGTTTGGAGATTCGAGCTATTTCTTTTAAAAGGCTTGAAAAATGTCAGTTTTGGGAAAATAAACCGTTTTTCAAACTTACCAAGTTATTGCTCTCGAATCTAAGTAATATTAATCAAAACCTGGAAAAACGGCCGTTTTTAAGATTTGATCTATTTCCTAAAAAATAGGGAAAAACGGGTGTTTTTTGGATAATGCAAATATCCATAACTCATCGAATCAAGGTCTCCGAGTATAAGTATTATTTAGCAAAAACATGCAAAAACGGCCAGTTTTGAAATTCGAGCGATTTCTTTAAAAAGGCTTGAAAAACGTCAGTTTTGGGAAAATAAACCGTTTTTCAAACTTACCAAGTTATTGCTCTCGAATCTAAGTAATATTAACCAAAACCTTGAAAAACAGCCGTTTTTAACGTTTGATCTATTTCCTAAAAGAGAAGGGAAAATCGGGTGTTTTTTGGATAATGCAAATATCCTTAACATATCGAATCAAGGTCTCCGAGTATAAGTAATATTAAGCAAAAACATGCAAAAACGGCCAGTTTTAAGATTCGAGCTATTTCTTAAAAAAAGGCTGGAAAAACGTAAGATTTGGGAAAATAAACCGTTTTTCAAACAAGCAAGTTATTGCTCTCGAATCTAAGTAATATTAACCAAAACCTTGAAAAACGGCAGATTTTAAGGTTTGATCCATTTCCTAAAAAGATTGAAAAACGGGAGTTTTTTGGATGTAACAAATATCTTCAAATTATTAAATTAAGGTCTCCGAGGAAAGTAATATTAAGCAAAAACATGCAAAAACGGCCAGTTTTAAGATTCAATCGATTTCTTTAAAAAGGCTTGAAAAACGTGTGTTTTGGCAAAGTAAACCGTTTTTCAAACTTAGCAAGTTATTTCTCTCGAATCTAAGTAATATTAACCAAAACCTGGAAAAACGGCTGTTTTTAAGATTTGATCTATTTCTTAAAAATGTAGGGAAAAACGGGTGTTTTTTGGATATAGGAAATATCCTTAACCCATCGAATCAAGGTCTCCGAGTATAAGTAATATAGCAAAAACATGCAAAAACGGCCAGTTTTGAGATTCACACTCTATCCTAAAAATAGGCTTGAAAAACTTCAGAGGAAGGAAAATAAACCGTTTTTCAAACAAGCAAGTTATTGCTAACGAATCTAAGTAATATTAACCAAAACCTGGAAAAACGACTGATTTTAAAGTTTGATCCATTTCCTAAAAAGATTAAAAAACGGGAGTTTTTTGGAAAATATCAATATCTTCAACTTATCAAATTAAGGTCTCCGAGGAAAGTAATATTAAGCAAAAACATGCAAAAATGGCCAGGTTTAAGATCCGATCGATTTCTTAGAAAAAGCTAGAAAAACGTCAGCTTTTAGAAAATAAACCGTTTTTCAAACTTAGCAAGTTATTGCAAAAGAATCTAAGTAATATTAACCAAAACCTGAAAAAACACATGATTTTAAGGTTTGATCCATTTCCTAAAAAAGATTAAAAACGTGAGTTTTTTGGAAAATACAAATATCTTCATACTTATCAAATTAAGGTCTCCGATTATAAGTAATATTAAGCAAAAACATGGAAAAATGGCCTGTTTGGAGATTCGAGCTATTTCTTCAAAAAGCCTTAAAAAACGTCAGTTTTGGGAAAATAAACCGTTTTTTAAACTTAGCAGGTTATTGCTCTCGAATCTAAGTAATATTAATCAAAACCTGGAAAAACGGCCGTTTTTAAGATTTGATCTATTTCCTAAAAAAAAGGGAAAAACGGGTGTTTTTTGGATAATGCAAATATCCTTAACTCATCGAATCAAGGTCTCCGAGTATAAGTATTATTAAGCAAAAACATGCTAAAACAGCCAGTTTTGAAATTCGAGCGATTTCTTTAAAAAGGCTTGAAAAACGTCAGTTTTGGGAAAATAAACCGTTTTTCAAACTTACCAAGTTATTGCTCTCGAATCTAAGTAATATTAACCAAAACCTGGAAAAACAGCCGTTTTTAACGTTTGATCCATTTCCTAAAAAAGAAGGGAAAATCGGGTGTTTTTTGGATAATGCAAATATCCTTAACATATCGAATCAAGGTCTCCGATTATAAGTAATATTAAGCAAAAACATGCAAAAACAGCCAGTTTTAAGCTTCGAGCTATTTCTTAAAAAAAGGCTGGAAAAACGTAAGATTTGGGAAAATAAACGGTTTTTCAAACAAGCAAGTTATTGCTCTCGAATCTAAGTAATATTAGCCAAAACCTAGAAAAACGGCAGATTTTAACGTTTGATCCATTTTCTAAAAAGATTGAAAAACGGGAGTTTTTTAGATAATACAAATATCTTCAACTTATTAAATTAAGGTCTCCGAGGAAAGTAATATTAAGCAAAAACATGCAAAAACGGCCAGTTTTAAGATTCGATCGATTTCTTTAAAAAGGCTTGAAAAAAGTGAGTTTTGGGAAAGTAAACCGTTTTTCAAACTTAGCAATTATTGCTCTCGAATTTAAGTAGTATTAACCTAAACCTGGAAACCGGCTGATTTTCAGGTTTGATCCATTTCCTAAATAAAATTGAAAACGGGAGTTTTTTGGATAATACAAATATCTTCATACTTAAAAAATTAAGGTCTCCGATTATAAGTAATATTAAGCAAAAACATGGAAAAATGGCCTGTTTGGAGATTCGAGCTATTTCTTCAAAAAGGCTTGAAAAATGTCAGTTTTGGAAAAATAAACCGTTTTTCAAACTCCCTAAGTTATTGCTCTCGAATCTGAGTAATATTAACCAAAACCTGGAAAAACGGCCGTTTTTAGGGTGTGATCTATTTTCTAAAAAAGAAGGGAAAAACGGGGTTTTTTTGAATAATACAAATATCTCCATACTTATCAAATTAAGGTCTCCGATTATAAGTAATATTAAGCAAAAACATGGAAAAATGGCATGTTTGGAGATTCGAGCTATTTCTTAAAAAAAGGCGGGAAAAACGTAAGATTTGGGAAAATAAACCGTTTTTCAAACAAGCAAGTTATTGCTCTCGAATCTAAGTAATATTAACCAAAACCTTGAAAAACGGCAGATTTTAAGGTTTGATCCATTTCCTAAAAAGATTGAAAAACGGGAGTTTTTTGGATGTAACAAATATCTTCAAATTATTAAATTAAGGTCTCCGAGGAAAGTAATATTAAGCAAAAACATGCAAAAACGGCCAGTTTTAAGATTCAATCGATTTCTTTAAAAAGGCTTGAAAAACGTGTGTTTTGGCAAAGTAAACCGTTTTTCAAACTTAGCAAGTTATTTCTCTCGAATCTAAGTAATATTAACCAAAACCTGGAAAAACGGCTGCTTTTGAGATTCGATCTATATCCTAAAAAAAAGTAGGGAAAAACGGGTGTTTTTTGGATATAGCAAACATCCTTAACCCATCGAATCAAGGTCTCCGAGTATAAGTAATATTAAGCAAAAACATGCAAAAACGGCCAGTTTGGAGATTCAAACTCTATCTTAAAATAGGCTTGAAAAACTTCAGAGGGAGGAAAATAAACCGTTTTTCAAACAAGCAAGTTTTTGCTCTCGAATCTAAGTAATATTAACCAAAACCTGGAAAAACGGCTGATTTTAAAGTTTGATCCATTTCCTAAAAAGATTTAAAAACGGGAGTTTTTTAGATAATACAAATATCTTCAAATTATTAAATTAAGGTCTCTGAGGAAAGTAATATTAAGCAAAAACATGCAAAAACGGCCAGTTTTAAGATTCAATCGATTTCTTTAAAAAGGCTTGAAAAAAGTGAGTTTTGGGAAAGTAAACCGTTTTTCAAACTTAGCAATTATTGCTCTCGAATTTAAGTAGTATTAACCTAAACCTGGAAACCGGCTGATTTTCAGGTTTGATCCATTTCCTAAATAAAATTGAAAACGGGAGTTTTTTGGATAATACAAATATCTTCATACTTAAAAAATTAAGGTCTTCGATTATAAGTAATATTAAGCAAAAACATGGAAAAATGGCCTGTTTGGAGATTCGAGCTATTTCTTCAAAAAGCCCCCAAAAAACGTCAGTTTTGGGAAAATAAACCGTTTTTTAAACTTAGCAGGTTATTGCTCTCGAATCTAAGTAATATTAATCAAAACCTGGAAAAACGGCCGTTTTTAAGATTTGATCTATTTCCTAGAAAAAAAGGGAAAAACGGGTGTTTTTTGGATAATGCAAATATACTTAACTCATCGAATGAAGGTCTCCGAGTATAAGTATTATTAAGCAAAAACATGCAAAAGCAGCCAGTTTTGAAATTCGAGCGATTTCTTTAAAAAGGCTTGAAAAACGTCAGGTTTGGGAAAATAAACCGTTTTTCAAACTTACCAAGTTATTGCTCTCGAATCTAAGTAATATTAACCAAAACCTGGAAAAACAGCCGTTTTTAACGTTTGATCTATTTCCTAAAAAAGAAGGGAAAATCGGGTGTTTTTTGGATAATGCAAATATCCTTAACATATCGAATCAAGGTCTTCGATTATAAGTAATATTAAGCAAAAACATGCAAAAACGGCCAGTTTTAAGCTTCGAGCTATTTCTTACAAAAAGGCGGGAAAAACGTAAGATTTGGGAAAATAAACCGTTTTTCAAACAACCAAGTTATTGCTCTCGAATCTAAGTAATATTAGCCAAAACCTTGGAAAACGGCAGATTTTAACGTTTGATCCATTTCCTAAAAAAATTGAAAAAAGGGAGTTTTTTGGATAATACAAATATCTTCAACTTATTTAATTAAGGTCTCCGAGGAAAGTAATATTAAGCAAAAACATGCAAAAACGGCCAGTTTTAAGATTCGATCGATTTCTTTAAAAAGGCTTGAAAAACGTGAGTTTTGGGAAAGTAAACCGTTTTTCAAACTTAGCAATTATTGCTCTCGAATTTAAGTAGTATTAACCTAAACCTGGAAACCGGCTGATTTTCAGGTTTGATCCATTTCCTAAATAATATTGAAAACGGGAGTTTTTTGGATAATACAAATATCTTCATACTTAAAAAATTAAGGTCTCCGATTATAAGTAATATTAAGCAAAAACATGGAAAAATGGCCTGTTTGGAGATTCGAGCTATTTCTTCAAAAAGGCTTGAAAAATGTCAGTTTTGTAAAAATAAACCGTTTTTCAAACTCCCTAAGTTATTGCTCTCGAATCTGAGTAATATTAACCAAAACCTGGAAAAACGGCCGTTTTTAGGGTGTGATCTATTTTCTAAAAAAGAAGGGAAAAACGGGGGTTTTTTGAATAATACAAATATCTCCATACTTATCAAATTAAGGTCTCCGATTATAAGTAATATTAAGCAAAAACATGGAAAAATGGCATGTTTGGAAATTCGAGCTATTTCCTCACAAAACCTTGAAAAACGTCAGTTTTGGGAAAATAAACCGTTTTTTAAACTTAGCAAGTTATTTCTCTCGAATCTAAGTAATATTAACCAAAACCTGGAAAAACGGCTGCTTTTAAGATTCGATCTATTTCCTAAAAAAAAGTAGGGAAAAACGGGTGTTTTTTGGATATAGCAAATATCCTTAACCCATCGAATCAAGGTCTCCGAGTATAAGTAATATTAAGCAAAAACATGCAAAAACGGCCAGTTTTGAGATTCAAAATCTATCTTAAAATAGGCTTGAAAAACTTCAGAGGGAGGAAAATAAACCGTTTTTCAAACAAGCAGGTTTTTGCTCTCGAATCTAAGTAATATTAACCAAAACCTGGAAAGACGGCTGATTTTAAAGTTTGATCCATTTCCTAAAACGATTAAAAAACGGGAGTTTTTTGGATAATACAAATATCTTCAACTTATCAAATTAAGGTCTCCGAGGAAAGTAATATTAAGCAAAAACATGCAAAAATGGCCAGGTTTAAGATTCGATCGATTTCTTATAAAAAGCTAGAAAAACGTCAGCTTTTAGAAACTAAACCGTTTTTCAAACTTAGCAAGTTATTGCAAAAGAATTTAAGTAATATTAACCAAAACCTGGAAAAACACATGATTTTAAGGTTTGATCCATTTCCTAAAAAAGATTAAAAACGTGAGTTTTTTGGATAATACAAATATCTTTATACTTATCAAATTATGGTCTCCGATTATAAGTAATATTAAGCAAAAACATGGAAAAATGGCATGTTTGGAGATTCGAGCTATTTCCTCAAAAAACCTTGAAAAACGTCAGTTTTGGGAAAATAAACCGTTTTTTAAACTTAGCAAGTTATTTCTCTCGAATCTAAGTAATATTAACCAAAACCTGGAAAAACGGCTGCTTTTAAGATTCGATCTATATCCTAAAAAAAAGTAGGGAAAAACGGGTGTTTTTTGGATATAGCAAATATCCTTAACCCATCGAATCAAGGTCTCCGAGTATAAGTAATATTAAGCAAAAACATGCAAAAACGGCCAGTTTGGAGATTCAAACTCTATCTTAAAATAGGCTTGAAAAACTTCAGAGGGAGGAAAATAAACCGTTTTTCAAACAAGCAAGTTTTTGCTCTCGAATCTAAGTAATATTAACCAAAACCTGGAAAAACGGCTGATTTTAAAGTTTGATCCATTTCCTAAAAAGATTTAAAAACGGGAGTTTTTTGGATAATACAAATATCTTCAAATTATTAAATTAAGGTCTCCGAGGAAAGTAATATTAAGCAAAAACATGCAAAAACGGCCAGTTTTAAGATTCAATCGATTTCTTTAAAAAGGCTTGAAAAAAGTTAGTTTTGGGAAAGTAAACCGTTTTTCAAACTTGGCAATTATTGCTCTTGAATTTAAGTAGTATTAACCTAAACCTGGAAACCGGCTGATTTTCAGGTTTGATCCATTTCCTAAATAAAATTGAAAACGGGAGTTTTTTGGATAATACAAATATCTTCATACTTAAAAAATTAAGGTCTTCGATTATAAGTAATATTAAGCAAAAACATGGAAAAATGGCCTGTTTGGAGATTCTAGCTATTTCTTCAAAAAGCCCCCAAAAAACGTCAGTTTTGGGAAAATAAACCGTTTTTTAAACTTATCAGGTTATTGCTCTCGAATCTAAGTAATATTAATCAAAACCTGGAAAAACGGCCGTTTTTAAGATTTGATCTATTTCCTAGAAAAAAAGGGAAAAACGGGTGTTTTTTGGATAATGCAAATATCCTCAACTCATCGAATGAAGGTCTCCGAGTATAAGTATTATTAAGCAAAAACATGCAAAAACAGCCAGTTTTGAAATTCGAGCGATTTCTTTAAAAAGGCTTGAAAAACGTCAGTTTTGGGAAAATAAACCGTTTTTCAAACTTACCAAGTTATTGCTCTCGAATCTAAGTAATATTAACCAAAACCTGGAAAAACAGCCGTTTTTAACGTTTGATCTATTTCCTAAAAAAGAAGGGAAAATCGGGTGTTTTTTGGATAATGCAAATATCCTTAACATATCGAATCAAGGTCTCCGATTATAAGTAATATTAAGCAAAAACATGCAAAAACGGCCAGTTTTAAGCTTCGAGCTATTTCTTAAAAAAAGGCGGGAAAAACGTAAGATTTGGGAAAATAAACCGTTTTTCAAACAAGCAAGTTATTGCTCTCGAATCTAAGTAATATTAGCCAAAACCTTGGAAAACGGCAGATTTTAACGTTTGATCCATTTCCTAAAAAAATTGAAAAAAGGGAGTTTTTTGGATAATACAAATATCTTCAACTTATTAAATTAAGGTCTCCGAGGAAAGTAATATTAAGCAAAAACATGCAAAAACAGCGAGTTTTAAGATTCGATCGATTTCTTTAAAAACGCTTGAAAAACGTGAGTTTTGGGAAAGTAAACCGTTTTTCAAACTTAGCAATTATTGCTCTCGAATTTAAGTAGTATTAACCTAAACCTGGAAACCGGCTGATTTTCAGGTTTGATCCATTTCCTAAATAAAATTGAAAACGGGAGTTTTTTGGATAATACAAATATCTTTATACTTAAAAAATTAAGGTCTCCGATTATAAGTAATATTAAGCAAAAACATGGAAAAATGGCCTGTTTGGAGATTCGAGCTATTTCTTTTAAAAGGCTTGAAAAATGTCAGTTTTGGGAAAATAAACCGTTTTTCAAACTTACCAAGTTATTGCTCTCGAATCTAAGTAATATTAATCAAAACCTGGAAAAACGGCCGTTTTTAAGATTTGATCTATTTCCTAAAAAATAGGGAAAAACGGGTGTTTTTAGGATAATGCAAATATCCATAACTCATCGAATCAAGGTCTCCGAGTATAAGTATTATTTAGCAAAAACATGCAAAAACGGCCAGTTTTGAAATTCGAGCGATTTCTTTAAAAAGGCTTGAAAAACGTCAGTTTTGGGAAAATAAACCGTTTTTCAAACTTACCAAGTTATTGCTCTCGAATCTAAGTAATATTAACCAAAACCTTGAAAAACAGCCGTTTTTAACGTTTGATCTATTTCCTAAAAGAGAAGGGAAAATCGGGTGTTTTTTGGATAATGCAAATATCCTTAACATATCGAATCAAGGTCTCCGAGTATAAGTAATATTAAGCAAAAACATGCAAAAACGGCCAGTTTTAAGATTCGAGCTATTTCTTAAAAAAAGGCTGGAAAAACGTAAGATTTGGGAAAATAAACCGTTTTTCAAACAAGCAAGTTATTGCTCTCGAATCTAAGTAATATTAACCAAAACCTTGAAAAACGGCAGATTTTAAGGTTTGATCCATTTCCTAAAAAGATTGAAAAACGGGAGTTTTTTGGATGTAACAAATATCTTCAAATTATTAAATTAAGGTCTCCGAGGAAAGTAATATTAAGCAAAAACATGCAAAAACGGCCAGTTTTAAGATTCAATCGATTTCTTTAAAAAGGCTTGAAAAACGTGTGTTTTGGCAAAGTAAACCGTTTTTCAAACTTAGCAAGTTATTTCTCTCGAATCTAAGTAATATTAACCAAAACCTGGAAAAACGGCTGTTTTTAAGATTTGATCTATTTCCTAAAAATGTAGGGAAAAACGGGTGTTTTTTGGATATAGGAAATATCCTTAACCCATCGAATCAAGGTCTCCGAGTATAAGTAATATAGCAAAAACATGCAAAAACGGCCAGTTTTGAGATTCACACTCTATCCTAAAAATAGGCTTGAAAAACTTCAGAGGAAGGAAAATAAACCGTTTTTCAAACAAGCAAGTTATTGCTAACGAATCTAAGTAATATTAACCAAAACCTGGAAAAACGACTGATTTTAAAGTTTGATCCATTTCCTAAAAAGATTAAAAAACGGGAGTTTTTTTGAAAATATCAATATCTTCAACTTATCAAATTAAGGTCTCCGAGGAAAGTAATATTAAGCAAAAACATGCAAAAATGGCCAGGTTTAAGATCCGATCGATTTCTTAGAAAAAGCTAGAAAAACGTCAGCTTTTAGAAAATAAACCGTTTTTCAAACTTAGCAAGTTATTGCAAAAGAATCTAAGTAATATTAACCAAAACCTGAAAAAACACATGATTTTAAGGTTTGATCCATTTCCTAAAAAAGATTAAAAACGTGAGTTTTTTGGAAAATACAAATATCTTCATACTTATCAAATTAAGGTCTCCGATTATAAGTAATATTAAGCAAAAACATGGAAAAATGGCCTGTTTGGAGATTCGAGCTATTTCTTCAAAAAGCCTTATAAAACGTCAGTTTTGGGAAAATAAACCGTTTTTTAAACTTAGCAGGTTATTGCTCTCGAATCTAAGTAATATTAATCAAAACCTGGAAAAACGGCCGTTTTTAAGATTTGATCTATTTCCTAAAAAAAAAGGGAAAAACGGGTGTTTTTTGGATAATGCAAATATCCTTAACTCATCGAATCAAGGTCTCCGAGTATAAGTATTATTAAGCAAAAACATGCTAAAACGGCCAGTTTTGAAATTCGAGCGATTTCTTTAAAAAGGCTTGAAAAACGTCAGTTTTGGGAAAATAAACCGTTTTTCAAACTTACCAAGTTATTGCTCTCGAATCTAAGTAATATTATCCAAAACCTGGAAAAACAGCCGTTTTTAACGTTTGATCCATTTCCTAAAAAAGAAGGGAAAATCGGGTGTTTTTTGGATAATGCAAATATCCTTAACATATCGAATCAAGGTCTCCGATTATAAGTAATATTAAGCAAAAACATGCAAAAACAGCCAGTTTTAAGCTTCGAGCTATTTCTTAAAAAAAGGCTGGAAAAACGTAAGATTTGGGAAAATAAACGGTTTTTCAAACAAGCAAGTTATTGCTCTCGAATCTAAGTAATATTAGCCAAAACCTAGAAAAACGGCAGATTTTAACGTTTGATCCATTTTCTAAAAAGATTGAAAAACGGGAGTTTTTTAGATAATACAAATATCTTCAACTTATTAAATTAAGGTCTCCGAGGAAAGTAATATTAAGCAAAAACATGCAAAAACGGCCAGTTTTAAGATTCGATCGATTTCTTTAAAAAGGCTTGAAAAAAGTGCGTTTTGGGAAAGTAAACCGTTTTTCAAACTTAGCAATTATTGCTCTCGAATTTAAGTAGTATTAACCTAAACCTGGAAACCGGCTGATTTTCAGGTTTGATCCATTTCCTAAATAAAATTGAAAACGGGAGTTTTTTGGATAATACAAATATCTTCATACTTAAAAAATTAAGGTCTCCGATTATAAGTAATATTAAGCAAAAACATGGAAAAATGGCCTGTTTGGAGATTCGAGCTATTTCTTTTAAAAGGCTTGAAAAATGTCAGTTTTGGGAAAATAAACCGTTTTTCAAACTTACCAAGTTATTGCTCTCGAATCTAAGTAATATTAATCAAAACCTGGAAAAACGGCCGTTTTTAAGATTTGATCTATTTCCTAAAAAATAGGGAAAAACGGGTGTTTTTAGGATAATGCAAATATCCATAACTCATCGAATCAAGGTCTCCGAGTATAAGTATTATTTAGCAAAAACATGCAAAAACGGCCAGTTTTGAAATTCGAGCGATTTCTTTAAAAAGGCTTGAAAAACGTCAGTTTTGGGAAAATAAACCGTTTTTCAAACTTACCAAGTTATTGCTCTCGAATCTAAGTAATATTAACCAAAACCTTGAAAAACAGCCGTTTTTAACGTTTGATCTATTTCCTAAAAGAGAAGGGAAAATCGGGTGTTTTTTGGATAATGCAAATATCCTTAACATATCGAATCAAGGTCTCCGAGTATAAGTAATATTAAGCAAAAACATGCAAAAACGGCCAGTTTTAAGATTCGAGCTATTTCTTAAAAAAAGGCTGGAAAAACGTAAGATTTGGGAAAATAAACCGTTTTTCAAACAAGCAAGTTATTGCTCTCGAATCTAAGTAATATTAACCAAAACCTTGAAAAACGGCAGATTTTAAGGTTTGATCCATTTCCTAAAAAGATTGAAAAACGGGAGTTTTTTGGATGTAACAAATATCTTCAAATTATTAAATTAAGGTCTCCGAGGAAAGTAATATTAAGCAAAAACATGCAAAAACGGCCAGTTTTAAGATTCAATCGATTTCTTTAAAAAGGCTTGAAAAACGTGTGTTTTGGCAAAGTAAACCGTTTTTCAAACTTAGCAAGTTATTTCTCTCGAATCTAAGTAATATTAACCAAAACCTGGAAAAACGGCTGTTTTTAAGATTTGATCTATTTCCTAAAAATGTAGGGAAAAACGGGTGTTTTTTGGATATAGGAAATATCCTTAACCCATCGAATCAAGGTCTCCGAGTATAAGTAATATAGCAAAAACATGCAAAAACGGCCAGTTTTGAGATTCACACTCTATCCTAAAAATAGGCTTGAAAAACTTCAGAGGAAGGAAAATAAACCGTTTTTCAAACAAGCAAGTTATTGCTAACGAATCTAAGTAATATTAACCAAAACCTGGAAAAACGACTGATTTTAAAGTTTGATCCATTTCCTAAAAAGATTAAAAAACGGGAGTTTTTTTGAAAATATCAATATCTTCAACTTATCAAATTAAGGTCTCCGAGGAAAGTAATATTAAGCAAAAACATGCAAAAATGGCCAGGTTTAAGATCCGATCGATTTCTTAGAAAAAGCTAGAAAAACGTCAGCTTTTAGAAAATAAACCGTTTTTCAAACTTAGCAAGTTATTGCAAAAGAATCTAAGTAATATTAACCAAAACCTGAAAAAACACATGATTTTAAGGTTTGATCCATTTCCTAAAAAAGATTAAAAACGTGAGTTTTTTGGAAAATACAAATATCTTCATACTTATCAAATTAAGGTCTCCGATTATAAGTAATATTAAGCAAAAACATGGAAAAATGGCCTGTTTGGAGATTCGAGCTATTTCTTCAAAAAGCCTTATAAAACGTCAGTTTTGGGAAAATAAACCGTTTTTTAAACTTAGCAGGTTATTGCTCTCGAATCTAAGTAATATTAATCAAAACCTGGAAAAACGGCCGTTTTTAAGATTTGATCTATTTCCTAAAAAAAAAGGGAAAAACGGGTGTTTTTTGGATAATGCAAATATCCTTAACTCATCGAATCAAGGTCTCCGAGTATAAGTATTATTAAGCAAAAACATGCTAAAACGGCCAGTTTTGAAATTCGAGCGATTTCTTTAAAAAGGCTTGAAAAACGTCAGTTTTGGGAAAATAAACCGTTTTTCAAACTTACCAAGTTATTGCTCTCGAATCTAAGTAATATTATCCAAAACCTGGAAAAACAGCCGTTTTTAACGTTTGATCCATTTCCTAAAAAAGAAGGGAAAATCGGGTGTTTTTTGGATAATGCAAATATCCTTAACATATCGAATCAAGGTCTCCGATTATAAGTAATATTAAGCAAAAACATGCAAAAACAGCCAGTTTTAAGCTTCGAGCTATTTCTTAAAAAAAGGCTGGAAAAACGTAAGATTTGGGAAAATAAACGGTTTTTCAAACAAGCAAGTTATTGCTCTCGAATCTAAGTAATATTAGCCAAAACCTAGAAAAACGGCAGATTTTAACGTTTGATCCATTTTCTAAAAAGATTGAAAAACGGGAGTTTTTTAGATAATACAAATATCTTCAACTTATTAAATTAAGGTCTCCGAGGAAAGTAATATTAAGCAAAAACATGCAAAAACGGCCAGTTTTAAGATTCGATCGATTTCTTTAAAAAGGCTTGAAAAAAGTGCGTTTTGGGAAAGTAAACCGTTTTTCAAACTTAGCAATTATTGCTCTCGAATTTAAGTAGTATTAACCTAAACCTGGAAACCGGCTGATTTTCAGGTTTGATCCATTTCCTAAATAAAATTGAAAACGGGAGTTTTTTGGATAATACAAATATCTTCATACTTAAAAAATTAAGGTCTCCGATTATAAGTAATATTAAGCAAAAACATGGAAAAATGGCCTGTTTGGAGATTCGAGCTATTTCTTCAAAAAGGCTTGAAAAATGTCAGTTTTGGAAAAATAAACCGTTTTTCAAACTCCCTAAGTTATTGCTCTCGAATCTGAGTAATATTAACCAAAACCTGGAAAAACGGCCGTTTTTAGGGTGTGATCTATTTTCTAAAAAAGAAGGGAAAAACGGGGTTTTTTTGAATAATACAAATATCTCCATACTTATCAAATTAAGGTCTCCGATTATAAGTAATATTAAGCAAAAACATGGAAAAATGGCATGTTTGGAGATTCGAGCTATTTCTTAAAAAAAGGCGGGAAAAACGTAAGATTTGGGAAAATAAACCGTTTTTCAAACAAGCAAGTTATTGCTCTCGAATCTAAGTAATATTAACCAAAACCTTGAAAAACGGCAGATTTTAAGGTTTGATCCATTTCCTAAAAAGATTGAAAAACGGGAGTTTTTTGGATGTAACAAATATCTTCAAATTATTAAATTAAGGTCTCCGAGGAAAGTAATATTAAGCAAAAACATGCAAAAACGGCCAGTTTTAAGATTCAATCGATTTCTTTAAAAAGGCTTGAAAAACGTGTGTTTTGGCAAAGTAAACCGTTTTTCAAACTGAGCAAGTTATTTCTCTCGAATCTAAGTAATATTAACCAAAACCTGGAAAAACGGCTGATTTTAAAGTTTGATCCATTTCCTAAAACGATTAAAAAACGGGAGTTTTTTGGATAATACAAATATCTTCAACTTATCAAATTAAGGTCTCCGAGGAAAGGCATATTAAGCAAAAACATGCAAAAATGGCCAGGTTTAAGATTCGATCGATTTCTTATAAAAAGCTAGAAAAACGTCAGCTTTTAGAAAATAAACCGTTTTTCAAACTTAGCAAGTTATTGCAAAAGAATTTAAGTAATATTAACCAAAACCTGGAAAAACACATGATTTTAAGGTTTGATCCATTTCCTAAAAAAGATTAAAAACGTGAGTTTTTTGGATAATACAAATATCTTTATACTTATCAAATTAAGGTCTCCGATTATAAGTAATATTAAGCAAAAACATGGAAAAATGGCATGTTTGGAGATTCGAGCTATTTCCTCAAAAAACCTTGAAAAACGTCAGTTTTGGGAAAATAAACCGTTTTTTAAACTTAGCAAGTTATTTCTCTCGAATCTAAGTAATATTAACCAAAACCTGGAAAAACGGCTGCTTTTAAGATTCGATCTATATCCTAAAAAAAAGTAGGGAAAAACGGGTGTTTTTTGGATATAGCAAATATCCTTAACCCATCGAATCAAGGTCTCCGAGTATAAGTAATATTAAGCAAAAACATGCAAAAACGGCCAGTTTGGAGATTCAAACTCTATCTTAAAATAGGCTTGAAAAACTTCAGAGGGAGGAAAATAAACCGTTTTTCAAACAAGCAAGTTTTTGCTCTCGAATCTAAGTAATATTAACCAAAACCTGGAAAAACGGCTGATTTTAAAGTTTGATCCATTTCCTAAAAAGATTTAAAAACGGGAGTTTTTTGGATAATACAAATATCTTCAAATTATTAAATTAAGGTCTCCGAGGAAAGTAATATTAAGCAAAAACATGCAAAAATGGCCAGGTTTAAGATTCGATCGATTTCTTATAAAAAGCTAGAAAAACGTCAGCTTTTAGAAAATAAACCGTTTTTCAAACTTAGCAAGTTATTGCAAAAGAATTTAAGTAATATTAACCAAAACCTGGAAAAACACATGATTTTAAGGTTTGATCCATTTCCTAAAAAAGATTAAAAACGTGAGTTTTTTGGATAATACAAATATCTTTATACTTATCAAATTAAGGTCTCCGATTATAAGTAATATTAAGCAAAAACATGGAAAAATGGCATGTTTGGAGATTCGAGCTATTTCCTCAAAAAACCTTGAAAAACGTCAGTTTTGGGAAAATAAACCGTTTTTTAAACTTAGCAAGTTATTTCTCTCGAATCTAAGTAATATTAACCAAAACCTGGAAAAACGGCTGCTTTTAAGATTCGATCTATATCCTAAAAAAAAGTAGGGAAAAACGGGTGTTTTTTGGATATAGCAAATATCCTTAACCCATCGAATCAAGGTCTCCGAGTATAAGTAATATTAAGCAAAAACATGCAAAAACGGCCAGTTTGGAGATTCAAACTCTATCTTAAAATAGGCTTGAAAAACTTCAGAGGGAGGAAAATAAACCGTTTTTCAAACAAGCAAGTTTTTGCTCTCGAATCTAAGTAATATTAACCAAAACCTGGAAAAACGGCTGATTTTAAAGTTTGATCCATTTCCTAAAAAGATTTAAAAACGGGGAGTTTTTTGGATAATACAAATATCTTCAAATTATTAAATTAAGGTCTCCGAGGAAAGTAATATTAAGCAAAAACATGCAAAAACGGCCAGTTTTAAGATTCAATCGATTTCTTTAAAAAGGCTTGAAAAAAGTGAGTTTTGGGAAAGTAAACCGTTTTTCAAACTTGGCAATTATTGCTCTTGAATTTAGGTAGTATTAACCTAAACCTGGAAACCGGCTGATTTTCAGGTTTGATCCATTTCCTAAATAAAATTGAAAACGGGAGTTTTTTGGATAATACAAATATCTTCATACTTAAAAAATTAAGGTCTTCGATTATAAGTAATATTAAGCAAAAACATGGAAAAATGGCCTGTTTGGAGATTCTAGCTATTTCTTCAAAAAGCCCCCAAAAAACGTCAGTTTGGGAAAATAAACCGTTTTTTAAACTTATCAGGTTATTGCTCTCGAATCTAAGTAATATTAATCAAAACCTGGAAAAACGGCCGTTTTTAAGATTTGATCTATTTCCTAGAAAAAAAGGGAAAAACGGGTGTTTTTTGGATAATGCAAATATCCTCAACTCATCGAATGAAGGTCTCCGAGTATAAGTATTATTAAGCAAAAACATGCAAAAACAGCCAGTTTTGAAATTCGAGCGATTTCTTTAAAAAGGCTTGAAAAACGTCAGTTTTGGGAAAATAAACCGTTTTTCAAACTTACCAAGTTATTGCTCTCGAATCTAAGTAATATTAACCAAAACCTGGAAAAACAGCCGTTTTTAACGTTTGATCTATTCCTAAAAAAGAAGGGAAAATCGGGTGTTTTTTGGATAATGCAAATATCCTTAACATATCGAATCAAGGTCTCCGATTATAAGTAATATTAAGCAAAAACATGCAAAAAACGGCCAGTTTTAAGCTTCGAGCTATTTCTTAAAAAAAGGGCGGGAAAAACGTAAGATTTGGGAAAATAAACCGTTTTTCAAACAAGCAAGTTATTGCTCTCGAATCTAAGTAATATTAGCCAAAACCTTGGAAAACGGCAGATTTTAACGTTTGATCCATTTCCTAAAAAATTGAAAAAAGGGAGTTTTTTGGATAATACAAATATCTTCAACTTATTAAATTAAGGTCTCCGAGGAAAGTAATATTAAGCAAAAACATGCAAAAACAGCGAGTTTTAAGATTCGATCGATTTCTTTAAAAACGCTTGAAAAACGTGAGTTTTGGGAAAGTAAACCGTTTTTCAAACTTAGCAATTATTGCTCTCGAATTTAAGTAGTATTAACCTAAACCTGGAAACCGGCTGATTTTCAGGTTTGATCCATTTCCTAAATAAAATTGAAAACGGGAGTTTTTTGGATAATACAAATATCTTCATACTTAAAAAATTAAGGTCTCCGATTATAAGTAATATTAAGCAAAAACATGGAAAAATGGCCTGTTTGGAGATTCGAGCTATTTCTTTTAAAAGGCTTGAAAAATGTCAGTTTTGGGAAAATAAACCGTTTTTCAAACTTACCAAGTTATTGCTCTCGAATCTAAGTAATATTAATCAAAACCTGGAAAAACGGCCGTTTTTAAGATTTGATCTATTTCCTAAAAAATAGGGAAAAACGGGTGTTTTTAGGATAATGCAAATATCCATAACTCATCGAATCAAGGTCTCCGAGTATAAGTATTATTTAGCAAAAACATGCAAAAACGGCCAGTTTTGAAATTCGAGCGATTTCTTTAAAAAGGCTTGAAAAACGTCAGTTTTGGGAAAATAAACCGTTTTTCAAACTTACCAAGTTATTGCTCTCGAATCTAAGTAATATTAACCAAAACCTTGAAAAACAGCCGTTTTTAACGTTTGATCTATTTCCTAAAAGAGAAGGGAAAATCGGGTGTTTTTTGGATAATGCAAATATCCTTAACATATCGAATCAAGGTCTCCGAGTATAAGTAATATTAAGCAAAAACATGCAAAAAACGGCCAGTTTTAAGATTCGAGCTATTCTTAAAAAAGGCTGGAAAAACGTAAGATTTGGGAAAATAAACCGTTTTTCAAACAAGCAAGTTATTGCTCTCGAATCTAAGTAATATTAACCAAAACCTTGAAAAACGGCAGATTTTAAGGTTTGATCCATTTCCTAAAAAGATTGAAAAACGGGAGTTTTTTTGGATGTAACAAATATCTTCAAATTATTAAATTAAGGTCTCCGAGGAAAGTAATATTAAGCAAAAACATGCAAAAACGGCCAGTTTTAAGATTCAATCGATTTCTTTAAAAAGGCTTGAAAAACGTGTGTTTTGGCAAAGTAAACCGTTTTTCAAACTTAGCAAGTTATTTCTCTCGAATCTAAGTAATATTAACCAAAACCTGGAAAAACGGCTGTTTTTAAGATTTGATCTATTTCCTAAAAATGTAGGGAAAAACGGGTGTTTTTTGGATATAGGAAATATCCTTAACCCATCGAATCAAGGTCTCCGAGTATAAGTAATATAGCAAAAACATGCAAAAACGGCCAGTTTTGAGATTCACACTCTATCCTAAAAATAGGCTTGAAAAACTTCAGAGGAAGGAAAATAAACCGTTTTTCAAACAAGCAAGTTATTGCTAACGAATCTAAGTAATATTAACCAAAACCTGGAAAAACGACTGATTTTAAAGTTTGATCCATTTCCTAAAAAGATTAAAAAACGGGAGTTTTTTTGAAAATATCAATATCTTCAACTTATCAAATTAAGGTCTCCGAGGAAAGTAATATTAAGCAAAAACATGCAAAAATGGCCAGGTTTAAGATCCGATCGATTTCTTAGAAAAAGCTAGAAAAACGTCAGCTTTTAGAAAATAAACCGTTTTTCAAACTTAGCAAGTTATTGCAAAAGAATCTAAGTAATATTAACCAAAACCTGAAAAAACACATGATTTTAAGGTTTGATCCATTTCCTAAAAAAGATTAAAAACGTGAGTTTTTTGGAAAATACAAATATCTTCATACTTATCAAATTAAGGTCTCCGATTATAAGTAATATTAAGCAAAAACATGGAAAAATGGCCTGTTTGGAGATTCGAGCTATTTCTTCAAAAAGCCTTATAAAACGTCAGTTTTGGGAAAATAAACCGTTTTTTAAACTTAGCAGGTTATTGCTCTCGAATCTAAGTAATATTAATCAAAACCTGGAAAAACGGCCGTTTTTAAGATTTGATCTATTTCCTAAAAAAAAAGGGAAAAACGGGTGTTTTTTGGATAATGCAAATATCCTTAACTCATCGAATCAAGGTCTCCGAGTATAAGTATTATTAAGCAAAAACATGTTAAAACGGCCAGTTTTGAAATTCGAGCGATTTCTTTAAAAAGGCTTGAAAAACGTCAGTTTTGGGAAAATAAACCGTTTTTCAAACTTACCAAGTTATTGCTCTCGAATCTAAGTAATATTATCCAAAACCTGGAAAAACAGCCGTTTTTAACGTTTGATCCATTTCCTAAAAAAGAAGGGAAAATCGGGTGTTTTTTGGATAATGCAAATATCCTTAACATATCGAATCAAGGTCTCCGATTATAAGTAATATTAAGCAAAAACATGCAAAAACAGCCAGTTTTAAGCTTCGAGCTATTTCTTAAAAAAAGGCTGGAAAAACGTAAGATTTGGGAAAATAAACGGTTTTTCAAACAAGCAAGTTATTGCTCTCGAATCTAAGTAATATTAGCCAAAACCTAGAAAAACGGCAGATTTTAACGTTTGATCCATTTTCTAAAAAGATTGAAAAACGGGAGTTTTTTAGATAATACAAATATCTTCAACTTATTAAATTAAGGTCTCCGAGGAAAGTAATATTAAGCAAAAACATGCAAAAACGGCCAGTTTTAAGATTCGATCGATTTCTTTAAAAAGGCTTGAAAAAAGTGCGTTTTGGGAAAGTAAACCGTTTTTCAAACTTAGCAATTATTGCTCTCGAATTTAAGTAGTATTAACCTAAACCTGGAAACCGGCTGATTTTCAGGTTTGATCCATTTCCTAAATAAAATTGAAAACGGGAGTTTTTTGGATAATACAAATATCTTCATACTTAAAAAATTAAGGTCTCCGATTATAAGTAATATTAAGCAAAAACATGGAAAAATGGCCTGTTTGGAGATTCGAGCTATTTCTTCAAAAAGGCTTGAAAAATGTCAGTTTTGGAAAAATAAACCGTTTTTCAAACTCCCTAAGTTATTGCTCTCGAATCTGAGTAATATTAACCAAAACCTGGAAAAACGGCCGTTTTTAGGGTGTGATCTATTTTCTAAAAAAGAAGGGAAAAACGGGGTTTTTTTGAATAATACAAATATCTCCATACTTATCAAATTAAGGTCTCCGATTATAAGTAATATTAAGCAAAAACATGGAAAAATGGCATGTTTGGAGATTCGAGCTATTTCTTAAAAAAAGGCGGGAAAAACGTAAGATTTGGGAAAATAAACCGTTTTTCAAACAAGCAAGTTATTGCTCTCGAATCTAAGTAATATTAACCAAAACCTTGAAAAACGGCAGATTTTAAGGTTTGATCCATTTCCTAAAAAGATTGAAAAACGGGAGTTTTTTGGATGTAACAAATATCTTCAAATTATTAAATTAAGGTCTCCGAGGAAAGTAATATTAAGCAAAAACATGCAAAAACGGCCAGTTTTAAGATTCAATCGATTTCTTTAAAAAGGCTTGAAAAACGTGTGTTTTGGCAAAGTAAACCGTTTTTCAAACTTAGCAAGTTATTTCTCTCGAATCTAAGTAATATTAACCAAAACCTGGAAAAACGGCTGATTTTAAAGTTTGATCCATTTCCTAAAACGATTAAAAAACGGGAGTTTTTTGGATAATACAAATATCTTCAACTTATCAAATTAAGGTCTCCGAGGAAAGGCATATTAAGCAAAAACATGCAAAAATGGCCAGGTTTAAGATTCGATCGATTTCTTATAAAAAGCTAGAAAAACGTCAGCTTTTAGAAAATAAACCGTTTTTCAAACTTAGCAAGTTATTGCAAAAGAATTTAAGTAATATTAACCAAAACCTGGAAAAACACATGATTTTAAGGTTTGATCCATTTCCTAAAAAAGATTAAAAACGTGAGTTTTTTGGATAATACAAATATCTTTATACTTATCAAATTAAGGTCTCCGATTATAAGTAATATTAAGCAAAAACATGGAAAAATGGCATGTTTGGAGATTCGAGCTATTTCCTCAAAAAACCTTGAAAAACGTCAGTTTTGGGAAAATAAACCGTTTTTTAAACTTAGCAAGTTATTTCTCTCGAATCTAAGTAATATTAACCAAAACCTGGAAAAACGGCTGCTTTTAAGATTCGATCTATATCCTAAAAAAAAGTAGGGAAAAACGGGTGTTTTTTGGATATAGCAAATATCCTTAACCCATCGAATCAAGGTCTCCGAGTATAAGTAATATTAAGCAAAAACATGCAAAAACGGCCAGTTTGGAGATTCAAACTCTATCTTAAAATAGGCTTGAAAAACTTCAGAGGGAGGAAAATAAACCGTTTTTCAAACAAGCAAGTTTTTGCTCTCGAATCTAAGTAATATTAACCAAAACCTGGAAAAACGGCTGATTTTAAAGTTTGATCCATTTCCTAAAAAGATTTAAAAACGGGAGTTTTTTGGATAATACAAATATCTTCAAATTATTAAATTAAGGTCTCCGAGGAAAGTAATATTAAGCAAAAACATGCAAAAACGGCCAGTTTTAAGATTCAATCGATTTCTTTAAAAAGGCTTGAAAAAAGTGAGTTTTGGGAAAGTAAACCGTTTTTCAAACTTGGCAATTATTGCTCTTGAATTTAAGTAGTATTAACCTAAACCTGGAAACCGGCTGATTTTCAGGTTTGATCCATTTCCTAAATAAAATTGAAAACGGGAGTTTTTTGGATAATACAAATATCTTCATACTTAAAAAATTAAGGTCTTCGATTATAAGTAATATTAAGCAAAAACATGGAAAAATGGCCTGTTTGGAGATTCTAGCTATTTCTTCAAAAAGCCCCCAAAAAACGTTAGTTTTGGGAAAATAAACCGTTTTTTAAACTTATCAGGTTATTGCTCTCGAATCTAAGTAATATTAATCAAAACCTGGAAAAACGGCCGTTTTTAAGATTTGATCTATTTCCTAGAAAAAAAGGGAAAAACGGGTGTTTTTTGGATAATGCAAATATCCTTAACTCATCGAATGAAGGTCTCCGAGTATAAGTATTATTAAGCAAAAACATGCAAAAACAGCCAGTTTTGAAATTCGAGCGATTTCTTTAAAAAGGCTTGAAAAACGTCAGTTTTGGGAAAATAAACCGTTTTTCAAACTTACCAAGTTATTGCTCTCGAATCTAAGTAATATTAACCAAAACCTGGAAAAACAGCCGTTTTTAACGTTTGATCTATTTCCTAAAAAAGAAGGGAAAATCGGGTGTTTTTTGGATAATGCAAATATCCTTAACATATCGAATCAAGGTCTCCGATTATAAGTAATATTAAGCAAAAACATGCAAAAACGGCCAGTTTTAAGCTTCGAGCTATTTCTTAAAAAAAGGCGGGAAAAACGTAAGATTTGGGAAAATAAACCGTTTTTCAAACAAGCAAGTTATTGCTCTCGAATCTAAGTAATATTAGCCAAAACCTTGGAAAACGGCAGATTTTAACGTTTGATCCATTTCCTAAAAAAATTGAAAAAAGGGAGTTTTTTGGATAATACAAATATCTTCAACTTATTAAATTATAGTCTCCGAGGAAAGTAATATTAAGCAAAAACATGCAAAAACGGCCAGTTTTAAGATTCGATCGATTTCTTTAAAAAGGCTTGAAAAACGTGAGTTTTGGGAAAGTAAACCGTTTTTCAAACTTAGCAATTATTGCTCTCGAATTTAAGTAGTATTAACCTAAACCTAGAAACCGGCTGATTTTCAGGTTTGATCCATTTCCTAAATAAAATTGAAAACGGGAGTTTTTTGGATAATACAAATATCTTCATACTTAAAAAATTAAGGTCTCCGATTATAAGTAATATTAAGCAAAAACATGGAAAAATGGCCTGTTTGGAGATTCGAGCTATTTCTTTAAAAAGGCTTGAAAAATGTCAGTTTTGGAAAAATAAACCGTTTTTCAAACTTACCAAGTTATTGCTCTCGAATCTAAGTAATATTAATCAAAACCTGGAAAAACGGCCGTTTTTAAGATTTGATCTATTTCCTAAAAAAAAGGGAAAAACGGGTGTTTTTTGGATAATGCAAATATCCATAACTCATCGAATTAAGGTCTCCGAGTATAAGTAATATTAAGCAAAAACATGGAAAAATGGCCTGTTTGGAGATTCGAGCTATTTCTTCAAAAAGGCTTGAAAAATGTCAGTTTTGGAAAAATAAACCGTTTTTCAAACTCCCTAAGTTATTGCTCTCGAATCTGAGTAATATTAACCAAAACCTGGAAAAACGGCCGTTTTTAGGGTGTGATCTATTTTCTAAAAAAGAAGGGAAAAACGGGAGTTTTTTGAATAATACAAATATCTCCATACTTATCAAATTTAGGTCTCCGATTATAAGTAATATTAAGCAAAAACATGGAAAAATGGCATGTTTGGAGATTCGAGCTATTTCCTCAAAAAACCTTGAAAAACGTCAGTTTTGGGAAAATAAACCGTTTTTTAAACTTAGCTAGTTATTTCTCTCGAATCTAAGTAATATTAACCAAAACCTGGAAAAACGGCTGCTTTTAAGATTCGATCTATTTCCTAAAAAAAAGTAGGGAAAAACGGGTGTTTTTTGGATATAGCAAATATCCTTAACCCATCGAATCAAGGTCTCCGAGTATAAGTAATATTAAGCAAAAACATGCAAAAACGGCCAGTTTGGAGATTCAAACTCTATCTTAAAATAGGCTTGAAAAACTTCAGAGGGAGGAAAATAAACCGTTTTTCAAACAAGCAAGTTTTTGTTCTCGAATCTAAGTAATATTAACCAAAACCTGGAAAAACGGCTGATTTTAAAGTTTGATCCATTTCCTAAAAAGATTTAAAAACGGGAGTTTTTTGGATAATACAAATATCTTCAACTTATCAAATTAAGGTCTCCGAGGAAAGTAATATTAAGCAAAAACATGCAAAAATGGCCAGGTTTAAGATTCGATCGATTTCTTAAAAAAAAGCTATAAAAACGTCAGCTTTTAGAAAATAAACCGTTTTTCAAACTTAGCAAGTTATTGCAAAAGAATCTAAGTAATATTAACCAAAACCTGGAAAAACACATGATTTTAAGGTTTGATCCATTTCCTAAAAAAGATTAAAAACGTGAGTTTTTTGGAAAATACAAATATCTTCATACTTATCAAATTAAGGTCTCCGATTATAAGTAATATTAAGCAAAAACATGGAAAAATGGCCTGTTTGGAGATTCGAGCTATTTCTTCAAAAAGCCTTAAAAAACGTCAGTTTTGGGAAAATAAACCGTTTTTTAAACTTAGCAGGTTATTGCTCTCGAATCTAAGTAATATTAATCAAAACCTGGAAAAACGGCCGTTTTTAAGATTTGATCTATTTCCTAAAAAAAAAGGGAAAAACGGGTGTTTTTTGGATAATGCAAATATCCTTAACTCATCGAATCAAGGTCTCCGAGTATAAGTATTATTAAGCAAAAACATGCTAAAACGGCCAGTTTTGAAATTCGAGCGATTTCTTTAAAAAGGCTTGAAAAACGTCAGTTTTGGGAAAATAAACCGTTTTTCAAACTTACCAAGTTATTGCTCTCGAATCTAAGTAATATTAACCAAAACCTGGTAAAACAGCCGTTTTTAACGTTTGATCTATTTCCTAAAAAAGAAGGGAAAATCGGGTGTTTTTTGGATAAAGCAAATATCCTTAACTCATCGAATGAAGGTCTCCGAGTATAAGTATTATTAAGCAAAAACATGCAAAAACAGCCAGTTTTGAAATTCGAGCGATTTCTTTAAAAAGGCTTGAAAAACGTCAGTTTTGGGAAAATAAACCGTTTTTCAAACTTACCAAGTTATTGCTCTCGAATCTAAGTAATATTAACCAAAACCTGGAAAAACAGCCGTTTTTAACGTTTGATCTATTTCCTAAAAAAGAAGGGAAAATCGGGTGTTTTTTGGATAATGCAAATATCCTTAACATATCGAATCAAGGTTTCCGATTATAAGTAATATTAAGCAAAAACATGTAAAAACGGCCAGTTTTAAGCTTCGAGCTATTTCTTAAAAAAGGCGGGAAAAACGTAAGATTTGGGAAAATAAACCGTTTTTCAAACAAGCAAGTTATTGCTCTCGAATCTAAGTAATATTAGCCAAAACCTTGGAAAACGGCAGATTTTAACGTTTGATCCATTTCCTAAAAAAATTGTAAAAAGGGAGTTTTTTGGATAATACAAATATCTTCAACTTATTAAATTAAGGTCTCCGAGGAAAGTAATATTAAGCAAAAACATGCAAAAACGGCCAGTTTTAAGATTCGATCGATTTCTTTAAAAAGGCTTGAAAAACGTGAGTTTTGGGAAAGTAAACCGTTTTTCAAACTTAGCAATTATTGCTCTCGAATTTAAGTAGTATTAACCTAAACCTGGAAACCGGCTGATTTTCAGGTTTGATCCATTTCCTAAATAAAATTAAAAACGGGAGTTTTTTGGATAATACAAATATCTTCATACTTAAAAAATTAAGGTCTCCGATTATAAGTAATATTAAGCAAAAACATGGAAAAATGGCCTGTTTGGAGATTCGAGCTATTTCTTTAAAAAGGCTTGAAAATTGTCAGTTTTGGGAAAATAAACCGTTTTTCAAACTTACCAAGTTATTGCTCTCGAATCTAAGTAATATTAATCAAAACCTGGAAAAACGGCCGTTTTTAAGATTTGATCTATTTCCTAAAAAAAAGGGAAAAACCGGTGTTTTTTGGATAATGCAAATATCCATAACTCATCGAATCAAGGTCTCCGAGTATAAGTATTATTTAGCAAAAACATGCAAAAACGGCCAGTTTTGAAATTCGAGCGATTTCTTTAAAAAGGCTTGAAAAACGTCAGTTTTGGGAAAATAAACCGTTTTTCAAACTTACCAAGTTATTGCTCTCGAATCTAAGTAATATTAACCAAAACCTTGAAAAACAGCCGTTTTTAACGTTTGATCTATTTCCTAAAAGAGAAGGGAAAATCGGGTGTTTTTTGGATAATGCAAATATCCTTAACATATCGAATCAAGGTCTCCGAGTATAAGTAATATTGAGCAAAAACATGCAAAAACGGCCAGTTTTAAGATTCGAGCTATTTCTTAAAAAAAGGCTGGAAAAACGTAAGATTTGGGAAAATAAACCGTTTTTCAAACAAGCAAGTTATTGCTCTCGAATCTAAGTAATATTAACCAAAACCTTGAGAAACGGCAGATTTTGAGGTTTGATCCATTCCCTAAAAAGATTGAAAAACGGGAGTTTTTTGGATAATACAAATATCTTCAAATTATTAAATTAAGGTCTCCGAGGAAAGTAATATTAAGCAAAAACATGCAAAAACGGCCAGTTTTAAGATTCAATCGATTTCTTTAAAAAGGCTTGAAAAACGTGTGTTTTGGCAAAGTAAACCGTTTTTCAAACTTAGCAAGTTATTTCTCTCGAATCTAAGTAATATTAACCAAAACCTGGAAAAACGGCTGTTTTTTAAGATTTGATCTATTTCCTAAAAATGTAGGGAAAAACGGGTGTTTTTTGGATATAGGAAATATCCTTAACCCATCGAATCAAGGTCTCCGAGTATAAGTAATATAGCAAAAACATGCAAAAACGGCCAGTTTTGAGATTCACACTCTATCCTAAAAATAGGCTTGAAAAACTTCAGAGGAAGGAAAATAAACCGTTTTTCAAACAAGCAAGTTATTGCTAACGAATCTAAGTAATATTAACCAAAACCTGGAAAAACGGCTGATTTTAAAGTTTGATCCATTTCTTAAAAAGATTAAAAAACGGGAGTTTTTTGGAAAATATCAATATCTTCAACTTATCAAATTAAGGTCTCCGAGGAAAGTAATATTAAGCAAAAACATGCAAAAATGGCCAGGTTTAAGATCCGATCGATTTCTTAGAAAAAGCTAGAAAAACGTCAGCTTTTAGAAAATAAACCGTTTTTCAAACTTAGCAAGTTATTGCAAAAGAATCTAAGTAATATTAACCAAAACCTGGAAAAACACATGATTTTAAGGTTTGATCCATTTCCTAAAAAAGATTAAAAACGTGAGTTTTTTGGAAAATACAAATATCTTCATACTTATCAAATTAAGGTCTCCGATTATAAGTAATATTAAGCAAAAACATGGAAAAATGGCCTGTTTGGAGATTCGAGCTATTTCTTCAAAAAGCCTTAAAAAACGTCAGTTTTGGGAAAATAAACCGTTTTTTAAACTTAGCAGGTTATTGCTCTCGAATCTAAGTAATATTAATCAAAACCTGGAAAAACGGCCGTTTTTAAGATTTGATCTATTTCCTAAAAAAAACGGAAAAACGGGTGTTTTTTGGATAATGCAAATATCCTTAACTCATCGAATCAAGGTCTCCGAGTATAAGTATTATTAAGCAAAAACATGCTAAAACGGCCAGTTTTGAAATTCGAGCGATTTCTTTAAAAAGGCTTGAAAAACGTCAGTTTTGGGAAAATAAACCGTTTTTCAAACTTACCAAGTTATTGCTCTCGAATCTAAGTAATATTAACCAAAACCTGGTAAAACAGCCGTTTTTAACGTTTGATCTATTTCCTAAAAAAGAAGGGAAAATCGGGTGTTTTTTGGATAATGCAAATATCCTTAACATATCGAATCAAGGTCTCCGATTATTAGTAATATTAAGCAAAAACATGCAAAAACGGCCAGTTTTAAGCTTCAAGCTATTTCTTAAAAAAAGGCTGGAAAAACGTAAGATTTGGGAAAATAAACGGTTTTTCAAACAAGCAAGTTATTGCTCTCGAATTTAAGTAATATTAGCCAAAACCTAGAAAAACGGCAGATTTTAACGTTTGATCCATTTCCTAAAAAGATTGAAAAACGGGAGTTTTTTGGATAATACAAATATCTTCAACTTATTAAATTAAGGTCTCCGAGGAAAGTAATATTAAGCAAAAACATGCAAAAACGGCCAGTTTTAAGATTCGATCGATTTCTTTAAAAAGGCTTGAAAAACGTGAGTTTTGGGAAAGTAAACCGTTTTTCAAACTTAGCAATTATTGCTCTCGAATTTAAGTAGTATTAACCTAAACCTGGAAACCGGCTGATTTTCAGGTTTGATCCATTTCCTAAATAAAATTAAAAACGGGAGTTTTTTGGATAATACAAATATCTTCATACTTAAAAAATTAAGGTCTCCGATTATAAGTAATATTAAGCAAAAACATGGAAAAATGGCCTGTTTGGAGATTCGAGCTATTTCTTCAAAAAGGCTTGAAAAATGTCAGTTTTGGAAAAATAAACCGTTTTTCAAACTCCCTAAGTTATTGCTCTCGAATCTGAGTAATATTAACCAAAACCTGGAAAAACGGCCGTTTTTAGGGTGTGATCTATTTTCTAAAAAAGAAGGGAAAAACGGGAGTTTTTTGAATAATACAAATATCTCCATACTTATCAAATTAAGGTCTCCGATTATAAGTAATATTAAGCAAAAACATGGAAAAATGGCATGTTTGGAGATTCGAGCTATTTCCTCAAAAAACCTTGAAAAACGTCAGTTTTGGGAAAATAAACCGTTTTTTAAACTTAGCAAGTTATTTCTCTCGAATCTAAGTAATATTAACCAAAACCTGGAAAAACGGCTGCTTTTAAGATTCGATCTATTTCCTAAAAAAAAGTAGGGAAAAACGGGTGTTTTTTGGATATAGCAAATATCCTTAACCCATCGAATCAAGGTCTCCGAGTATAAGTAATATTAAGCAAAAACATGCAAAAACGGCCAGTTTTGAGATTCAAACTCTATCTTAAAATAGGCTTGAAAAACTTCAGAGGGAGGAAAATAAACCGTTTTTCAAACAAGCAAGTTTTTGCTCTCGAATCTAAGTAATATTAACCAAAACCTGGAAAAACGGCTGATTTTAAAGTTTGATCCATTTCCTAAAAAGATTTAAAAACGGGAGTTTTTTGGATAATACAAATATCTTCAACTTATCAAATTAAGGTCTCCGAGGAAAGTAATATTAAGCAAAAACATGCAAAAATGGCCAGGTTTAAGATTCGATCGATTTCTTAAAAAAAGCTAGAAAAACGTCAGCTTTTAGAAAATAAACCGTTTTTCAAACTTATCAAGTTATTGCAAAAGAATCTAAGTAATATTAACCAAAACCTGGAAAAACACATGATTTTAAGGTTTGATCCATTTCCTAAAAAAGATTAAATACGTGAGTTTTTTGGATAATACAAATATCTTTATACTTATCAAATTAAGGTCTCCGATTATAAGTAATATTAAGCAAAAACATGAAAAAATGGCCTGTTTGGAGATTCGAGCTATTTCTTCAAAAAGCCTTAAAAAACGTCAGTTTTGGGAAAATAAACCGTTTTTTAAACTTAGCAGGTTATTGCTCTCGAATCTAAGTAATATTAATCAAAACCTGGAAAAAAGGCCGTTTTTAAGATTTGATCTATTTCCTAGAAAAAAAGAGAAAAACGGTTTTTTTTTGGATAATGCAAATATCCTTAACTCATCGAATGAAGGTCTCCGAGTATAAGTATTATTAAGCAAAAACATGCAAAAACAGCCAGTTTTGAAATTCGAGCGATTTCTTTAAAAAGGCTTGAAAAACGTCAGTTTTGGGAAAATAAACCGTTTTTCAAACTTACCAAGTTATTGCTCTCGAATCTAAGTAATATTAACCAAAACCTGGAAAAACAGCCGTTTTTAACGTTTGATATATTTCCTAAAAAAGAAGGGAAAATCGGGTGTTTTTTGGATAATGCAAATATCCTTAACATATCGAATCAAGGTCTCCGATTATAAGTAATATTAAGCAAAAACATGCAAAAACGGCCAGTTTTAAGCTTCGAGCTATTTCTAAAAAAAGGCGGGAAAAACGTAAGATTTGGGAAAATAAACCGTTTTTCAAACAAGCAAGTTATTGCTCTCGAATCTAAGTAATATTAGCCAAAACCTTGGTAAACGGCAGATTTTAACGTTTGATCCATTTCCTAAAAAAATTGAAAAAAGGGAGTTTTTTGGATAATACAAATATCTTCAACTTATTAAATTAAGGTCTCCGAGGAAAGTAATATTAAGCAAAAACATGCAAAAACGGCCAGTTTTAAGATTCGATCGATTTCTTTAAAAAGGCTTGAAAAACGTGAGTTTTGGGAAAGTAAACCGTTTTTCAAACTTAGCAATTATTGCTCTCGAATTTAAGTAGTATTAACCTAAACCTGGAAACCGGCTGATTTTCAGGTTTGATCCCTTTCCTAAATAAAATTGAAAACGGGAGTTATTTGGATAATACAAATATCTTCATACTTAAAAAATTAAGGTCTCCGAGGAAAGTAATATTAAGCAAAAACATGCAAAAATGGCCAGGTTTAAGATCTGATCGATTTCTTAGAAAAAGCTAGAAAAACGTCAGCTTTTAGAAAAAAAACCGTTTTTCAAACTTAGCAAGTTATTGCAAAAGAATCTAAGTAATATTAACCAAAACCTGAAAAAACACATGATTTTAAGGTTTGATCCATTTCCTAAAAAAGATTAAAAACGTGAGTTTTTTGGATAATACAAATATCTTTATACTTATCAAATTAAGGTCTCCGATTATAAGTAATATTAAGCAAAAACATGGAAAAATGGCCTGTTTGGAGATTCGAGCTATTTCTTCAAAAAGGCTTTAAAAATGTCAGTTTTGGAAAAATAAACCGTTTTTCAAACTCCCTAAGTTATTGCTCTCGAATCTGAGTAATATTAACCAAAACCTGGAAAAACAGCCGTTTTTAACGTTTGATCTATTTCCTAAAAAAGAAGGGAAAATCGGGTGTTTTTTGGATAATGCAAATATCCTTAACATATCGAATCAAGGTCTTCGATTATAAGTAATATTAAGCAAAAACATGCAAAAACGGCCAGTTTTAAGCTTCGAGCTATTTCTTAAAAAAAGGCTGGAAAAACGTAAGATTTGGGAAAATAAAGGTTTTTCAAACAAGCAAGTTATTGCTCTCGAATCTAAGTAATATTAGCCAAAACCTAGAAAAACGGCAGATTTTAACGTTTGATCCATTTTCTAAAAAGATTGAAAAACGGGAGTTTTTTGGATAATACAAATATCTTCAACTTATTAAATTAAGGTTTTCGAGGAAAGTAATATTAAGCAAAAACATGCAAAAACGGCCAGTTTTAAGATTCGATCGATTTCTTTAAAAAGGCTTGAAAAAAGTGAGTTTTGGGAAAGTAAACCGTTTTTCAAACTTAACAATTATTGCTCTCGAATTTAAGTAGTATTAACCTAAACCTGGAAACCGGCTGATTTTCAGGTTTGATCCATTTCCTAAATAAAATTGAAAACGGGAGTTTTTTGGATAATACAAATATCGTCATACTTAAAAAATTAAGGTCTCCGATTATAAGTAATATTAAGCAAAAACATGGAAAAATGGCCTGTTTGGAGATTCGAGCTATTTCTTCAAAAAGGCTTTAAAAATGTCAGTTTTGGAAAAATAAACCGTTTTTCAAACTCCCTAAGTTATTGCTCTCGAATCTGAGTAATATTAACCAAAACCTGGAAAAACGGCCGTTTTTAGGGTGTGATCTATTTTCTAAAAAAGAAGGGAAAAACGGGAGTTTTTTGAATAATACAAATATCTCCATACTTATCAAATTAAGGTCTCCGATTATAAGTAATATTAAGCAAAAACATGGAAAAATGGCATGTTTGGAGATTCGAGCTATTTCTTCAAAAAACCTTGAAAAACGTCAGTTTTGGGAAAATAAACCGTTTTTTAAACTTAGCAGGTTATTGCTCTCGAATCTAAGTAATATTAATCAAAACCTGGAAAAACGGCCGTTTTTAAGATTTGATGTATTTTTTAGAAAAAAAGGGAAAAACGGGTGTTTTTTGGATAATGCAAATATCCTTAACTCATCGAATGAAGGTCTCCGAGTATAAGTATTATTAAGCAAAAACATGCAAAAACAGCCAGTTTTGAAATTCGAGCGATTTCTTTAAAAAGGCTTGAAAAACGTCAGTTTTGGGAAAATAAACCGTTTTTCAAACTTACCAAGTTATTGCTCTCGAATCTAAGTAATATTAACCAAAACCTGGAAAAACAGCCGTTTTTAACGTTTAATCTATTTCCTAAAAAAGAAGGGAAAATCGGGTGTTTTTTGGATAATGCAAATATCCTTAACATATCGAATCAAGGTCTCCGATTATAAGTAATATTAGGCAAAAACATGCAAAAACGGCCAGTTTTAAGCTTCGAGCTATTTCTTAAAAAAAGGCTGGAAAAACGTAAGATTTGGGAAAATAAACGGTTTTTCAAACAAGCAAGTTATTGCTCTCGAATCTAAGTAATATTAGCCAAAACCTAGAAAAACGGCCTATTTTAACGTTTGATCCATTTCCTAAAAAGATTGAAAAACGGGAGTTTTTTGGATAATATAAATATCTTCAACTTATTAAATTAAGGTCTCCGAGGAAAGTAATATTAAGCAAAAACATGCAAAAACGGCCAGTTTTAAGATTCGATCGATTTCTTTAAAAAGGCTTGAAAAAAGTGAGTTTTGGGAAAGTAAACCGTTTTTCAAACTTAGCAATTATTGCTCTCGAATTTAAGTAGTATTAACCTAAACCTGGAAACCGGCTGATTTTCAGGTTTGATCCATTTCCTAAAGAAAATTGAAAACGGGAGTTTTTTGGATAATACAAATATCTTCATACTTAAAAAATTAAGGTCTCCGATTATAAGTAATATTAAGCAAAAACATGGAAAAATGGCCTGTTTGGAGATTCGAGCTATTTCTTCAAAAAGGCTTTAAAAATGTCAGTTTTGGAAAAATAAACCGTTTTTCAAACTCCCTAAGTTATTGCTCTCGAATCTGAGTAATATTAACCAAAACCTGGAAAAACGGCCGTTTTTAGGGTGTGATCTATTTTCTAAAAAAGAAGGGAAAAACGGGAGTTTTTTGAATAATACAAATATCTCCATACTTATCAAATAAGGTCTCCGATTATAAGTAATATTAAGCAAAAACATGGAAAAATGGCATGTTTGGAGATTCGAGCTATTTCCTCAAAAAACCTTGAAAAACGTCAGTTTCTGGAAAATAAACCGTTTTTTAAACTTAGCAAGTTATTTCTCTCGAATCTAAGTAATATTAACCAAAAACTGGAAAAACGGCTGCTTTTAAGATTCGATCTATTTCCTAAAAAAAAGTAGGGAAAAACGGGTGTTTTTTGGATAATGCAAATATCCTTAACTCATCGAATCAAGGTCTCCGAGTATAAGTATTATTAAGCAAAAACATGCAAAAACGGCCAGTTTTGAAATTCGAGCGATTTTTTTAAAAAGGCTTGAAAAACGTCAGTTTTGGGAAAATAAACCGTTTTTCAAACTTACCAAGTTATTGCTCTCGAATCTAAGTAATATTAACCAAAACCTGGAAAAACAGCCGTTTTTAACGTTTGATCTATTTCCTAAAAAAGAAGGGGAAATCGGGTGTTTTTTGGATAATGCAAATATCCTTAACATATCGAATCAAGGTCTCCGATTATAAGTAATATTAAGCAAAAACATGCAAAAACGGCCAGTTTTAAGCTTCGAGCTATTTCTTAAAAAAAGGCGGGAAAAACGTAAGATTTGGGAAAATAAACCGTTTTTCAAACAAGCAAGTTATTGCTCTCGAATCTAAGTAATATTAGCCAAAACCTTGAAAAACGGCAGATTTTAACGTTTGATCCATTTCCTAAAAAAATTGAAAAAAGGGAGTTTTTTGGATAATACAAATATCTTCAACTTATTAAATTAAGGTCTCCGATGAAAGTAATATTAAGCAAAAACAGGCAAAAACGGCCAGTTTTAAGATTCGATCGATTTCTTTAAAAAGGCTTGAAAAACGTGAGTTTTGGGAAAGTAAACCGTTTTTCAAACTTAGCAATTATTGCTCTCGAATTTAAGTAGTATTAACCTAAACCTGGGAACCGGCTGATTTTCAGGTTTGATCCATTTCCTAAATAAAATTGAAAACGGGAGTTTTTTGGATAATACAAATATCTTCATACTTAAAAAATTAAGGTCTCCGATTATAAGTAATATTAAGCAAAAACATGGAAAAATGGCCTGTTTGGAGATTCGAGCTATTTCTTCAAAAAGGCTTGAAAAATGTCAGTTTTGGAAAAATAAACCGTTTTTCAAACTCCCTAAGTTATTGCTCTCGAATTTGAGTAATATTAACCAAAACCTGGAAAAACGGCCGTTTTTAAGGTTTGATCTATTTTCTAAAAAAGAAGGGAAAAACGGGAGTTTTTTGAATAATACAAATATCTCCATACTTATCAAATTAAGGTCTCCGATTATAAGTAATATTAAGCAAAAACATGGAAAAATGGCATGTTTGGAGATTCGAGCTATTTCCTCAAAAAACCTTGAAAAACGTCAGTTTTGGGAAAATAAACCGTTTTTTAAACTTAGCAAGTTATTTCTCTCGAATCTAAGTAATATTAACCAAAACCTGGAAAAACGGCTGCTTTTAAGATTCGATCTATTTCCTAAAAAAAAGTAGAGAAAAACGGATGTTTTTTGGATATAGCAAATATCCTTCACCCATGGAATCAAGGTCTTCGAGTATAAGTAATATTAAGCAAAAACATGCAAAAACGGCCAGTTTTGAGATTGAAACTCTATCTTAAAATAGGCTTGAAAAACTTCAGAGGGAGGAAAATAAACCGTTTTTCAAACAAGCAAGTTATTGCTCTCGAATCTAAGTAATATTAACCAAAACCTGGAAAAACGGCTGATTTTAAAGTTTGATCCATTTCCTAAAAAGATTAAAAAACTGGGGTTTTTGGAAAATACAAATATCTTCAACTTATCAAGTTAAGGTCTCTGAAGGAAAGTAATATTAAGCAAAAACATGCAAAAACGGCCAGGTTTAAGATTCGATCGATTTCTTAAAAAAAGCTAGAAAAACGTCAGCTTTTAGAAAATAAACCTTTTTTTAAACTTAGCAGGTTATTGCAAAAGAATCTATGTAATATTAACCAAAACCTGGAAAAACACATGATTTTAAGGTTTGATCCATTTCCTAAAAAAAGATTAAAAACATGAGTTTTTTGGATAATACAAATATCTTCATACTTATCAAATTAAGGTTTCCGATTATAAGTAATATTAAGCAAAAACATGGAAAAATGGCCTGTTTGGAGATTCGAGCTATTTCTTCAAAAAGCGTTAAAAAACGTCAGTTTTGGGAAAATAAACCGTTTTTTAACCCTAGCAGGTTATTGCTCTCGAATCTAAGTAATATTAACCAAAACCTGGAAAAACAGCCGTTTTTAACGTTTGATCTATTTCCTAAAAAAGAAGGGAAAATCGGGTTTTTTTGGGATAAAGCAAATATCCTTAACATATCGAATCAAGGTCTCCGAGTATAAGTAATATTAGGCAAAAACATGCAAAAACGGCCAGTTTTAAGATTTTAAGCTATTTCTTAAAAAAAGTCTGGAAAAACGTAAGATTTGGGAAAATAAACCGTGTTTCAAACGAGCAAGTTATTGCTCTCGAATCTAAGTAATATTAACAAAAACCTTGAAAAACGCAAGATTTTAAGGTTTGATCCATTTCCTAAAAAGATTGAAAAACGGGAGTTTTTGGGATAATACAAATATCTTCAACTTATTAAATTATTTTCTCCGAGGAAAGTAATATTAACCAAAAACATGCAAAAACAGCCGGTTTTAAGATTTAACCGATTTCTTTAAAAAATGCAAGAAAAACGTCAGATTTGGGAAAATAAACTGTTTTTTAAACTTAGCAAGTTATTGCTCTCGAATCTAAGTAATATTAACCAAAACCTGGAAAAACGCAAGATTTTAAGGTTTGATCCATTTTCTAAAAAGATTGAAAAACGGGAGTTTTTGGGATAATACAAATATCTTCAACTTATTAAATTATTTTCTCCGAGGAAAGTAATATTAACCAATAACATGCAAAACAGCCAGTTTTAAGATTTGATCGATTTCTTAAAAGGCTTGAAAAACGTCAGTTTTGGGAAAGTAAACCGTTTTTCAAACTTAGCAATTATTGCTCTCGAATCTAAGTAGTATTAACCTAAACCTGGAAACCGGCTGATTTTTTAGGTTTGATCCATTTTCGAAATAAAATTGAAAACGGGAGTTTTTTGGATAATACAAATATCTTCATACTTAACAAATTAAGGTCACCGATTATAAGTAATATTGAGTAAAAACATGAAAAAATGGCCTGTTTGGAGATTCGAGCTATTTCTTCAAAAAGGCTTAAAAAACATCAGTTTTTGAAAAATAAACGGTTTTTCAAAATCCCTAAGTTATTGCTCTCGAATCTAACTAATATTAACCAAGACCTGGAAAAACGGCCGTTTTTAAGGTTTGATCTATTTTCTACAAAAGAAGCGAAAAACGGGAGTTTTTTGGATAATGCAAATATCTTTATACTTATCAAATTAAAGTCTCCGAGGAAAGTAATATTAAGCAAAAACATGCAAAAACAACCGTTTTTAAGATTCAACCGATTCCTTTAAAAAATGCTAGAAAAACGTCCGATTTGGGAAAATAAACTGTTTTTTAAACTTAGCAAGTTATTGCTCTCGAATCTAAGTAATATTAACCAAAAATGGAAAAACACCTGATTTTAAGGTTTGATCCATTTCCTAAAAAAAATTGAAAAACGAGAGTTTTTTGGATAATACAAATATCCTTATACTTATCAAATTAAGGTCTCCGATTATAAGTAATATTAAGCAAAAACATGTAAAAATGGCCTGTTTGGAGATTCGAGCTTTCTCTTTAAAAAGGCTTGAAAAACGTCGGTTTTGGGAAAATATACCGTTTTTCAAACCTACCAAATTTTTGGTCTCGATTCTAAGTAATATTACCAAAACCTGGAAAAACGGCCGTTTTTTAGGTTTGATCTATTTTCTAAAAAATAAGGGAAAAACGAGAGTTTTTTTGATAATGCATGTTTCCTTAACTTATCGAATCAAGGTCTCCGCGTATAAGTAATATTAAGCAAAAAATGCAAAAACGGCCAGTTTTGAGATTCGAGCTATTTCTTAAAAAAGGCTTAAAAAACGTCAGTTTTGGGAAAATAAACCTTTTTTTAAACTTAGCAAGTTAGTGCTCTCAAATATAAGGAATATTAACCAAAACCTATGAAAAAACATGATTTTAAGGTATGATCCATTTCCTAAGAAAGATTAAAAAACGTGAGTTTTTTAGGTAATACAAATATCTTCATACTTATCAAATTAAGGTCTCCGATTATAAGTAATATTAAGCAAAAACATGGAAAAATGGCCTGTTTGGAGATTCGAGCTATTTCTTCAAAAAGCCTTGAAAAACGTCAGTTTGGGGAAAATAAACCGTTTTTCAAACTTACCAAGTTATTGCTCTCGAATCAAAGTAATATTAACCAAAACCTAGAAAAACGTCTGATTTTAAGGTTTGATCTATTTCCTAAAAAAAATTGAAAAACGGGGGTTTTTGGGATAATACATATATGTTCATACTTATCAAATTAGGGTCTCCGAATATGAGTAATATTAAGCAAAAACATGCAAAAACGGCCAGTTTTGAGATTCGATCGATTTCTTCAAAAAGGCGTGAAAAACGTCAGTTTTGGGAAAATAAACCTTTTTTCAAACTTAGCAAGTTAGTGCTCTCAAATCTAAGGAATATTAAGCAAAACCTGGAAAAACGGCTGATTTTAAGGTTTGATCCATTTCCTAAAAAAAGATTGGAAAACGGGAGTTTTTTGGATAATACAAATATCTTTATACTTATCAAATTAAGGTCTCCGATTATAAGTAATATTAAGGAAAATATGGAAAAATAGCCTGTTTGGAGATTCGAGCTATTTCTTCAAATAGGCTTGAAAAACGTCGGTTTGGGGAAAATGAACCGTTTTACAAACTTACCAAGTTATTGCTCTCAAATCTAAGTAATATTAACCAAAACCTGGAAAAACACGCGTTTGTTAGGTTTAATCTAATTCCTAAAAAAGAAGGGAAAAACGGGGGTTTTTAGATAATGCAAATTTCCTTAACTTATCGAATAAAGGTTTCCGAGTATAAGTAATCTTAAGCAAAAACATGCAAAAACGGCCAGTTTTGAGATTCGAGCTATTTCTTCAAAAAGGCTTGAAAAACGTCAGTTTGGGAAAAAAAACCGTTTTTCAAACTTAGCAAGGTATTGCTCTCGAATCTATGTAATATCAACCAAAACCTGGAAAAACGTCCGTTTTTAGTGTTTGATCTATTTCCTAAAGAAGTAGGGAAAATCGGGTGTTTTTTGGATAATGCAAATTCTATTAACTTATCGAATCAAGGTCTCCGAGTATAAGTAATATTAAGCCGAAACAGGCAGAAACGGCCAGTTTTGAGATTCGAGCTATTTCTTAAAAAAGGCTTGAAAAACGTCAGTTTTGGAAAAATAAACCGTTTTTCAAACTTAGCAAGTTATTGCTCTCGAATCTAAGTAATATTAACCAAAACCTGGAAAAATGGCTGATTTTAAGGTGTGATCCATTTCCTAAAAATGATTGAAAAACGAGAGTTTTTTGGATAATACAAATATCTTTAACTTATCAAATCAAGGTCTCCGAGGAAAGTAATATTAAGCAAAAACATTCAAACACGGCCAGTTTTAAGATTCGATCGATTTCTTAAAAAAACTAGAAAAATGTAAGATTTTGGAAAATAAACCGTTTTTCAAACTAATCAAGTTTTTGCTCTCGAATCTAAGTAATATTAACCAAAACCTGGAAAAAAAGCTGATTTTAAGGTTTGATCCATTTCCTATAAAAGATTGAAAAACAGGAGTTTTGGGATAATACAAATATCTTCATACTTATCAAATTAAGCTCTCCGATTATAAGTAATATTAAGCAAAAACATGGAAAAATGGCCTGTTTGGAGATTCGAGCTATTTCTTCAAAAAGGCTTGAAAAACGTCAGATTTGGGAAAATAAACCGTTTTTCAAACTTACCAAGTTATTGCTCTCGAATCTAAGTAATATTAACCAAAACGTGGAAAAACGGCTGATTTTAAGGTTTGATTTATTTCCTAAAAAAGATTAAAAAACGATAGTTTTTTGGATAATACAAATATCTTCAACTTATCAAATTAAGGTCTCCGAGGAAAGTAATATTAAGCAAAAACGTGCCAAAACGGCCATTTTTAAGATTCGAGCGATCTCTTTAAAAAAAAGCAAGAAAAACGTCAGATTTGGGAAAATAAACCGTTTTTCAAACTTACCAAGTTTTTGCTCTCGAATCTAAGTAATATTAACCAAAACCTGGAAAAAAAGCTGATTTTAAGGTTTGATCCATTTCCTATAAAAGATTAAAAAACGAGAGTTTTTTGGATAATACAAATATCTTCATACTTATTAAATTAAGGTCTCCGATTATAGTTAATATTAAGCAAAAACATAGAAAAATGGCCAGTCTTGAGATTCGAGATATTTCTTCAAAAAGGCTTGAAAAACGGCAGTTTTGGGTAAATATACCGTTTTTCAAACTTAGCAAGTTATTGCTCTCGAATCTAAGTAATATTAACCAAAACCTGGAAAAATAGCTGATTTTAAGGTATGATCTATTTCCTAAAAAAGATTAAAAAACGGTAGTTTTTTGGCTAATACAAATATCTTCAACTTATCAAATTAAGGTCTCCGAGGAAAGTAATATTAAGCAAAAACATGCAAAAACGGCCATTTTTAAGATTCGAGCGATCTCTTTAAAAAAAAGCAAGAAAAACATCAGATTTGGGGAAAATAAACCGTTTTTCAAACTTAGCAAGTTATTGCTCTCAAATCTAAGTAATATCAAACAAAACCTGGAAAAACGGCTGATTTTAAGGTTTGATCTATTTTCTAAAAAAGATTGAAAAACGGGAGTTTTTTGGATAATGCAAATATCTTCATACTTATCAAATTAAGGTCTCCGATTATAAGTAATATTAAGCAAAAACATGGAAAAATGGCCTGTTTGGAGATTCGAACTATTTCTTCAAAAAGGCTGGAAAAACGTCGGTTTTGAGAAAATAAACCGTTTTTCAAACTTACCAAGTTATTGCTCTCGAATCTAAGTAATATTTACCAAAACCTGGAAAAACGGCTGATTTTAAGGTTTGATCAATTTTCTAAAAAAGATTGAATAACGGGAGTTTTTTTGGATAATACAAATATCCTTATACTTATCAAATTAATGTCTCTGACTATAAGTAATATTAAGGAAAAACATGAAAAAATGGCCTGTTTGGAGATTCGAGCTATTTCTTCAAAAAGGGTGGAAAAACGTCAGTTTTGAAAAATAAACTGTTTTTCAAACCTAGCAAAAACGGCCTAAGTAATTTTAACTAAAACCTGGAAAAAGGGCTGTTTTTTGGTTTTATCTATTTCTTAAAAAAGAAGGGAAAAACGGGAGTTTTTTGGATAATGCAAATTTCATGGACTTATCGAATGAATGTTTCCGAGTATAAGTAATATTAAGCAAAAACATGCAAAAACGGCCAGTTTTGAGATTCGAGCTATTTCTTCAAAAATGCTTGAAAAACGTGAGTTTTGGAAAAATAAACCGTGTTTCAAACTTACCAAGTTATTGCTCTCGAATCTAAGTAATATTAACCAAAACCTTGAAAAACGGCAGATTTTAAGGTTTGATCCATTACCTAAAAAAAATTGAAAAAGGGGAGTTTTTTGGATAATGCAAATATCTTCATACTTATTTTATTAAGGCCTCCGGGTATAATTAATATTAAGCAAAAACATAGAAAATGCCCTGTTTTGAGATTCGAGCTAATTCTTCAAAAAGGCTTGGAAATCGTCAGATTTTGGAAAATAAACCTTTTTTCAAACTTAGCAAGTTATTGCTCTCGAATTTAAGTAATATTAAGTAAAACCTGGAAAAACGGCCGTTTTTAGGTTTGATCCATTTCCTAAAAAAGATTGAAGAACGGGAGTTTTTTGGATAATGCAAATATCTTCAACTTATCAAATTAAGGTCTCCAAGAAAAGTAATATTAAGCAAAAGAATGCAAAAACGGCCAGTTTTAAGATTCGAGCGATTTCTTCCAAAATGCTTGAAAAACGTCAGATTTGGGAAAATACACCGTTTTTTAAACTTAGCAAGTTATTGCTCTCGAATCTAAGTAATATTAACGAAACCTTGAAAAACAGCCGTTTTTAAGGTTTGAACCATTTCATAAAAAAGATTGAAAAACAGGAGGTTTTTGGATAATGCAAATATCTTCATACTTATCAAATTAAGGTCTCCAATTATAAGTAATATTAAGCAAAATATGGAAAAATGGCCTCTTTGAAGATTCGAGCTATTTCTTTAAAAAGGCCTTAAAAACGGCAGTTTTGGAAAAGTAAACCGTTTTTGAAACTTAGCAAGTTATTGCTCTCGAATGTAAGTAATATTAACCAAAACCTCGAAAAACAGCCGTTTTTAAGGTTTGATCCATTTTCTAAAAAAGAAGGAAAAAACTGGAGTTTTTTGGATAATGCAAATATGTTCAAACTTATCAAACTAATGTCTTCGATTATAAGTAATTTTAAGCAAAAACATGGAAAAACGGCCAGTTTTGAGATTTGAGCGATTTCTTCAAAAAGGCTTAAAAAACGTCAACTTTGGAGAAAAAACGTATTTCAAACTTATCACATTATTGCTCTCGAATCAAAGTAATATTAACCAAAACCTGGAAAAACAGCCGTTTTCAAGGTTTGAACCATTTCCTAAAAAAGATTGAAAAACGGGAGTTTTTTGGATAATGCAAATATCTTCATACTTATTAAATTAAGGTCTCCGATTATAATTAATATTAAGCAAAAACATAGAAAATGCCTTGTTTTAAGATTCGAGCGATTTCTTCCAAAAGGCTTGGAAATCGTCAGATTTTGGAAAATAAATGTTTTTCAAACTTAGAAAGTTACTGCTCTCGAATCTAATTAATATTATCCAAAACCTAGAAAAACGGCCGATTTTAAGGGTTTGATCCATTTCCTAAAAAAGATTGAAAAACGGGAGTTTTTTGGAAAATGCAAATATCTTCAACTTATCAAATTAAGGTCTCCAAGAGAAGTAATATTAAGCAAAAGAATGCAAAAACGGCCAGTTTTGAGATTCGAGCGATTTCTTTAAAAAGGCTTGAAAAACGTCAGATTTGGGAAAATAAATGGTTTTTTAAACTTAGCAAGTTATTGCTCTCGAATCTAAGTAATATTAATCAAAACCTGGAAAAACGGCTGATTTTAGGGTTTGATCCATTTCCTAAAAAAGAATAAAAAACGGGAGTTTTTAGGATAATGCAAATATCTTCATACTTATCAAATTAAGGTCTCCGATTATAAGTAATATTAAGAAAAACATGGAAAAATGGCCTTTTTTGAGATTCGATTGATTTCTTGAAAAAGGCTTGAAAAACGTCAGTTTAGGAAAAATATTTATGTTTTTCAAACTTTGATGGTTATTGCTCTCGAATCTAAGTTATATTAACCAAAACCTGGAAAAACAGCCGTTTTTAACGTTTGATCTATTTCCTATAAATGAAGTGAAAAACGGTAGTTTTTTGGATAATGCAAATATCCTTAACATATCGAATCAAGGTCTCCGAGTATAAGGAATATTAAGCAAAAGAATGCAAAAACGCCAAGTTTTAAGATTCGAGCGATTTCTTCCAAAAGGCTTGAAAAACGTCAGTTTTCAGAAAATAAACCGTTTTTTAAACTTAGCAAGTTATTTCTCTCGAATCTAAGTAATATTAACCAAAACCTGGAAAAACGGCTGATTTTAAGGTTTGATCCAATTCCTAAAAAAGATTGAAAAACGGGAGTTTTTCGGATAATGCAAATATCTTCAAACTTATCAAATTAAGGTCTCCGATTATAAGTTATTTTATGCAAAAACATTGCCAAACGGCCAGTTTTGAGATTTGAGCGATTTCTTCCATTAGGCTTGAAAAACGTCAGTTTTGGGAAAAAAAACCGTTTTTCAAACTGAGCAAGTTATTGCTCTCGAATCTAAGTAAAATTAAGTAAAACCTGGAAATACAGCCGTTTTTAAGGTTGATCCATTTCCTAAAAAAGAAGGATGAACGGGAGTTTTGTGGATAAAGCAAATATCTTCAACTTATCGAATCAAGGTCTCCGAGTATAAGTAATATTAAACAAAAACATGCAAAAACGGCCAGTTTTGACATTCCATCGATTTCTTCATAAGGCTTGAATAACCTCAGTTTTGGGAAAATAAACCATTTTTCAAACTAAGCAAGTTATTGCTTTCGAATCTAAGTAATATTAACGAAAACCTGGAAAAACGGCCGTTTTTAAGGTTTGATCCATTTGCTAAAAAAGATTGAAAAACGGGAGTTTTTTAAATAATGCAAATATTTTCAAACTCATCAAACTAAGGTCTCCGATTATAAGTTATATTATGCAAAAACATGGAAAAACGGCCAGTTTTGACATTAGAGCGATTTTTTGAAAAAAGGCTTGAAAAACGTCAGTTTTGGGAAAATAAACCGTTTTTCAAACTTAGCAAGTTATTGCTCTCGAATCTAAGTAATATTAACCAAAACCCTGAAAAACGGCCTTTTTCAAAGGTTGATCCAATTCCTAAAAAAGTTTGAAAAACGGGAGTTTTTTGGATAATGCAAATATGTTCAAACTTATCAAACCAAGGTCTCCGATTATAAGTAATATTATGCAAAAACATGGAAAAACGGCCAGTTTTGAGATTCGAGCGATTTCTTTAAAATAGCTTCAAAAACGTCAATTTGGGGAAAACAAACTGTTTTTCAAACTAAGCAAGTTATTGCTCTCGAATCTAAGTAATAATAAGTATAACCTGGAAAAACGGCCGTTTTAAGGTTTGCACCATTTCCTAAAAAAGGAAGGGAAAAACGGGTTTTTTGGATAATGCAAATATCTTTATCTTATCAAATTAAGGTCTCCGAGAAAGGTATTATTAAGCAAAAACATGTAAAAACGGCCAGGTTTGAAATTTCATCGATTTCTTGAAAAGAGTTGAAAAACGTCAGATTTGGGAAAATAAACCCTTTTTTAAACTTACAAGTTATTGCTTTCGAATATAAGTAATATTAACCAAAACCTGGAAAAACGGCTGATTTTAAGGTTTGATCCATTTCCTAAAAAAGTTTGAAAAACGAGAGTTTTTTGGATAATACAAATATCTTCAACTTATCAAATCAAGGTCTCCAAGGAAAGTAATATTAAGCAAAAACATGCAAAAACGGCCAGTTTTGAGATTCGAGCGATTTATAAAAAAGGCTTGAAAAACGTCAGATTTTGGAAAATAAACCGTTTTTTGAACTTAGCAAGTTATTGCTTTCGAATCTAAGTAATATTAACCAAAACCTGGAAAAACGGCTGATTTTAGGGATTGATCCATTTCCTAAAAAAGATTGAAAAACGGGAGTTTTTTGGATAATGCAAATATCTTCAACTTATCAAATTAAGGTCTCCGATTATAAGTAATATTAAGCAAAATATGGAAAAATGGCCTCTGTGAAGATTCGAGCTATTTCTTTAAAAAGGCTTAAAAAACGGCAGTTTTAGAAAAGTAAACCGTTTTTGAAACTTAGCAAGTTATTGCTCTCGAATCTAAGTAAAATTAACCAAAGCCTGGAAAAACCGCTGATTTTAAGATTTGATCCATTTCCTAAAAAAGATTGAAAAACGAGAGTTTTTTGGATAATACAAATATCTTTAACTTATCAAATTAAGGTCTCCAAGGAAAGTAATATTAAGCGAAAACATGCAAAAACGGCCAGTTTTGAGATTCGAGCGAATTCTTTAAAAAGGCTTGAAAAACGTCAGTTTAGGAAAAATATTAATGTTTTTCAAACTTACCAAGTTATTGCTCTCGAATCTCAGTAATATTAACCAAAACCTGGAAAAACAGCCTTTTTTAAGGTTTGATCCATTTCCTAAAAAAGATTGAAAAACGGGAGTTTTTTGGATAATGCAAATATCTTCAACTTATCAAATTAAGGTCTCCGATTATAAGTAATATTAAGAAAAATATGGAAAAATGGCCTCTTTGAAGATTCAAGCTATTTCTTTAAAAAGGCTTAAAAAACGGCAGTTTTAGAAAAGTAAACCGTTTTTGAAACTTAGCAAGTTATTGCTCTCGAATGTAAGTAATATTAACCAAAACCTCGAAAAACAGCCGTTCTTAAGGTTTGATCCATTTTCTAAAAAAGAAGGGAAAAACTGGAGTTTTTTGGATAATGCAAATATGTTCAAACTTATCAAACTTATGTCTTCGATTATAAGTAATTTTAAGCAAAAACATGGAAAAACGGCCAGTTTTGAGATTTGAGCGATTTCTTCAAAAAGGCTTGAAAAACGTCAATTTTGGGGAAAAAATCGTATTTCAAACTTAGCACATTATTGCTCTCGAATCAAAGTAATATTAACCAAAACCTGGAAAAACAGCCGTTTTTAAGGTTTGAACCATTTCCTAAAAAAGATTGAAAAACGGGAGTTTTTTTGGATACTGCAAATATCTTCATACTTATTAAATTGAGGTCTCCGATTATAATTAATATTAAGCAAAAACATAGAAAATGCCCTGTTTTAAGATTCGAGCGATTTCTTCCAAAAGGCTTGGAAATCGTCAGATTTTGGAAAATAAATGTTTTTCAAACTTAGAAAGTTACTGCTCTCGAATCTAATTAATATTATCCAAAACCTAGAAAAACGGCCGATTTTAAGGGTTTGATCCATTTCCTAAAAAAGATTGAAAAACGGGAGTTTTTTGGAAAATGCAAATATCTTCAACTTATCAAATTAAGGTCTCCAAGAAAAGTAATATTAAGCAAAAGAATGCAAAAACGGCCAGTTTTGAGATTCGAGCGATTTCTTTAAAAAGGCTTGAAAAACGTCAGATTTGGGAAAATAAATGGTTTTTTAAACTTAGCAAGTTCTTGCTCTCGAATCTAAGTAATATTAATCAAAACCTGGAAAAACGGCTGATTTTAGGGTTTGATCCATTTCCTAAAAAAGAATAAAAAACGGGAGTTTTTAGGATAATGCAAATATCTTCATACTTATCAAATTAAGGTCTCCGATTATAAGTAATATTAAGAAAAACATGGAAAAATGGCCTTTTTTGAGATTCGATTGATTTCTTGAAAAAGGCTTGAAAAACGTCAGTTTAGGAAAAATATTTATGTTTTTCAAACTTTGATGGTTATTGCTCTCGAATCTAAGTTATATTAACCAAAACCTGGAAAAACAGCCGTTTTTAAGGTTTGATCCATTTCCTATAAATGAAGTGAAAAACGGTAGTTTTTTGGATAATGCAAATATCCTTAACATATCGAATCAAGGTCTCCGAGTATAAGGAATATTAAGCAAAAGAATGCAAAAACGCCAAGTTTTAAGATTCGAGCGATTTCTTCCAAAAGGCTTGAAAAACGTCAGTTTTCAGAAAATAAACCGTTTTTTAAACTTAGCAAGTTATTTCTCTCGAATCTAAGTAATATTAACCAAAACCTGGAAAAACGGCTGATTTTAAGGTTTGATCCAATTCCTAAAAAAGATTGAAAAACGGGAGTTTTTCGGATAATGCAAATATCTTCAAACTTATCAAATTAAGGTCTCCGATTATAAGTAATATTATGCAAAAACATTGCCAAACGGCCAGTTTTGAGATTTGAGCGATTTCTTCCATTAGGCTTGAAAAACGTCAGTTTTGGGAAAAAAAACCGTTTTTCAAACTGAGCAAGTTATTGCTCTCGAATCTAAGTAAAATTAAGTAAAACCTGGAAATACAGCCGTTTTTAAGGTTGATCCATTTCCTAAAAAAGAAGGATGAACGGGAGTTTTGTGGATAAAGCAAATATCTTCAACTTATCGAATCAAGGTCTCCGAGTATAAGTAATATTAAGCAAAAACATGCAAAAACGGCCAGTTTTGACATTCCATCGATTTCTTCATAAGGCTTGAATAACCTCAGTTTGGGGAAAATAAACCATTTTCCAAACTAAGCCAGTTATTGCTTTCGAATCTAAGTAATATTAACGAAAACCTGGAAAAACGGCCGTTTTTAAGGTTTGATCCATTTGCTAAAAAAGATTGAAAAACGGGAGTTTTTTAAATAATGCAAATATTTTCAAACTCATCAAACTAAGGTCTCCGATTATAAGTTATATTATGCAAAAACATGGAAAAACGGCCAGTTTTGACATTAGAGCGATTTCTTGAAAAAAGGCTTGAAAAACGTCAGTTTTGGGAAAATAAACCGTTTTTCAAACTTAGCAAGTTATTGCTCTCGAATCTAAGTAATATTAACCAAAACCCTGAAAAACGGCCTTTTTCAAAGGTTGATCCAATTCCTAAAAAAGTTTGAAAAACGGGAGTTTTTTGGATAATGCAAATATGTTCAAACTTATCAAACCAAGGTCTCCGATTATAAGTAATATTATGCAAAAACATGGAAAAACGGCCAGTTTTGAGATTCGAGCGATTTCTTTAAAATAGCTTCAAAAACGTCAATTTGGGGAAAACAAACTGTTTTTCAAACTAAGCAAGTTATTGCTCTCGAATCTAAGTAATAATAAGTATAACCTGGAAAAACGGCCGTTTTAAGGTTTGCACCATTTCCTAAAAAAGGAAGGGAAAAACGGGTTTTTTGGATAATGCAAATATCTTTATCTTATCAAATTAAGGTCTCCGAGAAAGGTATTATTAAGCAAAAACATGTAAAAACGGCCAGGTTTGAAATTTCATCGATTTCTTGAAAAGAGTTGAAAAACGTCAGATTTGGGAAAATAAACCCTTTTTTAAACTTACAAGTTATTGCTTTCGAATATAAGTAATATTAACCAAAACCTGGAAAAACGGCTGATTTTAAGGTTTGATCCATTTCCTAAAAAAGTTTGAAAAACGAGAGTTTTTTGGATAATACAAATATCTTCAACTTATCAAATCAAGGTCTCCAAGGAAAGTAATATTAAGCAAAAACATGCAAAAACGGCCAGTTTTGAGATTCGAGCGATTTATAAAAAAGGCTTGAAAAACGTCAGATTTTGGAAAATAAACCGTTTTTTGAACTTAGCAAGTTATTGCTTTCGAATCTAAGTAATATTAACCAAAACCTGGAAAAACGGCTGATTTTAGGGATTGATCCATTTCCTAAAAAAGATTGAAAAACGGGAGTTTTTTGGATAATGCAAATATCTTCAACTTATCAAATTAAGGTCTCCGATTATAAGTAATATTAAGCAAAATATGGAAAAATGGCCTCTGTGAAGATTCGAGCTATTTCTTTAAAAAGGCTTAAAAAACGGCAGTTTTAGAAAAGTAAACCGTTTTTGAAACTTAGCAAGTTATTGCTCTCGAATCTAAGTAAAATTAACCAAAGCCTGGAAAAACCGCTGATTTTAAGATTTGATCCATTTCCTAAAAAAGATTGAAAAACGAGAGTTTTTTGGATAATACAAATATCTTTAACTTATCAAATTAAGGTCTCCAAGGAAAGTAATATTAAGCGAAAACATGCAAAAACGGCCAGTTTTGAGATTCGAGCGAATTCTTTAAAAAGGCTTGAAAAACGTCAGTTTAGGAAAAATATTAATGTTTTTCAAACTTACCAAGTTATTGCTCTCGAATCTCAGTAATATTAACCAAAACCTGGAAAAACAGCCTTTTTTAAGGTTTGATCCATTTCCTAAAAAAGATTGAAAAACGGGAGTTTTTTGGATAATGCAAATATCTTCAACTTATCAAATTAAGGTCTCCGATTATAAGTAATATTAAGAAAAATATGGAAAAATGGCCTCTTTGAAGATTCAAGCTATTTCTTTAAAAAGGCTTAAAAAACGGCAGTTTTAGAAAAGTAAACCGTTTTTGAAACTTAGCAAGTTATTGCTCTCGAATGTAAGTAATATTAACCAAAACCTCGAAAAACAGCCGTTCTTAAGGTTTGATCCATTTTCTAAAAAAGAAGGGAAAAACTGGAGTTTTTTGGATAATGCAAATATGTTCAAACTTATCAAACTTATGTCTTCGATTATAAGTAATTTTAAGCAAAAACATGGAAAAACGGCCAGTTTTGAGATTTGAGCGATTTCTTCAAAAAGGCTTGAAAAACGTCAATTTTGGGGAAAAAATCGTATTTCAAACTTAGCACATTATTGCTCTCGAATCAAAGTAATATTAACCAAAACCTGGAAAAACAGCCGTTTTTAAGGTTTGAACCATTTCCTAAAAAAGATTGAAAAACGGGAGTTTTTTTGGATACTGCAAATATCTTCATACTAATTAAATTGAGGTCTCCGATTATAATTAATATTAAGCAAAAACATAGAAAATGCCCTGTTTTAAGATTCGAGCGATTTCTTCCAAAAGGCTTGGAAATCGTCAGATTTTGGAAAATAAATGTTTTTCAAACTTAGAAAGTTACTGCTCTCGAATCTAATTAATATTATCCAAAACCTAGAAAAACGGCCGATTTTAAGGGTTTGATCCATTTCCTAAAAAAGATTGAAAAACGGGAGTTTTTTGGAAAATGCAAATATCTTCAACTTATCAAATTAAGGTCTCCAAGAAAAGTAATATTAAGCAAAAGAATGCAAAAACGGCCAGTTTTGAGATTCGAGCGATTTCTTTAAAAAGGCTTGAAAAACGTCAGATTTGGGAAAATAAATGGTTTTTTAAACTTAGCAAGTTCTTGCTCTCGAATCTAAGTAATATTAATCAAAACCTGGAAAAACGGCTGATTTTAGGGTTTGATCCATTTCCTAAAAAAGAATAAAAAACGGGAGTTTTTAGGATAATGCAAATATCTTCATACTTATCAAATTAAGGTCTCCGATTATAAGTAATATTAAGAAAAACATGGAAAAATGGCCTTTTTTGAGATTCGATTGATTTCTTGAAAAAGGCTTGAAAAACGTCAGTTTAGGAAAAATATTTATGTTTTTCAAACTTTGATGGTTATTGCTCTCGAATCTAAGTTATATTAACCAAAACCTGGAAAAACAGCCGTTTTTAAGGTTTGATCCATTTCCTATAAATGAAGTGAAAAACGGTAGTTTTTTGGATAATGCAAATATCCTTAACATATCGAATCAAGGTCTCCGAGTATAAGGAATATTAAGCAAAAGAATGCAAAAACGCCAAGTTTTAAGATTCGAGCGATTTCTTCCAAAAGGCTTGAAAAACGTCAGTTTTCAGAAAATAAACCGTTTTTTAAACTTAGCAAGTTATTTCTCTCGAATCTAAGTAATATTAACCAAAACCTGGAAAAACGGCTGATTTTAAGGTTTGATCCAATTCCTAAAAAAGATTGAAAAACGGGAGTTTTTCGGATAATGCAAATATCTTCAAACTTATCAAATTAAGGTCTCCGACTATAAGTAATATTATGCAAAAACATTGCCAAACGGCCAGTTTTGAGATTTGAGCGATTTCTTCCATTAGGCTTGAAAAACGTCAGTTTTGGGAAAAAAAACCGTTTTTCAAACTGAGCAAGTTATTGCTCTCGAATCTAAGTAAAATTAAGTAAAACCTGGAAATACAGCCGTTTTTAAGGTTGATCCATTTCCTAAAAAAGAAGGATGAACGGGAGTTTTGTGGATAAAGCAAATATCTTCAACTTATCGAATCAAGGTCTCCGAGTATAAGTAATATTAAGCAAAAACATGCAAAAACGGCCAGTTTTGACATTCCATCGATTTCTTCATAAGGCTTGAATAACCTCAGTTTGGGGAAAATAAACCATTTTCCAAACTAAGCCAGTTATTGCTTTCGAATCTAAGTAATATTAACGAAAACCTGGAAAAACGGCCGTTTTTAAGGTTTGATCCATTTGCTAAAAAAGATTGAAAAACGGGAGTTTTTTAAATAATGCAAATATCTTCAAACTCATCAAACTAAGGTCTCCGATTATAAGTTATATTATGCAAAAACATGGAAAAACGGCCAGTTTTGACATTAGAGCGATTTCTTGAAAAAAGGCTTGAAAAACGTCAGTTTTGGGAAAATAAACCGTTTTTCAAACTTAGCAAGTTGTTGGTCTCGAATCTAAGTAATAATAAGTATAACCTGTAAAAACGGCCGTTTTAAGGTTTGCACCATTTCCTAAAAAAGGAAGGGAAAAACGGTTTTTTTGGATAATGCAAATATCTTTAACTTATCAAATTAAGGTCTCCGAGAGAGGTATTATTAAGCAAAAACATGTAAAAACGGCCAGGTTTGAAATTCGATCGATTTCTTGAAAAGAGTTGAAAAACGTCAGATTTGGGAAAATAAACCCTTTTTTAAACTTACAAGTTATTGCTTTCGAATATAAGTAATATTAACCAAAACCTGGAAAAACGGCTGATTTTAAGGTTTGATCCATTTTCTCAAAAAGTTTGAAAAACGAGAGTTTTTTGGATAATACAAATATCTTCAACTTATCAAATCAAGGTCTCCAAGGAAAGTAATATTAAGCAAAAACATGCAAAAACGGCCAGTTTTGAGATTCGAGCGATTTCTAAAAAAGGCTTGAAAAACGTCAGATTTTGGAAAATACACCGTTTTTTAAACTTAGCAAGTTATTGCTTTCGAATGTAAGTAATATTAACCAAAACCTCGAAAAACAGCCGTTTTTAAGGTTTGATCCATTTTCTAAAAAAGAAGGGAAAAACTGGAGTTTTTTGGATAATGCAAATATGTTCAAACTTATCAAACTTATGTCTTCGATTATAAGTAATTTTAAGCAAAATATGGAAAAATGGCATCTGTGAAGATTCGAGCTATTTCTTTAAAAAGGCTTAAAAAACGGCAGTTTTAGAAAAGTAAACCGTTTTTGAAACTTAGCAAGTTATTGCTCTCGAATCTAAGTAATATTAACCAAAGCCTGGAAAAACGGCTGATTTTAAGATTTGATCCATTTCCTAAAAAAGATTGAAAAACGAGAGTTTTTTGGATTATACAAATATCTTTAACTTATCAAATCAAGGTCTCCAAGGAAAGTAATATTAAGCGAAAACATGCAAAAACGGCCAGTTTTGAGATTCGAGCGAATTCTTTAAAAAGGCTTGAAAAACGTCAGTTTAGGAAAAATATTAATGTTTTTCAAACTTACCAAGTTATTGCTCTCGAATCTCAGTAATATTAACCAAAACCTGGAAAAACAGCCTTTTTTAAGGTTTGATCCATTTCCTATAAATGAAGTGAAAAACGGTAGTTTTTTGGATAATGCAAATATCCTTAACATATCGAATCAACGTCTCCGAGTATAAGCAATATTAAGCAAAAGAATGCAAAAACAGCCAGTTTTAAGATTTGAGCGATTTCTTCCAAAAGGCTTAAAAAACGTCAGTTTTAGGAAAATAAACCGTTTTTTGAACTTAGCAAGTTATTGCTCTCGAATCTAATTAATATTAACCAAAACCTAGAAAAATGGCCGATTTTTAGGGTTTGATCCATTTCCTAAAAAAGATTGAAAAACGGGAGTTTTTTGGATAATGCAAATATCTTCATACTTATCAAATTAGGGTCTCCGATCATAAGTAATATTAGGCAAAAACATAGAAAATTGGCCTGTTTGGAGATTCGAGCGGTTTTTTCAAAAAGGCTTGAAAAACGTCAGTTTTAAGAAAATAAACCGTTTTTCAAACTTAGCAAGTTATTGATCTCGAATTTAAGTAATATTAGTAAAACCTGGAAAAACGGTCGTTTTTAAGGTTTGATCCATTTCCTAAAAAAGATTGAAAAACGGGAGTTTTTTGGATAATGTAAATATCTTCAACTTATCAAATTAAGGTCTCCAAGAAAAGTAATATAAAGCCAAATCATGCAAAAACGGCCAGTTTTGAGATTCGAGCGATTTCTTTAAAAAGGCTTGAAAAACGTCAGATTTGGGAAAATAAACCGTTTTTTAAACTTAGAAAGTTATTGCTTTCGAATCTAAGTAATATTAACTAAAACCTGGAAAAACGGTTGATTTTAGGGTTTGATCCATTTCCTAAAAAAGATTGAAAAACGGGAGTTTTTAGGATAATGCAAATATCTTCATACTTATCAAATTAAGGTCTCCGATTATAAGTAATATTAAGCAAAAGAATGCAAAAACGGCCAGTTTTGAGATTCGAGCAATTTCTTCAAAAAGGCTTGAAAAACGTCAGTTTAGGAAAAATATTAATGTTTTTCAAACTTTGAGGGTTATTGCTCTCGAATCTAAGTAATATTAACCAAAACCTGGAAAAACAGCCGTTTTTAAGGTTTGATCCATTTCCTATAAATGAAGTAAAAAACGGTAGATTTTTGGATAATGCAAATATCCTTAACATATCGAATCAACGTCTCCGAGTATAAGCAATATTAAGCAAAAGAATGCAAAAACGGCCAGTTTTAAGATTCGAGCGATTTCTTCCAAAAGGCTTGAAAAACGTCAGTTTTAGGAAAATAAACCGTTTTTTGAACTTAGCAAGTTATTTCTTTCGAATCTAAGTAATATTAACCAAAACGTGGAAAAACGGCTGATTTTAAGTTTTGATCCAATTCCTAAAAAGATTGAAAAACAGGAGTTTTTTGGATAATGCAAATATCTTCAACTTATCGAATCAAGGTCTCCGAGTATAAGTAATATTAAGCAAAAACATGCAAAAACGGCCAGTTTTGAGATTCGAGCGATTTCTTCAATAAGCCTTGAATAACGTCAGTTTTGGGAAAATAAACCGTTTTTCAAACTTAGCAAGTTATTGCTTTCGAATCAAAGGAATATTAAACCAAACCTAAAAAAACGGACGTTTTTAAGGTTTCAATCCATTTCCTAAAAAAGATTAAAAGAAGGGACTTTTTTGGATTATACAAATTTCTTTGAACTTATCAAACTAAGCTCTACGATTATAAGTAATATTAAGCAAAAACATGGAAAAACGGCGAGTTTTGAGATTCGAGCGATTTCTTAAAAAAGGCTTGAAAATCGTTAGTTTTGGGAAAATAAACCGTTTTTCAAACTTGGCAAGTTATTGCTCTCGACTCTAAGTAATATTAACCAAAACCTGGAAAAACGGCTGATTTTAAGGTTTGATCTATTTCCTAAAAAAGAAAGAAAAAACGGGAGTTTTTTTACAAATAATGCAAATATCTTCAAACTTATCAAATAAAGGGCTCCGATTATAGGTAATAAATATTATGCCTAAACATAGAAAAACGAGAAGTTTTGAGATTCGATTGATTTCTTAAATAAAGGCTTGAAAAACGTCAGGTCTGGGAAAATAAACCGTTTTTCAAACTTAGCAAGTTATTGCTTTCGAATCTAAGGATTTTTAACCCAAACCTAAAAAAACGGACGTTTTTAAGGTTTGAATCCAATTCCTAAAAAAGATTGAAAAACGGGACTTTTTTGGATTATGCAAATTTCTTTGAACTTATCAAATTAAGGTCTCCGATTATAAGTAATATTAGGCAAAAGCTTGGAAAAATGGCCTGTTTTGAGATTCGAAGGAATTCTTAAAAACAGCTAGAAAAACGTCAGTTTTGGGAAAATAAACAGTTTCTCAATTTTAGCAAGTTATTGCTCTCGAATCTGAGGAATATTAACTAAAACCTAGGAAAAACGGTGGTTTTCAAGTTTGATCAATTTCGTTAAAAAAGATTGAAAAACGGGAGTTTTTTACATAATGCATACCTCTTTAAACTTAGCAAATTAGAGTCTCCGATTAAAGTAATATTATGCAAATACATGGAAAAACGGCTAGTTTTGAGATTTATTTGATTTCTTAAAAAAAGCCGAAAAAAAGCAGTTTTAGGAAAATAAACCGTTTTTCAAATTAGCAAGTTATTGCTCTTGAATCTGAGGAATGTTAACGAAAACCTAGGAAAAACGGCGGTTTAAAGTTTGATTCTTTTCGTAAAAAAGATTGAAAAACGGGAGTTATTTAGATAATGCATATATGTTTAAACTTATGAAATTAAGGTCTCCGATTATAAGTTATATTATACAAAAACATGGAAAAACGGCCAGTTTTGAGATTCGATCGATTTCTTAAAAAAGGCTTGAAAATCGTTAGTTTTAGGAAAAAAAACCGTTTTTCAAACTTAGCAAGTTATTGCTCTCGAATCAAAGTAATATTAAACAAAACCTGGAAAAACGCCTGTTTTTAAGGTTTGATCCATTTCCTAAAAAAGATTGAAAAACGGGAGTTTTTTGGATAATGCAAATATCTTCAAACTTATCCAATTTAGGTCTTCGATTATAAGTAATATTAAGCAAAAACATGCAAAAACGACCAGTTTTGAGATTTAATCGATTTCTTAAAAAAAGCTTGAAAAACGTCAGTTTTCCGAAAAATAAACCGTTTTTTAAACTTATCAAGTTATTGCTCTCGAATCTAAGTAATATTAACCAAAACCTGGAAAAAAGCCGTTTTTAAGGTTTGATCCATTTCCTTAAAAGATTAAAAAACGGGAGTTTTTTGGATGGTGCAAATATCTTCAAACCTATCCAATTGAGGTCTCCGATTATAAGTAAAATTTAGAAAAAACATGCAAAAACGGCGAGTTTTAAGATTCGATTTTTTTTTTTAAAAAGCCTCAAAAACGTTTGTTTTGGAAAAATAAACCGTTTTTCAAACTTAGCAAGTTATAGCTCTCCAATCTAATTAGTTTTAATCAAAACCTAGAAAAACAGCCGTTTTTAAGGTTTGATCCATTTCCTTAAAAAGATTGAAAAACGGGAGTTTTTTTGATGGTGCTAATATCTTCAAAACCATCCAATTGAGGTCTCCGATTTTAAGTAATATTAGGCAAAAACATGGAAAAAGGCCAGTTTTGAGATTCGATTGATATATTTTAAAAATCCTCAACAACGTTAGTTTTGGAAAAATTAACCGTTTTTTAAACTTAGCAAGTTATTGCTCTCCAATCTAAGTATTTTTAACCAAAACCTGGAAAACCGCCGTTTTTAGGGTTTGATCCATTTCCTAAAAAATAACGAAGAACGGGCGTTTTTTGGATAATGCAAATATCCTTAACTTATTGAATCAAGGTCTCCGAGTATAAGTAATATTAGGCTAAAACATGCAAAAACCGCCAGTTTTGAGATTCGAGTGATTTCTTCAAAAAGGCTTGAAAAACGTCGGTTTTTCGAAAATAAACCGTTTTTCAAACTAAGCAAGTTATTGCTCTCGAATCTAAGTAATATTTACCAAAACCTGGAAAAACGGCCGTTTTAAAGTTTGATCCATTTCCTAAAAAAGACGGGAAAACGGGAGTTTTGTGGATAAAGCAAATATCTTCAACTTATCGAATCAAGATATCCGAGTATAAGTAATATTAGGCAAAAACATGCAAAAAAGGCCAGTTTGGAGATTCGAGCGATTTCTTCAAAAAGGCTTGAATAACGTCAGTTTTGGGAAAATAAACCGTTTTTCAAACTTAGCAAGTTATTGCTTTCGAATCTAAGGAATATTAACCCAAACCTAAAAAACCTGCCGTTTTTAAGGTTTCAATCCATTTCCTAAAAAAGATTGAAAGAAGGGACTTTTTTGGATTATACAAATTTCTTTGAACTTATCAAACTAAGCTCTACGATTATAAGTAATATTAAGCAAAAACATGGAAAAACGGCGAGTTTTGAGATTCGAGCGATTTCTTAAAAAAAGGCTTGAAAAACGTCAGATTTAGGAAAATAAACCGTTTTCAAATTAGCAAGTTGTTGGTCTCGAATCTGAGGAATATTAACCAAAACTTTGGAAAAACGGCGGTTTTTAATTTTGATCCATTTCGTAAAAAAGCTTGAATATGGAAGTTTTGGGGATAATGCCTTTATCTTGATAATTATCAAATTAGGGTCTCCGATTATAAGTATATTAAGCAAAAACAGGAAAAAACGGCCAGTTTTGAGATTCGATCGATTTCTTCAAAAAGGCTTGAAAAACGTTAGTTTTGGTAAAATGAACCGTTTTTCAAACTTAGCAAGTTAGTGCTCTCAAATCTAAGTAATATTAACGAAAACCTAGAAAAACAGCTTAATTTAAGGTTTGATCCATTTCCTAAAAAAGCTTGAATATGGAAGTTTTGGGGATAATGCCTTTATCTTGATAATTATCAAATTAGGGTCTCCGATTATAAGTATATTAAGCAAAAACAGGAAAAAACGGCCAGTTTTGAGATTCGATCGATTTCTTCAAAAAGGCTTGAAAAACGTTAGTGTTGGGAAAATAAACCGTTTTTCAAACAGAGCAAGTTATTGCTCTCGAATCTAAGCAATATTAACCAAAACCTGGAAACACGGCTGATTTTTAAGATTTGATCCATTTCCTTAAAAAGATTGAAAAATGTTAGTTTTTTGGATAATACAAATATCTTCAACTTATCAAATTAAGGTCTCCGAGGATAGTAATATTAAGCAAAAACTTGCAGAAACGGCCAGTTTTGAGATTCGAACGATACCTTAAAAAAAGCTAGAAAAACGTCAGATTTGTGAAAATAAACCGTTTTTCAAACTTAGCAAGTTATTTGTAAAAATAAACCGTTTTTCAAACTTAGCAAGTTATTGCTCTCGAATCTAAGTAATATTAACCAAAACCTGGGAAAACGGCTGATTTCAAGGTTTGATCCATTTCCTAAAAAAGATTGAAAAACGGGAGTTTTTTGGATAATGCAAATATCTTGATACTAATCTAATTCAGGACTCCGATTATAAGTAATATTAAGCAAAAACATGGAAAAATGGCCTGTTTTGAGATTCGAGCGATTTGTGAAAAAAATGCTTGAAAAAAGGTTTGATCCATTTCCTAAAAAAGCTTGAATATGGAAGTTTTTTGGATAATGCCTTTATCTTGATAATTATCAAATTAGGGTCTCCGATTATAAGTAATATTAAGCAAAAACAGGAAAAAACGGCCAGTTTTGAGATTCGATCGATTTCTTCAAAAAGGCTTGAAAAACGTTAGTTTTGGGAAAATAAACCATTTTTCAAACTTAGCAAGTTATTGCTCTCGACTCTAAGTAATATTAACCAAAACCTGGAAAAACGGCTGATTTTAAGGTTTGATCTATTTCCTAAAAAAGAAAGAAAAAACGGGAGTTTTTTTACAAATAATGCAAATATCTTCAAACTTATCAAATAAAGGGCTCCGATTATAGGTAATAAATATTATGCCTAAACATGGAAAAACGAGAAGTTTTGAGATTCGATTGATTTCTTAAATAAAGGCTTGAAAAACGTCAGGTCTGGGAAAATAAACCGTTTTTCAAACTTAGCAAGTTAATGCTTTCGAATCTAAGGAATATTAACCCAAACCTAAAAAAACCGACGTTTTTAAGGTTTGAATCCAATTCCTAAAAAAGATTGAAAAACGGGACTTTTTTGGATTATGCAAATTTCTTTAAACTTATCAAATTAAGGTCTCCGATTATAAGTAATATTGGGCAAAAGCTTGGAAAAATGGCCTGTTTTGAGATTCGAGGGAATTCTTAAAAACAGCTAGAAAAACGTCAGTTTTAGGAAAATAAACCGTTTTCAAATTAGCATGTTATTGTTCTCGAATCTGAGGAATATTAACTAAAACCTAGGAAAAACGGTGGTTTTCAAGTTTGATCCATTTCGTTAAAAAAGATTGAAAAACTGGAGTTTTTTACATAATGCATACCTCTTTAAACTTAGCAAATTAGGGTCTCCGATTAAAGTAATATTATGCAAAAACATGGAAAAACGGCTAGTTTTGAGATTTATTTGATTTCTTAAAAAAAGCTTGAAAAACATCAGTTTTAGGAAAATAAACCGTTTTTCAAATTAGCAAGTTATTGCTCTTGAATCTGAGGAATGTTAACGAAAACCTAGGAAAAACGGCGGTTTAAAGTTTGATTCTTTTCGTAAAAAAGATTGAAAAACGGGAGTTATTTAGATAATGCATATATGTTTAAACTTATCAAATTAAGGTCTCCGATTATAAGTTATATTATACAAAAACATGGAAAAACGGCCAGTTTTGAGATTCGATCGATTTCTTAAAAAAGGCTTGAAAATCGTTAGTTTTGGGAAAATAAACCGTTTTTCAAACTTAGCAAGTTATTGCTCTCGAATCTAAGTAATATTAACCAAAACCTGGAAAAACGCCTGTTTTTAAGGTTTGATCCATTTCCTAAAAAAGATTGAAAAACGGGAGTTTTTTGGATAATGCAAATATCTTCAAACTTATCCAATTTAGGTCTTCGATTATAAGTAATATTTAGCAAAAACATGCAAAAACGACCAGTTTTGAGATTTAATCGATTTCTTAAAAAAAGCTTGAAAAACGTCAGTTTTCCGAAAAATAAACCGTTTTTTAAACTTATCAAGTTATTACTCTCGAATCTAAGTAATATTAACCAAAACCTGGAAAAAAGCCGTTTTTAAGGTTTGATCCATTTCCTTAAAAAGATTGAAAAACGGGAGTTTTTTGGATGGTGCAAATATCTTCAAACCTATCCAATTGAGGTCTCCGATTATAAGTAAAATTTAGAAAAAACATGCAAAAACGGCGAGTTTTAAGATTCAATTTTTTTCTTTTAAAAAGCCTCAAAAACGTTTGTTTTGGAAAAATAAACCGTTTTTCAAACTTAGCAAGTTATAGCTCTCCAATCTAAGTAGTTTTAATCAAAACCTAGAAAAACAGCCGTTTTTAAGGTTTGATCCATTTCCTTAAAAAGATTGAAAAACGGGAGTTTTTTGGATGGTGCTAATATCTTCAAAACTATCCAATTGAGGTCTCCGATTATAAGTAATATTAGGCAAAAACATGGAAAAAGGCCAGTTTTGAGATTCGATTGATTTCTTTTAAAAATCCTCAACAACGTTAGTTTTGGAAAAATTAACCGTTTTTCAAACTTAGCAAGTTATTGCTCTCCAATCTAAGTATTTTTAACCAAAACCTGGAAAACCGCAGTTTTTAGGGTTTGATCCATTTCCTAAAAAATAACGAAGAACGGGCGTTTTTTGGATAATGCAAATATCCTTAACTTATCGAATCAAGGTCTCCGAGTATAAGTAATATTAGGCAAAAACATGCAAAAACCGCCAGTTTTGAGATTCGAGTGATTTCTTCAAAAAGGCTTGAAAAACGTCGGTTTTTCGAAAATAAACCGTTTTTCAAACTAAGCAAGTTATTGCTCTCGAATCTAAGTAATATTAACCAAAACCTGGAAAAACGGCCGTTTTAAAGTTTGATCCATTTCCTAAAAAAGACGGGAAAACGGGAGTTTTGTGGATAAAGCAAATATCTTCAACTTATCGAATCAAGATATCCGAGTATAAGTAATATTAGGCAAAAACATGCAAAAAAGGCCAGTTTGGAGATTCGAGCGATTTCTTCAAAAAGGCTTGAATAACGTCAGTTTTGGGAAAATAAACCGTTTTTCAAACTTAGCAAGTTATTGCTTTCGAATCTAAGGAATATTAACCCAAACCTAAAAAACCTGCCGTTTTTAAGGTTTCAATCCATTTCCTAAAAAAGATTGAAAGAAGGGACTTTTTTTGGATTATACAAATTTCTTTGAACTTATCAAACTAAGCTCTACGATTATAAGTTATTTTAAGCAAAAACATGGAAAAACGGCGAGTTTTGAGATTCGAGCGATTTCTTAAAAAAAAGGCTTGAAAAACGTCAGATTTAGGAAAATAAACCGTTTTCAAATTATCAAGTTGTTGGTCTCGAATCTGAGGAATATTAACCAAAACTTTGGAAAAACGGCGGTTTTTAAGTTTGATCCATTTCGTAAAAAAGATTGAAAAACGGGAGTTTTTTACATAATGCATACATCTTTAAACTTAGCACATTAAGGTCTCCGATAATAATTTATATTATACAAAAACATGAAAAAACGGCCAGCTTTGAGATTCGATCGATTTCTTCAAAAAGGCTTGAAAAACGTTAGTTTTGGGAAAATAAACCGTTTTTCAAACTTAGCAAGTTAGTGCTCTCAAATCTAAGTAATAATAACGAAAACCTAGAAAAACAGCTTAATTTAAGGTTTGATCCATTTCCTAAAAAAGCTTGAATATGGAAGTTTTTTGGATAATGCCTTTATCTTGATAATTATCAAATTAGGGTCTCCGATTATAAGTATATTAAGCAAAAACAGGAAAAAACGGCCAGTTTTGAGATTCGATCGATTTCTTCAAAAAGGCTTGAAAAACGTTAGTTTTGGGAAAATAAACCGTTTTTCAAACTAAGCAAGTTATTGCTCTCGAATCTAAGTAATATTAACTAAAAACTGGAAAAACGGCCGTTTTTAAGGTTTGATCTTTTTACTAAAAAAGTAGGGAAAAACGGTCGTTTTTTGGATGATGCAAATATCCTTAACTTATCGAATCAAGGTCTCCGATTATAAGTAATATTAAGCAAAAACATGCAAAAACGGCCAGTTTTGAGATTCGAGCGCTTTCTTTAAAAAGGCTTGAAAATCGTCAGTATTGGAAAAATAAACCGTTTTTCAAACAGAGCAAGTTATTGCTCTCGAATCTAAGCAATATTAACCAAAACCTGGAAACACGGCTGATTTTTAAGATTTGATCCATTTCCTTAAAAAGATTGAAAAATGTTAGTTTTTTGGATAATACAAATATCTTCAACTTATCAAATTAAGGTCTCCGAGGATAGTAATATTAAGCAAAAACTTGCAGAAACGGCCAGTTTTTGAGATTCGATCGATACCTTAAAAAAAGCTAGAAAAACGTCAGATTTGTGAAAATAAACCGTTTTTCAAACTTAGCAAGTTATTTGTAAAAATAAACCGTTTTTCAAACTTAGCAAGTTATTGCTCTCGAATCTAAGTAATATTAACCAAAACCTGGGAAAACGGCTAATTTCAAGGTTTGATCCATTTCCTAAAAAAGATTGAAAAACGGGAGTTTTTTGGATAATGCAAATATCTTGATACTAATCTAATTCAGGACTCCGATTATAAGTAATATTAAGCAAAAACATGGAAAAATGGCCTGTTTTGAGATTCGAGCGATTTGTGAAAAAAATGCTTGAAAAAAGGTTTGATCCATTTCCTAAAAAAGCTTGAATATGGAAGTTTTTTGGATAATGCCTTTATCTTGATAATTATCAAATTAGGGTCTCCGATTATAAGTAATATTAAGCAAAAACAGGAAAAAACGGCCAGTTTTGAGATTCGATCGATTTCTTCAAAAAGGCTTGAAAAACGTTAGTTTTGGGAAAATAAACCATTTTTCAAACTTAGCAAGTTATTGCTCTCGACTCTAAGTAATATTAACCAAAACCTGGAAAAACGGCTGATTTTAAGGTTTGATCTATTTTCTAAAAAAGAAAGAAAAAACGGGAGTTTTTTTACAAATAATGCAAATATCTTCAAACTTATCAAATAAAGGGCTCCAATTATAGGTAATAAATATTATGCCTAAACATGGAAAAACGAGAAGTTTTGAGATTCGATTGATTTCTTAAATAAAGGCTTGAAAAACGTCAGGTCTGGGAAAATAAACCGTTTTTCAAACTTAGCAAGTTAATGCTTTCGAATCTAAGGAATATTAACTCAAACCTAAAAAAACCGACGTTTTTAAGGTTTGAATCCAATTCCTAAAAAAGATTGAAAAAGGGGACTTTTTTGGATTATGCAAATTTCTTTGAACTTATCAAATTAAGGTCTCCGATTATAAGTAATATTGGGCAAAAGCTTGGAAAAATGGCCTGTTTTGAGATTCGAGGGAATTCTTAAAAACAGCTAGAAAAACGTCAATTTTAGGAAAATAAACCGTTTTCAAATTAGCATGTTATTGTTCTCGAATCTGAGGAATATTAACTAAAACCTAGGAAAAACGGTGGTTTTCAAGTTTGATCCATTTCGTTAAAAAAGATTGACAAACTGGAGTTTTTTACATAATGCATACCTCTTTAAACTTAGCAAATTAGGGTCTCCGATTAAAGTAATATTATGCAAAAACATGGAAAAACGGCTAGTTTTGAGATTTATTTGATTTCTTAAAAAAAGCTTGAAAAACATCAGTTTTAGGAAAATAAATCGTTTTTCAAATTAGCAAGTTATTGCTCTTGAATCTGAGGAATGTTAACGAAAACCTAGGAAAAACGGCGGTTTAAAGTTTGATTCTTTTCGTAAAAAAGATTAAAAAACGGGAGTTATTTAGATAATGCATATATGTTTAAACTTATCAAATTAAGGTCTCCGATTATAAGTTATATTATACAAAAACATGGAAAAACGGCCAGTTTTGAGATTCGATCGATTTCTTAAAAAAGGCTTGAAAATCGTTAGTTTTGGGAAAATAAACCGTTTTTCAAACTTGGCAAGTTATTGCTCTCGACTCTAAGTAATATTAACCAAAACCTGGAAAAACGGCTGATTTTAAGGTTCTGATCTATTTCCTAAAAAAGAAAGAAAAAACGGGAGTTTTTTTACAAATAATGCAAATATCTTCAAACTTATCAAATAAAGGGCTCCGATTATAGGTAATAAATATTATGCCTAAACATGGAAAAACGAGAAGTTTTGAGATTCGATTGATTTCTTAAATAAAGGCTTGAAAAACGTCAGGTCTGGGAAAATAAACCGTTTTTCAAACTTAGCAAGTTATTGCTTTCGAATCTAAGGATTTTTAACCCAAACCTAAAAAGATTAAAAGAAGGGACTTTTTTGGATTATACAAATTTCTTTGAACTTATCAAACTAAGCTCTACGATTATAAGTAATATTAAGCAAAAACATGGAAAAACGGCGAGTTTTGAGATTCGAGCGATTTCTTAAAAAAAAGGCTTGAAAAACGTCAGATTTAGGAAAATAAACCGTTTTCAAATTAGCAAGTTGTTGGTCTCGAATCTGAGGAATATTAACCAAAACTTTGGAAAAACGGCGGTTTTTAAGTTTGATCCATTTCGTAAAAAAGATTGAAAAACACGAGTTTTTCACATAATGCATACATCTTTAAACTTAGCACATTAAGGTCTCCGATAATAAGTTATATCATACAAAAACATGAAAAAACGGCCAGCTTTGAGATTCGATCGATTTCTTCAAAAAGGCTTGAAAAACGTTAGTTTTGGGAAAATAAACCGTTTTTCAAACTTAGCAAGTTAGTGCTCTCAAATCTAAGTAATATTAACGAAAACCTAGAAAAACAGCTGAATTTAAGGTTTGATCCATTTTCTAAAAAAGCTTGAATATGGAAGTTTTTTGGATAATGCCTTTATCTTGATAATTATCAAATTAGGGTCTCCGATTATAAGTATATTAAGCAAAAACAGAAAAAAACGGCCAGTTTTGAGATTCGATCGATTTCTTCAAAAAGGCTTGAAAAACGTTAGTTTTGGGAAAATAAACCATTTTTCAAACTTAGCAAGTTATTGCTCTCGACTCTAAGTAATATTAACCAAAACCTGGAAAAACGGCTGATTTTAAGGTTTGATCTATTTCCTAAAAAAGAAAGAAAAAACGGGAGTTTTTTTACAAATAATGCAAATATCTTCAAACTTATCAAATAAAGGGCTCCGATTATAGGTAATAAATATTATGCCTAAACATGGAAAAACGAGAAGTTTTGAGATTCGATTGATTTCTTAAATAAAGGCTTGAAAAACGTCAGGTCTGGGAAAATAAACCGTTTTTCAAACTTAGCAAGTTAATGCTTTCGAATCTAAGGAATATTAACCCAAACCTAAAAAAACCGACGTTTTTAAGGTTTGAATCCAATTCCTAAAAAAGATTGAAAAACGGGACTTTTTTGGATTATGCAAATTTCTTTAAACTTATCAAATTAAGGTCTCCGATTATAAGTAATATTGGGCAAAAGCTTGGAAAAATGGCCTGTTTTGAGATTCGAGGGAATTCTTAAAAACAGCTAGAAAAACGTCAGTTTTAGGAAAATAAACCGTTTTCAAATTAGCATGTTATTGTTCTCGAATCTGAGGAATATTAACTAAAACCTAGGAAAAACGGTGGTTTTCAAGTTTGATCCATTTCGTTAAAAAAGATTGAAAAACTGGAGTTTTTTACATAATGCATACCTCTTTAAACTTAGCAAATTAGGGTCTCCGATTAAAGTAATATTATGCAAAAACATGGAAAAACGGCTAGTTTTGAGATTTATTTGATTTCTTAAAAAAAGCTTGAAAAACATCAGTTTTAGGAAAATAAACCGTTTTTCAAATTAGCAAGTTATTGCTCTTGAATCTGAGGAATGTTAACGAAAACCTAGGAAAAACGGCGGTTTAAAGTTTGATTCTTTTCGTAAAAAAGATTGAAAAACGGGAGTTATTTAGATAATGCATATATGTTTAAACTTATCAAATTAAGGTCTCCGATTATAAGTTATATTATACAAAAACATGGAAAAACGGCCAGTTTTGAGATTCGATCGATTTCTTAAAAAAGGCTTGAAAATCGTTAGTTTTGGGAAAATAAACCGTTTTTCAAACTTAGCAAGTTATTGCTCTCGAATCTAAGTAATATTAACCAAAACCTGGAAAAACGCCTGTTTTTAAGGTTTGATCCATTTCCTAAAAAAGATTGAAAAACGGGAGTTTTTTGGATAATGCAAATATCTTCAAACTTATCCAATTTAGGTCTTCGATTATAAGTAATATTTAGCAAAAACATGCAAAAACGACCAGTTTTGAGATTTAATCGATTTCTTAAAAAAAGCTTGAAAAACGTCAGTTTTCCGAAAAATAAACCGTTTTTTAAACTTATCAAGTTATTGCTCTCGAATCTAAGTAATATTAACCAAAACCTGGAAAAAAGCCGTTTTTAAGGTTTGATCCATTTCCTTAAAAAGATTGAAAAACGGGAGTTTTTTGGATGGTGCAAATATCTTCAAACCTATCCAATTGAGGTCTCCGATTATAAGTAAAATTTAGAAAAAACATGCAAAAACGGCGAGTTTTAAGATTCAATTTTTTTCTTTTAAAAAGCCTCAAAAACGTTTGTTTTGGAAAAATAAACCGTTTTTCAAACTTAGCAAGTTATAGCTCTCCAATCTTAGTAGTTTTAATCAAAACCTAGAAAAACAGCCGTTTTTAAGGTTTGATCCATTTCCTTAAAAAGATTGAAAAACGGGAGTTTTTTGGATGGTGCTAATATCTTCAAAACTATCCAATTGAGGTCTCCGATTATAAGTAATATTAGGCAAAAACATGGAAAAAGGCCAGTTTTGAGATTCGATTGATTTCTTTTAAAAATCCTCAACAACGTTAGTTTTGGAAAAATTAACCGTTTTTCAAACTTAGCAAGTTATTGCTCTCCAATCTAAGTATTTTTAACCAAAACCTGGAAAACCGCAGTTTTTAGGGTTTGATCCATTTCCTAAAAAATAACGAAGAACGGGCGTTTTTTGGATAATGCAAATATCCTTAACTTATCGAATCAAGGTCTCCGAGTATAAGTAATATTAGGCAAAAACATGCAAAAACCGCCAGTTTTGAGATTCGAGTGATTTCTTCAAAAAGGCTTGAAAAACGTCGGTTTTTCGAAAATAAACCGTTTTTCAAACTAAGCAAGTTATTGCTCTCGAATCTAAGTAATATTAACCAAAACCTGGAAAAACGGCCGTTTTAAAGTTTGATCCATTTCCTAAAAAAGACGGGAAAACGGGAGTTTTGTGGATAAAGCAAATATCTTCAACTTATCGAATCAAGATATCCGAGTATAAGTAATATTAGGCAAAAACATGCAAAAAAGGCCAGTTTGGAGATTCGAGCGATTTCTTCAAAAAGGCTTGAATAACGTCAGTTTTGGGAAAATAAACCGTTTTTCAAACTTAGCAAGTTATTGCTTTCGAATCTAAGGAATATTAACCCAAACCTAAAAAACCTGCCGTTTTTAAGGTTTCAATCCATTTCCTAAAAAAGATTGAAAGAAGGGACTTTTTTTGGATTATACAAATTTCTTTGAACTTATCAAACTAAGCTCTACGATTATAAGTTATTTTAAGCAAAAACATGGAAAAACGGCGAGTTTTGAGATTCGAGCGATTTCTTAAAAAAAAGGCTTGAAAAACGTCAGATTTAGGAAAATAAACCGTTTTCAAATTATCAAGTTGTTGGTCTCGAATCTGAGGAATATTAACCAAAACTTTGGAAAAACGGCGGTTTTTAAGTTTGATCCATTTCGTAAAAAAGATTGAAAAACGGGAGTTTTTTACATAATGCATACATCTTTAAACTTAGCACATTAAGGTCTCCGATAATAATTTATATTATACAAAAACATGAAAAAACGGCCAGCTTTGAGATTCGATCGATTTCTTCAAAAAGGCTTGAAAAACGTTAGTTTTGGGAAAATAAACCGTTTTTCAAACTTAGCAAGTTAGTGCTCTCAAATCTAAGTAATAATAACGAAAACCTAGAAAAACAGCTTAATTTAAGGTTTGATCCATTTCCTAAAAAAGCTTGAATATGGAAGTTTTTTGGATAATGCCTTTATCTTGATAATTATCAAATTAGGGTCTCCGATTATAAGTATATTAAGCAAAAACAGGAAAAAACGGCCAGTTTTGAGATTCGATCGATTTCTTCAAAAAGGCTTGAAAAACGTTAGTTTTGGGAAAATAAACCGTTTTTCAAACTAAGCAAGTTATTGCTCTCGAATCTAAGTAATATTAACTAAAAACTGGAAAAACGGCCGTTTTTAAGGTTTGATCTTTTTACTAAAAAAGTAGGGAAAAACGGTCGTTTTTTGGATGATGCAAATATCCTTAACTTATCGAATCAAGGTCTCCGATTATAAGTAATATTAAGCAAAAACATGCAAAAACGGCCAGTTTTGAGATTCGAGCGCTTTCTTTAAAAAGGCTTGAAAATCGTCAGTATTGGAAAAATAAACCGTTTTTCAAACAGAGCAAGTTATTGCTCTCGAATCTAAGCAATATTAACCAAAACCTGGAAACACGGCTGATTTTTAAGATTTGATCCATTTCCTTAAAAAGATTGAAAAATGTTAGTTTTTTGGATAATACAAATATCTTCAACTTATCAAATTAAGGTCTCCGAGGATAGTAATATTAAGCAAAAACTTGCAGAAACGGCCAGTTTTGAGATTCGATCGATACCTTAAAAAAAGCTAGAAAAACGTCAGATTTGTGAAAATAAACCGTTTTTCAAACTTAGCAAGTTATTTGTAAAAATAAACCGTTTTTCAAACTTAGCAAGTTATTGCTCTCGAATCTAAGTAATATTAACCAAAACCTGGGAAAACGGCTAATTTCAAGGTTTGATCCATTTCCTAAAAAAGATTGAAAAACGGGAGTTTTTTGGATAATGCAAATATCTTGATACTAATCTAATTCAGGACTCCGATTATAAGTAATATTAAGCAAAAACATGGAAAAATGGCCTGTTTTGAGATTCGAGCGATTTGTGAAAAAAATGCTTGAAAAAAGGTTTGATCCATTTCCTAAAAAAGCTTGAATATGGAAGTTTTTTGGATAATGCCTTTATCTTGATAATTATCAAATTAGGGTCTCCGATTATAAGTAATATTAAGCAAAAACAGGAAAAAACGGCCAGTTTTGAGATTCGATCGATTTCTTCAAAAAGGCTTGAAAAACGTTAGTTTTGGGAAAATAAACCATTTTTCAAACTTAGCAAGTTATTGCTCTCGACTCTAAGTAATATTAACCAAAACCTGGAAAAACGGCTGATTTTAAGGTTTGATCTATTTTCTAAAAAAGAAAGAAAAAACGGGAGTTTTTTTACAAATAATGCAAATATCTTCAAACTTATCAAATAAAGGGCTCCAATTATAGGTAATAAATATTATGCCTAAACATGGAAAAACGAGAAGTTTTGAGATTCGATTGATTTCTTAAATAAAGGCTTGAAAAACGTCAGGTCTGGGAAAATAAACCGTTTTTCAAACTTAGCAAGTTAATGCTTTCGAATCTAAGGAATATTAACCCAAACCTAAAAAAACCGACGTTTTTAAGGTTTGAATCCAATTCCTAAAAAAGATTGAAAAAGGGGACTTTTTTGGATTATGCAAATTTCTTTGAACTTATCAAATTAAGGTCTCCGATTATAAGTAATATTGGGCAAAAGCTTGGAAAAATGGCCTGTTTTGAGATTCGAGGGAATTCTTAAAAACAGCTAGAAAAACGTCAATTTTAGGAAAATAAACCGTTTTCAAATTAGCATGTTATTGTTCTCGAATCTGAGGAATATTAACTAAAACCTAGGAAAAACGGTGGTTTTCAAGTTTGATCCATTTCGTTAAAAAAGATTGACAAACTGGAGTTTTTTACATAATGCATACCTCTTTAAACTTAGCAAATTAGGGTCTCCGATTAAAGTAATATTATGCAAAAACATGGAAAAACGGCTAGTTTTGAGATTTATTTGATTTCTTAAAAAAAGCTTGAAAAACATCAGTTTTAGGAAAATAAATCGTTTTTCAAATTAGCAAGTTATTGCTCTTGAATCTGAGGAATGTTAACGAAAACCTAGGAAAAACGGCGGTTTAAAGTTTGATTCTTTTCGTAAAAAAGATTAAAAAACGGGAGTTATTTAGATAATGCATATATGTTTAAACTTATCAAATTAAGGTCTCCGATTATAAGTTATATTATACAAAAACATGGAAAAACGGCCAGTTTTGAGATTCGATCGATTTCTTAAAAAAGGCTTGAAAATCGTTAGTTTTGGGAAAATAAACCGTTTTTCAAACTTGGCAAGTTATTGCTCTCGACTCTAAGTAATATTAACCAAAACCTGGAAAAACGGCTGATTTTAAGGTTCTGATCTATTTCCTAAAAAAGAAAGAAAAAACGGGAGTTTTTTTACAAATAATGCAAATATCTTCAAACTTATCAAATAAAGGGCTCCGATTATAGGTAATAAATATTATGCCTAAACATGGAAAAACGAGAAGTTTTGAGATTCGATTGATTTCTTAAATAAAGGCTTGAAAAACGTCAGGTCTGGGAAAATAAACCGTTTTTCAAACTTAGCAAGTTATTGCTTTCGAATCTAAGGATTTTTAACCCAAACCTAAAAAGATTGAAAGAAGGGACTTTTTTGGATTATACAAATTTCTTTGAACTTATCAAACTAAGCTCTACGATTATAAGTAATATTAAGCAAAAACATGGAAAAACGGCGAGTTTTGAGATTCGAGCGATTTCTTAAAAAAAAGGCTTGAAAAACGTCAGATTTAGGAAAATAAACCGTTTTCAAATTAGCAAGTTGTTGGTCTCGAATCTGAGGAATATTAACCAAAACTTTGGAAAATGGCGGTTTTTAAGTTTGATCCATTTCGTAAAAAAGATTGAAAAACACGAGTTTTTCACATAATGCATACATCTTTAAACTTAGCACATTAAGGTCTCCGATAATAAGTTATATCATACAAAAACATGAAAAAACGGCCAGCTTTGAGATTCGATCGATTTCTTCAAAAAGGCTTGAAAAACGTTAGTTTTGGGAAAATAAACCGTTTTTCAAACTTAGCAAGTTAGTGCTCTCAAATCTAAGTAATATTAACGAAAACCTAGAAAAACAGCTGAATTTAAGGTTTGATCCATTTTCTAAAAAAGCTTGAATATGGAAGTTTTTTGGATAATGCCTTTATCTTGATAATTATCAAATTAGGGTCTCCGATTATAAGTATATTAAGCAAAAACAGAAAAAAACGGCCAGTTTTGAGATTCAATCGATTTCTTCAAAAAGGCTTGAAAAACGTTAGTTTTGGGAAAATAAACCGTTTTTCAAACTAAGCAAGTTATTGCTCTCGAATCTAAGTAATATTAACCAAAAACTGGAAAAACGGCCGTTTTTAAGGTTTGATCTTTTTACTAAAAAAGTAGGGAAAAACGGTCGTTTTTTGGATGATGCAAATATCCTTAACTTATCGAATCAAGGTCTCCGATTATAAGTAATATTAAGCAAAAACATGCAAAAACGGCCAGTTTTGAGATTCGAGCGCTTTCTTTAAAAAAGCTTGAAAATCGTCAGTATTGGGAAAATAAACCGTTTTTCAAACAGAGCAAGTTATTGCTCTCGAATCTAAGCAATATTAACCAAAACCTGGAAACACGGCTGATTTTTAAGATTTGATCCATTTCCTTAAAAGGATTGAAAAATGTTAGTTTTTTGGATAATACAATTATCTTCAACTTATCAAATTAAGGTCTCCGAGGATTGTAATATTAAGCAAAAACTTGCAGAAACGGCCAGTTTTGAGATTCGATCGATTTCTTAAAAAAAGCTAGAAAAACGTCAGATTTGTGAAAATAAACCGTTTTTCAAACTTAGCAAGTTATTTGTGAAAATAAACCATTTTTCAAACTTAGCAAGTTATTGCTCTCGAATCTAAGTAATATTAACCAAAACCTAGGAAAACGGCTGATTTCAAGGTTTGATCCATTTCCTAAAAAAGATTGAAAAACGGGAGTTTTTTGGATAATGCAAATATCTTGATACTAATCTAATTCAGGACTCCGATTATAAGTAATATTAAGCAAAAACATGGAAAAATGGCCTGTTTTGAGATTCGAGCAATTTGTGAAAAAAATGCTTGAAAAAAGGTTTGATCCATTTCCTAAAAAAGCTTGAATATGGGAGTTTTTTGGATAATGCCTTTATCTTGATAATTATCAAATTAGGGTCTCCGATTATAAGGAATATTAAGCAAAAACAGAAAAAAACGGCCAGTTTTGAGATTCGATCGATTTCTTCAAAAAGGCTTGAAAAACGTTAGTTTTGGGAAAATAAACCATTTTTCAAACTTAGCAAGTTATTGCTCTCGACTCTAAGTAATATTAACCAAAACCTGGAAAAACGGCTGATTTTAAGGTTCTGATCTATTTCCTAAAAAAGAAAGAAAAAACGGGAGTTTTTGTACAAATAATGCAAATATCTTCAAACTTATCAAATAAAGGGCTCCGATTATAGGTAATAAATATTATGACTAAACAGGGAAAAACAAGAAGTTTTGAGATTCGATTGATTTCTTAAATAAAGGCTTGAAAAACGTCAGGTCTGGGAAAATACACGGTTTTTTAAACTTAGTAAGTTATTGCTCTCGAATCTAAGTAATATTAACCAAAATCTGGAAAACGGCCGTTTTTAAGGTTTGATCCATTTCCTAAAAAAGATTAAAAAACGGGAGTTTTTTAGATGATGCCAATATCTTCAAACTTATCAAACTAAGGTCTCCGATTATAGGTAATATTATGCAAAAACATGGAAACCGGCTAGTTTTGAGATTTGATCGATTTTTTGTAAAAAATGGCTTAAAAAAAGTAAGATCTGGGAAAATAAACCGTTTTTCAAACTTTGCAAGTTATTTCTCTCGAATCTAAGGAATATTAAACAAAACCTAGGAAAAACTGCGGTTTTAAGGTTTGATCCATTTAGTAAAAAAGATTGAAAAACGGGAGTTTTTTGGATAATGCAAATATCTTCAAACTTATCAAATTAAGGTTTCCGATTATAAGTAATATTAAGCAAAAACATGGAAAAACGGCCAGTTTTGAGATTCGATCGATTTAATATAAAAAGCTTGAAAAACGTCAGTTTTGGGAAAATAAACCGTTTTTCAAACTTTGCAAGTTATTGCTCTCGAATCTAAGTAATATTAACCAAAAGCTGGAAAAACGGCCGTTTTAAAGGTTTGATCCATTTCCTAAAAAAGATTGAAAAACGGGAGTTTTTTGGATAATGCAAATATCTCTTAACTGATCAAATTAAGGTCTCCGATTAAAAGTAATATCATGCAAAAACATAGAAAACGGCCAGTTTTGAGTTTCGATCGATTTCTTAAAAATAGCATGAAAATTTTAGTTCCTGGAAAATAAACTGTTTACAACTTAGCAGGTTATTTCTCTCGAATCTAAGTAGTTGTAACCAAAACCTGGAAAAACGGCCGTTTTTAAGGTTTGATACATTTCCTAAATAAGATTAAAAATCAGGAGTTTTTTAGATAATGCAAATATCTTCAAACTCATCAAACTAAGGTCTCCGATTATAAGTAATATTATGCAAAAACATGGAAAAACGGCGAGTTTTGAGATTCGATCGATTTCTTATAAAAAGCTTGATAAACGTCAGATTTGGGAAAATAAACCGTTTTTCAAACTTAGCAAGTTATTGCTCTCGAATCTAAGTTACATTAACCAAAACCTGGAAAATAGCCGATTTTACGGTTTGATCCATTTTCTAAAATTGATTGAAAAACGGGAGTATTTTGGATAATGCAAATATCCTTAACTTATCGAATCAAGGTCTCCGAGTATAGGTAATATTAATCAAAAACATGCAAAAACGGCGAGTTTTGAGATTCGAGCGATTTCTTCAAAACGGCTTGAAAAACGTCAGTTTTCAGATAAAAACCGTTTTTCAAACTTAACAAGTTATTGCTCTCGAATCTAAGTAATATTAACGAAAACCTGGAAAAACTGCTGATTTTAAGGTTTGATCCATTTCCTAAAAAAGCTTAAATAACGGAAGTTTTTTGGATAATGCCTTTATCTTCATACTTATCAAATTAAGGTCTCTGATCATAAGTAATATTAAGCAAAAACATGGAAAAATGGACTGTTTAAAAAGGCTTGAAAAACGTCAGTTTTGGGAAAATACACCGTTTTTCAAACTAAGCATGTTATTGCTTTCGAATCTAAGTAATATTAACCAAAAAGTGGAAAAACGGCCGTTTTTAGGGTTTGATCCATTCTCTAAAAAAGATTAAAAAACGGGAGTGTTTTGGATAATGCAAATATCTTTAACCTTTTTTAATCAAGGTCTCCGAGTATAAGTAATACTAAGCAAAAACATGCAAAAACGGCCAGTTTTGAAAGTCAAGCGAATTCTTAAAAAAAAGCTTGAAAATCGTCAGTTTTAGGAAAATAACCGTTTTTTGAATTAGCAAGTTACTGCTCTCGAGTCTAAGTAATATGAACAAAAACCTGGAAAAAGGCCGTTTTTAAGGTTTGATCCATTTCCTAAAAGAGATTGAAAAACGGGAGTTTTTTGGATAATGCAAATATCTTCAAAAATATCTAATTTAGGTCTCCGATTATAAGTAATATTAGGCAAAAACATGCAAAAACGACCAGTTTAGAGATTTAATCGATTTGTAAAAAAATGTTGAAAAACGTCAGTTTTGGTAAAAAAAACCCCGTTTTTCAAACTTATCAAGTTATTGCTCTCGAATCTAAGTAATTTCAAACAAAACCTCGAAAAACAGCCGTTTTTAAAGTTTGATCCATTTCCTTAAAAAGATTGAAAAACGGGAGTTTTTTGGATGGTGCAAATATCTTCAAACCTATCCAATTGAGGGCTTCGATTATAATTAATATTTAGAAAAAACATGCAAAAACGGCCAGTTTTGAGATTCAAATTTTTTCATTTAAAAAGCCTCAAAAACGTTAGTTTTGGGAAAATTAACCGTTTTTCAAACTAAGCAAGTTATTGCTCTCCAATCTAAGTAATTTTAACCAAAACCTAGAAAAACAGCCGTTTTTAAGGTAGATCCATTGCCTAAAAAAGATTGAGAAACAGGAGTTTTTTGGATAATGCAAATATCTCCAAACTTATCAAACTTAGGTCTCCAATTATAAGTAATATTATGCAAAAACATAGAGAAACGACCAGTTTTAAGATTTGAGCGATTTCTTAAAAAAAAGCACGAAAAACGTCAGTTTTGGGAAAATAAACCGTTTTTTACACTTAGCAAGTAATTGCTCTCGAATCTATGTAATATTAACCAAAAGTGCAAAAATGGCCGTTTTTAAGGTTTGATCCTTTTCTTAAAAAGTATTGAAAAACGGGAGTTTGTGGATATCGCAAATATCTTTAAACTTATCAAATTAAGGTCTCCGATTATAAGTAATATTAAGCCAAAACATGAAAAAATGGCCTGTTTTGAGATTAGAGCAATTTCTTCAAAAAGGCTTGAAAAACGTCAGTTTTGGGAAAATAAACCGTTATTCAAACTAAGCAAGTTATTGCTCTGGAATCTAAGTAATATTAACCAAAACCTCGAAAAACTTCTGTTTTTTAAGGTTAGATCCATTTCCTAAAAAAGATTGAAAAACAGGAGTTTTTTGGATAATGCAAATATCTTCAAACTTATCAAACTAAGGTCTCCAAATATAAGTAATATTATGCAAAAACATATAAAAACGGCCAGTTTTAAAATTCTATCGATTTCTTAAAAAAAGATTAAAATACGTCAGTTTGGGGAAAATAAACCGTTTTTCAAACTTAGCAAGTTTTTGCTCTCGAATCTAAGTAATATTAACCAAAACCTGGAAAAACGGTCGTTTTTAATGTTTGATCCATTTTTTAAAAAAGATTGAAAAACTGGAGTTTTTTGGAGAATGAAAAATTGATCAAACTTATCAAATTTAGGTCTCCGATTATAAGTAATATTAAGCCAGAACATTAAAAAATAGCCTGTTTTGAGATATGAGTGATTTGTTTAAAAAAGCTTGAAAAACGTCAGTTTTGGGAAAATAAACCGTTTTTCAAAATTAGCAGGTTATTGCTTTCGAATCTAAGTAATATTAACCAAAATCTGGAAAAATGGCCGTTATTAAGGTTTGATCCATTTCTTCAAAAAGATTGAAAAACGGGAGTTTTTTGAGTATGGAAATATCTTTAAACTTATCAAATTAAGGTCTTCGATTATAAGGAATATTATCCAAAAACAGGGAAAAACAGCCAGTTTTAAGATTCGATCGAATTTTTTAAAAAAGCTTGAAAAATGTCAGTTTTGGGAAAATAAACGTTTTTTCAAACTTAGCAATTTATTGCTCTCGAATCTAAGTTATATTATCAAAACCTGGAAAAACCTTCGTCTTTAAGGTTTGATCTTTTTCTTAAAAAAGAATCAAAAACAGGAGTTTTTTGGATAATGTTTATATCATCAAACTTATCAAATTAAGGTCTCCGATTATAATTAATATTAAGCCAAAACAAGGAAAAATGGCCTGTTTTGAGATTTGAGCGATTTCTTCAAAAAGGCTTTTAAAACGCCTGTTTTGTCAAAATACACCATTTTTTAAACTTAGCGAGTTATTGCTCTCGAATCTAAGTAATATTAACCAAAACCAGGAAAAATGGCCGTTTTTAAGGTTTGATCCATTTCCTAAAGAAGATTGAAAAACGGGAGTCTTTTGGCTAATGCAAATATCTTCAAACTTAACAAATTAAGGTCTCCAATTATAAGTAATATTATGCAAAACATAGAAAAACGGACAGTTTTGAGATTAGATAGATTTCTTAAAAAAAGCATGAAAAACGTCAGTTTTGTGAAAATAAACCGTTTTTCAAACTTAGCAAGTTATTGCTCTCGAATCTATGTAATATTAACACAAACGTGGGAAAACATCCGTTTTTAAGGTTTGATCCTTTTCCTAAAAAAGATTGAAAGTATGGAAATATCTTTACACTTATCAAATTAAGGTCTTCGATTATAAGGAATATTATCCAAAAACATGTGAAAAACAGCCAGTTTTAAGATTCGATCGATTTTTTTTAAAAAGCTTGAAAAACGTCAGTTTTAGGAAAATAAACGGTTTTTCAAACTTAGCAAGTTATTGGTCTCAAATCTAAGTAATATTAACCAAAACCTGGAAAAACGGCCGTTTTTAAGGTTCGATCCATTTCCTAAAAAAGATTGAAAAACTCGAGTTCTTGGGCTAATGCAAATATTTTTAAAATTATTAAACTAAGGTCTCCGATTATAGGTAATATTTTGCAAAAACATGGAATTCCTGCAAGTTTTGAGATTCGATCGATTTCTTAAAAAAAGGCTTGAAAAACGTCAGATTTGGGAAAATAAAGCCGTTTGCTAACTTAGCAAGTTATTGCTCTCGAATCTTAGTAATATTAAACAAAACCTAGAAAAACAGCTGTTTTTTAGGTTGGGTCCATTTCCTAAAAAAGATTGAAAAACAGGAGTTTTGGGAATAATGCAAATATCTTCAAACTCATCAAACTAAGGTCTCCGTTTTTAAGTAATATTATTCAAAATCATGGAAAAACAGACAGTTTTTAGATTCGATCGATTTCTTAAAAAAAAGCTTGAAAAACGTCAGTTTTATAAAAAGAAAAACGTTTTTCAAACTTAGCAAGTCATTGCTCTCGAATCTATGTAATATTAACCAAAACCTGGAAAAACGGCCGTTTTTAAGGTTTAATCCGTTTCTTAAAAAAGATTGAAAAATGCCAGTCTTGGGGATATCGCAAATATCTTCAAACTTATCAAATTAAGGTCTCCGATTATAAGTAAGATTATGCAAAAACATGGAAAAACGGCCGTTTTGAGATTCTATTGATTTTTTAAAAAAAGCTTGAAAAACGTCAGTTTTGGGAAAATAAACCGTTTTTCAAACTAATCAAGTTATTGCTCTCGAATTTAAGTAATTTTAACCAAAACCTGGGAAAACGGCGGTTTTTAAGGTTTGATCCATTTTCTAAAAAAGAACGGAAAAACTAGCGTTTTTTGGATAATGCAAATATCTTCAAACTAATCAAACTAAGGTCTCCGATTATGAGTAATATTATGCAAAAACATGGAAAAACGGCCAGTTTTGAGATTCGATCGAATTTTGAAAAAAAGCTTGAAAAACGTCAGATTTGGGAAAATAAACCGTTTTTCAAACTTACCAAGTTATTGCTCTCGAATCTATGTAATATTAACACAAACGTGGGAAAACATCCGTTTTTAAGGTTTGATCCTTTTCCTAAAAAAGATTGAAAAACGGCTGTTTTTTAGGTAATGCAAATATTTTCATACTTATCAAACTAAGTTCTCCGATTAAAAGTAATATTATTCAAAAACATAGAAAAACGCCTCGTTTTGAGATTCGATCGATTTTTGAAAAAAAGCTTGAAAAACGTCAGATTTGGGAAAATAAACCGTTTTTCAAACTTAGCGAGTTATTGCTCTCGAATCTATGTAATATTGAGCAGAACGTGTAAAAACGGCTGTTTTCAAGGTTTGATCCTTTTTTTAAAAAAGATTGAAAAACGGGAGTTTTTTGGATATCGCAAATATCTTTAAACTTTTCAAATTAAGGTCTCCGATTATAAGTAATATTATGCAAAAACATGGAAAAACGGCCAGTTTTAAGATTCGATCGATTTCTTATAAAAAGTTTAAAAAACGTCAGTTTTGGTTAAATAAACCGTTTTTCAAACAAAGCAAGTTATTGCTCTCGAATATAAGTAATATCAACCAAAACCTGAAAAAACAGCTGTTTTCTAGGTTAGATCCATTTCCTGAAAAAGATTGAAAAACATGAGTTTTTTGGATAATGCAAATATCTTTAAACTTATCAAACTAAGGTCTCTGATTATGAGTAATATTATGCAAAAACATAGAAAAACGGCCAGTTTTGAGATTCGATTATTTTCTTTCGAAAAGATTAAAAAACGTTAGTTTTGGAAAAATAAACCGTTTTTCAAACTTAGCAAGTAATTGCTCTCGAATCTATGTAATATTAACCAAAAAAGGAAAAACGGCCGTTTTTAAGGTTTGATCCTTTTCTTACAAAGGATTGAAAAACGGGAGATTTTTGGATATCGCAAATATCATCAAACTTTTTGAACTAAGGTCCCCTTTATAAGTAATATTAAGCCAAAACATGAAAAAATCGCCTGTTTGAAATTCGAGCGATTTCTTCAAAAAGGTTTGAAAAACGTCAGTTATGGCAAAATACACCGTTTTTCAAACTTGGCAAATTACATGGGAAAATCGCCTGTTTTGAGATTCGAACGATTTCCTAAAAAAAGGCTTGAAAACCGTCAGATTTGGGAAAATGAACGGTTTTTCAAACTTAGCAAGGTATTGCTCTCGAATCTAAGTAATATTAACCAAAACCTGGAAAAACGGCCGTATATAAGGTTTGATCTATTTCCTAAAGAAGATTCAAAAACGGGAGTCTTTTGGCTAATGCAAATATCTTCAAACTTAACAAATTAAGGTCTCCAATTAGAGGGTAATATTATGCAAAACATAGAAAAACGGACAGTTTTGAGATTAGATAGATTTCTTAAAAAAAGCATGAAAAACGTCAGTTTTGTGAAAATAAACCGTTTTTCAAACTTAGCAAGTTATTGCTCTTGAATCTAAGTAATATTAACCAAAACCTTGAAAAACGGTAGTTTTTAAGGTTTAATCCATTTTTTAAAAAGTTGAAAAACTGGGGTTTTTTGGGGAATGCAAAAATCATCAAACTTATCAAATTTAGGTCTCCGATTATAAGTAATATTAAGCCAAAACATGAAAAAAAAGCCTCTTTTGAGGTTTGAGCGATGTGTTCTTAAAGGCTTGAAAAACGTCAGTTTTGGGAAAATAAACAGTTTTTCAAACTTAGCAAGTTATTGCTCTCGATTCTAAGTAATATTAACCTAAAACCTGGAAAAACGGCCGTTTGTAAGGTTGGATCCATTTCCTAAAAAAGATTGAAAAACAGGAGTTTTTTGGATAATGCAAATATCTTCAAACTTATCCAATTAAGGTTAACGATTATAGGTAATATTATGCAAAAACATAGAAAAACGGGCAGTTTTAAGATTCGATCGATTTCTCAAAAAAAGCTTGAAGAACGTGACTTTTGAAAAAGAAAGAGTTTTTTAAACTTAGCAAGGTATTGCTCTTGAATCTAAGTAATATTAACCAAAAACTGGAAAACGGCTGATTTTAAGGTTTGATCCATTTCCTAAAAAGATTAAAAAACATAAGTTTTTTGGATAATGCAAATATCTTCAACTTATTGAATCAAGATTCCCAGGTATAACTAATATTTAGCAAAAACTGGCAAAAACGGCCAGTTTTGAGAGTCGACCGATTTCTTAACAAAAGCTTGAAAAAAGTCAGATTTGATAAAATAAACCATTTTTTAAACTTAGCAAGGTATTGCTCTCGAATCTAAGTAATATTAACCAAAACCTGGAAAAACGGCTGTTTTTTAGGTTGGATCCATTTCCTAAAAAAGATTGAAAAACAGGAGTTGTTGGGATAATGCAAATATCTTCAAACTCATCAAATTAAGGTCTCCGATTATAAGTAACATTAAGTAAAAACATGGAAAAACGGCTAGATTTGAGATTTGAATAATTTCTCTAAAAAAGCTTGCAAAAAAGGCAATTCCAAGAAAATAAACAGTTTTTCAAACTCTGCAATTTATTGCTTTCCAATCAAAGTATTATTAACCAAAACCTGGAAAAACGGCCGTTTTTAAGGTTTGATCGTTTTCCTAAAATATTGAAAACGGGATTTTTTTGGATGATGCAAATATCCTCAAATTTATCCAATTAAGGTCTCCGAGTATAAGTTATATTAAGCAAAAACATGCAAAAACGGCCAGTATTTAGATACGATCGATTTCTTAAAAAAAGCTTGAAAAACGACAGTTTTGGGAAAATAAACCGTTATTTAAACTGAGCAGGTTATTGCTCTCGAATCTAAGTAATATTACCTAAAACCTTGAAAAATGGCCGTTTTTAAGGTTTAACCCATTGCCTAAAAAAGATTGAAAAACGAGTTTTGGGGATAATGCAAATATCTTCAAACTTATCAAACTAAGGTCTCCGATATAAGTATTATTAGGCAAAAACATAAAAAAACGGCCAGTTTTGAAATCCGATCGATTTCTTAAAAAAAGCTGGAAAAACTTAAGTTTTGGGAAAATAAACCGTAATTCAAACTAAGCAAGTTATTGCTCTCGAATCTAAGTAATATTAACCAAAACCTGGAAAAACGGCCGTTATAAGGTTTGATCCATTTCCTAAAAAAGATTGAAAAACGGGAGTTTTTTAGGATAATGCAAATATCTTTAAACTTATCAAATTAAGGTCTCCAATTATAAGTGATATTATGCAAAAACATGGAAAAATGGCCAGTTTTTAGATTCGATCGATTTCATAAAAAAAAGCTTGAAAGACGTCAGTTTTTGGAAAATAAACCGTTTTTAAAACTTAGCAATTTATTGCTCTCAATTCTAAGTAATATTAACCAAAACCTGGAAAAACGGCCGTTTTTAAGGTTTGATCCATTTCCTAAAAAAGATTGAAAAACAGGAGTTTTTTGGATAATGCAAATATCTTCAAACTTATCCAATTAAGGTTAACGATTATAGGTAATATTATGCAAAAACATAGAAAAACGGGCAGTTTTAAGATTCGATCGATTTCTCAAAAAAAGCTTGAAGAACGTGACTTTTGAAAAAGAAAGAGTTTTTTAAACTTAGCAAGGTATTGCTCTTGAATCTAAGTAATATTAACCAAAAACTGGAAAACGGCTGATTTTAAGGTTTGATCCATTTCCTAAAAAGATTAAAAAACATAAGTTTTTTGGATAATGCAAATATCTTCAACTTATTGAATCAAGATTCCCAGGTATAACTAATATTTAGCAAAAACTGGCAAAAACGGCCAGTTTTGAGAGTCGACCGATTTCTTAACAAAAGCTTGAAAAAAGTCAGATTTGATAAAATAAACCATTTTTTAAACTTAGCAAGGTATTGCTCTCGAATCTAAGTAATATTAACCAAAACCTGGAAAAACGGCTGTTTTTTAGGTTGGATCCATTTCCTAAAAAAGATTGAAAAACAGGAGTTGTTGGGATAATGCAAATATCTTCAAACTCATCAAATTAAGGTCTCCGATTATAAGTAACATTAAGTAAAAACATGGAAAAACGGCTAGATTTGAGATTTGAATAATTTCTCTAAAAAAGCTTGCAAAAAAGGCAATTCCAAGAAAATAAACAGTTTTTCAAACTCTGCAATTTATTGTTTCCAATCAAAGTATTATTAACCAAAACCTGGAAAAACGGCCGTTTTTAAGGTTTGATCGTTTTCCTAAAATATTGAAAACGGGATTTTTTTGGATGATGCAAATATCCTCAAATTTATCCAATTAAGGTCTCCGAGTATAAGTTATATTAAGCAAAAACATGCAAAAACGGCCAGTATTTAGATACGATCGATTTCTTAAAAAAAGCTTGAAAAACGACAGTTTTGGGAAAATAAACCGTTATTTAAACTGAGCAGGTTATTGCTCTCGAATCTAAGTAATATTACCTAAAACCTTGAAAAATGGCCGTTTTTAAGGTTTAACCCATTGCCTAAAAAAGATTGAAAAACGAGTTTTGGGGATAATGCAAATATCTTCAAACTTATCAAACTAAGGTCTCCGATATAAGTATTATTAGGCAAAAACATAAAAAAACGGCCAGTTTTGAAATCCGATCGATTTCTTAAAAAAAGCTGGAAAAACTTAAGTTTTGGGAAAATAAACCGTAATTCAAACTAAGCAAGTTATTGCTCTCGAATCTAAGTAATATTAACCAAAACCTGGAAAAACGGCCGTTATAAGGTTTGATCCATTTCCTAAAAAAGATTGAAAAACGGGAGTTTTTTAGGATAATGCAAATATCTTTAAACTTATCAAATTAAGGTCTCCAATTATAAGTGATATTATGCAAAAACATGGAAAAATGGCCAGTTTTTAGATTCGATCGATTTCATAAAAAAAAGCTTGAAAGACGTCAGTTTTTGGAAAATAAACCGTTTTTAAAACTTAGCAATTTATTGCTCTCAATTCTAAGTAATATTAACCAAAACTTGGAAAAACGGCCGTTTTTAAGGTTTGATCCATTTCCTAAAAAAGATTGAAAAACAGGAGTTTTTTGGATAATGCAAATATCTTCAAACTTATCCAATTAAGGTTAACGATTATAGGTAATATTATGCAAAAACATAGAAAAACGGGCAGTTTTAAGATTCGATCGATTTCTCAAAAAAAGCTTGAAGAACGTGACTTTTGAAAAAGAAAGAGTTTTTTAAACTTAGCAAGGTATTGCTCTTGAATCTAAGTAATATTAACCAAAAACTGGAAAACGGCTGATTTTAAGGTTTGATCCATTTCCTAAAAAGATTAAAAAACATAAGTTTTTTGGATAATGCAAATATCTTCAACTTATTGAATCAAGATTCCCAGGTATAACTAATATTTAGCAAAAACTGGCAAAAACGGCCAGTTTTGAGAGTCGACCGATTTCTTAACAAAAGCTTGAAAAAAGTCAGATTTGATAAAATAAACCATTTTTTAAACTTAGCAAGGTATTGCTCTCGAATCTAAGTAATATTAACCAAAACCTGGAAAAACGGCTGTTTTTTAGGTTGGATCCATTTCCTAAAAAAGATTGAAAAACAGGAGTTGTTGGGATAATGCAAATATCTTCAAACTCATCAAATTAAGGTCTCCGATTATAAGTAACATTAAGTAAAAACATGGAAAAACGGCTAGATTTGAGATTTGAATAATTTCTCTAAAAAAGCTTGCAAAAAAGGCAATTCCAAGAAAATAAACAGTTTTTCAAACTCTGCAATTTATTGCTTTCCAATCAAAGTATTATTAACCAAAACCTGGAAAAACGGCCGTTTTTAAGGTTTGATCGTTTTCCTAAAATATTGAAAACGGGATTTTTTTGGATGATGCAAATATCCTCAAATTTATCCAATTAAGGTCTCCGAGTATAAGTTATATTAAGCAAAAACATGCAAAAACGGCCAGTATTTAGATACGATCGATTTCTTAAAAAAAGCTTGAAAAACGACAGTTTTGGGAAAATAAACCGTTATTTAAACTGAGCAGGTTATTGCTCTCGAATCTAAGTAATATTACCTAAAACCTTGAAAAATGGCCGTTTTTAAGGTTTAACCCATTGCCTAAAAAAGATTGAAAAACGAGTTTTGGGGATAATGCAAATATCTTCAAACTTATCAAACTAAGGTCTCCGATATAAGTATTATTAGGCAAAAACATAAAAAAACGGCCAGTTTTGAAATCCGATCGATTTCTTAAAAAAAGCTGGAAAAACTTAAGTTTTGGGAAAATAAACCGTAATTCAAACTAAGCAAGTTATTGCTCTCGAATCTAAGTAATATTAACCAAAACCTGGAAAAACGGCCGTTATAAGGTTTGATCCATTTCCTAAAAAAGATTGAAAAACGGGAGTTTTTTAGGATAATGCAAATATCTTTAAACTTATCAAATTAAGGTCTCCAATTATAAGTGATATTATGCAAAAACATGGAAAAATGGCCAGTTTTTAGATTCGATCGATTTCATAAAAAAAAGCTTGAAAGACGTCAGTTTTTGGAAAATAAACCGTTTGTAAAACTTAGCAATTTATTGCTCTCAATTCTAAGTAATATTAACCAAAACCTGGAAAAACGGCCGTTTTTAAGGTTTGATCCATTTCCTAAAAAAGATTGAAAAACAGGAGTTTTTTGGATAATGCAAATATCTTCAAACTTATCCAATTAAGGTTAACGATTATAGGTAATATTATGCAAAAACATAGAAAAACGGGCAGTTTTAAGATTCGATCGATTTCTCAAAAAAAGCTTGAAGAACGTGACTTTTGAAAAAGAAAGAGTTTTTTAAACTTAGCAAGGTATTGCTCTTGAATCTAAGTAATATTAACCAAAAACTGGAAAACGGCTGATTTTAAGGTTTGATCCATTTCCTAAAAAGATTAAAAAACATAAGTTTTTTGGATAATGCAAATATCTTCAACTTATTGAATCAAGATTCCCAGGTATAACTAATATTTAGCAAAAACTGGCAAAAACGGCCAGTTTTGAGAGTCGACCGATTTCTTAACAAAAGCTTGAAAAAAGTCAGATTTGATAAAATAAACCATTTTTTAAACTTAGCAAGGTATTGCTCTCGAATCTAAGTAATATTAACCAAAACCTGGAAAAACGGCTGTTTTTTAGGTTGGATCCATTTCCTAAAAAAGATTGAAAAACAGGAGTTGTTGGGATAATGCAAATATCTTCAAACTCATCAAATTAAGGTCTCCGATTATAAGTAACATTAAGTAAAAACATGGAAAAACGGCTAGATTTGAGATTTGAATAATTTCTCTAAAAAAGCTTGCAAAAAAGGCAATTCCAAGAAAATAAACAGTTTTTCAAACTCTGCAATTTATTGCTTTCCAATCAAAGTATTATTAACCAAAACCTGGAAAAACGGCCGTTTTTAAGGTTTGATCGTTTTCCTAAAATATTGAAAACGGGATTTTTTTGGATGATGCAAATATCCTCAAATTTATCCAATTAAGGTCTCCGAGTATAAGTTATATTAAGCAAAAACATGCAAAAACGGCCAGTATTTAGATACGATCGATTTCTTAAAAAAAGCTTGAAAAACGACAGTTTTGGGAAAATAAACCGTTATTTAAACTGAGCAGGTTATTGCTCTCGAATCTAAGTAATATTACCTAAAACCTTGAAAAATGGCCGTTTTTAAGGTTTAACCCATTGCCTAAAAAAGATTGAAAAACGAGTTTTGGGGATAATGCAAATATCTTCAAACTTATCAAACTAAGGTCTCCGATATAAGTATTATTAGGCAAAAACATAAAAAAACGGCCAGTTTTGAAATCCGATCGATTTCTTAAAAAAAGCTGGAAAAACTTAAGTTTTGGGAAAATAAACCGTAATTCAAACTAAGCAAGTTATTGCTCTCGAATCTAAGTAATATTAACCAAAACCTGGAAAAACGGCCGTTATAAGGTTTGATCCATTTCCTAAAAAAGATTGAAAAACGGGAGTTTTTTAGGATAATGCAAATATCTTTAAACTTATCAAATTAAGGTCTCCAATTATAAGTGATATTATGCAAAAACATGGAAAAATGGCCAGTTTTTAGATTCGATCGATTTCATAAAAAAAAGCTTGAAAGACGTCAGTTTTTGGAAAAAAAACCGTTTTTAAAACTTAGCAATTTATTGCTCTCAATTCTAAGTAATATTAACCAAAACCTGGAAAAACGGCCGTTTTTAAGGTTTGATCCATTTCCTAAAAAAGATTGAAAAACGGAAGTTTTTTGGCTAATGCAAATATCTTCAAACTTATCCAATTAAGGTCTCCGATTATAAGTAATATTATGCAAAAACATGGAAAAACGTCCAGTTTTGAGATTCGATAGATTTCTTAAAAAAAAGCATGAAGAACGTCAGTTTGGGGAAAATAAACCCTTTTTCAAACTTAGCAAGTTATTGCTCTCGAATATGAGTAATATTAACCAAAACCTGGAAAAACGGCCGATTTTAAGGTTTGATCCATTTCCTAAAAAAGATTAAAAAACAGGGGTTTTGGGGATAATGCATATATCTTCAAAGTTATTAAATTAAGGTCTCCGATTAAAAGTAATATTTTGAAAAAACATGGAAAAACTTCCAATTTTGAGATTCGATTAATCTCTTTTAAAAAGCTTGCAAACAAGGCAATTTCAAGAAAATAAACAGTTTTTCAAACAAAGCAAGTTATTGCTTTCCAATCAAAGTATTATTAACAAAAACCTGGAAAAACGGCCGTTTTTAAGGTTTGATTCATTTCCTAAAAAAGATTGAAAAACAGGATTTTTTTGGATGATGCAAATATCCTCAAATTTATCCAATTAAGGTCTCCGAGTATAAGTTATATTAAGCAAAAACATGCAAAAACGGCCAGTTTTTAGATACGATCGATTTCTTAAAAAAAGCTTGAAAAACGACAGTTTTGCGAAAATAAACCGTTATTCAAACTGAGCAGGTTATTGCTCTCGAATCTAAGTAATATTACCTAAAACCTTGAAAAATAGCCGTTTTTAAGGTTTGACCCATTGCCTAAAAAAGATTGAAAAACAGGAGTTTTGGGGATAATGCAAATATCTTCAAACTTATCAAACTAAGGTCTCCGATATAAGTATTATTAGGCAAAAACATAGAAAAACGGCTAGTTTTGAAATCCGATAGATTTCTTAAAAAAAGCTGTAAAAACTTAAGTTTTGGGAAAATAAACCGTAATGCAAACTCAGCAAGTTATTGCTCTCGAATTTAAGTAATATTAACCAAAACCTGGAAAAACGGCCGTTATAAGGTTTGATCCATTTCCTAAAAAAGATTTAAAAACGGGAGTTTTTTGGATAATGCAAATATCTTTAAACTTATCAAACTAAGGTCTCCGATTATGAGTAATATTATGCAAAAACATAGAAAAACGTCTAGTTTTGAGATTCGATTATTTTCTTTCGAAAAGCTTAAAAAACGTTGGTTTGGAAAAATAAACCGTTCTTCAAACTTAGCAAGTAATTGCTCTCGAATCTATGTAATATTTACCAAAAAAGGAAAAACGGCCGTTTTCAAGGTTTGATCCATTTCCTAAAAAAGATTGAAAAAAGGAAGTTTTTTGGATAATGCAAATATCTTCAAACTTATCAAACTAAGGTCTCCGATTATAAGTAAAATTAAGCCAAAACCGGGAAAAATGACCTGTTTTGAGATTCGAGCGATTTCTTCAAAAAGGCTTGAAAAACGTCAGTTTTGGGAAAATAAACCGTTTTTCAAACTTAGCAAGTTATTGCTCTCGAATCTAAGTAATATTAACCAAAACCTGGAAAAACGGCTGTTTTTAAGGTTTAATCCATTTCCTAAAAAAGATTGAAAAACAGATTTTTTTGGATGATGCAAATATCTTTAAACTTATGTAATTAAGGTCTCCAAGTATAAGATATATTAAGCAAAAACATGCAAAAACAGCCACTTTTTAGATTTGATCGATTTTTTAAAATAAGCTTTAAAAACGTCAGTTTTGGGAAAATAAACCGTTATTTAAACTGAGCTAGTTATTGCTCTCGAATCTAAGTAATATTACCTAAAACCTAGAAAAACAGCCGTATTAAGCTTTGATCCATTTCCTAAAAAAATTGAAAAAAGTCAGTTTTGTGAAAAAAAACCGTTTTTTAAACTTAGCCAGTTACTGCTCTCGAATCTAGGTAATATTAACTAAAACCTGGAAAAACGGCCGTACGTAAGGTTTGATCCATTTCTTAAAAAATATTGAAAAACGGGAGTTTTTTGGATAATGCAAATATCTTTAAACTTATCCAATTAATGTCTTCGATTATTAGTTATACCAAGCAAAAACATGCAAAAACGGCCAGTTTGGAGATTTGATCGATTTCTTAAAAAAAACTTGAAAAACGTTAGTTTTTGAAAAATAAACCGTTATTCAAACTGAGCAAGTTATTGCTCTCGAATCTAAGTAATATTAAACAAAATCCCAGAAAAACGGTCGTTTTTAAGGATTGATCTATTTATTAAAAAGAACAAAAAACAGGAGTTTTTTGGATAATGCAAATATCATCAAACTTATCCAATTGAGGTCTCCGATTATAAGTAATATTAAGCCAAAACATAGAAAAACTGCCTGTTTTAAGATTTAATCGATTTCTTAAAAAAAGCTTAAAAACTTAAGGTTTGGGAAAATAAACCGTTTTTCCATTTTAGCAAGTTATTGCTTTCGAATCTAAGTAATATTAACTAAAACCTAAAAAAACGGCCGCTCCGAAGGTTCGATCCATTTCCTAAAAAAGAAGGTTAAAACAGGATTTCTTTTTGGATAATGCAAATATCTTCAACTTATCCAATCAAGGTCTCCGATTATAAGTAATATTAAGCAAAAACATGCCAAAACGGCCAGTTTTCAAAGTCGATCGATTTCTTATTAAAAGCTTGAAAAACCTGAGTTTTGGGAAAATAAACCGTTTTTCAAACTCAGCATGTTATTTCTCTCGAATGTTATCAATATCAATTTGGAAAAACGGCCGATATTTTGGTTTGATTTATTTCCTAAAAAAAATTTAAAAACGGAGGTTTTTTGGATAATGCAAATATGTTATATTAAGCAAAAACATGCCAAATCAGCCAGTTTTTAGATTCGATCGATTTCTTAAAAAAAGCTTTAAAAACGTCAGTTTTGATAAAATAAACCGTTATTTAAACTGAGCAAGTTATAGCTCTCGAATCTAAGTAATATTTACAAAAACCTGGAAAAACAGCCGTTTTTAAGTTTTGATCCATTTCCTAAAAAAGATTGAAAAACGTAAGTTTTTTGGATAATGCAAATATCTTTAAACTTATAAAATTAGGGTCTCCGATAATAAGTAATATTAAGCAAAAACATGGAAAAACGGCCAGTTTTGAGATGCGATCGGTTTCTTAAAAAAAACTTGAAACACGTCTATTTTCGGAAAATAAACCATTATTCAAACTGAGCAAGTTATAGCTCTCGAATCTAAGTAATATTAACAAAAAACCCCTAAAACGGCCGTTTTTAAGGTTTGATTCATTTCCTAAAAAAGATTGAAAAACGGATTTTTTTTGAATGATGCAAATATCTTTAAACTTATCCAATTAAGGTCTCCGAGTATAAGATTTATTAAGCAAAAACATGCAAAAACAGCCACTTTTTAGATTTGATCGATTTCTTAAAATAAGCCTTAAAACGTGAGTTTTGGGAAAATAAACCGTTATTCAAACTGAGCTAGTTATTGCTCTCGAATCTAAGTAATATTACCTAAAACCTAGAAAAACAGCCGTATTAAGCTTTGATCCATTTCCTAAAAGAGATTGAAAAAAGTCAGTTTTGTGAAAAAAAACGTTTTTCAAACTTAGCAAGTTATTGCTGTCGAATCTAAGTAATATTAACCAAAACCTGGAAAAACGGCCGTACGTAAGGTTTGATCCATTTCTTAAAAAATATTGAAAAACGGGAGTTTTTTGGATAATGCAAATATCTTCAAACTTATCCCAATTCAGGTCTGCGAGTATTAGTTATATCAAGCAGAAACATGCAAAAACGGCCAGTGTGAGATTTGATCGATTTCTTAAAAAAAACTTGAAAAACGTCAGTTCTTGAAAAATAAACCGTTATTCAAACTGAACAAGTTATTGCTTTCGAATCTAAGTAATATTGACAAAAACCTAGAAAAATGGCCATTTTTAAGGTTTGATCCATTTCCTAAAAAAGATTGAAAAACGGGATTTTTTTGGATGATGCAAATATCCTCAACTTTATCCAATTTAAGGTCTCCGATTATAAGTTATATTAAGCAAAAACATGCAAAAACAGCCACATTTTAGATTCGATCGATTTCTCAAAAAAGGCTTGAAAAACGTCAGTTTTGGATAAACTCCCCGTTTTTTAAACTTAGCAATTTATTTCTCTTGAATCTAACTAATATTAACCAAAACCTGGAAAAACGGCCGTTTTTAGGGTTTGATCTATTTCCTAAAAAAGATTAAAAAACGGGAGTTTTTTGGATAATGGAAATATCTTCAAACTTATGAAATTAAGGTCTCCGATTATAAGCAATATTTAGCCAAAACATGGTAAAATAGCCAGTTTTGAGATTCGAGCGATTTCTTCAAAAAGGCTTGAAAAACGTCAGTTTTATGAAAATAAACCGTTTTTCAAACTCAGCAAGTTATTGCTCTCGAATCTAAGTAATATTAACTAAAACCCTGAAAAACGGCCGTTTTTAAGGTTTGATCCATTTCCTAAAAAAGATTCAAAAACAGGAGTTTTTTTGGATAATGCAGATATCTTCAAACTAATCATATTAAGGTCTACGATTAAAAGTAATATTAAGCAAAAACATGGAAAAACGGCTAGTTTTGAGATTCGATCGATTTTTAAAAAAAAGTTTGAAAAACGTCAGTTTTGGGAAAATAGTCCGTTTTTTAAACTTAGCAAGTTATTGCTCTCGAATCTAAGTAATATAAAGCGAAAACCGGGAAAAACGGCCGTTTTTAAGCTTTGATCCATTTCCTAAAAAAGATTGAAAAAACGGGAGTTTTTTGGATAATGCAAATATCTTCAAACTTCTCTAATTAAGGTCTACCATTATAACAAACATTAGGCAAAAACATGGAAAAACGGCCAGTTTTGAGATTCGATGGTTTCTTTGAAAAAGCTTGAAAAACGTCAATTTTAAGAAAATAAACAGTTTTTCAAACTAAGCAAGTTATTGCTCTAGAATCAAGCTATTATTAACCAGAACCTGGAAAAACGGCTGTTTTTAAGGTTTGATAAATTTCCTTATCAAGATTAAAAAACGGGATTTCTTTGGATGATGCAAATATCTTCAACCTTATCCAATTAAGGTCTCCGAGTATAAGTTATATCAAGCAAAAACATGCAAAAACGGCCAGTTTTGAGATTCGATCGATTTCTTAAAAAAAGCTTGAAAAACGTCAGTTTTAGAAAAATAAACCGTTATTCAAACTGAGCAAGTTATTGCTTTCGAATCTAAGTAATATTGACAAAAACCTAGAAAAATGGCCGTTTTTAAGGTTCGATCTATTGCCTAAAATAGATTGAAAAACAGGAGTTTTTTGGATATTGCAAATATCTATAAACTTATCAAATTAAGGTTTCCAATTATAAGTAATATTATGCAAAAACATGGAAAAACGGCCTAGTTTTGAGATTCGATTGATTTCTTAAAAAAAGCTTGAAAGACGTCAGTTTTGGGAAAATAAACCGTTTTTCAAATTTGGCAAGTTATTGCTCTCGAATCTCAGAAATATTAACCAAAACCTGGAAAAACGGCCGTTTTTAAGTTTTGATCCATTTCCTAAAAAAGATTGAAAAACGGGATTTATTTGGATAATGCAAATATCTTCAAACTTATCAAATTAGGGTCTCCGATTATAAGTAATATTAGGCCAAAACATGGAAAAACTTCCAGTTTTGAGATTCGATCGATTTCTTAAAAAGGCTTAAAAAGCGTCAGTTTTTATAAAATAAACGGTTTTTCAAACCTAGCAAGTTATCGCTCTTGAATCTAAGTAATATTAACCAAAAATTAAAAACTCCTGTTTTTTTAGGTTTGATGCATTTTTTAAAAAAGATTGAAAAACGAGTTTTTTTGGATAAAGCACCATGTTTAAACTTATCAAATTAAAGTCTCCGATTATAAATAATAGTTTGACAAAACATGGAAAAACGGTCAGTTTTGAGATTCGATCGATTTCTTAAAAAAACCTTTAAAAACGTCTACTTTCGGAAAATAAAACGTTATTTAAACTTAGCAAGTTATTGCTCTCGAATCTAAGTAATATTAACCAAAACCTGGAAAACTGCATTTTTTAAGTTTTCATCTATTTCCTAAAAAAGATTGAAAAACGGTAATTTTTAGGATAATGCACATATGTTCAAACTTATCAAATTAAGCTCTTCGAATTTAAGTAATATTAAGCCAAACATGGAAAAACGGCCAGTTTTGAGATTCGATCGGTTTCCTTAAAAATGCTTGCAAACGTCAGTTTCGGGAAAATAAACAGGTTCTCAATTTTAGCAAGTTATTGATCTCGAATCTAAGTTATATTAACTAAAACGTGGAAAAACAGCCGTTTATAGGGTTTGATTCCTTTCCTTAAAAAGAAAAAAACATAGAAAAACGGCCAGTTTTGAGATTTGATCGATTTCTTTAAAAAAGCTTGAAAAACGTCAGTTTTGGAAAAATAAACGGTTTTATCGCTCTCGAATCTGTGAAATATTTACCAAAATCTAGAAATCGGCCGTTTTTAGGTTTTGATCCATTTCCTAAAAAGATTGAAAAACGTGAGTTTTTTGGATAGTGCACATATGTTCATATTTTCAAATTAAGGTCTACGATTATAATTAATATTAGGGCAAAACATGGAAAAACCGCTAGTTTCGAGATTCGATCCATTTCCCAAAGAAAGCTTTAAAAACGTCAGTTTTAGAAAAATAAATAGTATTTCAAACTTAGCAAGTTATTGCTCTCGAATATAAGTAATATTAACCACAACCTTAAAAAACGGCCCTTTTTAAGGTTTGATCCATTTCCTTAAAAAGATTAAAAAACGTGAGTTTTTTTGACAATGATCAATGTTCATACTTATTAAATTAAGGTCTCCGATTATAAGTAATATCAAGCCAAAACATGGAAAAACGGCCAGTTTTGAAATACGATCGATTTCCTTAAAAATGCTTGAAAAACGTCAGTTTGGGGAAAATAAACAGTTTCTCAATTTTAGCAAGTTATTGATCTCGAATATAAGTTATATTAACCAAAACCTTGAAAAACGGCCGTTTATAAGGTTTGATACATTTCCTAAAAAAGATTGAAAAACGATAGTTTTTAGGATAATGCACCTATGTTCAAACTTATCAAATTAAGGTCTCCGATTATAAATACTATTAAGTTAAAACATAGAAAAACAACCAGTTTTAAAAATTCGATCGATTTCTGAAAAAAAACTTGAAAAACGTCAGTTTTGGGAAAATAAACTGTTTTTTGAACTTAGCAATTTATTGCTCTTGGATCTGTGTAATATTAACCACAACCTTAAAAAACAGCCCTTTTTAAGATTTGATCCATTTCCTAAAAAAGATTGAAAAATGGGAGTTTTGGGGATAATGTACATATGTTCAAACTTATCAAACTAAGGTCTACGATATGAAATAATATTAAGCCACAAAACATGGAAAAACGGCCAGTATTGAGATTAGATTGATTTACTAAAAAAACTTAAAAAAGTTCAGTTCTGGGGAAAATAAACAGTTTTTGAATTTTAGGAAGGTATTGTTTTTAAATCTAAGTAATATTAATCAAAACCTGGAAAACGGCCGTTTCTAGGGTTTGATCTATTTTCTAAAAACTTTGAAAAACGTGAGTTTTTAGGACAAGGCAGAATGTTCATACTTATCAGATTGAGGTGTCCGATAATAAGTAATATTAGGCCAAAACATGAAAAACCGCTAGTTTTGAGATTCGATTGATTTCCTAAAAAAAGCTTGAAAAACGTCAGTTTTGGAAAAATAAACGGTTTTATCGCTCTCGAATCTGTGAAATATTTACCAAAATCTAGAAATCGGCCGTTTTTAGGTTTTGATCCATTTCCTAAAAAGATTGAAAAACGTGAGTTTTTTGGATAGTGCACATATGTTCATATTTTCAAATTAAGGTCTACGATTATAATTAATATTAGGGCAAAACATGGAAAAACCGCTAGTTTCGAGATTCGATCCATTTCCCAAAGAAAGCTTTAAAAACGTCAGTTTTAGAAAAATAAATAGTATTTCAAACTTAGCAAGTTATTGCTCTCGAATATAAGTAATATTAACAAAAATCTGAAAAAACGGCCGTTTTTAAGGTTTGATCCATTTCCTAAAAAAGACTGAAAAACGGGAATTTTTTGTATAATGCACATATGTTCAAACACATCAAATTAAGGTCTCCGATTAAAAGTAATATTAAGCCAAATCATAGAAAAACCGAGAGTTTTGAGATTCGATCGATTTCCTAAAAAAAGCTTGAAAAACATAAGTTTGGGAAAATAAACAGTTTCTCAAACTTAGCAAGTTATTGCTCTCGAATCTAAGTAATATTAACCAAAACCTGGAAAATAGATGTTTTTAAGGTTTGCTCCATTTTCTAAAAAACATTAAATAACGGGAGTTTTGGGGAAAATACACATATGCTCAAACTTATAAAATTAAGGTCTCCGATTAAAAGTAATATTAAGCTAAAACATGGAAAACACGCCAGTTTTGAGATTCGATCGATTTATTAAAATAACCTTGGAAAACGTCAGTTTTGGAAAAATAAACGGTTTCTCAAACTTAGTAAGTTATTGCTCTCGAATCTAAGTAATATTAACCAAAACCTGGAAAACTGCATTTTTTAAGTTTTCATCTATTTCCTAAAAAAGATTGAAAAACGGTAATTTTTAGGATAATGCACATATGTTCAAACTTATCAAATTAAGGTCTCCGATTATAAGTAATATTAAGCCGAAACATGGAAAAACTTCCAGTTTTGAGATTCGATCGATTTCTTAAAAAGGCTTAAAAAGCGTCAGTTTTTATAAAATAAACGGTTTTTCAAACCTAGCAAGTTATCGCTCTTGAATCTAAGTAATATTAACCAAAAATTAAAAACTCCTGTTTTTTTAGGTTTGATGCATTTTTTAAAAAAGATTGAAAAACGAGTTTTTTTGGATAAAGCACCATGTTTAAACTTATCAAATTAAAGTCTCCGATTATAAATAATAGTTTGACAAAACATGGAAAAACGGTCAGTTTTGAGATTCGATCGATTTTTAAAAAAAGCTTGAAAAACGTCAGTTTTGGAACACTAAACGATTTTTCAAACTTAGCAACTTAATGCTCTCAAATCTGTGTAATATAAACGAAAAACTAGAAAAACGGCATTTTTTAAGGTTTGATGCATTTCCTAAAAAGAATAAAAAACGAGAGTTTTTTGGATAATGCGTATATTTTCAAACTGTTTAAATTAAGGTCTTCGATTATAAGTAATATCAAGCCAAATCATGGAAAAACGGCAGGTTGTGAGATTCGATTGATTTCTTTAAAAAAACTTGAAAAACGTCAGTTTTGCGAAAATAAACAGTTTTTCAATTTTACCAAGTTATTGCTCTCGAATCTAACTAATATTAATCAAAACCTGGAAAACGGCCGTTTTTAAGGTTTGATCCATTTCCGAATAAAGTTTGAAAAACAGCAGTTTATTATATAATGCACATGTTCAAACATGTCAAGTTAAGGTCTCCGATAAGAAGTAATTTTAAGCCTCGAATCTAAGTAATATTAACCAAACCTGGAAAAACGGCCGTTTTTAAGGTTTGATCAATTTTCCTAAAAAAGATTGAAAATCGGGAATTTTTTGGATAATGCTAATATGTTCAAACTTATCAAATTAAGGTCTCCGATTATAAGTAATATTAATTCTAAGCATGAAAAAACGGCCAGCTTTGAAATTCAATCGATTTCCTGAAAAAAACTTAAAAATGTCAGTCTGGGGAAAGTAAACAGTTTTTCAATTTTAGCAAGTTATTGTTCTCGAATCTTAGTAATATTAACCAAAACCTGCAAAACCGGCCGTTTCTAAGATTTGATCAATTTCCTGAAAAAGCTTGAAAAACGGGATTTTGGGGGTATAATGCACCTATGTTTAAATTTATCAAATAAGGGTCTCCGATTATAATAATATCAAGCCAAAACCTGAAAAAACAGCCAGATTTAATTTTCGAAAGATTTCTTTTTCAAAAGCCTAAAAAACGTCAGTTTTGGGAAAATAAACGGTTTTTCAAACTTAGTAAGTTATTGCTCTCGAATATGTGTAATATTAACCAAAACCTGGAAAAACGGCCGTTCTTAAGGTTTGATTCATTTCATAAAAAAGATTGAAAATCAGGTGTTTTTTGGATAATGAACATAAGTTCAAACTTTCAAAATTAATGTTTCCAATTATAAGTAATATTAAGCAAAAACAGAAAATAGCGGCCGTTTTAGGGTTTGATCGATTTTTTTAAAAAACTTGAAAAATGTCAGTTTTGGACTATTAATATCTTTCACAACCAAAACCTGGAAAAACGGCCGTTTTTAAGGTTTAACCCATTTCCTAAATAAGATTTAAAAACGCGATTTTTTTCGATAATGCACATATGTTCAAACTTATCAAATTAAGGTTTCCGATTATAAATAATATTAAGCCAAAACTTAAAAAAACGGCCACCTTTGATTTTTGATTGATATTGTAAAAAAGTTGAAAAACGTCATTTTGGGGAAAATAAACAGCTTTTTTAACTTAGAAAGTTAATTTTCTCGAATATAACTAATTTTAACCAAAACCTAGAAAAACGGCCGTTTTTAAGGTTTGATCCATTTCCTAAAAGAGATTGAGAAGGGGGATTGTATGTAATCTTGAGCCAAAACATGGAAAATCGGCCAAGTTGTGAGATATGATCGATTTTCTAAAAAAGATGAGCAAACATCTGTTTGGGAAAATAAACATCTTATCAAACTTAGCAAGTTATTGCTTTCAAATATAAGTAATATCAACCAAAAACTGGAAAAACGGCTGTTTTTAAGGTTTAATCCATTTCCTGAAAAAGATTGACAAATGGAAGGTTTTTAGAAAATGCACATATTTTCAATTTATATAATTAAGGTACCGGAATATTAGTAATATTAACCAAAACCTGGATTGAAAATAGAAAGTTTTTTGGATAATGCACCTATGTTCAAACCTATCAAATTAAGGTCTCCGATTAGAAGTGATATTAAGCCAAAACATGAAAAATCTGCTGGTTTTGAGATTTGATCGATTTTCTAAAAAAAGCTTGAAAAACGTCAGTTTCGGGAAAATAAACAGCTTTTCAAACTTAGCAAATTATTGCTCGCGAATCTAAGTAATATTAACCAAAACATGGCAAAACGGCCGTTTTTAAGGTTTGAACCATTTCATAAAAAAGATTGAAAAACGGGAGTTTTTTTAATATTGCACATATGTTCAAACTTATCAAATTAAAGGTTTTCCATTATAAGTAATATTTTAGCGAAGCATGGAAAAACGCACTTTTTTAATGTTTGATCGTTTTCCTAAAAAAGATTAAAAAACGTCATTTTGGAAAAAATAAACAGCTTTTCAAGCTTAGCATTTCATTGCTCGCAATTTTAAATAATATTAAACCAAAGCATGGAAAAATGGCGTTTTTTAAGGTTTGATCCATTCCCTAAAAAGATTGAAAGACGGGAGTTTTTTTAGATAATGCATATACGGTATTCCTATCAAAACGGCTTGAAAAACTTTAGTTTTGCGAAAATAAACAGGCTTTTAACGTTAGCAATTTATTGCTCTCGATTATAATTAATATTAACCAAAACCTAGAAAAACGCCGTTTTTTTAACGTTTGATCCATTTCCTAAAGAAGATTGAAAAACGGGAGTTTTTTTTGATAATTCCATATGTTCAAACTTATCCAATTAAGGTATTTGATCATAAGTCATATTAAGCCAAAACATGGAAAAACAGCCCGTTTTAATGTTTGATCGATTTCTTAAAAAAGCTTGAAAAACGTCAGTTTTAGGAAAATGAACAGCTTTTTCAACTTAGCAAGTTATTCTTTTTTAAGGTTTGATCCATTTCCTAAAAAAAATTAAAAACAGAAGTTTTTTAAATAATGCACCTATGTTCAAATTTATCAAATTAAAGTATTGGATTATAAGTAATAATAAGCCAAAACATTGAAAAACAACCTGTTTTAATGTTTGATCGATTTTCTGAAAAAAATTGAAAAACGTCAGTTTTTAGGAAAATATACAGCTTTTCAAACTTAGCAAGTTATTCTTTTTTAAGGTTTGATCCATTTACTCAAAAAGATTGAAAACGGGAGTTTTTTTGATAATGCACATATGTTTAAACTTATAAAATTATTGTTTTTGATTATAAATAACATTAGGCCAAAACATGGAAAAACGGCCTGTTTTAAGGTTTAATCGATTTCCTAAAAAAGCTTAAAAAACGTCAGTTTTGGGAAAATATACACATTTTCCAACTTAGTATGTTATTGCTCTCGTTTGTAAGTAAAATTAAACCAAAACATGGAAAAAATGCCTTTTTCAAGTTTTGAACATTGACGTTAAAAGATTGAAAAACGGGAGTTTTGTTGATATTGCACATATGTTCAAACTTATTAATTTTAAGGTTTTCGATTATAAGTAATATTTTGACGAAACATGGAAAAACGCTCTTTTTTAATGTTTGAGCGTTTTCCTAAAGGAGATTGAAAAACGTCAGGTTGGGAAAATAAACAGCTTTTTAAACATAGCAAGTTATTGCTCGCGATTTTAAGTAATATTAAACCAAAGCATGGAAAAACGGTATTTTTGGGGGTTTGATCCATTCCCTAAAAGAATAAAAAAAGGAGTTTTTTAGATAATGCATATATGTTTATTCCTATCATAACGGCTCGAAAAACATCAGTTTTGCGAAAATAAACAGCTTTTTAACCTTAGCAAGTTATTGCTCCTGGTTATAATTAATATTAACCAAAACCTGGAAAAACGCCGTTTTTTTGAACGTTTGAAACATTTCCCTAAAAAGGATTGAAAAACGGGAGTGTTTTGGAAAATGCTTCTATGTTCAAACTTATTATGTAAGGGCTCCGATTATAGGTACTATTAAGCCAAAACATGGAAAAACGGCCAGGTTTGAGAGGTACTAATAGGTACTAATAAGCCAAAACATGTAAAAACGGTCAGTTTTGAGATTTGATCAATTTCCTAAAAAAGCTTGAAAAACGTCAGTTTTAGGGAAATAAATAGCTTTATAAACTTAGCAAGTTATTGATCTCGAATAAAGGTAATATTACCCAAAACCTAGGAAAAACGCCTATTTTTAATGTTTGATCCATTTTCTAAAAAAGATTAAGAAACGGATGTTTTTTGGATAATGCACATATGTTCAAACTTATCAAATTAAGGTCTCTGATTATAAGTAATCTTAAGCCAAAACTTTGAAAAATATCCGGTTTCGAGATTTGATCGATTTCCTAAAAAAAGTTTAAAAAACGTCAGTTTTGGAAAAATAATTAGCTTTTCAAACTTGGCCAGTTATTGATCTCAATAATAAGTAATATTAACCAAAACCTGGAAAAACGCCTGTTTTTAAGGTTTGATCCATTTTCTAAAAAAGATTGAAAAACGGAAGTTTTTAAAAATAATGCACATATGTTCAAACTAATCGAATTAAGGTTTCCGATTATAAGTAATATTAAGCTAAAACATGCCAAAACGGCATGTTTTAAGATTTATCAATTTTCTAAAAAAGCTTAAAAAACGTCAGTTTGGAGAAAATAATTAGCTTTTCAAACTTAGCAAGTTATTGCTCTCGAATATAAGTTATACGTATTAACCAAAACCTGGAAAAACGCCCGTTTTAAGTTTTTTTTTCATTTTCTGAAAAAGATTGAAAAACTAGTGTTTTGGATAATGCATATAGGTTGAAACTTATTCAAACAAGGTTTCCGTTTATAAGTAATATTAAGCCAAAACATGAAAAACGGCAAGTTTTGAGATTTCATCGATTTCCTAAAAAAGCTTGAAAAACGTCAGTTTTGGAAAATAAACAGCTTTTCAAACTTAGCAAGTTATTTCTCTTGAATATAAGTAATATTAACCAAAACCTGGAGAAACGGCCGTTTTTAGGGTTTGATCCATTTCCTAAACAAGATTGAAAAGCGGGAGTTTTTTGTATAATACACATATGTTCAAACTTATCAAATTAAGGTTTCCAATTTTAAGTAATATTAAGCCAAAACATGCAAAAACGGCATGTTTTAAGATTTGATCCATTTCCTAAAAAAAATTGAAAAACGGGAGTTTTTTGGACAATGCACATATGTTCAAACTTAGCTAGTTATTGCTCTTGAATATAAGTAATATCAACCAAAACCTGGAAAAACGGCCATTTTTAAGGTTTTATCCATTTTCTAAAAAAGTTTGAAAAACAGCAGTGTTTTGGATAATGCACATATGTTCGAACTTATCAAATTAAGGTCTCCGATTATAAGTACTATTAAGCCAAAACATGTCAAACGGCTAGTTTTGAGATTTGATCGATTTCCTAAAAAATCTTAAAAAACATCAGTTTTAGGGAAATAATTAGCTATTTAAACCTAGCAAGTTATTGATCTCAAATATAAGTAATATTAACCAAAACCTAGAAAAACGCCCGTTTTTAAGGTTTGATCTATTTTCTAAAAAATCTTGAAAAACGGGGGTTTTTTTTTAAATAATGCACATCTGTTCAAACTTATCAAATTTTGGTTCCGATTATAGGTAATATTAAGCTAAAACATGCAAAAACGGCATGTTTTAAGATTTATCAATTTTCTAAAAAAGCTTAAAAAACCTCAGTTTTAGGAAAATAAATAGCTTTTCGAACTTAGCAATTTATTGATCTTGAATATAAGTAATATTAACCAAAACCTGGAAAAACAGTTGTTTTTAAGGTTTGATCCATTTTCTAAAAAAGATTGAAAAACGGGATTTTTTGGATAATTCACATAGGTTCAAACTTATCAAATCAAGGTCTCCGATTATAAGTAATATTAAGCCAAAAATGGAAAAACGGCATGTTTTAAGATTTGATCGATTTTCTAAAAAAGCTTGAAAAACGTCAGGTTTAGGAAAATAAATAGGTTTTAAAACTTATCAAGTTATTGCTCCGAATATAAGTAATATTAAGGAAAACTTGGAAAAACCCGCTATATTTAAGCTTTGATTGATTTCCTCAAAATGGTTAAAAAACGAGAGTTTTTTGGATAATGCACATATGTTCAAACTTTTCAAATTAAGGTCTTCCATTATAAGTACTATTCAGCGAAAAGATAGAAAAACGGCCAGTTTTAAGATTTGATCAAATTCCTAAAAAAGCTTGAAAAACGTCGGTTTTGGGAAAATAAACAGCTTTTCAAACTTAGCAAGTTATTTCTCTCGAATATGAGTAATATTAACCAAAACCTTGAAACGCTCGTTTTTAAAGTTTGATCCATTTTCTAAAAAAGATTTACGACGGGAGTTTATTGGATGATGCATATACGTTCAAACCGAGCTAGTTTTTGCTCTCGAATATGAGTAACATTAACCAAAACCATGAAAAATGTCCATCGTAAAGTTTGATCCATTTTCTAAAAAAGATTGAAAAATGGGAGTCTTTTGGATAATGCACCTATGTTCAAACTTATCAAATTAAGGTCTCTGATTATAAGTACTATTAAGCCAAAACATGGAAAAACGGCCAGTTTTGAGATTTGATCGATTTTTCTAAAAAAGATTGAAAAACGTTAGTTTTCGGAAAATAATTAGCTGTTTAAACTTACGAAGTTATTGCTCTCGAGTGTAAGTAAAATTTACCAAAACCTAGAAAAACGCCCGTTTTTAAGGTTTGATCTATTTTCTAAAAAAGATTGAAAAACGTCATTTTGGGAAAATAGAATGCTTTTTTAAACTTAGCAAGTTATTTCTCTCAAATATAAGTAATTTTAACCAAAACCTTTAAAAACGGTTTGATCCATTTGTTAAAAAAGATTGAAAAACGGGAGTTTTTTGGATAATGCACATATGTTCAAACTTATCAAATTAAGGTTTCCGATTATAAGTACTATTACCCAAAACATGTAAAAAAGGCCAGTTTTGATATTTGCTTGATTTCCTAAAAAAGCTTTAAAATGTCAGTTTTGGGAAAATAATTAGCTTTTCAAACTTAGCATTTATTGCTCCCGAATATAAGTAATATTAACCAAAACCTGGAAAAACGCCTTATTTTAGGTTTTGATCCATTTTCTAAAAAAGATTTAAAACGGGAGTTTTTGGATAGTGCACTTATGTTCAAACTTACCAAATTAAGGTCTCCGATTCTAAGTACTATTAAGCCAAAACATGTAAAAACGGCTATTTTTGAGATTTGATCGATTTCCTAAAAAAGATTGAAAAACGTTAGTTTTCGGAAAATAATTAGCTTTTTAAACTTAGGAAGTTATTGCTCTCGAGTGTAAGTAAAATTAACCAAAACCTAGAAAAACGCCTGTTTTTAAGGTTTGATCTATTTTCTAAAAAAGATTGAAAAACGTCATTTTGGGAAAATAAACAGCTTTTCAAACTTAGCAATTTATTGCTCGCGATTTTAAGTAATATTAAACCAAAGCATGGAAAAATGGCGTTTTTTAAGGTTTGATCCATTCCCTAAAAAAGATTAAAAAACGGGAGTTTTTTTGATAATGCATATATGTTTATTCCTATCAAAACGGCTTGAAAAACATCAGTTTTGCGAAAATAAACAGCTCTCTAAACTTAGAAAGTTATTGCTCCCGATTATAATTAATATTAACTAAAACCTGGAAAAACGCCGTTTTTTTAACGTTTGATCCATTTCCTAAAGAAGATTAAAAAACGGGAGTTTTTTTTAAAATTCATTATGTTCAAACTTATCAAATTAAGGTATTTGATTATAAGTAATATTAAGCCAAAACATGGAAAAACGGCCCGTTTTAATGTTAGATCGATTTCCTTAAAAAGCTTGAAAAACGTCAGTTTGGGGAAAATAAACAGCTTTTTCACCTAGCAAGTTATTCTTTTTTAAGGTTTGATCCATTTCCTAAAAAAGATTGAAAACGGGAGTTTTTTAAATAATGCACCTATGTTCAAACTTATCAAATTAATGTATTTGATTATAAGTAATATTAAGCCAAAACATTGGTAAACGACCTGTTTTAATGTTTGATCGATTTTCTAAAAAAGCTTGAAAAACGTCAGTTTTGGGAAAATAAACAGCTTTTCAAACTTAGCAAGTTATTCTTTTTCAAGGTTTGATCCATTTACTAAAAAAGATTGAAAACGGGAGTTTTTTTGATAATGCACATATGTTTAAACCTATCAAATTATTGTTTTCGATTATAAATAACATTAAGCCAAAACATGGAAAAACAACCTGTTTTAAGGTTTGATCGATTTCCTAAAAAAACTTGAAAAACGTGAGTTTTGGGAAAATAAAGTTTCTCATACTTAGCAAGTTATTGCTCTCGATTATTATAATATTATCCAAAACCTGGAAAAACGGCGTTTTTTAAAGTTTAATGCATTTCCTTAAAAGATTGAAAAATGGGAGTTTTTTTGATAATGCACAAATCTTCAAACTTATAAAATTAAGGTTTTTGATTATAAGTAATTTAAAGCCAAAACATTGAAAAACGGCCTGTTTTGGCAAAATAAACCGATTTTCAAACTTATCAATTTTTTAATTTCGATTATAAGCAATATTAAACGAAAACCTTGAAAATTCTCTTTTTATACTCTGATTCATTTCAGAAAAAGCTTGAAAAACGGCAGTTTTTTAAATAATACACATATTTTCAAACATATTAAATAGCCCCTTTCGATTATAAGCAATTATTAGAAGAAAACCTAAAAAGGGCTTCTTTTAAAGTTTGATCTATTTCATATATGATTTCCTAACGACATTTCTTATTTTTAAACTTATTAAATTGATATTTTCTATTATAAGCAATATTAATCCAAAATCTTGAAAACCTGTAAAACGGCACTTTTTTGAATAATTATTAACAAAAATTCTATTGCTCCAAATATTTCATCGTATAATATGACATATATTTTTAAAACCTAGAAAAATGGCCTTTTTCATAGTTTGATCAATTGCTTTAAATCTTGAAAAACGTCAGTTTGTCTAGTAATGCGAAGATTTTGAATTTACCAAATTATTGTTTTCGATTATAAGCAATATTAACCATAAACCTGGGAAAATGGGCAGTTTTTAAGGTTTATCTCTTTCATATATGTTGGAAAAACGGCATTTTTGAATAAAAAATCTGTTTTCGGTAATAAGCAATATTAACAAAAACCTGGAAAAACGACCCCTTTAAAAGTTTGAAAAAAAAGGTTGAAAATAACTACTTTTTTAATAATCAACAGTTTTTGATGCTCCAAAGAGTTTATTTGTATAAGATGCAATCTTTTCTAAAGTCCTGGAGATCCGCCCGTTTTAAAAGTTGATTCATTACAACAAAAAGTTTTTTATATTTTGATCCATTTACTAAAAAACTAGTAAAACATTACTTTCTTGAATAAAGCAAAGATTTTCAAACTTATCAAATATTTCTTTTCGAATATAATCAATATTAAGAGAAAACATATAAAAAAGGCCTGTGAGGGAATCCGTACGTGGAAGATCTTTAGCAGAAAGGAACTCCCATGTGAAGCAGAAGGCCAGGCTAGGCCTAAAGTGGTAAGCCTACCCACCCCCTCTTTTCCACAATCGGTAGCCTAGAATCGAGTCCCCCACGATTCACCTTTATGCGGACTAAAATAGCTCTGCAAGAAGATTCGAGGCCCTTCGAGTGTAGAGCTGTTTCCCGCTAACCCCCAACTCTGGGTAGAGCTTCATACATAAATAACGCCCGACTCCCCGGAAGAGACACAGAGTTGAGGAGTCTTGCCAGAACCCAGAAAATTTACCCATGGTTCCAAGACAAGTGGTAGCAACAAAGTGACAGCTGGACTATTTTGTGTATTTGGAATTAGCCCCAGCTAGAAGGTAATTCCATTGAACGATTACCCCGAGTGATTTTTCCGACTTCTGTTATCAACTCCTCTCGAAGCTCCCCTTATTTCGGGTAGCCGAAGTACTCTCCCCTGGACCGGAAGTTACCCTCCCCCCTTGCTTTTGGAGAACCGTCATCACTCCAACCTCCCGCTCTGAAGTCCGAGCGGTCTCACCTCACGTACAGAAGACATCCGTAAGCCAGACCCCCTCTCCCCTTCAGTAATCCAATTGAGTTTATCTCCCCCTCCTTCGTTTATTGATGTGATTTTTGCCCGTTAATTCTCTGAGGTAATTTTACCCTTTAAATCTCTTATTAATTTTTTTTGTGTAAATAAAATTCTATTTTTATACGTCTCTTTAAATAACCTTGAACTTTGCCATTGTCCATAATTTGCCTGACCTCGTTGCACTCTCTCGTTACTCAGCCCATCTGAAAGCGTGGTTTTCCGCTTTCAAGTTATTGGTCATCTCTCAAAGATATAATATGGTATTGATATAATGTAATGTCAAACCACAATACGGCCCTTTTAAAACGTTTGATTCATTTCATCATAAAGCTTCAAAAAAAGGCTCTTTTTGAATAATAAACAGATTTTTTTGATGCTCCAAATAGTTTATTCGCATAATATAAAATCATTACTCTAGAGCAGCAAAAGCAGGGTTTTAAGAGTAGTACCCAATTCCTAAAAGCTTTAAAAACAGCACTTTTTTGAATGATTCACAGATTTTCAAACTTATCATATAGCTTTTTCTATTTTAAGCAATATTAACAGAAAACCTTGAAAACGGGTCTTTTTAAAAGTTGGAAACAAAAAGTTTGAAAAACGGAACTTTTTATATAATTACCAGTTTCTGATCCCTCAAAGGGTAAATTCGTACAAAATGCAATCGTTTTTAAACACTTGCAGATCTGCCGTTTTAAAAAGTTTGATTTATTACAACAAAAAGTTGGAGAAACGGAACTTTTTGAAGAATTAACAGAATTTCTGATGCTCGAAATAGTTTATTGTATAATATGCAAAATTAACAGAAAACCTGAAAAAACGGCCCTTTTGAAAAGTTTGATTAATAACATAAAATGCTTGAAAAACGACACTTTTTTATTTTTTGTTGATTATTTAATAAATATTTAATTAAAGAGTGGGGTAGGGAATTTTTTCTTTAATTTTTTTCTTTTTTTTATATATTTAAAAATTATATATATTTATGTATATATATATATATATATATATATATATATATATATATATATATATATATATATATATATATATATATATATATATATATATATATATTTTAGTTCATTCACTTAAACCTTGGGGGCTTACTAGGCTCTTTTGGTGTTTGGGAGGTAATTCTTATATTCTCCCTCCTCAGGATCGATGATGCCAAGTGTATCGTTTGGAAGAATGCTTTCCAGTTTCTCCCAAATGTCTCTTCCTCTTTTGTAGAGATACAGGTTCAAAGGCTCAATTCCTGTTTCCTCGTGCAGGTTTTGAAAGTCGACGAAGTATGTTGAGAAGGTGCGAATGTTTCCGAAACCGGTGACTGTGAAGCAACTGAAATCGTTTCTGGGTTTGATTGAGATTCAGCAAAAGTTTATACGTAATTGTTCGGGTGTGAGTAATCCTCTGACTGAGTGGATAGGCAAGATGCAATGATAAGATGAATAAAGCGTATGAGAGACTGAAAGAGGCAGCGCCTGAAGATGTTAAATTGGTATACCCGGACTTTAGTGTGAATGCTAAGATGCTTGAATTGTATACAGATCCAAGTGGGTACTGTATGGGAGGTTTTTTGATGCAATAGCAGCGTTTGGATAGAGAGAATGTCAGGCGAATAATTTGGGAGGTATCCAAGGCTATGAATGCGGCAGAGCGAAAGTATTCGACTGTGGAGCGAGAGTTAGCTGCGATAAGGTATTGTTTGAAAGCATTGCGTCCGTTTTTGTATGGTGTGAAGTTTTTGATCAAAACACATCACCAACTTCTTGTGTATTTGCAACCTATGAAATAAGCCATTAGTAGGATTGTGAGACTTTGGAAGATTTGAGTGATTTGGATTATGTGATTGAATACGTGCCTGGTGAATGGAATGGAGTGGCTGATTTGATGACAAGGTATCCTTGTAGGAATGATGAAAATGTGTGTGGAGTGAGTGATTCTGAGGATTTGCCAAAAGGGATTATGAATGGAAAGGAGAGTAAGGGTGGTGGTGATCCTTGATGAGAGTGTAGGCAATGATTTGCAAGATTTGAAGAGTGATGTGGTAGATGTGAGAGTGCCTTATAGTGTGAATGACTTAAGGAAGTAGGTAATGAGTGTAGTATGTAGAAAGCCTGGAAGTCTTGGTATGACGAGGGTGCGGAACTTTATGAAAAAATTGAGAGCGATGTGTATGTAAGGGGTCCCGCCGTTTCAGGAAGTGTTGATTGTAGTGAGTCGTTTGTATGGAGTGATTGCTTATGAGCACTTTGGTAGTGAGATGCAGATTGTGTAGAAATATGAGAAGATGGAGGGTTTAAATGCTAATGTGGTGCATCTGCAGTGTTGAATCATGTTGAATACAATTACGTGATTGAAAAGTGTTTGTATATGAGGGAAAAGAATGATTGTCTTGATGAAGATGAGTGCATGGTAAATAATGATGTTAGAATTGATGATGGTGTGGATGTCAGTGGTAATGTTAGTGTGGTTGTTCCTTCTGTGTATTGCAACATGGTGGACCTGATATGATGGAAGCGAGAGTGAAAGTTGGTGAAAGGTTTTTCTGTGGTGTGATTAATACTGGTGCGCAAGTGTCGTTAGTGAACCAGAGGATTCTGAGTAAGTATGATGAGTTTAGATGTCGGAGCGTAAGCTTGTGAAATTACAAGTAAGTGTATTGGGGAATAGAATGGAAACAAGTCAGTCTGAGAGTGAGTTTAAGCAGTGGTGTGAATGTGAGACATGATTTTGTGATTTTGAGAGATGAGCATATGCCATGTTGTTTCTTGCTTGGTGTAGACTTTATGAGATTGAATGATTTGTCTTTGGATTCTGATAAGGATTGTGTTATGAAAGGTGAATGTGAGGCGATGAGGTTGAATGAGTGTGCGAAGAATGTTGTCAAATCTTGCGGTATGATTTTATTGGTCATGGATGATAAGAATGAGATTTTAAGTGATGATGATATTCTAGAGATGCAAGAGATATGTCATTTTGTCAGTGAGTTGAAGAGGTGTGTAATGAAGCATGTTGATTTGAATGAATGGCCTTAGTGTTCGAGTTATTTTAAAAGGTATGCTAAGGATTTTGTTGTTTGTATGGATGTTTTATATTCTGTGAGGCATATAAAGGATGGGGATGATATGTTGAGCAGTTGTTCTTGGTTGGTATGATTGGTCTGGTGAAAGTTGTGCATGATAATTATGGGCATATGGGTAAGTATAAGTTGTGGGAGTGTATGAAGGAGCGTGTGTTCCATCCGTTCCTGAGAACTGCTGTGAATGATGTTGGGACTACGTGGGAAAGGTATCAGAAGCGAAAGATGCAAGGTATGCAAGTGAAGCCACCGATGTTGAAAGTTGATGCGAAAGAACCGTTTGAATTAATAGTAATTGATCTTGTGGCTTCACCGCGTACGAGTGTTGAGAACGTTGGTATGGTTGTTATGGTTGATGATAAAAGTAACTTTGTGTATGCAGCACCTGTGAGAGATAAAAAGAGTGTGACTGTGCGGGTGTGGTTGAGCAGTTGTGAGATGTCTGAGTGATAATGGGCCCGACTTTGAGAATGAAGTGTTTGAGCGAATATTGAGAGAGAATGGTGTCAAGCATGTAAGGACGACTCCGTATGTACCATCTTCGAATGGATTGGCTGAACGTACAATTAGGACCTTGTGTAAGATGTTGAGAATGATGAGTACGAGTTTGAATGACAGAGATGAATGGTTGGGTAGAGTGTTATGGGCGTATAATTCGACGATGCATAGTGCAATTGGGGTATCCCCGTGTCAGTTTGTTATGAATTTTGAAAAGCGAGTGAAAGATAGGTTTTTTGAGTGAAAGTCAGCAGAGTGTATGGCGTGATGCATATGTAAGATTTCGTTTGTTTGAAAGTGGTGCAAAGGTAGTGAAGGTAAAAGAAGTAAAAGGTAAGTTGAACGTGTCAAAGATGAGTAAAAAGTTTGATGTACCGTATAAAGTTGTGAAAATCTGGGAGAATGGTGTGACGTATGTTTTGGAGAGTTTGAATGAAGGTGTGAATGAAAGAGTGCGGACTCCATCATAGTCAGTTGAGGAGGTGGAGATAACCACCTGACTAGCTGGTGAGCCATCTGGTGCATAAACTGTGCAGATAGAGAGATAAGGTGTATGATGATGAGAAGGAATATGATCGTATGGATATGTCTGGGAAAGAGCTTGTCTAGTCTCGAGGAGTAAAAAGCGTACAAAGAAGAGTTAAAGGAGCTTGAGAGAGAGATTGAGTGTTTGCATAAGCAGGTGACTGATTTAGCTGATGTAAGTAGACGAGTGAGTGAGCTGCCTGTGCCTAATTTTTCTGGTTTTGGGAACAGTATGAATGATAGTGTGTTTGGGCAGAATGAACCTAGTGTGGCTGATTTTTCAGGTTTTACGAATGGTAAGGGTAGAGGTGAGTTTGATGTGGAGAATAAGGAGGCGACTGACTTTTCTGGCTTTTGGTGGGAACCAGTTTAAGGGGTTTCCGGTGTAGCTACTGAGATTAGAGGGGATGTGAGTAATTTGTCTGTTTCACAAGAGTGTACCTTTGGTTGGATGAGAGCTGTGAGTGAGAAGCTGATGAATGGGGTTCTAAAATTGAAGGATATGAACAAAAGAGTATTCACTCTTTCTGTAGAAAGATAGGAGAACTAGTAATGAAAGCTAAGAGTATGGTGGACGATATGATCAATAGTGACGAAGAGATTGACAGGACAATTGACGAACAACCCTGACAGATTGCTATGCGTAGCCAGGGACCAGTAGGCACGAGTGTGAATGGGTGCAGAAGGGTGCCATTGAGTATAAAAAGTACCGTGAGTAAGGATTGAGAGTAGATTGTGAATGAGTGTGGTCGAATGGCCTAAGGAAGGAGGAGTGTGGTGGAGCGAATGTGAGTTTGTGTGTGTGAAGGGCCATTTTCCCACCCCTTTACCCAATACCCTCTATCTCACTCTTTCAAGAATGTATGTGCGAGTGGGAATCGTTTCTTATATTTTCTTTTTGTATATATAAGTTGATTAACATGTATTCTATAAAATGGTTTTTCTCTTCCTCAGATAAATGTTAAATAGTTTATCGAAAGATAAGTCCAGAAAACTTAAACGCTACCATTTGTAAGGAGGGGAAGAGACTGTAGGGTTCAGATAACCAAGTTGAGATTGTAAGTCCTGCCATGACAGAGAGTGCTTTGATAGCTCCAAGAAGTGACCAAAATACAAACTGTATAAGCTCGGAGGCGCCAGTTTTTGTTTGTAAAACGCTTGAGATGCCAATAACCACCTGGGTAAAACGTGAGCCCTTTTTCTTTTGGGGGGTCCTCGTATCTGCTTTAGGCCGCTTGTTTATTTTAGACCTCCTGTTATTGACTTCTTGTCTATTGTGTCATCGGTTGATGGATATTGCCCTGGCAGATATATTTTTTTGTTGTTAGACTTGGCGTAGCTTTTTTTGCATATATAGTCTAATTAAATGTTGTTTTTTTTTTAAATTTTGATTGGTATTCGTCAGAAAATATTAATTGTGTATATAGGAAGATTAGCTATATATATTTTGTGTGCATATTTACCCCATATTTGCGGAAATATTTATTATTTTTTTGTAAGCAAAGGACTGGATATACAATCCGTTTTATTCTTCTTCGATTTCTCACGTCCAAATTAGTGTAGGAAGCGGCTTAAAACGATCGGAGTTAGAACATAGATTTTCGACCCGCTACAGAATAAATTCTCACAACCTGGAAAAACGGAAATTTTTGAATAATTATTAACAGAATTTCTGATGCTTCAAATATTTATTCGTATAATATGAAAAAAACCCGCAGTTTTTTTAATAATGCCACAAATTTTAAAATTATTAAATTATTGTTTTTGATTATAAGCAATATTTACTGTATAACCTAGAAAAACGGGCAGTTTTTAAAGATTATCTATTTCATATATGTTGCGAAAATGGCATTTTGAATAAAAAGCTGTTTTCGGTAATAAGCAATATTAACAGAATACCTGGAAAAAGGGCCCTTTTTAAAATTTTAAACAAAGAAGTTGAAAAACGCCACTTTTTGAATAATTAAGAGTTTCTGATGATACAAAGAGTTTATTCGTATACTATGCAAACTTTTCTAAAGATCTGGTGATCTGCCGTTTTAAAATGTTTGATACATTGAAACAAAAAGTTTGAAAAACGGCACTTTTTGAATAATTAACAGAATTTGTGATGCTCGAAATAGTTTATTGGTATAATATGCAATCTTTTCTCAAAACATGTAGATACTGCCTTTTTTTAATATTTTGATCCATTTCCTAAAAAAACTTGTAAAACGGAACTCTCTTGAATAAAGCACAGATTTTCAAACTTATCCAATATCTCTGTCCGAATATAATCAATATTAAGAGAAACCATAAAAAACGGCCCTTTTAAAACATATGATTCATTTCATCAAAAAGCTTCGAAAAAGACACTTTTTCAATAATAAAGAGATATTTGATACTCCAAATAGTGTATTCGCATAATATGTATACAATCATTTTTCTAGACTTGGAAGAACGGGATTGTAAGAGCTGTATCCAATTTCTAACCAGAATTAAAAACCACTTTTTTAAATAATCCACAGATTTTCAAACTTATCAAATAGCCTTTTTTGATTGTAAGCAATATTAAGAGAAAACCTCGAAAACGGCCCTTTTTTTAAAGTTTGATTCAAAAGATTGAAAAACGCCACCTTTTAAATAATTAAAAGTTTCTGATACTCCAAAGAGTTTATTCGTATAATATGCAATCTTTTCTAAAACTTGGAGATCTGCTGTTTCAAAGAGTTTGATTCATGACAACAAAAAGTTTGCAAACGGGCTCCTTTTGAATAATTCACAGAATTTCTAATGCTCGAATTTGTTTACTGGTATAATATGCAATATTAACATGAAACCTGAAAGAACACTTTTTAAAAGTTTGATTAATATCATCACAAAGCTTGAAAAACGGCCCTTTTCGAATACTGAATAGAATCATTTTGCTCCAAATAGTTTATTCGCATAAGATACAATCATTTCTCTAGACCTGGAACATCGAGGTTTTAAGAGTTGTATGTAAATCCTAAAAAGCTATAAAAACTGCACTTTTTTTAATAAGGCACAGATTTTAAAACTTATCAAATTATTATCCAGGTCTTTAGTATAGTATGCATATTATCCGAATAAACTCTTTGAAGCATCAGAAACTATTAATTATTCAAAAAGTGGCGTTTTTCAACCTTTCTGTTTCAAACTTTTAAAAAGGGCCGTTTTTCAAGGTTTTCTGTTAATATTGCTTATTACCGAAAACAGCTTTATTGATTCAAAAATCCCGTTTTTGCAACATATATGAAATAGATTAACTTTAAAAACTGGACGTTTTTCCATGTTTTACGGTTAATATTGCTTATAATCGAAAACAATAATTTCATAAGTTTGAAAATTTGTGAATTATACGAAAAACTGCGGTTTTTCAAACCTTTTTAGAAAATGGATCAAACTCTAAAAACGGCCGTTTTTCAATGTTTAAAAAAAATATTTAATATTATAGGAATAACTATTTGGAGCATCAGAAATACTGTTAATAATTATTCAAAAAGTAACGTTTTCCAGGTTTTGATAAATTATTGCATATCAAGCGAATAAACTATTTGGAGCATTAAAAAAATTAGTTTATTATTTAAAAAGTGCCTTTTTTGAAGCCTTTTGATGAAATGAATCAAACGTTTTAAAAGGGCCGATTTTCCAGGTTGTTGGTTAATAATGCTTATAATCGAAAACATCGATTTAATTTGTTTGATAATCAAACAGTATAATTTTCAATCGTATAGGAAATAGAGCAAACTTGAAAAGAGGGCCGTTTTCCAGGTTTTCTGTTAATATTGCTTATAATCAAAAAAAGCTATTTGATAAGTTTAAAAATATCTCCATTATTCAAAAAAGTAGTGTTTTTAAACCTTTTAGGATTGGAAACATCTCTTAAAACTGCGTTCTTCCAGGTCTAGAGAAATGATTGTATATTATGCCAATAAACTATTTGGAGCATCAGAAATTCTGTTCATTATTCCAAAAATGCGGTTTTTCAAACTTTCTGATAATATTAATCAAACTTTTAAAAAGTACCGTTTTTCCGGGTTTTCTGTTAATATTACATATTATAACAATAAACTATTTCGAGCATCAGAAATTCTGTTTTATTATTCAAAAAATACCGTTTTTCAGAATTTTCAAAATGAAACAAACTTTTAAAACGCTAGATATACAATTCTTTAGATAAAATTTTATAATATACCAAGAACCTCTTTGGAGCATCCGAAACTGTTAATTATTCAAAAAGTTACGTTTTTCAATATTTGAAAATTTGCGAATTATTCAAAAGAGTGATGTTTTTAAAGCTTTTTAGGAATTTAATGCAACTCTTATAACCTCGCTGTTCCAATTCTATACAAATGATTGCAGATTATGCGAATAAACTATTTGGAGCATCAAAAAATCTGTGTATTATTCAAAAAGTGCCTTGTTTGAACCTTTTTGATGTAATGAATCACACGTTTGAAAAGGGCCGTTTTATTATTTTTTCTCTTAAAATTCATTATATTCAAGGATGTAAGGTTTTACACGCTTTTTGGGGAAATGGATCAAAATATAAAATTTCATAATATACCAAGAACCTCTTTGGAGCATCCGAAACTGTTAATTTTTTTCATGTTTTGAGAAAAGATTGCACATTATACCATTAAACTATTTCGAGCATCAGAAGCTATTAATTATTCCAAAAGTGGCGTTTTTTAACCTTTCTGTTTCAAACTCTTAAAAAGGGCCGTTTCTGCAGGTTTTCTAAAAAAATTGCTTATTGCCGAAAACAGCTTTTTGATTAAAAAATGACGTTTTCTCAAATATATATGAATTGCACCAAATACTCTCTTCTTATAAAATTTAATCCTTTCGTCGCAAAGCTTGAAAAACGGCCCTTTTTGAATACTTTATAGAATTTGAGATGCACCACAAAGTATCTTCGTATAAAATGTAATTCATTCGTCGGAAAGGTTAAAAAACAGAAAAAACAGAAGTAATGCACCAAATAGTCTCCGTATAAAATGCAATCCATTCGTCGCAAAGTTTGAAAAACGGCACTCTTCAAATACTTGGTCGAAGTTGTGAAGCACCAAATAGTCTTTTTCTATAAAATGCAATTTAGTGGTCGCAAAGCTTCAAAAACGGCACTTTTTGAATACTAGATAGAATTACAGATGCATAAAAGAGTATCCGTTTAAAATGAAATCCATTCGTCACAAAGCTTGAAAACAGCACTATTTGTAAACCATTTAGAATTTGGAATGCGCTACTTAACCTCTTGGTATAAAATGCTAACCATTCATCCCAAAGCTTGAAACACGTCACAATTTGAATACTTTATGGAATTTGGGATGCAGCACAGAGTCTCAAGGTATTAAATGGAATTCATTCGATGCAAAGCTTGAAAAACGTCACTTTTTAAATGTTTGATAGAATTTGAGATGCACCAAATAGTGTTCGTTTATAATGCAATTAATTTGTCGCAAAACTTGTCAAGGAGCTCTTTCAATACTTGATAGAATTTAAAATGCATTAAAGAGACTCCATTTAAAATGCACTACATTCGTCGCAGAGCCTGAAAAACGGCACTCTTTGATTACTTGGTAGAAATTGTGATGCACCAAATAGTCTCTTCCTATAAAATGCAATCCAATGGTGGCAAAGCTGGAAAACGGCACTTTTGGAATTTGTGTTGTATCAAATAGTCTTTTTGTATACAATGCAATCGATTCATCGCAAAGATTGAGAGTCTCTTCGTATAGAATACAATACATTCGTCGCAAAGCTTAAAAATAAGAACAAATAGAATTTGTGATACACCAAATAGTCTTTTCCTATAAAAAGCAATCAGCTCGTCGCAAAGATTAAAAAACAGCACTTTTCGAATTTGTGATTCGCCAAATAATCTCCGTATAAATTGCAATTCATTTGTCATAAATCTTGAAAATGGCACTTTTTGAATACTTTTTAGAACTTGTGATGCACCAAATAGTTTTATTATAAAAACCTTAAAAACAGCAATTTTGGAAACGTTTTAGAATTTTGGATGCACTACATAATCTCTACTTTTAAAATACAAACCATTCGTCGTAAAGCTTGAAAAACAGAACAAATAGAATTTTTGATGTACCAAATAGTCTTCGTATAAAATGCAATGCATTTATTAGGCAAAGCTTGAAAACGGGACTTTTTGAATACTTGATAAAATTCGAAATGCCCCAAAATAGTCTCTGTTTAAACTGCAATCCATTCGTCGTAAAGCTTGAAAAACAGCACTCTTTGAATAATGTAGAAGTTGTGATGCACCAAATAGTGTCCGTTTAAAATGCAATTCATTCATCGCAAAGCTTGAAAACACGAGTTATTGAATACATGATTAAATTTGAAATGCACCAAATAGTCTCCGTATAAAATGCAATCCATTAAACACAAAAGCTTGAAAATGGCCTTTTTGAATAACTTTTAGAATTTGGAATGCAACACATAATCTCTAAGTTCAAAATGCTAACCATGCGTCGCAAGGCTTGAAAAACGGCAGTCTTTGAATACTTGGTAGAATATGTGATGCAACAAATAATTTCTTCCTATAAAATGCAAAAGAGTGATAGCACACAAGAAAACCGGCTTTTTTTTAATTTGTGATGCACCAAAGAGTCTTATCGTTTAAAATGCAAGCCATTCGTCGCAAAGTTTGAAAAACGGCCCTCTTTGAATATTAATAGATTTGGGATACACCACATATTTATTCGTATAAAATGCAATGAATTGTTCTCAAAGCTTGAAAAATAGAACAAATAGAATTTATGATTTCCCCAAATAGTCTCTTCGTATAAATTGCAATTCATTCCTCCCAAAGCTTGAAAAATGATACATTTTGAATAATTTAAAGAATTTGGGATGCACCACATAGTCTCTTCGTATAAAATGCAATCGATTCGTCGCAAAGCTTGAAAAACAGAAAAACTAGAATTGGTGATGCACCAAATAGTTTCTTCCTATAAAATGCAATCCTTGGTCGCAAATCGTGAAAAACGGCACTTTTTGAATACTTGATAGAATTTGAGATGCAATAAATAGTATCCGTTTAAAAGGCAATTCATTTGTCGCAAAGCTTGAAAACGGCGCTTTTTGATTAATTCTTAGAATTTCTGATGCACTAAATAGTCTCCGCATAAAATGCAATCCATTTATCACAAATCTTAAAAACAGCACTTTTTGAAAAAAATTTAGAATTTGGGATATAACACAAAATCTCTCCGTTCAAAATAAAAACTATTCGTCGCAAAGCTTTAAAAACGGCAATCTTTGAATACTTGGTAGAATTTATGATGCAGCAAATAGTCATTTCCTATAAAATGTAATCCAGTATACCCAAAGATTGAAAAAAAGCACTTTTTAAATACGTGATATAATTTAAAATGCACCAAATATTCTCCGATTAAAATGCAATCCATTCGTCGCAAAGCTTGAAAAACGGCACAAATAGAATGTGTGATGCACCAAATAGTCTTCGAGAAAAAGGCAATTCATTGGTCGCAAAGCTTCAAAAGGGCACTTTTTGAATACTTGATAGAATTTGAGATGCACCAAATAGTCTCTGTTTAAAATGCAATTCATTCGTCCCAAAGCTTGAAAACGACACTTTTTGAATACCTGATAGAATTTGAAATGCACCGAATACTCTCCATTTAAAATTAAATTAATTTGTCTCAAAGCTTTAAAAACGACACTCTTTGAATATTTGGTAGAAGTTGTGATGCACCTAATAGTCTCTTCCTATAAAATACAATCCAGTGATCGCAAGGCTTGAAAAACGGCACTTTTTGAATGTGTGATGCACCAAATAGTCTCCTAGTATAAAATACATTTCATTCTTCGCAACGCTTGAAAAATAAACAAATAGAATTTGTAATGTACCAAAGAGTTACTTCGTATAAAATGCAATCCATTCGTCAAAAGCTTGAAATTCGGCACATTTTGAATACTTCATATTATTTGGGATAGACCACATAGTCTCTTCGTATAAAATGCATTTCGATCGTCGCACGCTTGAAAAATGAAAAAAATAAAAAATTGTGATGCACCAAATAGTGTCCGTAAAAAGAGCAATGAAATCATCACAAAGCTTGAAACGGCACTTTTTTAATACATTTCACAATTTGTGATGCACCTCATAGTCCCTTCGTATAAAATGCAATCAATTCGTCGCAAAGCTTGAAAAACAGAACAAATAGAATTTTTGATGCACCAAATAGTCTTTGTATAAAATGCAGTCCATTCGTCACGAAACTTGAAAATGGCACTCTTTAATACTAGATAAAATTTGAAAGGCCCCAAATAGTCTCTTCGTATAAAATTCAATCAAGTAGGCACAAAGCATTAAATACGGCACTTTTTGAGTACTTGAAAGAATTTGGCATGCACCACATAGTCACTTTTTATAAAATGCAATCCATTCATCGCAAAGCTAGAAAATTGCGAAAATATAAATTATGATGCACCAAATAGTCATCGGTAAAAAGTCAATTCATTCGTCGAAAAGCTTGAAAACGGCACTTTTTGAATACTTGATATAATTGGAGAGGTATCAAGTACTCTTCGTTTAAATTGAAATCCATTCGTCGGAAAGCTTGTAAAACGGCACTCATCAAATCGTCTATGTATGAATTGCATTCCATTAGTCGCAAAGATTGAAAAACTGCACCTTCGGATTAATGATGCACCATATAGTCTCTTCCTATAAATTGCAATCAATTTATCACAAAGTTTGAAAAACGGCACTTTTGGAATTTGAGATGCACCAATTGTATCCGTATAAAATGCATCCATTCGTAATAATGGTTGAAACGGCACTACTTTTTAGAATTTGAGATGCACCACTTAGTCTCTTGGAATAAAATGCAATCTATTCGTCCGAAAGCTTAGAAAAACAGAACAAATAGAATTTGTGATACACAAAGTAGTATCCGTATAAATTGCAATTCATTCATTGCAAAGTCAAAAACAGCTCTTTTTGAATACTTCATAGAATTTGAGATGCACCACTTAGTCTCTTGGAATAAAATGCAATCTATTCGTCCGAAAGCTTAGAAAAACAGAACAAATAGAATTTGTGATACACAAAGTAGTCTCCGTATAAATTGCAATTCATTCATTGCAAAGTCAAAAACAGCTCTTTTTGAATACTTCATAGAAATTGAGATGCACCAAATAGTCACCGTATAAATGCAATCGATTCGTCGGAAAGCTTGAAAACGGCACTTCTTGAATACCTGAGATCAAATGCACAAAATAGTCTCCGTTTAAAATGCAATCCTTCGTCGCAAAGCTTGTTAAACGGCACTCTTTGAATACTTGGTAGAATTTGTGATGCACAAATAGTCTCTTCGTATAAAATGCAATCCATTCGTCGCACAGCTTGAAAAATAGAAAAATAAAGAATTTGTGATGCACAAAACAGTATCCCAATAAAATGCAATGCAATCGTGGCCAAGCTTGAAAACGGCACTTTTTGAATACTTGATAGAATTTGAAATGCACCAAGTAGTCTCTCTGTATAAAATACAATAGATTCATCGCAAAGCTTGAAAAACGCCACTATTTGAATACTTGGTAGAAGTATGATGCACCAAATAGTCTCTTCCTATGAATTGTAATACACTGGTCGCAAAGCTTGAAATACGGCACCTTTTGAATTTGTCATTCACCAAAGAGTCTCTTCGTATAAAATGCAATCCATTATTAGCAAAGCTTGAAAAACGGCACTTTTTTAACACTTTATTGATTTGGGGATGCGCCACATAGTCTCTCCTTATAAAATGCAATCCATTCGTTGCAAAGCTTGAAAAAGAACAAATAGACTTTGTGATGCACTAAATAGTCTCTTCTTATAAAATGCAATCACTTTGTTCCAAAGCATGAGAAGGGGCACATTTTGAATACATTATAGCATTTGGGATGTACCACAGAGTCTCTTCCTATACACTGCAATCATTTCGTCGCAAAGGTGAAAAAGAGAATAAATAGAATTTCTGATGCGCCAAATAGCTCCGTATAAAATGCAATCCATTCGTCACAAAGATGAAAAGGACACTTTTTAAATACTTTTTAGAACATACGATGCACCAAATAATCTCAGTTTAAAATGCAATCCATTCGTCGCAAAGCTTGAAAAAGGCACTATTTGAATACGTAATAGAATTTAAGATGCCACAAATAGTTTCTTCGTATAAAATTCAATCCAGTCGTCGCAAAGCTTGAAAAACAGCACTTTTTGAGTACTTGATAGAATTTAGGATGCACTCCATAGTCTCTTCGTATAAAATGCAATCCATTCATCGCAAAACTTTAACAAGTCAAAAATAGAATTTGTGATGCACCAAATAGTCTTCGAGAAAAAGTCAATTTATTGATCGCAAACCTTGAAAACTTTACTCTTCGAATACTTGATAGAGTTTGAGATGCACGAAATAGTCTCCCTTTGAAATGCAATTCATTAGTCTCAAAACTTGACAACAGCACCTTTCGAATACTTGATAGATTTTGAAATGCATCAAATAGTCTCCGTTTAAATTGCAATCCATTCGTAGCAAAGTTGTGATGCACTAAATAGTATCTTCCTATAAAATGGTATGCAGTCATCGCAAAGTTTGAAAAACAGCACCTTTTGAATTTGTGATGCACCAAATAGTCTCCTCGAATAACATGCAATCCATTCGTCGCAACGCTTGAAAAATAAAACAAATAGAATTTGTGCTGCACCAAGAGTCACTTAGTATAAAATGCAATCCATTCGTCTCAAAGCTTGATAAACGGCACATTTTGAATAATTTATAGTATTTGGGATTCACCACATAGTCTCTTTCTATAAAATGCAATCTATACGTCGGACAGCTTGAAAAACGGGAAAAAAATAGAATTTTTGTTGCACCAAATAGTCTCCGTATAAACTGCAATCCATTCGTCACAAGGCTTAAAACGACAATTTTTAAATACCTTTTAGAATTTGTAATGCGCTGAATATTCTCCGTATAAAATGCAATACATTCGTCACAAATCATGTTAACGGCACTTTTTGAAAACTATTTAAAATTGGGATGCACTACATAGTTCCTTCGTATAAATGCAATCAATTAGTCGCAAAACTTGAAAAAGGAACAAATAGAATTTTTGATGCACCAAATAGTCTTCGTATAAAATGCAATCCATTCCTCGCAAAGCTTGAAAACGGCCCTCCTTGAATACTGGTTAGGATTTTAAATGCACCATATAGTCTATCTTTAAATTTCAATCCAATCGTCCCAAAGCTTGAAAAGAGCACTTTTTAGGTACTTTTTTAGAATTTGTGCTGAACCAATTAGTCTCCATATAAAATACAATGCATTTGTCACAAAGCTTGAAAACGGCACATTTTAAAACGTTTTACAATTTGGGATATACCACATAATCTCTTCGTAAAAAATACAAACTATTTGTTGCTAAGCTTGAAAACAGAACAAATAGTATTTTAATGCACCAAATAGTCTCCGTATAAAATGCAATGCATTCATCGCAAAGCTTGAAAACGGGGTTTTTGAATACTTGATAAAATTCGAAATGCCCCCAAATAGTCTCCGTTTAAACTGCACACCAAATACTTTCCGTTTAAAAGGCAATCCATTCGTCGGAAAGCTTGAAAAACATCACTTTTTAGATACTTGGTAGAAGTTGTGATGCACCAAAGATTCTCTTCCTATAAAATGCAATCTAGTGGTTGCAAAGCTTGAAAAACGGCCGCTCTTGAAATACTTGCTAGAATTTAACATACACCAAATAGCCTTGGGTTAAAATGTAATTAATTCGTCGCAAAGCTTAAAAAAGTCACTTTTTGATTACTTTATAGAATTTAAAATGCACCTAATAGTCTCCATTAAAACTGCAATCCATTCGTCGCAAAGTTTGAAAAACAGCACTTTTTGAATAAGGTAGAAGTTGTGATGCACCAAAATAGTCTCTTCTTATAAAAAGCAATCCAGTGGTCGCAAAGTTTTAAAAACGGCACTTTTTGAATAATTGATAGAATTTGAGATGTATCAAATAGTCTCCGGTTAAAATGAAATTCATTCGTAGCAAAGCTTTAAAACGTCACTTTTTGAATATTGATCGAATTTGAAATGCACCAAATTGTCTGCGTTTAAAATGCAATCTATTCGGCACGAAGCTTAAATAACGTCACTCCTTGATTTCATGGTAGATGTTGTGATCCACCAAATAGTCCCTTCCTATACAATGCAATCAAGTGATCGTCACGCTTGAAAAACGGCACTTTTTAAATTTGTGATACACCAAATAATCTATTCGTATAAAATGGAATCCATTCGTTGCAAATCTTGAAAAACGGCACTTTGTAAATACATAATAGATTTTAGAATGCACCACATAGTTTCTTCGTATAAAATGCAATTCATTCGTCGAAAATCTTGAAATATAGAACAAATAGAATTAATGATTGACCAAATAGTTTCTGTATAAAATACATTCCATTCGTCACAAAGTTTGAAAACAGCACCTTTTGAAAACCTTTTATAATTTTGGATGCAACAAATAGACTTCGTATAAAATGCACTCCATTCCTAGCAAAGCGTGAAAACGGCCCTGCTTGAATATATTATAGGATTTTAAATGCACCAAATAGCTTCCGTTTAAAATGCAATCCATTCGTCGCAAAGCTTGAAAAACAGCACTCTTTAGATACTTGGTAGAAGTTGTGATGCACCAAAGATTCTCTTCCTATAAAATGCCCCTCTTAAATACACCAAATAGCTTTCGGTTAAAATGTAATTCATTCGTCGCAAAGCTTGAAAAAGTCACATTTTGATTACTTAAAAAACTTGAAATGCACCTAATAGTCTCCGTTTAAAATTCAATCTATTCATCGCAAAGCTTGAAATACGGCACTCTTTGAATACTTGGTATAAGTTGTAATGCACTAAATAGTCTCTCCTTATGAAATGCAATCCAGTGGTCGCAAAGCTTGAAAACTGGCACTTTTTGAATTTGTGATGGACCAAATAGTCTATTCGTATAAAATACAATACATTCGTCGCAGAGCTTGAAAAACGGCAGTTTTGAATACTTGCTAGATTTTGGCGTGCAATACATAATATCTTCCTATAAAATGCAATCCTTTTGTCGGAAAGCTTGAAAACAGAAAAAAAAATTGTGATACACAAATAGTCTCCCTTTAAAATGTAATCCGATCGTCATAAAGCTTGAAAAGGGCATTTTTAGGTACTCTTTAGAATTTTTGATGCACCAATTAGTTTCCGTATAAAATGCAATGCATTTGTTACAAAGCTTGAAAACGGCACTTTTTAAAACCTTTTTACAATTTGGGATATACCACATAATCTCAAGGTATAAAATACAAATCATTCGTTTCAAAGCTTGAAAACAGAACAAATATTATTTTTAATGCACCAGATAGTCTTCGTATAAAATGTAATCCATTCGTCACAAAGCTTGAAAACGGCACTCTTTGAATACTTGATATAATTTTAAATGCACCAAATAGTCCCGTTTAAAATTCAATTTATTCGTCTCAAAGCTTGAATTCTTGGTAAAAGTTGCGATGCATCAGATAGTCTCTTCCTATAAAAAGCAATCCAGTGGTTGCAAAGCTTAAAAAACGGCACTTTTTTAATTTCTGATGCACCAAATAGTCTCTTCGTATAAAATGCAATACATTCGTCGCAAATCTTGAAAAACGGCACTTTGTGAATACTTGATATATTTTCAGATGCACCACATAGTCTCTTCGTATAAAATGCCATCCATTCGTTGCAAAGCTTGAAAAACGCACATTTTTAATACTTTATAAAATTTGGGTTGCACCACTATATTATCTTACGTAACCTCATATAAAGAGAAAATCAGAAACACCTAAGGAACTTTAGGCGTATTAGATTAGCCAAAGTAACGCCTATATAGAAAACAAAAACGAAAGACCTAAATATTTCAGTATTCTTAAGTTAGCAAAATTAGCGCCTATATACAACAAAAACAAGGAAGACTTCAAGCTTATTTGATTAGTTAATATTTCGCCTATAATCAAAGAAAACAAGAAAGATAAAGTTTTCACTACTATTAGATAAGCCAACATAGCGCTTATTTAAAAAGAAAACAAAAAGGCAAATATTATCAGGAATATTAGAGTAGCCAAGGTAATGTTCATTTAACAAGAAAACAAGAAAATCCAAAGGAACTTAATGTCTTTTGCTTGCTTAATGTTATCCATCGTTGCTGATGACGACGTCAATCCATACATTGATGAGTTTGATGATTATCAGTCTTTCGTCAGATCATTGATGGCTGCGGAGTCCGCCAAGGTTGGCACAGCTTCTTCTACAGAGATCGCATATATGGGGTCCTTGTATTTGTTGGTGTCGTCCTGTAGGGCGGGCTATGGCAGCATTGTTGTAATTTGTGCTGAAGTAGTTGGCTCTGTGGTGTATCAGGGAGCGTCAGGAGCTTCAATTGTTGGAATCGGAAGTCGTTCAGGATAGGTATCATATTAGAAAACGTAACACCTATATAAAAAGAAAAAAAGTAAGGCAAGGAATTTGCGGTCTCTCAGGACAGTCAGCGTAACGCCTATATAAGAAGTAAACAAGAAAGGCTTCAAGCATATTAGATTAGCTAACTCAACGCCTATATATAGATAAAACAACAACGACCCAAAGTTTTTAACGTGTCTTAGATTTGTAACGCCACGAAAAATATGGCACAAAAGAGCCTATGAATTTCAGCAGGCATATTAGGTCAAACAACGTAATGCCTATATAAAAAAGAAAACATTAAGACGCAAGAAAATTCAGGACTATTAGATTACCCAACGTAACGCTGCAATCAAAAGAAAAATATAAAGACCTAAGAGTTCATGCATATTAGATTAGCCAACGTAACGCATATATTATAAAACCAGGCTATGGTTTCGCCACTCTCCTCCTATGGGAGGAGCTTGCGCTTCGCTACTATGATTAAGATTTAAAATCTAAAAAAAAGCATCCATGGTTAAATTTTTTTACATTTTTTGAACTTCGCCAATTATTAGGTTGAGGAATAAGTTCTTGGGTTTTTTTTAATGTTGTGTTGATTTAAGTTTTATTGACGTGATTTGTGCACATATTAAGAAACAATAATAAATAATGAGAGCAAAATTTGCAAAGGTTAGGCTACGTCTCTTAACAACGTAGACTATTAGACTTTTGCTTAGGCTACGTCTTGAAGTTGAGTAATAAGTCATTGCGGTTTATTTAAAAGTTGTGATAATTTAATTTTTGTTCTGTACCCTCAAAATGGAATGTCAAATTGAAAGAAAGGCGCATTTTCGACACTTGTTGTTATTCATTTTCAATCGAGACCGGAACAATGCAAACGCAGCCAAAGCTCGTCGCGATATTTGTGCTGTGTACGGAGAAAATGCTTGATCAGAAAGGACAGCTCAATGGTGCTTTTCACGTTTAAAAAACGGTCATTTCAATCTTAATGATGAAGAACGTTCTGGTCGCCCCATTAAGTTTGATGAAGATTGATTGAACGACCTTCTTTATGAAAATCCTCGTCAATCGACTAGAGAATTGGCTGTGCAATTGGCGTGTAATCAGAAAACTGTAGTGAATCACCTTCATTCGATGAGGAAAGTTAAAAAACTCGGTGCATGGGTTCCGCACGCTTTGAGCGAAAGCAACAAACTTCAACGCTCTACGATTGCCGCAGGTTTGCTTGCTCGTGACAAGGCTACTCGTGGATATAAGGACAGATTTCTTCACCGCATCATCACTGGTGACGAAAAGTTGTGTGTTTATATCAACATGAACCATCGAAAACAATGGCTTAGTCCCAATAAAAAAACCCACTTCCGCGATTAAAGCAAGGACTTCATCCAGGAAAGATGATGCTGTGTGTGTAGTAGGATTGGGAAGGCATCATTCTTTATGAGCTCCTTGCGAACAACGAGATTTTCAATGCAGAACTCTATGTTCAACAAATGTATCGACTCGCCGAAGCTATTCGTGAAAAGCGACAATGCTCGTCCTCACATTGCCAATATTACAAAAGACGCCATCCAAACGCTTAATTGAGAAATCCTCCATATTCGCCAGACTTGACTTCATCGGATTTCCATCTGTTCCGATCACTCTCCAACAATTCGGGGGGCGTTTCATTCAATACTGATGTGGAATTAATAACCCGATTAGACGAATTCTTCGAGTCAAAATCCAGAGATTTTTATTGCAGAGGCATCTAAAACCTAGTTTAACGTTGGGAAGAAGTCTTAAATAACAACGGAAAATAAATTATTGATTAAATTGCATATTGTTATAAATTAAAAATTAAGTTTTTCTAAAATTGTTAATGGTAATAAATAAATAAATTTGATAAAACCGCAAGAACTTATTCCTCAAACCAATATAATAATTTAAAAAAGGATCTCTAAACTAAATCTCCATCCTTTCAAAATATCACGTTGCTGAAATATATTTATAGAAGAAGATATATAAAAATAAATTTTCAGAACTTCATTTGTAATTCTTTGGGTTTTAAAAAGTGGACAAAATTTCGATACTTATATTTATTTCTGAATTTCACTATTTTTTTTATATTATAAAATAATTATTAGAAATAACTTTGATTAAAAAACATAAGTCATAACCAAACTAAGATGAAATTATTATTCAAATACTCAAAAAATCCCTTTCTTAAATTATAGATGATGACAAGAAAACCATTCGATGATCATATTATTTTCTAAGCGTTTCATTTTCTGTAAAATTCTAATAATTAAAACTAGGCAATGACTTCGCTACTAAAATTAAAATTTAAAATATAAAAAAACACCTATGGTTAAATTTTATACATTTTCTGAACTCCGCGGATTATAATAATTTTAAAGGGTAGTTCTTAAAGGTCGTTAACTGCCTCAAATAAGGAGATGGTATTGCAAAAAACGTTGGATATTCCAACAAGGCTCGGCCTCATGCCATACAGCAAAATCAGTGAAGGCATGGTGTGCATAAAATGCAGTTCATCTACTTCTATGGCCTGGAACTTCCAGGAAATAAATCCAATGGAGAGTGTATCGTGTGTGTTGAAAGATAAAATACAAACAGAGCCCATTACGACCAAACATAAATTCATATTCCGTCTCATTAAAGTTTGGTTCAGATCTAATCGAATCCAGGAAATGTGCCATGCCAAGACGTGTTCAAGCACTCATGAATGGTAAGGGGTCGCCGAACTACTTACTAATAAATGTAGAAGACTCAACACTGTGCCAATGTGTCATAATTAATTTCAATTTTTGAAAATGTCCATAATAATACCAACATTAATGTCGACCTTTCATGCCCGAATACTAAAAGAGGTAAAACATAAAACACGGTTACATTTAATATGTTCTATTTAGAGCTTGAGTTGCATCTACCACCACTTTTGTAGGTTAGAATGTCAAATCCCTCATCCGGGCACCTCGTCCATATTTCTTTGCTCTCTATCTTAAATTTGCCTCCCTCAAGTCAGTTAGAGCTAGACCATTCACGTTTTCCCGCAGACTCCTAATGTACCCTCTTTGTCCTCTTACACATAACAAAGAAATTGCACTTTCCTGCTCAACCACACATAACCAACCTTTTAATCTGTGAGATAATTATGTGTAAAATTGCATCCGTTAAATTTCCCTTTCCAACAATGCTCAGGGCGAATTATTTTTTTAAATTTAGAGAAATATGGGCGAAAATCTCGTTCTAATTTGCATACAAATAGGTATGTATAGTGAATGAAAAGATCTTTCCAAGCGTTTTCCTTCTTGTTACAAAACACCGTATCAGGGAATTAAGTAGATTGATGGGAATAACTAGTGGTGGAAGCGAAACAAGACAGAATTTATTGAACCCCAGTATAACTTTGCATTATGCATATCTCTTATCCATTTTCCTCACTTGCCATAGGGAGGATTCATGATCGGTATTTCAATCACGCAAAACGTTTTTCTATATTACGCGGATGCACGATCTCAGAGAGGTGAAAATGAATTTCCAAAATGCAATTACAAGATAAATATGTATGTATATAAAGTCATCACATAAGTAATACGGCATTTTTTTCTTGGTTGTCATTCTTTTATGGATGAAAATTAGACAACTATTTGAAGTTACATTTAAATAAATATTTTTTGATTTAATAAATAATATAATTTCCAGAAATTTTTTCCACTAGTCTTTTCACTTTGATTTTACAGTCTTTAAGGTTTTTTGGACCTCATATTTTAGTAACATCTTCCTTCTCTGCAGGTCGATATGGAGAGTGACTCAATAGTTATCACTTGAATTTGTTAAACTTTTGTATGCTATGTTTCGATATGATGTCGAGCATTTATTTTTATGAAAAAGCACTCTTCTTATATTGATTAGAGCTGATTTGGGGTTAAGAAGATCAAAACTGATTATGCCATTCATATTTGACCAAACGCACAAGATAATCTTCCTTGCATAAGGTTTCGGTTTCGGCTAGGGTATTATTTTACCTCAGGACTAATCCATTCCTCTAGATTGTTTAACATCATTGTACAGCTACCACAATTACGCTAAATTTTGTTATAACAAAATAGATAGGACATTTACCCCCAAATAAATTAAATATAATGAAATATTTTACTTTAGTGTGACATTTTAATTTAATTTGTCAAAACTAGGTTGACAAATGGACCCCCACTTTTTTTTCATCTTAATGAACTTTATATTTTTCTTCAATTTTAATCGTCGATATCACACAAATATTCGCATCAACATTTAGTTATTCTTCTAATTTTGGCCCAATAATTACTTCCCAATCTAACCCATCCTGAAAGATTTTATTACTTCGCATCACAGCTAAACATAGCGGCAGTTATTTTGAATCAATCCTATCAAAACAGGCTCCATTTTTAGTCAATAACGAAAAGAATTCAATAAATGTTGGTTCTTTGTTACCAATATAACTCTGCCATGGCGTGATGAATCAACTGCCCCAATCGGGAAACATCACCTATCTCATTTAAGTGACGATGCGTTGCAGAATGAGTTGAATATATTTTTTCAGTCAATTGTTCAACAGTTACGAGTACAATCGGATTATTTTTCAAAGATCTTTTGATCAGATTCCGCTGGTCGTCCTGAACGCGTTTTTCTTTTAGACGAGCACGGAACTGATACCATGGTTGGCACACTATTTATTCCTTTGCCGTATACTTAACACAAAGTTTTGCCATTAACTTAGCATTGTTATCTTTTTTTCTAAACTTCCAAAGCATAACAATGCAAATATGCACTTTAGACAATTCAATTATATTCATAAATTAATAAAACACATTAAATTAACAATAATAATACAAAATTAATAGCTCGGAAAGTGAGTTTAGTAGACTAGGCTAGTATTAAAACAGCTGCTTTCGATCATTTATCTCCATCAAATAATGACAAACATGAAAAAATGCTGCATTATTACTGTCGTAAAATGACCCTTGGTTTTGATCCCTATACTTTTTGACACCCTTTTAGTATCGGTATGCTTTAAGGGGCGTGAGTTACTTCTATGATGAGTAGGCTTTGTTCTAAGAGTGCTATTTCAGTGGTTTAGTTCCTAAGGAAGAGCTATTTTTAAACACATAAGGATAAGAGGAAACACCAGAATCTACCAAAATAAACATGTATTTTAAATTAAACACTTAAATATTACAAACCAACAGTTAACACATTTCTATCTTTGGCATCACAGATCTTCCAATGACAAAAAATAAACAAATAGGCTTCCCGTAAACATACCAATTGCCGATTAGTATTTTCTTTATCGCGACTCTACTTGATTAGCGTTAAACATTAAATTAACGTACTCTCGTCTACAAACACATATAACCTAGGTTCAAGAACAAGGGTTTCTACTCTCCTTTAAAACTTGGGACGTACTAAACTTCTACTATCGCAATAGAGATATAAATGTTATTTTTAACTTACAGGTAGGTATTAGGGGTTGCCGGATGTCGCTGGAGGACTTATCACTCGCTTTGAAGTGTGGTCGCTGGTTGAATTTTCGAGGAGGGATTGCTTGTCGCCTGTGACGGGGGCTGATTCTTTAACGTAATTAAAGAACGGGAGCTCGTTGGGGCTGGGTTCTTCTCCTTTCACTCTTACGGAGCTTGAGATGTGAGAGTCGCTCGAGTGTGAGCGGCTTTGCTTTTCTTCAGTCGGACTTATTTGCAGACTGAAAAGGCTTCTTCGGTATGGCACCGATATAAAGCTTGACTATTTAGGTTAATACGGCCCTGAAAGGGGGGATCAATTTTCTAAATCTGATCCTATCGTTTCTCACGGAAATAGTCTTGTATGGCTGAAAGATCGATCTTCACGAACTAACCCTTCTTATGGCGTATAGACTTCTAATCTTCTTGTCTGGCTGAAAGATCGATCTTCACGAACTAATCTTTCTTCTGGCGAATCGACTTCTAATCTTCTTGTCTGGCTGAAAGATCGATCTTCACGAACTAATCTTTCTTCTGGCGAATCGACTACTAATAATCTTCTTGTCTGACCGATGGATTGATCTTCACGAACTAATCCTCCTCTGGTGTATCGACTTCTTATAATCACGTTGTCAGGCCGATGGATCGATCTTCACGAACTAATCCTCCTCTGGCGTATCGACTTCTGATAATCTCCTTGTGTGGCCGATGGATCGATCTTCACGAACTAATCCTCCTCTGGCGTATCGACTTCTGATAATCCTCTCTCTTTCTTTTCGGGGCTTATTTATAGGCGGATTGCCGCCCCATCTAAAGGGGAAAGTGACCAGGCCACAGGGGCAAAGGAGGAAGGGGGGGCGAATGGTGAGTTAGCATCTGGGGAGAGCGAGAATTCCTGAGGTGGCACTGGGGTGCCCAAGTCAGCTCGCAAATTAGAGGCTCGCAACCGCACCGCTACTTGGCGTGCCTTCTACCTCGCACCGCTTTTTTTTCCATAACCACGGGTTTATGGGTCTCGTAGGTAATTCGATCGTTAGAGCGTCGTTTAAGGACCTTAGGTGGTCGCCTTAAAACAGATGTTAGCTCCAACTGCCCACAGCGGCGGGAAGATCACACATGGTAAGCATTTTCACCGGCTACCTTTCCCACGCTTCTCCTCATAAGGGAGGGGGGCTTTAATGTACCTATACTCCCCTAGGATGCTTAATGTAGCCATTTCTCCACATTTACCTCCCTCCTTAAGAAAATAACGGGAGGACGGGGGGTACAATCCGACACTTACAATAATATACATGGGTAACTTACAGAACATTATATTATACAATAAATTCTAGTTCACTCGGGAATGCCTCGATAACATTTCACCTGACCTTACATTAATTCCTATATTACTGTGCCAACTTAGGATCTTCTTACCTACCACTAGGGGGTTACTTGCCTCTACTTACTTACAATTCTACTGATTTACACTTAACTTTGCTATAATACAATAGTTGGGCTGCTCCTTAATTGTCGACAGGGTTCCGACTTAACGAGTCGGCCATACAATTGCTGGACCCTTTTATATAGTGAATGGAGTACTGGTACTCCATCAAGAGTAAACTCCATCTCAGAAGTCTTCCATTCTTACTCTTATTTTTACTTAAGTATGACAACGGTTTATGGTCGCATTCCAACTTAAACTCGCGCCCTATTAGATAATATTTGAATTCACCTATGGACCATATTATGGCCAAAGCTTCGATTTCAATGGTAGCGTAGGCTTTTTCTCTACTCAACAGTTTCCTACTGACATAAGCTATGGGATAGGCTGTTTCGTTATCTTCGTATTGAAGCTATACTCCGCCTAACCCGTCCTGACTAGCGTCCGTGCGAAGGCCGAAGATCTTGTTGGGATTTGATAAGCGAAGAATGGGCGCAGTTACGAGTTTTCCTTTTAGAACCTCCAACTGAGTTATTGCATGGGGGTTCCACGTGACAGGTTCTGACGCTCTCTTTTTTAACAAATCATTAAGTAGGGCCGCAATGGAAGCGAAGTGTGCTACAAAACGCCTATAGAACGAGGCCGCTCCCATAAACGATCGGAGTTGTTTCTTTGTTTTCGGCCGGGGCATCTTGACTATGGCGTCCACTTTTTCTTGCTGGGTAGTCAAGTGTTTTTGTCTTATTTTGAATCCCAGGTAGTCAATGGATTCGTAAGCAAAATAACACTCGGTCGGCCCGGCGGTTAGACCTTGCTCCTTCAATTTCTCCAGCAATGAGCGTAAGGCGTGTAAGTGTGACTCCCATGTACGGGTAGCTACGTACACGTTGTCGAAGTAAAACGACACGTCACTTAGTCCAGCGATAATTCGCCTCATCATCCTATTATAATTGCTACCGGCTGTAAGTAGTCCGAAGGGTAGCCTGGTAAACTGTAACAGACCTCTCTCGGTCGCAAAAGCCGTCAGTTTTTTGGACTCCTTAGCGAGAGGTATTTGATAGTACGCTTTACACAAATCCAATTCGTTGATAAATTTAGCGTCTTCAAATAAATGGAGATTTTGATCTATTAGTGGGATGGGCTCGGCGTCGAAAACAGTCACTGAATTCAATTTTCGGAAGTCCACGCACATCCGAAATGATTGATCAGGTTTCTTAACCATTACTATGGGGGAGCAATAATCGGACTCCGATGGCTCTAAAATTCCCAATTTTAGTAAATTCCGGACTTCCTTATTGAAGGCTTCTGGTAGGTGGATCGGTAAAGGATATGGTTTGCTCCGAACCACTGAATTAGTTTTTAGTTTTATTTCATGGATAAAATCGTTGGCACATCCGGGGTTTTCAGAAATGACTTCTGGGAATTCTATGAGCAAGTTCAACATTTCCGCTTTTTGTTGAATCTCTAAGTGGGGATTTATCTTTAAATCCACCCAAGGGTCTTCCGGGGTAGGTGAGAGCGTGGTAAGTTCGTATTCCTCGTCTTGTTCCACACACACGGTGTGTATGACTTGCAGGGGCGTACCCGGGTAAACGGCAACGATCGGTTCTTCTTCGTCTAGAAGGGTAATATTCTTTATGCACGCGCGGCGGTGATATTTTTTTGGGCATGATTATGTGATAGGTACTTCGCCCTGTTGGGGTATCTATCAAGTAATCGACTGGACCCCGTGCCTCGATTACTTCGAACGGTCCCTTCCACTGGGCCCATAACTTATTATTTTCGGTCGGGAGTAATAATAAGACTTCATCTCCTGCCTTTAGTTTTCGAGCCTTTGCTTTCATATCGAAGTAGTCCCGGTATTTGGCTAAATTTTTCTCGGCGTTCTCTTGAGCTAAGTCAGAGCAGTATTCCAGGCGCTCGAGCATATCCATCACGTAGGCGTAAGACGATTTGATTTCTTGGTCGAGCTTCGCGTTGGAAAATAATTCCTTAAGAATACTCATAGGACCTCGCACATTTCTCCCGTATAATAACTCAAAGGGCGAGAATCCCAACGTCAGATGAGGTATTTCTCGGCAGGCAAAAAGGGCTGCAGGCGGGTATCTGTGACAACTTCTTCAATATATTTTTGAGAGTCCCGTTTAATTTCTCGCAGATTCCGTTAGCGGATGGATGAAATGGACTCGTAAAAATTTGCTTGACTAACAGTAGTTTATTAAAATACTCCATCAATTCTGAGGTGAATTGGCGCCCTCTATCCAAAAGAATTTCTTTAGGCAGGCCTACTCGTGCAAAAATTGAAATTAATCATTCCGCGCAGGAAATAGTGTTAATCTTCCGTAGGGTCACGGCATCTGGGAACCGGGTGGCACAATCCACTAGGGTGAGGATGTAGGAGTGTCCTCCACTTGAAGGGGGGTCAATTGGTCCCACCAAATCAATAGCCAGTCGAAATAATGGTTCGGTTATAACGGGCACCTTTTGTAAGGGAGCGGGAGGTACCCGTCCTCTGGAGGGATCCTTCTGACACACGTCGCATGATCGGCAATAGGCCACAATTTCCCTGGCGGCCTGGGGCCAATAAAAGTGTCGGAATATCTGCTGCACCGTTTTGTTGTGCCCAAAGTGTCTGGCTAATATTCCATCATGCGCGGTATTCAAAATTCTTTGCGTGTATTCTTGAGGTACACACAGTGCTTCCTTGTTCTCCTTATCCTCCTCGCTGATAGTACGGTAGAGAAGTGAGTCTTTTACGATATACTGGATAGGCTTCTTTCCTTTCACTTGGAGAATTTGACCTTTAATAGCTTTCTCCCATAGAGGTTTAAGAGTGGGGCATTCCTTCTGAGCACTGGCGAAGGAAGTCAATTTGAACCCATTGTCTTCGAGGGTAATCCTCGGGGTCAACTTAGCAGGTTGCTCTTTCCTCTGGGCTTCTTGTGCTCGGGTGACTACTTGTTGGGCCACTTCTTGCTGGGAAATTAGGGGGTTTTGTCCGATTAGTACCTCGCAGAACTTAATCGGGGCTACTACCACGTCCGTCCAACCGGTGAAATATCTGCATTGTATATGACATCTCACGAGGGGGAATCGATTGTCGCGTCCTAAAAAGTCGTGGACGATTGCGAATTTCTTATGGTTAGGGTTTACTGGGGGCAGCAACTTGTCGGATACCACTATTCACGTACATCCGGTGTCTCTGACTAAAGTGGATACTCGGCGCCCATTAACAGTGCCCTCTTCAAATTGTAGGCCGCCTGGCGAACTTTTGTTGAATAGAAAGTTTACCTGTTGCTGAGGCCCTTCGGATTTTGGCAAGGGGACGTAGGACAAATCAGCTTGTCTTGCTGGGATCGCGGCAGTCAGGTTTTGCACCTGTTGTCTTGAGGTCTTCCTCAGTCGAGAGTTCTGTGGGCACTGGAAACTCAGGTGACCTATTATCCCGCAGGTATAACAAGTGACGGGCTTCCTGGGATACGTGCCGGTATTAGGGTATGATCCTTGTGGAATCCTAACTTCTTTTTGATTTTTTTCTCCTCAAAAATTTGGCTTATAAGTTCCTTTTGCTACTGAAAACTTAAAAGGCTTCTTCTGCAAATGCCTGGGTGGCGGCCCATTTTTCTTTGGGGAGGGAGCCTTCTCTTTCTTGTACTCCCTCGGATATAACCGATGATTTACCGCGTGGAGGTCAGTCTCGTCCAGACACTCGTTGAAGGTAGAAGCTTTTCGGTCCTTAACGAATGCACGGATTTCCTGGGGTAGTGTACTTAGTAACTGATCTCTAAGCATGAAGTCGACGACCGCAGCGACTTCGTTCTCTACCCCTTCTGACTCCATCCAAAACTGTAGGCTTCGACGAAGCTCAAAGCCAAAATGTTTGTATGTTTGTCCAGGTCTTATACGAGACTGCCTGAACTTCATCCTATATTCTTCCGGGTTAAGGTTTGTTGCTGAGAGAAGTTCGGCTTTGAGAGTGGAATAGTCCACAGTCGCTTCTGAGGGTAAAGATACGAATATCTCTCTCATTCTACGATTGAGTAGCGGTAACAGTCTAGCGACCCCATCTTCTTCTAGGTCCCAATTATTGACTTCAAATATTTTCTCAAAATGGGAGAGATATGAGCATAAATCTTCTTCGTCCTTGTACTCCGGGAGTTTCATGCTGGCCGCTGGTAACACTCCTGTTCTGGATGACACTGACTGCACCTCTAACTGGTCTATACTAAGAGCTCTTTCGTGAGCCCTTATCTTCTCTCTTTCATCAGCTTCCATTTTCGTCTTTTCTGCTTCCATTTTCATCTTTTCTCTTCTTTCTTCTGTTTCGTTTCTCTCTTTCTCCTGAATAAACTCTCTTTCGTTTCTCTCTTTCTCCTGAATATACGAGTTCAGCTCGGTTCCTTCCAGTCCGAGGCTTTGACCTTGCTTCCGATAAAGGTCAAACAATGCCATCGCGCTTATGTCAGTCATCTACCTTGTTTTTAATCAAGCCTGACCTATTCCACCACCGAAACTTACCACTTGGCCTAACAATTACCTTTAGATGGTATCCACCTCTAACTTTACCAATTTCCCACTCGTCAAATATTCTATTATTCCTGGTGTTCCTTTTATGTGTTAGCTCTTCCTTAAATAGACACTACTGGATTCATTCTAATATAAAACCTCTAGACCTGACACCACTTTTATAATATGTCGTAAAATGACCCTTGGTTTTGATCCCTATACTTTTTGACACCCTTTTAGTATCGGTATGCTTTAAGGGGCGTGAGTTACTTCTATGATAAAGTAGGCTTTGTTCTAAGAGTGCTATTTCAGTGGTTTAGTTCTTAAGGAAAAGCTATTTTTAAACACATAAGGATAAAAGGAAACACCAGAATCTACCAAAATAAACATGTATTTTAAATTAAACACTTAAATATTACAAACTAACAGTTAACACATTTCTATCTTTGGCATCACAGATCTTCCAATGACAAAAAATAAACAAATAGGCTTCCCGTAAACATACCAATTGCCGATTAGTATTTTCTTTATCGCGACTCTACTTGATTAGCGTTAAACATTAAATTAACGTTCTCTCGTCTACAAACACATATGACCTAGGTTCAAGAACAAGGGTTTCTACTCTCCTTTAAAACTTTGGACGTACTAAACTTCTACTATCGCAATAGAGATATAAATGTTATTTTTAACTTACAGGTAGGTATTAGGGGTTGCCGGATGTCGCTGGAGGACTTATCTCTCGCTTTGAAGTGTGGTCGCTGGTTGAATTTTCGAGGAGGGATTGCTTGTCGCCTGTGACGGGGGCTGATTCTTTAACGTAATTAAAGAACGGGAGCTCGTTGGGGCTGGGTTCTTCTCCTCTCACTCTTACGGAGCTTGAGAGGTGAGAGTCGCTCAAGTGTGAGCGGCTTTGCTTTTCTTCTGTCGGACTTCTTTGCAGGCTGAAAAGGCTTCTTCGGTATGGCACCGATATAAAGCTTGACTATTTAGGTTAATACGGCCCTGAAAGGGGGGATCGATTTTCTAAATCTGATCCTATCGTTTCTCACGGAAATAGTCTTGTATGGCTGAAGGATCGATCTTAACAAACTAACCCTTCTTATGGCGTATCGACTTCTAATCTTCTTGTCTGGCTGAAAGATCGATGTTCACGAACTAATCTTTCTTCTGGCTAATCGACTTCTGATCTTCTTGTCTGGCTGAAAGATCGATCTTCACGAACTAATCTTTCTTCTGGCGAATCGACTACTAATAATCTTCTTGTCTGGCCGATGGATCGATCCAAACGAACTAATCCTCCTCTGGTGTATCGACTTTTTATAATCACCTTGTCGGGCCGATGGATCGATCTTCACGAACTAATCCTCCTCTGGCGTATCGACTTCTGATAATCTCCTTGTGTGGCCGATGGATCGATCTTCACGAACTAATCCTCCTCTGGCGTATCGACTTCTGATAATCCTCTCTCTTTCTTTTCGGGGCTTATTTATAGGCGGATTGCCGCCCCATCTAAAGGGGGAAGTGACCAGGCCACAGAGGCAAAGGGGGGGGAGCGAATGGTGAGTTAGCATCTGGGGAGAGCGAGAGGTCCTGAGGTGGCACTGGGGTGCCCAAGTCAGCTCGCAAATTAGAGGCTCGCAACCGCACCGCTACTTGGCGTGCCTTCTGACTAGCACCGCTTTTTTTTCCATAACCACGGGTTTATGGGTCTCGTAGGTAATTCGATCGTTAGAGCGTCGTTTAAGGACCTTAGGTGGTCGCCTTAAAACAGATGTTAGCTCCAACTGCCCACAGCGGCGGGGAGATCACACATGGTAGGCATTTTCGCCGGCTAGATTCCCACGCTTCTTCTCATAAGGGAGGGGGGCTTTAATGTACCTATACTCTTTCAGGATGCTTAATGTAGCCATTTCTCCACAATTACTATGGGATAACCTTACATATAGCTACAGAGAAATGATATATTTAGACCACAGGTCATCGACAATTTTATTGACAAACTTAATACACCCTCTTGCAAAATGAGAAAACTGAAAACAATTACATCCCAAGCACTTTTATTTATTACAACTTCTTCATGGATGGACAAGAGGTCAGTATTCAAATTCCACTCAGCTCGAGAAAGAAGAAAATTAGTCATTAAATAAAGAAATACAGCAAATAAATCGAGAAAGAATAAATATCAATAGATATAATCTGTGAAAAATATATACCGTTTAGAAAAATTATTTCTCTTGGAAACTACCTCAACCCTTAACTGGTATGGAATTGTATGTATCGTAATATGACAAGGGAATATATTCAGCTTAAAAAAAAACGTGTGTACAATTGTAAGTAGGAGTGTATGTTACTAGATATCATACACCAAGTCCACAATATCCTCAGCATTATTTCAACACGTGAAAAAGAAAAAAAAATGGTGTATAAGTTGTAGGAAAGGCAAGTGTTGAAAACAACTCGTTCGACCTACAAATCCCTTGCATACGGTCGCACTTTATACAATTACAGTCACACTCCAATGAATTAGCGCTAGGTAGTGAAAAATGTGACATTTTTTGCTCGATCCATCAAGTGATGATGCTTATTTATATATTTATTTTTTATAAACAAAAAACAATGGGAGCTTCGCACCCATCAAAAAGAGTTCAAATAGATTTTGATAAAGTTAGCAGCAAAAAAAAGTGAAATACGAAACAAGCGTTAAGGGATGCATCGCCCGAGTGCAGTGCAAAGATTGAGCCACTAAAGAAGAGAGGATGAGCAAATTTTGGAGGCTCGATTTCACAATAAATGCAGCAGAAGTGAAATATGTACACTGTAATTAACTGAATCAACTACGACTTTTGACTACGCCAAACGTTATGAATGAAGAGGAAACATAAATAGTGACGAAATCTGTTCGGAATGCTAAACGTATATGCCGTTGTTGTTGTTTTCTTGAAACAGCGCAATTTTCATACTGATATTAACGCCCACCTCGAAATACATCCTAGAACTAAACCCCCATTACTAATTCCCAAAATTTCCCTATCAGATTAAATTACCCAAACAAACACCCAGGCCATACATATATATTTGATAAATCTATAATTAAAGACACAGTCAACACAAAAATTAAATTAATAACACTTGTATGCATCTACACTAAATTTACAAACCTCACTCTAAACTGCGATACCACCAACATTCCTTTACTATTATTATATACGATGGGCGGTCAATAAGTTTTGCGAATCGCCAGGGCAAAACAAAGGAAGGGGGATGGCTGTTTGTGGGGGTGTTAGGGCAAGTTATGAAAAGTCAGGACCTGCAACCGCACGCTTCTGCCTTGTCTATTTAAGAAGCAGTAACTGATCGCAGATCGTCAGCACTGCGCAGTGATGAATTTTTGACCAAGGAAGGCTAGAATGCAAAAGAGATCCATGAACGCATGGTTGCAGTGTACACCAACACCGCCCCTTCCTATGCAACCATTGCTCGCTGGATAGGGAGTTCCGCCATGGTAGTGAGTCTCTTGAAGATGACCTCCGTCCAGGACGCCAGTCAGACGTGACCAACGAGGACAATGTGGCCCGTGTGGAGAGGATGATCCTTGAAAATCCACGGGTGAAGGTCGAAGAAATTGAATAAAAACTTGGAATATCACATGGAAGTGCTATAAACATCATCCACGACAATTTGACCCTGTTTAATGCAATTTGTATATTAGTCTGTTTGTTGTACCATTCAAAGCTGGATAAGCCGTAGGTCGCATAGTGAAGAAGCGCCTGCGAAACACAAATTCCTCGTCTGAGATCAGGTAGAACGTTCGCCATCATTTTTCGGCCTTCACAATGCTACTAAAAAGTTTCTGAGATAGAAGATATGGATATGTGAATCACTTATTCATTGAAACTTTACCAAAGCTTTAAGTGTTGGAAGGGCTGTGTTGTTCCAATGCCTCCAAGAGCGATGCCGTCGGCAGTTTAAAACTCCTAGGCAGGGTCAACCAAGGCTGTAACGTCGTGGATGAGGTTCCAGAGTAAACTCAACCATTAGTAAGACCCCAGCGGCGGGCCAAGAAGATATGGTCCATATAAGATTCCTATGTCTGTCTCCGGCGGAAGAGGGCAGTGCCAAGCGAGCAGGCACAACAAAGGCGGGCTTTGATAGACCAAGAACCCGGTAGCCCGATGCAACTAGCCTTGCCGAAACCTCATGGCTCAATGATTTGAGCCACAGTGGACGCGTTACTGGCCAAGTGCATGCACGTGACTGTTACGTAGCCACGAACGCCCGAAACAAATTCCTCAGCGAATGGCATTAGCCTCTTTTTTCTTTCCGGTCTTCTTTCTTTCCAGAAATGAACGCTCTCCCTATCTGAATAGGTTTCCTAAGTCATATTCGGCACAAATATCAGCCGAAGAGACCAGATAGCTGATGACGAAACCGATGCGTTGGACATGAGCTGGAGCCAACGACGACGAGAAGTACAATCAATTTATGCTCGAATTCAATATTTACAATGATATCTTGTTATTACAGACATTTTCAATTCCTCTGTGCATTTAGGATACTAAATATGTGCTATCTTGATGATATGAATATATTTTTATGCAATAAGCACCCGCAACTGCCCACAATTGGAAGGTTTGTGTTTATCAGCTGTCATATTGATTATCTCCCCCAAATTCTCTATTGGCTTCAAATCTGGCTAATTTTCAAATCAATGTCCCCAAAATTCCATGTTTTATTCAGTCAAAGGCTGTGTACTTGCTTTTGCTTTGTAAAAAGACTCGCCATCATACAGAGAAATATAGTTATCATCCCCAACTTTCTCCTGAACTGCTGGAAAAGGTGTTATGGAGCTTGTGATAGAACGAGTTGAATCTGTGTTAAATTCAACTCCTATCCCATATTAGTTAAAACCTCGAGGAGGCCCACGTGCATCTTCGATTCGAGGCTTGGAGTCTTATCAACAGCTACCGGACGCCAATGTTTAAACAAGGAGGTTATCATCCCCCCCCCCCTGTTGTTCAAGGAGAACAACATTAGAACAGCCATTGTTCGTTTTGAGCCCTTCGCCAAGAAACGGTTCTCATCCCCCCCTGTTGTTCAAGGGAGAACAACATTAGAACAGCCATTGTTCGTTTTGAGCCCTTCGCCAAGAAACGGTTCTCATCCCCCCCCCCTGTTGTTCAAAGGAGAACAACATTAGAACAGCCATTGTTCGTTTTGAGCCCTTCGCCAAGAAACGGTTCTCATCCCCCCCTGTTGTTCAAGGAGAACAACATTAGAACAGCCATTGTTCGTTTTGAGCCCTTCGCCAAGAAACGGTTCTCACCCCCCCTGTTGTTCAAGGAGAACAACATTAGAACAGCCATTGTTCTTGAGCCCGTAGACAAGAGACGGTTCTCATCCCCCCCCTTTGTTCAGAAGAGAACAACCTAGAACAGCCATTGTTCGTTTTGAGCCCTTCGCCAAGAAACGGTTCTCATCCCCCCCTGTTGTTCAAGGAGAACAACATTAGAACAGCCATTGTTCGTTTTGAGCCCTTCGCCAAGAAACGGTTCTCACCCCCCCTGTTGTTCAAAGGAGAACAACATTAGAACAGCCATTGTTCTTGAGCCCGTAGACAAGAAACGGTTCTCATCCCCCCCTTTGTTCAGAAGAGAACAACCTAGAACAGCCATTGTTCGTCAAGCCGTTCGTCGAGTAACGGTTCTCCTTTCCAAGACGCCTCGTCAGGATCCTTTTATCCCCCCCCTTCGGCTGGAGCTCGCCAGCGGACCGAATATTCCTTCAAGTACCTTCCACTGCACCCTAATGAAGTTACGTAAGCCAAGCGTCACCTTTTGAGTATTGATCCCTTATTTGTCAATTCTATCCTGTGCTTTAAATGGTTTATCGTACCATCCCATCTCTTTAACTCCATATTTGTTTTACCTTTTTTGATCCCTTAAATCCTTGGATTAGCCCGAGTCTCCACGACCCTTTCCATTCTGTTTGTCAATATTTTCCGTTTTTGTGTTTTGTTGATAGTTATTATTAATAAAACTCTATTTTATTAATGATAGCAATATTATTATCCTTGAGCTCAGTTCCACTTCTTAAGCATTTTGAAGATATATAATATCGGCCGCCAGACAGTAAAACGCACTCTAAAGATAATTAAGGAAGTTCCCTCAACGAATAGTGTTATATATAGTATCGTCGGGAGTCATTCTACGACATATATATATATATATATATATATATACTATTTAATTTGGTATCAGGTGTGTAAGGTTTAACGCTATATCTTTGCAAACACTGGTCTCAGTCGAGTAAAGCATAGTGTTATTAGTTATAATAATAGAATATAGTAGTTCCCTTTTGTTTTAACGATTGCTATCCCCTTTTTTTTTTTGAAACTTAAGAAGCTGGAGTAGCTCAAGGAACGGTTATAATAATTTGTTTGTGTTTTTTTTGTGATTTTAGTCAGTGGTTATTTAGATTGAGAAACCAAGTACGAATAGGTCAGTGCCCATATTTAGGTAGGCTAATTCTATAGAGGCATAATTCTTGTTGCAAGGAATTTTAGTTGGTTGACTAGTGCGCCCCCAAGTGCAAAGATGACTCCGTTCGAAATCTTTAAAGCGCAAGGAGAATCCTGTGGACTTTCCGGAAAAGAACTAATTAAGTACATTCAAGAGGAGCAAAGAAGAGAAATACAACGAGAAGAAAGAAAAAGAGAGGAACAACGAGAAGAACGAGAAAAAAAAATCCAACGAGAAGAAAGAGAGGATCGGATAAGACAAGCTGAGCTTCAGATTGAATTAGCTCGGATTAAAGCAGAAGTTCAAAGAAAAAAGGTAGAAAGAGAACGGGAAAGAGTAATCCAACCAGAAGAACGAGAAAAAGAAATCCAACGAGAAGAAAGAAGGACGGACTCGCGCTCCTTCCCAGGAAAGCTGACAAAGTTTCCGAGCCCCGTAAAACCCCAAAACTTCTTTCCCCAAAACCAACAACGGGACTCCAAACCTCCCGTTAAGACTTCTCCTCCATCTCTCTTCCCGAAGCGACCAACCATATGCTTCACCTGTGGTGTAGAAAACCACATGAGCTGGAATTGCCCCCCAAATTCTAGGCTTAAAAGCGGACCAGCCCACCAAGTTCACCAGATTAATGCAACCCCGGCTCCCCCGGTGGTGCAGACCCAAGCAGAAACTTCTCCCCATCCGTCAGGTCACCAGGTAAATTTTTTTGGGGATAAAAGTTCAGCGGGAACTTTGAAATATGAGGAGGGCAGCGTGGACAGCTATCGAGTATCGACTCTCGTCAGGGACACAGGATGTACATGCTTCATCGTGTCCGACGAACTCCTCCTAGTGGCCTCTAACCACGAAAAATTTGCGGTGGTACGTGACTACCTTGGGCGGGCGAACAGATTCCCCGTCGCTAGATGTTACCTGCAGTGTCAATATTATAATGGCTGGGCTGAAGTCATTGTAGCACCAATAAAATTCTGTTCCGTACTTATAGGAAAGAGCCCCCAAGTAAGTTTCGACCCTGTGTTTCAGGCCGCCCTTCCTCAAGGCCGAGATAAGAAAGAAGCCCCGGAGCCCGTCCCCATCAGAACCCCGATACCGTCCGATTTCTCGGAGACCCCTAACCAGGACTTTAGGACGGAAAAAGAGGAATGTGATTCACTAAAACCCTTAGGTGATAAGGCCCCAGACAAGGACACGGAGACTGTCCTTGGACCCCAAGAAAAAAAGAACCCCCAACGCGCCCATGGAGATACCTTCGTAGAACTGAACGAAGCATCGGCGCTTGAAGAGGATTGCCCCGCGGAGTCCCTTAAGGTAATCCAGACAGTGTGCATCCAACCTGATGCCGATTACCCTCCTCCTTCCCTACCAGGCGAGTCTTTAGAACCCTCTGACCTGGATAGTGACGCGCAGCTGACACCACGTCCGAAGAGCCAGCTACAAGAACTAATTAAATAGAATCACCATTTACCCACCCTATTAGCTCTTTTCGAGCAACTGCGTGAAAATGGCCTCACCATTGGCCCCAGCAAATGCCAGTTTGCCCACGAAACCATCAAATATTTGGGTTTCAAAATAGGACAAAGCAAGTCAGGTCCCCACGAGAACAAGATTAAGGCAATCGCCGACATGCCCCTCCCGATTACAAAGAAGCCATTAAGATCGATCCTAGGATCAGCTTCTCCCTATCAGCGATTTGTTCCGAATTTCGCTGCAATTTCGGCCCCCCTATGCCCCCTTCAGGAAAAGAATTTCTCCGATCGTTTACGTTGGAATGATGTCGCTGTTTCCCATTTTAATCAGCTCAAAAGTAAGTTCATTTCTGCCCCCATTTTTAAGTTGCCCAACCCGGAAAAATCCTTTGGGGTTAAGACCGACGTGATCAACGAGGGCATTGGAGGTGTACTCCTTCAATACGTGGATGACAGAACGAGTCATCCAGTTGCATATGCTAGTCGTCAATTATTACCACGCGGAAAGAGATATGCCACTAGAGAAAAGATAGCTCTATCAATTATCTGGGTCATAGACAAATTCAAGCTGTACTTGATATGTAAAGAATTTCGAATAGGAACCGACCACCGTCCGTTAGCCTATATTAGGAATTTGAGACACTCAAACGGCCGCATCATGCGCTGGAGTTTACTCTTGCAAGAGTATCAATTTAAAATAAATTATATCAAAGGTTCCGATAACCAGGTCGCTGACGCACTCAGTAGGAATGCGTTACCGAATAGCGTAGAACAATTGTATTCATAGGATTAGTATCTCCATGTAGGTATATACCGTCTTGTACGACTTAATTTAAGATTCTTTTGTAATATAATTAATTAATGTATATGTCTGAATTTTGTAACGCTCAATGTCTAATTGTTTTGATGTATATATATTTGTTCTTATTAATTTACGTATAAATTATTTTGTCCCGTATGTACTAAGTTTATATCACTTCATTGTTCCATGCCTTTTTTTTTTTTTTAAAGTTGTATTAAAGGTTATTTTCCCCTGTAATCTAAAGATCAAAATAATCATGTACTGAGGTAATACTAGTTAGGTGCAGGAAGATACTGTTGGTACAAGAAAACGAGTTCCCTACAACGGAGCTCTATCGTTGTCCCTTCTCTCTTTTTTTTTTGAAGTGACAACTTCTCCTGGAATGGAGGGGTGTGATAGAACGAGTTGAATCTGTGTTAAATTCAACTCCTATCCCATATTAGTTAAAACCTCGAGGAGGCCCACGTGCATCTTCGATTCGAGGCTTGGAGTCTTATCAACAGCTACCGGACGCCAATGTTTAAACAAGGAGGTTATCATCCCCCCCCTTTTGTTCAAGGAGAACAACATTAGAACAGCCATTGTTCGTTTTAAGCCCTTCGCCAAGAAACGGTTCTCATCCCCCCCTGTTGTTCAAGGGAGAACAACATTAGAACAGCCATTGCTCGTTTTGAGCCCTTCGCCAAGAAACGGTTCTCATCCCCCCCCCTGTTGTTCAAAGGAGAACAACATTAGAACAGCCATTGTTCGTTTTGAGCCCTTCGCCAAGAAACGGTTCTCATCCCCCCCTGTTGTTCAAGGAGAACAACATTAGAACAGCCATTGTTCGTTTTGAGCCCTTCGCCAAGAAACGGTTCTCACCCCCCCTGTTGTTCAAGGAGAACAACATTAGAACAGCCATTGTTCTTGAGCCCGTAGACAAGAGACGGTTCTCATCCCCCCCTTTGTTCAGAAGAGAACAACCTAGAACAGCCATTGTTCGTCAAGCCGTTCGTCGAGTAACGGTTCTCCTTTCCAAGACGCCTCGTCAGGATCCTTTTATCCCCCCCCTTCGGCTGGAGCTCGCCAGCGGACCGAATATTCCTTCAAGTACCTTCCACTGCACCCTAATGAAGTTACGTAAGCCAAGCGTCACCTTTTGAGTATTGATCCCTTATTTGTCAATTCTATCCTGTGCTTTAAATGGTTTATCGAACCATCCCATCTCTTTAACTCCATATTTGTTTTACCTTTTTTGATCCCTTAAATCCTTGGATTAGCCCGAGTCTCCACGACCCTTTCCATTCTGTTTGTCAATATTTTCCGTTTTTGTGTTTTGTTGATAGTTATTATTAATAAAACTCTATTTTATTAATGATAGCAATATTATTATCCTTGAGCTCAGTTCCACTTCTTAAGCATTTTGAAGATATATAATATCGGCCGCCAGACAGTAAAACGCACTCTAAAGATAATTAAGGAAGTTCCCTTAACGAATAGTGTTATATATAGTATCGTCGGGAGTCATTCTACGACAGAGCTGTTTTGGTAGTACTTTGTGTTTATGGTATAGTTTCTGGGCAAACTCGTTATTGCTCCAGCTCCTTTAGATGACAAGCAGTCCCTGACATTGATAGTGTACGGATGGTACAAAAGCGAAGATCTGCGGGGAAATTCAAATTACCCGCTTTCTGTTAAAGTTAAACGTTAGATTATACAAAAGGCTGCTTCTTGAAATTTCTCTTTTAAGGGAAGTGGATGGTTGCCTAGGCTTATATATAACGTTTTTGAAGAGGGTTGAATAACTCTAGGAGTCCTTGGTTGTGGATTAAGGAATTCTAAAATAGCCCCTCTAAATTCCCCACCCAACACGTGCTATCAGTTTACACAACGATTAAAAGCGCAGATAAAAGCAGTGCTCCTATCAGAACCAATTTTACTACCAGAGAAAATCACCTACCATAACCTATATCATTTCACACAAAATACTTGCCACATGAAAATCAACAGATAATGTTGAAATACCACCAGCCCCAAAATAAAACAGATCAAGCGATCTTTACCGACGGCTCAAAAATCATTGATGGCGTAGCATACGCGGCTGCCCTCGCCTCTTAAAAAAAAACTACCACCTTGCGTATCAGTTTGTCTGAAGAACTCATGGCTATACTTTTAGGACTACAATCGGTTAAATCTCCCTCGCTACCAAAATTTTACAATATTCTTAAACTCGGAAAGAGTCTTGTCAAAGTTATAATAAAAAACCCAGAACACCCACTATCTACAAACATCCTGAAAAAACTGAAGATCCTATTATACAAGATAGGTTTCTGCTGGGGCTTTAGGACAAATGAGTAGGCTGACAGAGCACGGAAGAGGCAACAATATATCCCTTATTATCCATTAAACTCACCTACCATAAAGACTTCACCAAATTCTGCAACATGGCAGTAAAGAACGAAAGAAAAATTGAATGGCGTACGAATGTCAATTACCATCTACGACAGGAGCGAGAATAGAGGGAAATGGTTCTTGCGTGCCTTTGACTATTTCAGCTGAAATTCACCTACACTCTCCCTTTCGCCTATACACTGTACTACAATCTGCGAAAATAGAAGATCACTTTCTCATAACATGCGGAAAATATAGACCCACCTATAAGACAATCCAACGAGCGAAGGGAGCATATTTGATTACCTAAATGAAAAAAAATCCCAAATGTAAACAACTGATAAACAACCTGAATAATATTAGGTATGTTTAGACTCAAATGAGCATGAAAGAGGGCATTAAATCTTTGCAATCTGCACCGAGTTATCCAAAAGGGCTCCGTCGGGAAGACGGCTCACCGTTAACTGTCTACGAAGAAGGAAAGTTAGCTAAGCTATGGCGCTAAAGGAAAGAGTGCACTTCAGATTATTTTTTTCCAATTACTAAGGTGTACAAGTCAGAACGCCGTGAGCCGAAGAACCCTAGCCTCTCTCTCTTTCCCTCTCTTCATATATATACATATATATATATATATATATATATATATATATATATATGTATATATATATATATATATATATATATATATATATATATATATATATATATATATATATATATATATATATATATATGAAAACGGAAATGCACGCATCATTTCTTTGTTCGACAGAAAACTATCGGCCTGTGTGGTTGGCGTGCAAACTAGCAAGTATCCACCCCAAGCTTAAACCGCTTTATAAAGGAATGTGTGCGTAGCGATACACAGAAACAAGAGTGAACAGATCCTAATGGAGATGACCTTGAGAAAACCAAAGAGAAAATCCACTCACCTGGCAAGAACGTGAACCTTAGACGTCTGGTTATCTAGATTAGTGCTCTACCGACTTTTTAGTTCGCACCTCCAAAGACCACTGCCCAAATGAAAACTGTGCCTGTGGGATGAAGTTGACGAAAACGGAAATGTACGCATCTCTTCTTTGTGCGACCGAAAGCTAGAGAGTTGGCAACCCAGTACAATTCACACCTAATACTTCCCCCAGCCATCGGACTTTTCATCCTCCCAGCACCTGGAGACCTAACGATTTATCCTGTCACTCACCAGGGTTTGGGTACGAGGTTGAAGTACACCAATCTGCTAGAAAATGTCTGGATAGTAGGAGATTAGTTTAATAGGGGTTAACTAAGACGTGTAATAAAAAATAAAAGAGAGAGATGGGTTTACTACCCACACCTTCACAAAATCTCATCGAAGTTCGTCAATAAATTTTAAAAATAGGGAGCTTGTACTCAAATAAACAGAAAAACAAACACAGATGATCATATATACCTTGGACAAATCTTTTGATAGAGGAAATGCTAAAATTAGTGAACAAAGAAAGCATACTGGAATGAGTTCCTAGCACCAAAGACAACCAAAAATGCCATGAGAGGTATCATCTGAGATATCTCAGCCCCCAAAACGTAGTCCATCTCCTTATGGCCTCATCATTTGCCCCCCTAACCACACCCAGCTCTCCATTAGCCTAAATTATACCCGTTGCGTGAGGATAATTACCGTGGGGGAACTTATTTGCACATAAATGATTCGTTTTTGTCCGTAAACTGCAGGCCACTCTAGCTGATCTTCAAAATCCATTAATCAAATTGGAGGAATAATATAAATTAGGCGTTTGTTGATTCGTCGGCTACAAACTCCTGTCTATTTGTGGGAAGAAATTTCCTCTTTAATTCTCTAAAAATTAAAGTAAACTGTGCAATTTTCTTTACTTTGAAACAATTTTCATACATACATTGAAAAATAAGCTTACAAAAGAACAATTGCTCACACACACATTTACAAGCACATGAAGTATTTAAAGAAACCTTTATTCAACATGAGCACAAGTTTTCTCATGTTTTCAATTTCATTCGTTCTTGTCATTGGTAAAGCATTTTCTTAAACTTCAGACTATTTATAAGCGCACTCATATTTTCTTAAAAGAGCGTCTATTGCTAAAAACTATATTTAAAAAAAAATTACCGTCAATAATTAAGAGCATTCCGATTTATTTTACAAGAGCGCCTGATGCTAATAGCTCTTCCATTTATTTTAAAGAGTGCCTAATAATAAGAGCTCTCATATTTTCTTAGAAGAGCGCTTAATGATGAGAGCTCGCACTACTATTTTAGTAAATGTGCATCTATAGCTAATCTACATGATAGAGCGCTTATTACTGACAGCCCTCAAATTTGGTTAATAGAACATCTATTGTTAAGAACTCTGACATTTCTTAATAGAGCTTCTATTACCTAAGAGCTCACCAATTTTCTTAAAAGAGCAACTATTACTGAGGTCTGACATATTTTATAAAGAGCGTATCTTGCTAAGAGCTATCACATTTTCTTAAAAGAATGCCGAGTGATGGTAGCTCACATATTTTAATAATAGAACACCTATTGCTAAGAGCTCTTGCATTATGTTAAACGAGCTCTCACCTTTTCCTTATAAAGTGTCTATAGTTAAGAGCTCTTAAAAGAACTTCAATTGCAGTATAGCTCACAGAAGTCCTTAAAAGAGAGCTTATTGGTCAGAGCTCTTAGATTTTCTTTAAATAGCCATTATTACTGAAAGCTCTCACGATTTATTAAAGGTATCATATATTCTTAAAATATCATCAATTACTAAGAGCTCTCAAACTTTAGCCAGAGAGCTACTATTACTACGAATACTCATTTTCTTAGAAGAACCTTTATTACTGAAAGTTCACATTCTATTAATAGAGGATCTATTGTTAAGAACTCTCTTACTAAAACTATTTACATTTTCTTACAAGAGCGACTATTGCTAAAGGATCTTTTATTTATTAACAAGCTTATATTGTTTAGAGCTGTTAAACTTTCTTAAAAGAGCTTCTATTTCTTAGAGCTCTCACGTGATATTTTATTTAAAAGACACACTGATACTGAGAGCTCTTATTCTCTTTAAACAGCACCAATAATGAGAGCTCTTATTCTTTTTTAAAAGAGATTCCTATGCTAAAAGCTCTAAAGTTTTTATTAGTGACCACTCTCACATATTTTAAAAGAAAGTATATTGCTGAGAGCTATCATATTTTCTTAAGTGTTCTTCTATTGTAAAGAGCTATCATATTTTCTTAAAAGTGCCACTATTATTGAGGGCTCTCCTTAAAGGAGCTCTAATGATGAGACTCTCATATTTTATTGAAAGACCGTCTATTGCTAACAGCTGTCACGTTTTCATAAAAGCACACCTATTACCTAAAGCTGTCACATGTTCTTAATAGAGAATCTATTGTTAAAATCTCTCACAATTTATTAAAAGCGACCCTATTACTGAGAGCTATCACATTTTCGTAAATGATCCCTTATTGCTGAGAACTCTCATAATTTCTTAAAAAAAAGCGTGTATCGCTGAGTTATCACATCGTATTAAAAGAACCACGATTTTCAGGGCTCTCATTTTCTTATAGGATCTCCAATGATGAGACTCATATTTTATTAAAAGAGCACCTATTGCTAAAGTGCTCTCACATTATTTAAAAGAGTGCCTACTACTGAGACCTCTCACATTTTCTTAATAGAACGTCTCTTGTTAAAATATCTCACAATTTCTTAAAAGAGACCCTAATTCTAAGAGTTCTTGCATTTTCTTAAAAGATTGCTTATTGCTGAGAGCTAACACATTTTATTAAAAGAGTGCTCATGGCCTAGAGATCTCACAATTCTTACGAGAACGCCTATTACATATTTATACCCCCTCACAATTTCTTAAAAGAGCTTATTAACGTGAGCTCTCAAATTTTCTTCAAAGAGAGCTTATTGCTGAAAGCTCTCACATTTTCTTAATAGAACATCCATTGTTAATAGCTCACACATTCTTCTTATAAGTGTGCTCAATGCTGAGAGCTCTCATATTGTTTTTACCGAAGTGCCTATTACAGAAAGTTAACACATTTTATTAGAAGAGGTATTATATTTTCTTAAAATAGCTTCTTTTGATAATAGCTATTACATTTCTTTAAAGAGACCCTATTATTTTGAGCTCTCATGTTTTCTTAAAATTGTGCTTATTGCTGAGAGATCCCGCATTTGCTTACTAGAGCGCTTATTACAGACAGATATTACCTCTTCTTGAAATAGCACCTATTACTGAGATCTCTAACAGGTTCTTAAAAGAATGTCTATTGCTAAGACCCCTTACTTTTATTGACAAATATATCCATTGTTATGAGCTCTCACATTTTCTTAAGAGAGTGTTTATTGTTAAGTAATGTCCCATTTTCTTTATGGAGCTTCTATTTCTAAGACCTCTAACATTTTATTAGATGAGCTTTAGGGCTTTCATTTCTGCTATACATATTGCCTCTTCTTTTTATTGGGAGGCGAGACTCTCGGTGTGGAAGACTTAGTATCGTTGGTCTCTTTCTCGGTCACCAGTGTGGGGTTCCGTTTTTTTGGGTGGCGACAAGTTATCGTCATTTAGTAATGTTTTTTGCGTGAGGCACTACGGGTGGTGGAATGTTATTCTTTCTTAATTGAAGGCTGGGTAAAGAAAAGGTGATAAGGGGCATTTTTATGGGCAAAATAAATCTTCAGTAGTGTAAAAGTGCCAGAGGTCTCTATTTTCTTTGAGAAAGCCTTAAGACCTACCTGTTCTTCTATCAGATGGTCTGTTTCTATTGATTTGAACCTAATATACAGTGAGTATAGTGTTACAATATATATATATATATATATATATATATATATATATATATATATCTTTTATAATTAAACACACTAAAATATTATATCCTTACGGGTTTTTCCTTTAGATAAATTCAAAAGGGTTTCTTGAGTTAACGGATAAAAATAAAGAAGTTATGGAGCAAGTAATAAACAGCTTGCAAAATGGTATTAAGTTGGTAAATTATACTCGGGAACAAATTTCAACTTTTTGTTTATTGACTTAGATTTGACAGTTAATTATATGTAATTTGGGTGCACTGAGCTTTATCACGTCCCTTTTTTGTTCAACACACTTCCCCTTTCATCCTATTCCTAAAAAATTATTTTCTTAATATTGCTAAGTCTTTTTGCAGTTGCACATTATAATTATAATTATCTATTAGCACCTATTTAAACTATTGTTTGTTTTTATATTTCAGCTTTTGAAAATAAGGAATTGAAATACCTTTAAAAATTGACAAAACAATCAAGTAATATGTCCTCAAGCACGACGTAGTTCATATGCAAAAACTCTCCTGATTCATTTTGCTACATACGAGTATGTGGAGATTTTACACTTTTACTTCAACGATAAAATATAACGGACTTCATGAAAAGAGCTTACTTACTTATTTTGGCATAAAACTGGGGGATTAAGATAAATCATGGGTTCCACATAAAGCCTACACTGTATGGAGACAAAAATACCTTTTGGAGTTCCGATGGTAAGTTTATCATTTCATAAAACTACGTAACTTAGTCATTTGTGTACTGTAAATTACCTAAGTGTAATTATAATTTAGGTACATAAACAACTTTGATAAAATTCGCTTTTATTAACGCTTCACAATTTTTTCTTCATTTCAGGTGTGGCGAGAGCTTACTAACCATGAGATGGATTGCTACTTCTGCTTTGTCAAGACTTCGGACTTCACTTAGAAAAAAAACATTGTATCAAGTACTCAAATCACGACACCACAATATGACTTGTGCTACATTCAATTCCCATCCACAATTTAAGAGTCTGCCATCTCAGGAATTAGTTGAAGATGTTTCTGAAAATATTGTTATGAACTCTGAGGAGTCAGACACCGAATTCGACCCACCGAAAATATAACGGAAATATATATATGGAATTTTAGCTTCAAGGCCTTAACAGAAAAACATGCATAGTTCAAACACAGACATTTCATTTTACAGAGACAAAGGAAAAGAACTTCTTAAATATGTTAGAACAGAGCATAGTTGAGTTTATTGCTGCACCATAACAGGTTTGTTAAAGGAGATGGGGGTTGATTTTTACAATGCAAGTGATTGGCGTTTGTTTTAGACAGTTTCAAAAGAAGTCTTAAGTGTGTGTTACTGCATAATGGCAATCTATACAACTCGATACCAATTGAGCCCTCAGCATCATTAAAAGAAACGTATGAGGGTATAAAACTGTTTTAAAACTTATCGAATATATCCCTGCTTCCTTTGCTTATGGGACAGCAGAGCTAAGGAAGAACATTATTCCAAACAAATCTGGCCAGCACAAACATCACTTACTGTCAGAGAAAAAAATGGAATTAATCCATTTTTAATAAGCAGAGATAAAATCATATTTCAAACACATAATTTCAAAATTCCAAAGTTTAAGTTAGGAAAAAATCAAATCTGGAATTTTCGACGGTCCATAAATAAGAACATTAATTGATGATAGCAGTTTTCCTAATGTCATGAAGGAACGTGAAAGAAATGCCTGGTTATCATTCGTGGACTTGATTTAAAGGCTTACAAAGAAGTCGTAAGAAAACTTTTAAGGGATTACAAAGAGCTACGTTGCAATATGAGCATAAAAATGCATATTTTGAATAGTCATCTTGACCAATTTCCAAATAATTTAGGTGCTGTAAGTGACGCACGCGGGGAGAGATTCCACCAAGCTATTAAAATTATGGAGGGACTTTATCAAATACGCTTGGATTGCAACATGATGGTTGATTATTGCTTGAAAAGAAACCTGCCGTCAAAGGAAAATACTCTTGAAAGTCCAATAAAAGAATTTTTAACAGAGTGAAAGCTCCATATTTCTTTGTTTTGTTTTATTTTAAGTCATTTCTATCGTTATAATGTAACTTTACAATAGTTTGAACTGCATGTATTCATGAAAATTGGAAATAAATATTAACGCATAACTTCACCTTTAGTCCTAATTTAGAATTAACTTGAAAATGGCGCATGGACTGTTTACAAAATTTAGGACCTGATAGAGCCAAACCGATGTGAAATTCGTTTTAAGCGCAAAAATTACTTACAATCAAGTGTCAGATATTATTCAAATAAAATACGTGTTCCCCAGTGTTAGGAATGAAGCTGTTCACTCTTTCTTCTACGTAAAATAAAGTATTTTATGATGTGAACGGTCATTTTTGCATAATATTTTAAAATTACAACGAGCCAAATATTAAATTACAGGATGGCAATATACAAGATAAATTATCTTTGCAATGCGACTACCTCATTTTTTAAGGAGTCAGGTTGCAACATTCGCTATGTTGCAACTTACTTTTTTCCTGTTATTAAAATGATGTGGTAAATTTTCAGATTTAAATCAGCCTATTGATACCAAATCTTAAGTCCATTTGGGAATTCCAAATTGTATACTTTGTCGTATAAGGGTCTGTATAAGGCGCTTCTAGCGGTTTTCGAACGCGATCGACACGGACCCACACATCATTGGCTTTTCATAAGTACTTGGGTACGATCAATTTTGGTAAGGAATGTAGATGCCCTTAAGTCATGTGCATAAATTAATTTTTTGACATTGCTTTAAGTAATTCACCATTGAATTTGGAATCTTTTCCACGAAGAAGATGCAGATAGGGATTTTTTACACAGATAGTTGTTTCCGTAACGGCACTTAATGGCATGAAACCGAAATCATTAGGCAAGGATCGAATGCCTAGAAGAACAATTGTTAGGTCCATTAGCCACCCTTAGTGTTCAAGTGGTCTGCAGTAATTATAAACACTCATTATTGTTTTGGTAATATTTGATGGCTATTAACCTTAGTTGTAAAGCTTGCACAGAAATCTTAGCAACATTACGGAGAGAAGTCCTCAAATGGGACGTCCAAATGTAAAGATTAACGTTGCATTCTCCAATTAACAAAATAAAGAGAACAGAAGAAAACCCATTTAATAGTTTGCTGAGCAGATGCCGATTTGCCAGTGAAAGGAAATGATTTGCCTGAGTTTTTCTTCGATCATTCTATTCCTATATTCAAAAAGCAAATTCGTTGCTCGTCGAAATTGATCAGATCAGAAATGCATCGCATACTCCCAATGAGGTTTAACAAGCAATTTATGTAAGGTAGGATTAATATAGTTCGATTTAAACTCAAAGTGAAGTTGCAGTCCATCGTTTGGAAAATTTTAGATTACAAGAGGTTAAGAAACAAATTTTATTAATGTTGACGATGTTTAAAATTTGACCATCCATATTTTTATATCTTCTGATGTTATCATGACCTAAAGTATATGCATTATCTTACATGTGTTCAGGTTGAATTTCCCCTGCCACGTTTCATACTATTTGACTACTCTTAAGTCAATTTGCCAGTTTTTACAGCCACTCTCATTTTTTGCCCGCATTTCATGTCATCATAAAATTTATATTTTTTATAATAGATTTATGTCAAGGTCATATATATATATATATATATATATATATATATATATATATATATATATATATATATATATAAATCAAGGTTCTGAGAACAGATCTCGACGTTCTACAACCAATGACCGATGCCCAATAATTGTTGACAACTCTGCTTACGATTTTCCAACCAATCTAAAAATAATTTAATGCGCTGCCATCTATTCCGTAGGCTTTTAGCTTGATCATGAGTCTTTTATGATGAATGCTGTCAAAATACTTTAAGAAAACGATGGACAAATTACTTTGACATGAGCGTTCGCGTCTAAAACCGTCCTTTGAGTCATGTTTCAAGCTATTTTCCTTTAAACGCTCAATGTAACCAAAGATAGAAGGATCAGTTTATATGCTTTTTGTTTAAAATTAGTGTTATATTTTCATCTTTGAACTCTTAAGAAACCATTTATTCTCCAATCGAGCTCTTTGAAAATTGTACAAAGAGGTTTTAACAGTTCGCTTGTTAATTCCTAACTTTTCCTCTGTTTCTAAAAATTCATTTTATTACATATAACCGTTACTTTTGACTAATTAACACAAAAAGCGTTTATTAATACAATATTATCGTACTCTTCTATATGCATTTGTGGTCTATAGACTGCGATAATATTAATTTAATAACAATTTCGTACCAACTCGGAAGCTAAAATCTCAGACTTAATAACTATATTGATGTCTTTCATTAACGTGACTAGTTAATTTTTAATGAAAAAAATGGCCCCTTCACCTTTTCTTCTAAACTTATCATTATTAAAAAAATTAAAACTTTAAAACTGCGATACTATCAGAATCATCTATGTAACTAATACATTTAGTTCATTTATCTTATTCTCGGAAGCGCGTGTTTGTAGAAATGCATGGAAAATGTCGTGTTAGATTTCCAAGACTTTGATTATGGGCATGTTATTGCAGAGAATAACATTCTAAGCAGTAGTTTTTTGATTAGTCTAAAAACGGGAAAAAACATGTCACATTTACTCCAAAAGATATCTGATTTTACAACTGTGTTTCTTCAATTCAGCTTCAACCCTCACCCCATGTCACCTGACCTAAATAGTAAACATAACCAGATTACGAGTTTTTTTCAGAGTTACTGATAATAAGCACTCATAAATAAAGAGATTTTTAGCTGCAAACCTCGATGGTAGCCCGGAATACATACACTCCCCCAATGGCTATCTGAATTATTGACTCTTATCCCAGAGTATATGATAAACTGGTATAACCACGGGACGTTTTTAAAGGCATTATAGTATTTGATATCTAAAGTTCAAACCCTAAAACACTAAATTCCCTTGTTTTCTAATAATAAGTAATCTTGATATTAATATGCAGGAGTCCTTGAAAATATTCTTGTTATATATATTTTAGCCGCGCATAGCGCGATTTGATTTGAAAGTGTGAATAATGAAATTAAAAGCATGCAAAAGTAGTAATTCGAAAGTTATATTCAATTAACTATTATTTTGGAAATTGTGGCCTATCCATTTACGCTTCCTATTAAATATGATATTTTCGCCTCAGGAGATTATATAACACATTATACGCTGGTATGTAAAAAACTGCATAATCCTCACCAAGCAATATATGTATGTATATATATGCAGTCGTAATAATATGGAATAGTATAGCGCTGACTTATATTTTGCTTGTTTATTCAGAAGTGTGCGGTGGGATGTAACATTTACTATATATATATATATATATATATATATATATATATATATATATATATATATATATATATATATATATATATATATAGAGAGAGAGAGAGAGAGAGAGAGAGAGAGAGATTTTAGAAGTTAATTCAATATTCAGCAGGTAATTCATTCGATCATTAAGTCAAAGCGCCGCTTCTAGAGTCGAAAATTCATGTAAAACAGAAGCCTACACACCGACTGTAAGGAACTCAGGACGTTTCCGCTTTCCTCTTTAGTAGGCCAATTTAAGAATCAAGTTATTTTTTTTTGTCGCGTCCTTTCGAAGTCCTTTACTTACCCCGATCACGAAGACCCATTCGGTAAACCCAGCCTACCTCATCCTAAGTCTCGGTCAAACTAATTCCCCTCTGCACCGAAGCCTACCACAAGAACGTCCGGCACTCCTCACCAAAATTCACCATCCCCTCATCCTATAAGGTAATAAGAGGACTACCTGGCTCGCATTTAAATCAATTGTGACAATTGTATGAGCAAGTGGTGAAGGTGCTCTTGCAGAGCTGTCAAGCTCTTGGTGCACACATGTCCATAAAGATGGATTCATCGACTCGCCTTTAGATTACTTTTCAGAAAACTGTGATGACGTCAGCGAGGAGCAGGCAGAATGGTTTCATCAGGACATTCGAGCGATGGAAGAGACCAAGGCAGGTGTGATTTCAATATGCTTGCGGAATACTGCTGGTGTCTCAAAAGAGACGTTCCAGAAGCGTAACATAGAAGAAAATCATTGTGAAAGCCATTTATTCCACAATGACTGTTTTCCTGTTTTATTCTTGAATTTCGAATTAATTGTAATTGTTCATAACTTTTTTGTATAGCGTTTGTATTGTTTTCTGAAAATGAAAATATTATTTTGAATAAGAAAAATACTAATTAAAATTGTTCTAATATATATTTTTCCTATCAATTGAGATAAAAACTTGACCTGATCGAGTAAATGTGATGCATTTTTTTAATTCATCATGCAAAAAAATAAGAACCGTTCAGAAAACCAAAAAATTTAAATGAGGGAGTTTTGTTTTATTATTTTTCTTAATAACCAATCCATTAATGTTTCTCAGTTTTATGCTTTCAAATATCTCCTTCGTGAAAAGCGACGATCCTCTTTACCTCTACTTTTGCCGAAGCAAAAAGAAACCAGGGCGCCTAAAAACAGTGAGAGAGGATTTGTATATCTTATTAGTGACCTTTTTCTAATTGCAGGTAATCATACAATTTCATAAAATTTGCAGATAGTGAGCGGTAATCTTCATATACAACTACCTATGTAATTAGATAGTATGAACAAAATCTTTTACATATCTCAAGAGAATGGGAGATCAATGTTCTATTGAAAATACCAATTGCAACTAACCATTCTAATCAATATATGACTCTTCTCAATTTGTCTCATCCCATATATTTTTCCTATTAATTGAGATAAAAACTTGACCTGATCAAGTAAATGTGATGCAGTAGCTCGGTCTGAAGGGTTGTTTTAATTGATATCCAAGCGGTTGTTTGATGCTCATATACTTGGTTTGAACCTACCCTTCCAGCAGAAGTAATAATCGATCCATGGACACTGAGGCCGCGAGCAATACCTCGTTCTAATAGGTTGTTTTATTTTATATGCAAGCGGGTGCTCGCTACCTTATGTGCTTGCTTTGATTATTTCCCTTGAAGCAGGAGTAAAGATCGAACCATGGACACTGAGGCTGCTAGCAATAACTCGGTCTAATTGTTTCTTTTAATAGATATCAAAGTAGGGGCAAGGCGCCTCATGTACTTGGCTTGATCCTTACCTTTGCTGGAGAAGTAAAGATCCAAACATGGACACTGAGGCCGCGAGCAATATCTCGTTCTAATGAGGCGTGTTTATTGATGCTCTAGTGGTTGCTCGCTGCCTCATGTTCTCAGGTTGATCCTTTGCCTTGCAGGACAAGTAAAGTTCGACCCATGGTCATAGAGGCTGCGAGCAATAGCTCCTTCTAATATATTCTGTTAATTGATATCTAAGTGGTTTCTCGTTGCCTCATGTACTTGCTTTCATCCTTACCCTTACCTGATGTAAAGAACGAACGATGGACACTGAGGCCGCGAACAAAAGCTCTTTCTAATGGGTTGGTTTAATTGTTATCTACGCGGTTGCTCGCTGCCTAATGAGCTTGGTTGGATCCATACCCTTGCCGCAAAAGTATAGGTAGGACCACGGGTATTGATGCCGCTAGCAACTGATTAGTCTAATGGGTTATTTTAAGTGATATCCAAGCGGTTGCTCGATGCCTTATATGTTTGGTTTGATCCTTACCCTTGCAGCAGAAGTACAGATTGAATAAGGGACACTTAGGCCGCGAGTAGGAGCTCGTTCTAATTGGTTGTTTTAATTGATAGCCAGGCGGTTGCTCGCTGCCTGATGTGCTTAATTTGAACTTTACGATGGCAGCAGAAGTAAAGATCGAACCAGGGGCACAGACCGCGAGCAATAGCTCGGAATAATTGGTTGTTTTATTTGATATCTAAGCGTTTCTTCGCTTCCTCATGTGCTTGGCATGATCGTTACCCTTGAAGGAGAAGTAAACACCAAACGATGGACACTGAGGCTGCGAGCAATAGCTCGGTCTAATAGGTTGTTTTATTTTATATCCAAACGGTTGCTCCCTGACTCATCTACTTGGTTTGATCCGTACCCTTGAAGCAGGACTAAAGATCAAAGCACTGAAACTGAGGCCCCGAGTAATAACTCAGTTTAATGGTTTGTTTTAATTGATATCTAAGTGGTTGCTCGCTGCCTTATGTGCTTGGTTTGTTCCTTACCCTAGCAACAATGGTCAGTGAGGCCGCGAGCAATTACTCGGTGAAATGTGTTGTTTTAATTGATAACCAAGCGGTTACTCGCTATCTCATATGCTCAATTTGTTACTTAATCTTGCATGAGTAGTAAAGATTTACCCAGGGGCACAGGCCGCGAGCAATAGCTCGGAATAATGGGTTGTTTTAATTTATATCCAAGCGATTGCTCGCTGCCTCATGTGTTTGTTTAATCATCACCTTTTCAGCAGATGTAAAGATCGAACCATGGAATTAATGAGTTGTGTCGTAGAATTCCCCCCCTTTTTTTTCTAAGAGTGTTAAGTGTCAAATATATTAATATTATAATAATATCTTATGAATAGAGCCATTGAAAACACGTGAGGATATAGAAAAACGACAATAATTCCCAAAATAAACTTATATTTTTAACTCTAACAAATGAATACACAAAATTTAAACATTAACCACAGCAATACTGCGAATATTATAATAAACAAGAATTAATTAAATTAGTTTGACCCTCTAATATTGGTTAAATTGGCGGGCCCAGGAGGGTTCTTATGCTAAACGGTTTTTCCCACCAAGTCTTACATCAGCTTCTCGTTTGCCTTCGAGCTTGGGAGAAACACGTCTCCAATTTCTTATTTGACGTGAAATTGAATCTCACTCTCCTGGGGGAGATCTTGCATTTTAACCTTTAGGTCTTGCATAGCGCCGAGTGGTGCGGCGCGGCGGTTACGCGCTTGACCCGACGATGCCTGGGGCCGGATGTTTTTGCGGTAACCACCTCGTGACTCCACCACGAGTAAACGGAGGGGGGGGGGGAGTGATGATTCCCATACACACCTCCCATCGAAAAAATTAATGGGGGGGGGGGACTCCCAGGAACTCAAAACAACTTACTCAACCAGGTCGAGATTAGCAAAGTTGTATTTCTTTGAGCCCTCTCTTCCATCAAGTTTCCTTACAAATGAGCGCACTCGCGTGCGTTTACACAGGCAATGTGTCGAACTAGACCTACTCGCAATACAATTTTACCCGCAACAAAACAAGAGAAAAAAAACAAGCTACTTCCTTACATTTCTAAGGTTTTGAGAACTTAAATCCTACCGATAACTATTAAAAAGAAAAACAAATTAAAACATGGTTTCACGCTTATTAGGTACCGAAATAACCCTCAATGGTATTTCGTCTCCGCCTATAGAGCAACGGTACTTTATCGGCTCCTTTGATGTAGCTAATACTAAAATGGTGCTCTAATACCAATACTTTACCGCGCCTAAGTCGGCCGTTCGGGTTATTGAGTCTACCCAGGTATGTTACTAAATGGTAGCGGTATTTCAACCTACTCGAATTATCTTCTTATGGTACTTGAATACCTTTAAACTAAACATTATGGCTAGAGCGGCCTGTTGCAGCGGGGCATAATTAATGAGAACTTGAGTCCCATAATCCTTCTTTATCAAGGTACACTGTAAGATCAAGTGTAAATTCGATCTTTGAGGATCAAAAAAACTTTTCCCTGCGAGGTCGTTAATGGGCGTGGCGCTCACTACGACTTGGCGTATTAGCGGTAACTCCGTGGACGTTCGGTCCGGGGAGGAGACTACTAGGGGTAGGGGATACTCATCCGCGTCTACCATTTGACTAACTTTATCTGGGTGTATCGCAATAACACCTCTTTCCTCCTTCCTTGTCAACTCATTTGACTCGATTCTCTTCGCAGGTAGTTCCTCAGGTACACCTGCTCGTACCTCTACCCTACCTTCTACTTCTTCCCTCATAAGCCCATTTGGGTGGGTTCTTCTCGTAGGTTCTCCCTTAGGTACCCCCGCTGGTACCTCATCCCTACTTTCTACTTCTTCCTTCGTGCCCCATTTGACTGGGTTTTCCTCGATGGTCCTTTCTTAGGCCTAGGCCGAGCTCCAACTTCTTCGCCCTCTATCAGATTCTCGATAGGTGCTCTTTCGAGTGCGAGCAATCTTTCCTTTTCTTCTCTCTTCTCTTTCAGCTTGAGCAAGTTCTTTTTCATTCTGTATTCTTCTTTCATTGATTTCTTTTTTAATCTTTATTCTCTTCTCTTTCGACTCTTTTTCCCTCTTCATTCTCCTTTCCTCGGCTTCTTTTTCTGCTTTCGTTATTTCGTTTTCCCCTCGAGTTCTCCTTGCTTCATTTTCCACCTTTATCTTAATTCTTCTTTCTTCATCTTCCCTTTCTATTCTTATTCTGAATTCTTTTGCTTCTCTTTTCAATTGTCTTATTCTATCGTCTGCATTACTTCCGATTGAGAATCTTCTTTCCTCTATTTCGATTTTCCGCCGTATTCGAGATTTTTCACTTTTCCGGTTCATCCGTATTTCCATTGATTCACATTCTCTTTTATCCTCTCTTATTATATCCCCTGTTTCTCTCTCAAACTTTATTAATTCTTGTTCTTCTTCTCTATCCAAAATTCTTTTTTTCTCTTCGCAATGTATTCTGAGTTCTGCCATGACGTAGTCATGCATCTCTTTGCCTTTAAGTCCCAGAATTTAGGCTTGTTGGTAAAATCTTTCGACCGGATCCATTTTGTGTTTGTCCGTCGATTTTTTCTTACTGTATTCTAAGATACGTATGCCTCCACTCACCAGGTGGCGCTCAGCATAACTTACCCTTAATCCCACTACTATGCTGATTGAAATACCCCTCCCGAAAACAAATTTACCACTTGGCCTACCAATTACCTTCAGATTGTTACCACCCCTAACTCTACCAATTTTCCTCTTGTCAATTATTCTCTTATTCCAGATATACATTTACATGATGACTCTTCCTTAATGAGACACTGCAGATTTCTTTCGAATATAAAATCTATAAACCTGACACCAGTTATATAATAAGTCGTAGAATGCCCCCCCTTTATGTTATAAGAGTGCTAAGTGTCTAATATATTGATATTATAATAATATCTTAAAGAATAGAGCCGTTGGAAACACGTAAGGATGTAGAGAAACGCACAATAATTCCCAAAATAAACTTATATTTTTAACTCTAACAAATGAATACACAAAATTTAAACATTAACCACAGCACTACTCCGAATATTATAATAAACAAGAATTAATTAAATTAGTTTGATCCTCTAAAATTGGTTAAATTCTCTACACACAGCAATATATAAGATTTAGGCTTACGGACTCTACTGGAGTTTAAATTCCTCAGGAATGTTATTGTCTCACGACGCGTGCTGCCTAGCCAGATGTACGTGGGCAGCATCACGAGGTCGTTTGGGCGAGGGTAGCAGCTGGGGGTCCACACGGTATTTTTGGAGGGGGGGGTTTCTTTAAGGACGAGAACAATTACGGTGCTTTATGCGGCACCAAGGTAGTCGTGGTCTCTCTGGCGAGAGGAACTCGAACTTGGTTCTTAAACCAAGCTAACTTGAAGTGCGGGGTGACCACCGAGTAACGATCTCGAGGGGGAGCTTTTCTCCTTCGTTACTTAATTCCTCATGGGCGAGGACTGAACTCGGGGCGGGTCTTCTTCAAGGGCGAGGATAACGGAGGGGGGTTTTTCTTGCGAGAATAAGTTAAACTTGAAGGTCGGTTTGGTAACCAGGAACTAGCTCCAGGATGAGCTTCTTCTTAGTTCCAGTCTTCTTCAAGGGCGAGTATAACGGAGGGGGTTTTCTCTGACGAGAACAAGTTGAACTTGGTTTCTCAACCAAGTTAATTTATGAGTTCGGTGTAGCCACCGAGCAACGGGCTCGAGGGGGAGCCTTTTCTTTCTTCTTTTCTTAATTCCTTGAAGCACGAGGAATACCCCTGGTGTTTAAGATGCACCAGGATATGAGGAGTCTCTCTGGCGAGAGTAATTTGAACTTAACAAAGTTAACTTAACGTCTGGTTTTTTGCCAGGGACTAGCTCGAGGATTACGGTCTTTTTAGCCCCTTAAGGTAGGTAGCCCTGCCTCTCTTGGAGGGTAATTCTTGCTCTGGCGAGCCAAGTAATCTACTTCTCCAGTCTCGGTAGCACGATCTTAATTCGGGGACTTCGTCACCTAGAGACTGACGTATACTACCTCGATTTTCCTCAGTGTTCGTTATTTATAAGTTTTCACCCCACTGGGGGAGTGCTAAAAGGGGAGGGGGAGGCTTGATGGCGGGCCCAGGTTGGTTCATTTGCCAAACGGTTTTTCCCACCAAGTCTTACATCGGCTTCTCTTTAGCCTTGAGCTTGGGAGAAACACGTCTCCAATTTCTTATTTGACGTGAAATTGAATCTCACTCTCCTGGGGAAGATCTTGCATTTTTACCTTTAGGTCTTTTATAGCAACGAGTGGTGCGGCGCTGTGGTTACGCGCTTGACCCGACGATGCCTGTGGCCCGATGTCTTTGTGGTAACCGCCTCGTGCCTTCACCACGAGTGAACGGGGGATGGGGGGGTGACGATTGCCCTTCAAGTTGTTTTAATTGATATGTAAGCGGTTGCTTGCTCCCTCATATGCTTGGTTTGGTTTTATCCTTAGCCTTGCATCAGAAGTAAAGATCGAACGATTGACAAGGAGGTGGCGAGCAATAACTCGGTTAAATGTGTTGTTTTTATTGAGAACCAAGCGCTTGCTCGCTGACTGATATGCTTAATTTGATCCTTACCCTTGCACAACAATTAAAGTTCGAGCCGTAGACACTGAGGCTGAGTTGAATAGCTGGGTCTAATTGGTAGTTTTTCTTTATATACAAACAGTTCCTTCCTGCTTCTGTTTCTTGGTTTAAACTTTATCCTTGCAGCAGAAGTACAGATTGAATAATGGAAAATTAGGCCGCGAGTATGAGCTCGTTCTAATTGGTTGTTTTAATTGATAGACAGGCGGTTGCTCGCTGCCTCATGTGCTAGTTTGATCCTTACCATTGCATCAAGAATTAATGATCGAACCAATGACACTGAGGCCGCGAGCAATAGCTCGGTATGATGGGTTGTTTTAATTGATATCCAAGTCGTTGCTCGCTGCCTCATGTGCTTAATTTGATTCTTACACTTGCAGCAGAAGTTAAGATCAAACCATGGACACTGAAGCTGCGAGCCATAGCTCGTACTAATGGGTAGTTTTAATTAATATCTAAGCGGTTGCTCGCCGTTTCGTGTCGTTGATTTGATTCTTACCATTGCAGCAGAAGTAAAGATCTAACCATTGACACTGAGGCCGCGAGCAATAGCTCGGTCTAATGGGTTGTTTTAATTTATATCCAATTTCAGTCTATAATATACAATGAATGTTCAATGAAAACCTTTGGTCAACTATTATGTGTATTAATATTTATTCAATCTTTTATCTCCATTATGACCCGAAATTTAGTCACGGTCGAATCGACAAGTATACTCTAGTCCCATTAAATGTATACTTTGACAATAGACAGTTGATATTAAATTTATTTTTTTATAATTAACAATGACCAAAAGGGTTTGCGATGCATCGTTTATACCTTATTTATAAATGAACACTATTTCGTGAATTAGCTGAGATTATATATTCTTTTTATTATGATTAATAAAAATGAGTTGTAGTACGTTCTTACTTCAATGATCGCTTCAGGATCGGTCTCTAAGAGGGCTTTACTTAAACGTTATTCTAATGAATGAATAAAAGGGGAAATCTTTCTGGAATTTTACCAACTATTGCCAATTCAACTCGTTCAAGGATAAATTAAAAAAAAAGAACTTCTACAAAAAAAAAAGATTTTTAATGAATATTAATACACTCAAATAAAATTACTATCTACGCTTTCCAGATACAGATAAAAAAAAAAAAAATTTAATGTCCCACTCTCAATGCTCAGTTCTGGATGGATTTTACGGGAGAAAAATTTACTCTAATTTACTTCGTAATTAAAATATAAAAAAGAAACTACTTTAACGCACGGGAACATAAAAATTGGGATAGCTTACTCACATTATATAATGGGGTTTCAACCAGAGAATCCCAAAGAAATACCTTCACTCGATTTTGGGTCCGGGAAGGCGTTGAGAGGATGATTTCTTAAGTTGCTTGATAGATGGCGTTGTTGGATGAATTGTGGGTAAGTGACGTCACGCGGAAATTCGAATATGCGAAATAGAATCAAAACAAAACCAATGATTCCTTGGTTTCGGCGGCCGTTTGGTGACCTTGAAGAGGTTCTTTTCCGAACGCGGTGGAATATGCTTAATGTTTCTTCTATCTAGTTTGGGGTTGTCAAACTCAGATAGCGTAAGGATAACTACCGATCTTTGGGTACTTGAGCTGTGTAGTTTAGATCCTTTGACGATCCTTGGGTTCGAACTGTGCCAAGGCTACTTGGAACAATCTGATATTGTCCATTAACTTGCAGAGAAACTCTCTACCGGTGACTTTTCTATCTATTCTCGAAAACGCAAAAGCCTCGTTTTCTCCTGTCGACTTGTTTTATACATCAATTACCCCCACGGGGTAATGGGAGTTGTAAGCGACTCGCAAGGGGAGACCCAAGGGTGGTCTCCCTTTTTGGCATCTGGTGGTTCTCTACTTTGACATTTTTGAAATTGAGAAAAAACGATCCCTATTTTATCCGACAGAAGTGTATCTCACTTCTGCCGTACTTTCTCGTCGTAGAGCTATGGGGATAGCGTAATGCGAGATCGACAGTTTGCATTTTTAACTTTTGTATTTATAAATAACCCCTCGGCGGGTCTGAATTTTGAGTCGATGTCAGGAATCTGTTTCAAGAGTTTACAATTTTGTCCGTTCTTGTATGTTTTTGGAGACAGGTTAGAGGGCCAAAAGGGAACCCAGGTGGCCTTTGTTATTACTTCATTATTTCTCCTCGCCAAGAGGGAGGCCTCGATATATATGTACACTCGCCATTTCTTAACGGTTTTTGTTTAAACTCCTATATCTCTACACAACACTATTTATATCTGAGGCCTCTCTTGGATCTTTGCAATAGCAATAGAACACAAGCTCCAAACCATATCCCTGAGCAATCATCCATCAGTTTATATTCTCTCACCTTCCATCACACATACCCTATTTAGATAGCTTTATTATAGAAACTGACAACGGATAGAAAATAATTAAAGAATACTATAATCCATTTATATAAAATTCACAAAACCAACTCTTATCTATGGCCCATCCCCTTTCGCTGTTAGGCAACAAGCCTACAAAATCCATCCAGTACCACCTTGCACAATCATACTCTCCCTAACATTGCACTAACGTGTAGCTCCTGGCTGCATCTTCCAAATCCTCCTGCCTCATCAACCCGTTTATTTATTCTCGGGATCTCGAATCACCCTAATCCATAACATTCCTTTAAAGAGTTATTGCACCAAGTTCTGTGACTATTTGAAAAACATATTAATTGAATTATGAACTCTGTACATATACCAACTGTTAAATTGTAAATTGCCTATTTATTTTAAGATTTATGTATGACGTTTGCCTAATTTTCTCTCAAACTTCTTAATAGTTCTAGTAGTCTTTAATTATCTAGTAAGATATGCCTATGTATATATAATAAATATATTTTTATTTTCTATATTTTAGTTTCTATGTTAAACTTTTCTCATGAAACCCTATAATTATCAACTCATAATATGTTTTATAATTGTAAATACACTTTCTGTTAATAATTTACTAGAATTATATCTAAAGAGCTCATTTATTTGCCCAGCAAACAGACTCAGTAAGTTTCATTCTTCTATTCATGTATCCGACCGCTCACTTACCAAAAATATAAAGGTTTCCAGTTGGCTGATTGCAGCTCTCTGGACTTTGGTGGATATTGGGTGCACTGCAACAATTGTTATTGCTAATCTGGTAGGTGAATGTGTAGAATGAGAAAGAAGTATTGTTGCTTCTAATGGAAATGAGATTAACTGTAAGGGTCAATGTATGCTGGGTATGCTAGTAAGGGAAAGAGAGCTGACAGTTCCATTCATGATTTTTAAGAAGATCGTTAATGGCATTGATGATACTTGGAATGATAGTGATATTAGTTAGTGCCAATGTTGTATAGGGCAGAAAAGCAGTTGTCTCTGTGCGATGTGCTGCAGGTGGAAGGCATCTTGATACTGCAAGTGAGGAAAACAATGGAATTACAAATGAAGATATCTTGTTAGATAAAGATTTTAAAGCTGTATTTGATGTCAATTTATAGATTGTTGAGTGTGCATAAAGGAATAATCAGAACTCTGTTCTAAAGAATATGGTAAGTTATTATGATAAGCAGTTGGGAGGCAAAAAGGAGGAGAAATTAGAAAGATAAATAGATATGTGCAATAAAATGGGCATTTTGGTACCCAGCAAAAGAGAAAATACAAAGTTGAATTCTGTTTTAATTAACATGGCGCAGGCCACTAAAATAATTTCCCGTATAGGCTTGAGTATATAGATCTAAATACTCATGTCGACTGTCATACATGGGAAGCAAGATTAAGCGAGTAGAGACAAACCCAGGGTACTATTGCTTTTAGCTATTTGAAATTTGCTTATTTACAAATTAGAGTTGAAGAAAAATTTTCGAAGTGCGAACTTATATGTTATAAGGGTAGAATATATTGCCTTACATTATTTGGGTTTAATGTGAATTGTGGACAGCAAATCATGTAAAAAATATAGTCTAGACTGTCTTAGCCAAAAGTAATATAATGAAAGATTCAACAAGCTGTTAAATTGTAGATGATATAATGGTTAATGAGTCAGAAGTGTTTACCAGAGAGCTGAAGGAACAATTTTAGCGTTTTATATTTGTCACAAAACTCACTTAATCATTGGAAGGGGGAACGCTGCTTTGAATGAAGTTATAAAGAAATAATGATGGAAGCCTATTACTTTTTCGAGGGAATGTGATAACATATCTAACAGAGCTTTTACCAGATGAGTTTTATTTTCAACCTTTGAAAGATTAGTAGGGCATTATTCAATTGCAAGTTGGCCCCGACTGTTATGCATCTGTATTAAAAGAAAAGCACAATGTTCTGGATCGGATGACTAAAGAGGAGATATGGCTTTCACAATGACGAAGAAACTTTGAATAAAGTGAGAAGAGAACTTCCAGTAAAGGAAAGGTGGTTTGTAAAAAAAAGGAAGTGCAGATCTGTGATGTGACTGTATGATTGAAGTCAATGGATTTGGTATAGAAGAGTCTACTTTGCTGAGAAAGAATGGGAGTTTGATCATATTAATATGCTCAACTAGAAACTGTACTGAAGGTCATCAATCTAGCGGTAAATGGGGTTAGAAAACCTTTATACTGATAATTGATTCACTACTGTACATAACTGGGTAAATATTACTTTGATTGAAGAGAGGAGGATTATGAAAAAGTAGACAGCTGAAATGATTATTAAACGTTGATTTGGAACATTGGAAACCCTTATTATTTCGAGCATCGATGTAGCTATAGATGGTGTTCTTCTTCATGTGCTTGACATTAGAAAAATAGTTTTACCACCAGAGGAGTAGATTTCAAGTGAGGGAAGTTAGGATGCGAAGTATGAAATACTTGTGGTGAATCACCGGAAATTGGTTGTACATGATATTTTCATAGGACAAGGCAGACACCCGTCTGGGCTGATGATTACATTTTGAATAGATGGGGTTCGTCTAGAGTTGTTGTGATTTGGTTAATTTTTTGCCTTTTAAATTTCATTACATTTCATAACTCTTACATATTTCAAGTGTGTATCTAATGACTTCTTACAACCTTGAGATATCTGGGGCGTGAAGCTGGTTCGACCTATCCTCACTCTCACTTTAGAGCAGCGGTTTGCCAACCTGTGGTCCATGGACCACTGGTGGGGCGTGAAAATATTTAGGTGGTCCACGGAAAAAATGTGTCATTATTTATATTTCATGAACATTCAAATAAAAAAATTATGAATAACAAAACTTATCATAGACATAGATCAGATGCATATATGGGAGAGAAGGGTCTCAACCGGCAAGTGGTATCCATTATTCAACAGCACTTAGAGTCACTGACAGAATATTTTGATTTTTATTACCTAAGTGAAGAAGATCTTAGGCCTGGAAATATGTGGATAATGATCCATTTGTAGCTAACATCGAAGAAAGCAAATTAAGCATGTATGAAAAAGAAAGCCTCATCAATCTATCTTGCGACGACAGTCTCAAAGCTAAATTCCAGTCATCTTTATCAAGACCTCATTTCTGGCTCTCTGTAAAAAATGAATACCCATCACTGAGTGAGGAAGCAATGAATATTTTGATTCAATTTTCAACAACATATTCATGCGAAAAGACATTTTCATCAGTCACAGTAATTAAAACTCGGTACCGCTCTCGGCTTTAAATAGACGCAGCTCTCCGTCTTGCCGTGACGTCATTGGAGCCAAATCTCCACATACTGATGTAAAATAAACAGCAACAACCATCACACTAAAAATGGGTAATATTTAACTAAACTTCAGGGGTTTGGGGGGAATAATTACTATATAACTTTTTACCTTTAATGTGTCTATTTCGTATTAAAAAATAAAACTTTTATGATTAATATTGTATAAATATATTTATAGTACCTTTTAATCTAAATTCATATTAGTGGTCCACCAAATAAAAAATTATACATTTAGTGGTCCATTAAGTTCTAAAGGTTGTCGACCGCTGCTTCAGAGAAGTGAAAGGGAAAGTTATGATTTAGGTTTTACACTTCCTGATAGAGGCGATATGTTATGCATACTTTGTTGTCCTTCATGTCTGGTCGAGCTAAATGTTTTGCTGATAATGATGGTCTGGTTTGAGATTGGTTCCATCTAAAGATAAAACTCAGTGGAAAATTATTCTGATTGTCAAAATGGGTATGTGTGGTCATTTTCTTTTTCTTTTTAACCACACATTGTTAACGTCAGTATAGTGATAAAAATAAATAAATTTTAAGGTAATTCTACACATGAACAGCTCCAATACAATCGAGGTCTCTTTTTAAAAAATCTGCAAATGCTATATTGTGAATATAAAAGATATACACTATATAGCATTTTGATTAATTAAGGCGCGCAAATTTCAATTTATGATTTCTTGACCAAAAAATTGGCGGCCATCTTTTCATGAGAGCTTCCGTTGAACCTAAAAAAGAATGTTTTGCTTAGGGGTTTTTAGATAGGTTAGTTTTTTTTCGTTTACTTTAAATAGTGATAAATATTTTGTGCTGTATTTTAACGGTAGGAACCAAACAAGTAGATAAACAGTGACACGCAGTAGCATCATAGCCAAAAACGTGTTTTATGGTCGTTTCTAACCTGTAATGGACCTTTTCTAATACACGAACTAATCCGAAAAGAATGTTTGTAAAGGTTGCGGGAGTAAGGCTGAAATAGATTTAACTAGAAGATTCGACTGAAAGGAAAATGTTACTGATAGGAATATTTTTTAAAACAATTAAACCTAAACGAGTTAAAATACCCTATAACTCCTAAACAACTATATTGTAGTTAAATTAGCCTCATCATTGGTAATATCCATTTCTTGAATCAGTACAATGTGACTATTTTGACCATGAAGCTTACAAGTATGTCGTCAGATCAGCGGCAAATAATAGCTTTATGTATTGGAAAATACTATATTTGGGTCGACTAGATCCAACAACGAATCTCACAAATCGACCACGTTGGCCTTATGAAATCTTGAAATTGGCAGACAAACCAAACACTAAAAGAAAATTGAATTTGTTATTAATTAATTAAAGCAAAGCAACCTATATACTTGTAAATAATGCTAAACCGACAATCAATAATTAATGTATCAATACACCGCTAACTGTATATATGTGAATAATGTAAAACCGCAAGGTAATGAAATCGTTGTGATTTCACGCTAACACACAAACATTCGCATACGTCTCTGTAATCATTAAGTAGGCCTGGAGAAATAGGCCTTGTCACCGGTTATGAGATGGTCCTCTCCCAAGGAGGAAAAGACATTTATGATCGGTGACCCCTCGGAGGATAGAGAAGATGAATTCTGATGATTTCCCCATAAAAAATAAAGAGTCTGTTACTATAAATTTACGTGCTTATAGCTCGTAAAATATTGATTTGGGTGCCAAATAAATGGCAACAGACAATTCAAATAGCTGTACAAAATAGATTGGAAGTAAGTAATATTATTAATAAATCGATGAATTTGTTCATCTTTAGAATTAATCATTTTAATAATATCTTAATTAAATTAATTTAGGTGCAGTATAAAATTCAAAATTAGCTTTTAAATTGACGATAATAGTTTGAAATTTGATCCATATTTGTTCATTTTCATAAACAAATACATTAATGTTATTCTTGTGATTGTTCACCAAACCATCTGAAGATAAATATCTTCACAGTTATCTGTACACCATATCCTGCCAAACATTCTCATTAGATTGGTCTAATTAATGAATATAAATTATTTCTTCCAAGTTTATAGTAAATTTGAATGTAATAAGTGCGCTTGTCGCTATGCTGATTAGTCATACCCTATTTCTTTTTATCTTTTGTTATATATGTGTTAGCTATAAATGATAAATTTAATTAAAGTACTTGGTTTCCAAGTGTAATTATTTTAAACCTACATAACTGAATATCTATATACACATATATTATTCATTTAGTAATCTAATTTGCCGAGTAATAGGTCTTATATTCGAAATACATTAGTTACTCTTTTAAAATAGGGAATAAACATCTTATTTTTGTCTTCAGTACTTTGGAAATGCACCACAAAGGTTTTAGAAACATCACTACTGTTTAATTAACGCTGTGCGTATTTTATATAAAAAAGTAGTCTATAGCATTGGAGCGGTTGTTTATACAAACATGGTCAGAATTTATATTATTTAGTTACAAGGTTAAGTTGTAATTTTGTGTGTTTACCTCAAGACAGGTGGCTCGCAGTTCACTTGGATGAATAGCTTCTTGGAGGTTGAGTGCAGTCTGGCGCATGGCGTGGATCAATTAGGGTTGTGTGAAGGACAATATATATGCCTTGCCCGTTGCAGGAAAAGAAGTAGGCTTCGGCATGTAGGAAGTTGCCAGGTTGCCAGGTCACCCAGTCATGATTAGGGTTAGATCAGCTACGAGGGGCGGTCAATAAGTTTTTAAATTCAGATATAAGGAAACGAGAAATTAGGAAAAGTGTTTTATTATTTTTCAATATAACTACCCTCGACTTCAATGCACTTGCACCACTTGTACCTGAGTCCTTAAAGTCCCGACAACCAGAAATCTCCCGACTGCTGCCCAATCCACTCCTGGGCGGCGAGCTGGACATCTTCATCGTCCCCAACCGGCGTGCACGCAGTGCAGCCTTGAACTGGCGGAATAAAAAGTAGTCTCTAGGAGCCAGATAGAGGGGATTGGTGAGCTCCCCGAATCTGCACTCGCACAGGGCAGCTTGTGCAACTCTGTCCTTGTGGACAGGGGCATTGTCGTGGAGGAGCAGGACAACGCGTGTCAACTTGCCGTGCCGCTTCTGACGGATGCACTTCTTCAATCCAGCCAGTTCCTCGGCGTAATATTGGCCTGTGATGGTCCTTCCACAAGGCGTATAGTCCACCTTTAACACTCCCTCAGAATACCAGAAGATGGTGGCCATGATCTTCCCGGCTGAGGGTTGGGTCCGGAACTTGATGGGGGTCGGAGAGCCCCTGTGCTTCCAGGCCATGCTTTTGAGCTTGGTCTCGGGATCACAGTGATGGACCCACGTTTCATCAACTGTCACTAACGCGCTACTCGAATCCCGCCGGGTCTTGGTTGTACAGGAGCAGCAGCTCCTCCGAACTTTGACGAAGTTAAAGTCCATCATGGGGCGTGAGGTTTCATGAAGGTTTCTAGGGACCCAACGGGTAGAGACCTTGGTCATGGCTAAATCCTCATGGATGATGTTGATAACACTTCCATGTGATATTCCAAGTTCTCGCTCGATTTCTTCGACCTTTACCCGCCGATTTTCGACGATCATCCTCTACACATAGGCTACATTGTCCTCGTTGGTCACGTCTGATGGGCATCCTGGATGGGAGTCATCTTCAAGGGACTCACGACCAGGGTGGAGCTCCCTATTCCATCGAGCAATGGTTGCACAGGAAGGCGTGGTGTCGGTGTATACTACAACCATGCGTTCATGGATCTCTTTTGCATTCTTGGCTTCCTTGGTCAAAAATTTGATCACTGCGGGGTGTTCAACCTTCTCCATTGGTGAAAGATTTGTGACTGACAATCTGCGACTAGCTACTGCTTAAATAGACGAGGCAGGAGCGTGCGGCTGCAGGTCCTGACTTGTCCTAACTTGTCCTAACACCCCCACAAACAACCATCTCCCTCCCTCTGTTTTGCCCTACCGATTCGCAAACTTATTGACCGACCCTCGTAAATTTCAACCTAAAAGAAAGGTAGAATAATCTATTCTTCTCTCTCTCTATCTCTTCATATATATATATATATATATATATATATATATATATATATATATATATATATATATATATATATATCAAGTTTTATTGAAAGCAACTACTAGTCTTGTGTTAATGATTTTCTTTTTCATCTTCTTGATTTGTCTTATGTTCGCCTTTTCTTATTCAACGCGTGAATAAGCCTACTAAAGTTCATTAGAGATTGATATTAAATAATTGCAAAAAAGGTGGAAGGAAATTAATCCACCCTAGCACTTTTTTTACTATACCTACGCATTTGGATACAACAAGTATCATCTTCAGAGTTAGAATAAGAAATCAATACATTTCTTCCAGTATATATATATATATATATATATATATATATATATATATATATATATATATATATATATATATATATATATATATATATTAATATATATATATATATATATATATATATATATATTATAAAAATGTGTTAACAAACTGACGAACGGAATATATACACGTGTAGGCGAATTAGCAGGCAGAGAAAGTGCAGGTAGGGACTGGTCGAAGAAGTGTAAGTGACCGGAGAGAGAGGAGAGGTAAGTTGCTTGCCAGAGGTGGATAGCGGCAAGGGGAAGCTGTCCTAAATATACCCGTTCTTTCGATTTACTCCTCTTGCGGTTGGCAGGATTTCATGAGAGTTGAATTTTATATTTGTCTTGGTTGGTTTTCTTGAATTTAAATTGCTTCAAGTAAGAGTAATTGGTGTCTGTTGGGGGCAGAATCTTAAAATTTGTATTTTCTTCCATCATTTTTCTGTTAAGGGGAGTTCCATCTTTTCTTGTGTATATTTTTTAGGTACAGCACAATTGAGGTGGTATATATTCCCGAACATTAAAAGTTGCTGCTACATATGCCATTTCTCCCAGACGTCAAGGTGCCAACGCGGTCGGGTGAGGAATGAAATTTTGTGGTAGGCTAACATGTAAGAAGGCTTGTGTGCGTGATATAAAAATGTCGTTTAAAAGAAATCTGTCGTTCTTTCTGTTAAGAAAGGGTATCTATGGTTTTTACATTAACGGAAGGTGTGCCCAGAAAGGAAATTGCAATCTCTGGGGATTCGGTGGGAGCTGCACATGCTTCTGATTGCTGACAGCTCCAGTCCTTAGATCGTTGGTAATTACTTATATTAGAAAGGAGTATCGTCTGCATTCTTTGAATGCAAAAGGACCATTCCATTTTTTGAGAAAATTAGAAGAGATTTTCATGTTTCCGAAAACACATGGTGCAAGTTGAAAATTGTTAGGAATGTACCCATTTTGATCGAGAGGGAACTAGCGCGATGAAGTGGGGTGCAATTCTTCCGTATGAGTTTTAGGTCCTCCGAAAATTCACTGACTGAAAGGTTTTTGAAGGTTGGGACGGAAGACGGATATTGCCACTGTATAATACCTGTGTTGGTAATGTACAAAATTCCTCCTCGGTTTGAAAGCGGTGTGCAAGAAGCCCACATCGTAATTTATTGTACCATTGATCGGTTGGGGAACCGGCTAGCAAGGAGTATTTGGGCATGGGATGAAAAGTGAAAACATGGTGAATGTCAAGAGTTATATTAAATTGAGCAAATAGAAAAAAGAATGATAGGCCCATTGTCGGATAGAAGCGTTTTGGACATTTCAAACCGCACACACCTCTATCCGTGTACGAATATCTTAATAGATTCAGCAGCTGATAAGTCACACAAATTTAGAACCTTGACTCTGGATAAAAGTTAGTTAAATGTATGCATTTGGGCGTAGGGCCCTGTAACCTCTATGACCATTAAGATTAGCCTTGAGTCGGGTAACTAAAATACAATAAAGCGAGGTTGGTTAACATGTTTATGCGCATTTGCTGACAGAGAACGCAAGAACGAACATGGGTTAGAGAATGCGCTTTAACTCCAACATGAGCCAAAAAATGAAAGTGTCAAATATATTTGTTATTTAAATCTTGGGGGGGGGGATCCTTAGCATGTTCACCGAGGCCTCTACAAGAATTTTGTAGTGAGTCTTCGGCAACCCGAGAGAAGCAAATTGAAGGTTTTTTATCGGCCTACTCAAGAAACATATATTACTTGGGCAGCTAAGTTTGTCTGCGGCTATTAAAATCTTTTTGCAGGTTGAAAATACATACAAAAATTGATATGGTAGCCACAAGAGAAGACATTATGATCAAGCTGGGTACAAACAGTACCATATAAAAATCGTTATTTTGAAGGGGAGAGAGGATGGCTGTGGTTGGTGTAGTCTTGGACAGAGACTTAACTGTGGGGAGATGATTTGCGTTTGACCACTGGGCGCTGGTCACAAAATGCCTAATAAAATCCAGCTGTCGACTGGGAAAGTTGAGGTTGAGAAGGCTTTGGATTGAGGTAGGCGAAGGTGAAAGCCTTGTAGTCAGTGAAGAGTGTTATATTTACCTCTCTATCGTGGGAAAGAATTCTTATTTACTGAAACCAGGTGGAATGTGAGGGGGGGGGAGAATTTGGAGAGAGGAATGCAAAGGTGAGAGTCTTTTTATACTACAAAGGCCGCAAAACGCTATCTTCCAAACCTATAAATTTTTGTCTGAGCTGGGGACAAATGGTCCGATAAAAAGCTACCTGGGCCAATGTTCAATAATTCTGATGTTGTTGTAGAGTACCTTACACACACATCGCACTTCTATCAGCTAAAATACGATCTAAGACTTATTGCACTGGATAAATTAATTCGGTGGCTGATGAGATAGCAACTTTGGCCACGTGAAAGGCACACGCAGCACTTTCTTGCCAATTCATTTGAGATTTTCTGCGTTTTTGCCTACCTTTCAGGATGTGATTTAGCGTGGCTAAAAAGGAGGCCACATTTATTATATAATTCTTGTAAAAATTGAATAGACATAGGAATAGACCTTAGAGAATTATATGTTGCGGCTGAAAGAGAATTGTCTGTCAGGCACAGGTGAGATGCACTCATTGGCTAGGAGATATCACAGAAATTCGAGCATATCAACTCCAAATTTACATTTGTGTGGCACCAACTGTAGACCATAGGACGGTAAGTTGTCGAATAGATGATTTAAGTGTACTAAGTGTGTTTCGTTACCTGAGAGTAAACCAATATGTCGTTTATAAAAGATAAACGGCTGGAATATCTCCTAAGTATTCGTTAAAAAAACGCATAGAAGTTTAGGAAGATGATTTCAAACTTAGGGGGAAGTACAAAAAAACGTACCCATCAAACTGCGTTGTTACACAAGTTTTTTCCACACTCGACGATTCCACCAGTATTTGATGATTATTTTATATTTTGGATGTGCAAATTCCCGTGGTGTCCAGATGAGGCACAGTGGGGACACTGATTATGGTAGTCTATCGGTAACCAAGATGATGTACTGATTAGAATTATAAAAATAATAATAACAATAGCAATAGTAACAACAAAATCAATAATAATTATGCTTCAACGCTTATTGCATCTTTGGTATAATAGTTTGGCATCAGTTTTAGGGTCTAGTTTCTTTGAAGGTGACTTCTTTGGTGACTTCTCAGGCCAAATTGGGAGGCACAGATCCTCCTGGAAGTGAGAGATGGAATTCCTTGTGCGAGGTAACAGGACCTCGTTCAATACGTCCATGTCTGCGGTTTTGTCGCTTGATACTGGTACCTGTGCTTCAAACACGTGGACAGCCCGATGTACTGTTAATCTCCAACTTTCTCGATCGGTGGCCAGAACTTCAAGTTGGTCAAGGGCGATGTTGCATTGTTTGAGAGTGACATTTATTTGATCTTTAAACCGCTTCTTTGGTCGTCCCGGAGAGCAGTCTCCATCCCTCAGCTCGCGGTATAGTATTTGGCGTGTTAGTTGATATTCAGACATCCTGACGACGTTACCAATCCACTGGAGCTGGGAGCTGAAGATGGCGATGGTGGAAGCATTTTGTAAAATAGGTACATACATGAGGGATTCGGTCACGCCATGTGATGTTAAGAATGGTTTGAAGACATCGGATATGAAACCCTTAAAGTCTTCTGATTAGGGTCTTGTATGAGGTTCAAGTTTCGCTGCAAATAGTAAAATAGATAGACAGATTGCCCGGTAAACCTTAACTTTAGTCTCCACAGTTATAACACGGTTTAGGAAGAGTCGTTTGGATAATTTTCCAAAGCTCAAACACGTCAGTCTAATCCTGTTCTGGATTTCGTTTTCTGTGTCGCAGGTTGCTGAGAGAATAGTGCCGAGATACTTGAAAGGCACAACGGTTTTCAAGTATTCCCCACCGATGGTTAAGGGTGGTTTTGGAACTGCGGTGTTGTGTTGTATTGGGAGCACCTCAATTTTGATGGAAATTGATAACCAGACCACCTGCTAAGTAGATGCTTTTCACCGCATCCAGATTACTTTGAAGAGATTGAGGGTTAGGTGTACGGGAAGCGGCACCATCAGCATTTTGCCTATCAAAGACATAGGCAGTGCGGATATTTGCCCTAACCTTGAGACGCTGGAGGTAAAACAAGCTACCATCAATACGGTAGTTGACGGCTACGATACCGTTCACGTCAAATTCATACCTTGCAAGTAAAGTGACTGCTGCTAAATATATGTTGAAGAGGGTGGGTGCAAGGACACACCCTTGTTTGACATCAACAGGAACACCAAACGGGTCCGAGGCATTCCCGCCCAAACAGACAAGGGCATTCATGCCATCGTGCAAAGCCTTGATGATGGCCATGAACTTAGGGGGGCAGCCACATTTGACCATCACCCTCCATAACATTCCCATGATGATGGTGTCAAAGGTCTACAAAGACTATGAATATTCTTGGTTCTGCTCCCTGCTTTTTTCCATTAGTTGCCTAGCAACAAAAATCATGTCAGTGGTACCTCTGTTTTTTTCTGAAGCCACACTGGGATTTAGGGAGGATGGTCTCTAGTAGACGAAATAAGAGTATTCGTGCAAATACTTTGCCCACAACATCGAGCAGGGATATCCCTCCATAATTTCCGCAATCAGATTTCTGACCTTTCCTTTTTAGATCATAACGATCAAGTGGTCCTTCAGGGTTTGAGGGATGTAGCCAGCCTCCCAGAAGATCTGAATCAGCAAGTTGAGGCGTTACATCCTGATTGGACCACTAAGCTTGAAGAGCTCTTCCGGGATGCCATCAGGACCTGGTGCTTTATTGTTTTTCAGGTTCTGGCAGGCCTTAAAGATCTCGGCGAAGGACGGTGTTAAGTCCATTATTTCAAGTAATGGTAAGTTGGGGAGCTGGTCAGCATAGGTAGGCTCTATGGTGTTGTTCTGGTTTAGAAGGCTGCTTAGGTACTCAACCCAGCAGTCTGGAATGCCTTTTCTGTCTTTTATTAGATTTGCTCCATCAGCTGACATCAAAGGAGCTAAGGTGCTTTGTGTTGGGTCATATGTAGTTTTACTGCTATTGTAGAAATTTTGCTGGTCGTTTAATTCAACATATTGCTGAATTTCAACTGCTTTATTGCTCAGCCATTGATTTGGTATTCTACGAAGGGCCCTTTGTGCCTCCTGTCTCAGAGCTTAAAACTTTTGTCTGAGCAAGATTGAAGTTAGGGTGTTTAGAGCAGCCAAGTGGGGATTGTTTTTCCTCCTTAGGAGATCTAGAATGTCTGCTCGACTTTGGTCAAACCAATCTTGGTGGTTGCGAGTCGAGAATCCGAGGGTTATTCGTTATGGTGGAGTAGACCGAGTCTGAGAAGATTTTCCAGTCGGAGTCAATTTGTTCAGGAGTTTAATTAGATGTAATTGGTTCTACGGTTTAGAAGATGCTGTGGTGTTCTGTTTAGAGTTTAGTCAGTTTATCCTGATTGTCAATCATTGCTCTGTTTATTTGCTTTTTCTTAGCTTGCTTGCGTATTTAAGGGCGAATATGGAATGACACAACAGACCAAATTATTCTTTGATCCGTTCAACATTCAGCACCTCTGAGGGCTCTGTTTAGAGTTCAGTCAGTTTATCCTGATTGTCAATCATTGCTCGGTTTATTTGCTTTTTCTTAGCTTGCTTGCGTATTTAAGGGCGAATATGGAATGACACAACAGACCGAAATATTCTTTGATCCGTTCAACATTTAGCACTTCTGAGGGCTATGGTAATAAAGAAGTCACGGAGATCAGTCTTGTGAGTTATTATGAAATCAATTTGATGCCAATGCTTGGAGCGTGAATGCATCCAAGACGTTTGATTCTTGTTAGGAGTTTGAACACAGTATTTGTTATGGTAAGGTCATGAGTAGAGCAAAGATTCAATAGACGGATACCATTGGAGTTCTCCTTGCCAATTCCGTGGTGTCCTATGACTCCCTGTCAAACATCAAAGTTGGATCCAACTCTGGCGTTGAAATCGCCCAAGTTGTGGAGAAGATTGTCTAGTTCTTCATAGAACCTATCTTTTATCTCTTGAAGATGGTAGCAGTCTGGGAGCATAACAACTAATAAGTGTAACAGATCTCTGTTTCATAAAGAGAAAACACAAAATCATGAGGCGCTCATTTACATACACAGGGGCTTCAGGGAGTCGATGAATTCTCTGGGAATCTTCTGGTAGCCCCTTCCGGAAAAATGTGTAGCCGGAGCCAACTTCCTGTAATGAGCTCTCATCAGCGAGTCTGGTTTCACTGAGCGCTGCAAAGTCGATATTGAATTTGTGAAGTTTAGATGCAGCAAGTGCAGTGTGCCTATGAGGTTTGTCCAGATCATTTGTGATTAGATTTTCCATCAGTGGCCTAACATTCCAGCATGCCGGTTTCAGTTTCATTTGTCTGTGGTTTCAACCACGCCAGAAAGATTCCTTGGTGGGGGCACTTGGACACCACAGGTTTGGTGGGAGATGAACAATGTTTGGGCCTCCTTGGCCCCTTCTCCATGGAGGTGAACAGTGTAGCTCCCTAAAAAGGGCTGCTCAGTCATAGAGGCCGACTCTTTAGTGAGGCATCATCTCCGCAGTTGCCTAACCCACTATGACTATCGAGACAGTACTGCCGTGCGTGCAAGAGGGGAGCTAAGAACTTCTAGACACATCTATGTCTTGTCTCGGTCACCCCCAACTCTCGTCGCCTCCATCTCTCAGGCGGGAAATTCGCCGGCCGCGCCGTGTCAGAGATACCCTGGTTGGAGCATAAGAGTTGTGGGCTTATTCCCCAAACAGGGATAAATGTTCAGGTGAGGTTCTGCCATCGTTTCTGGTCAGAGTGCTCATAGTGCCGAAGAATGATGACTATGAGAGCCTTCTAGCTCCTTTGCTTTGCTTGCAACTTGAATAATGAGCCCGTTGCTTCCATAAGGTATGTTGGTAAATGGGAAAAGGAAAGCTGGAATTTCATCTTAGTGGACGAGATATTTTGTGACTCAAAGGGCAGATCGCACAGTCGGATCAAGTGTTACCACTTACCTGCCACAAATATTGAGGCATTTGAATCGCAGAAACAAAGTCAGTCTTTATTGTCGAAGACTGCTTGTTGCTTTGATATTAAATAGCATTCAAGAATTGGTGGAAAATTCGTTTGGAGATGAAGTTGCTGGTGTAGATGATGCAGACTTGAGAGATTGTAACTTTTCGACGGAGTCATCAATGGTCATTTTATATTATTTATTAACAAAGTCAGGTTGCAAGTTTTTTGGGTTGCCTCTAGTCAGGTGGCTGGCATATCGCGTGGATGGAAAACTTTTCTGCAGATTAGGTAAAAGTTGGCACTTGACGTTGAGTGATTAGAGTAGAGTGGATGACACTTCATATTATGTCTTTCTTGTGCGCTACAAAGTAATTAGGTTGCGAAAGGCTTAAAATTAACGGGTATCGCCATCATGAGTATGCCAAGGGTTGTTGGTTGCTACAGAATTCACTAAGGCTTTAATAAAAAAAATTATTTCGTGATTATAGAAAAGGATTTAAAATAGTAAACGCATATGATAAGCCTAGTGGAAGCAAAAACCTGTTAATACAGTAGCTCCAAGGAGCGAAGACCCTAAGATCTACTCAAGGGTAGTTTAAAAAAGAATAAAAATGGTGTGAGTTAAAAGTAAATGACAAATAAAAATAAGCGAGGATATGAAGTGAGAATTAGATTTATAGTCTTTTTTGTAATCATTAAAGTAATATATTTGATTCTATTCCTTAAACAAATTTAAGCTAATGTTTGCTGGACAGTGATAAATCTTTTGTTACTAGAATTAAACCGTTATTTCAAAAGTTACCTTACCTTACCTTACCTAACCTAACCCTAAAGATATTATTCTCATCTTTTCACTGAAACAAAGTTTTTCACAGAAAACATTTTATAAATAAAATCCTAGCACTTGGTCAAATGCGAGCATTAAAAAGCCACGTGCCCTTAAACATACTAACCGAAAATTTGCATGTGATTTTACGGCCTCTCGTATCCTTTGCAATTCTAGTACAGTAAAATAAATTGCGATCTTGTGCATGTGATTTTACGGCCTCTCGTATCCTTTGCAATTCTAGTACAGTAAAATAAATTGCGATCTTGTCTAAATTTACAATTACTGTGGCGGGATTACACTGAGCCCTATATGTTTCTAATGCCTGAACATCATCCTTAAAAACTTCTCGAATAATTGGTATTGCGACCTAGAACAACTACCACACGCCATTATACCATATGAACTGAAGATACGGACATCCGCGAATCTTCCGAAATATACGAAATATAACGAAGCATGGTATTGGCTAAACAGCCAGAAGACGCACGCGCAGATATCCTGCTGATATAAAATAGCATGATATCGGCTAACTAGTAAGGCCAAAAGTGGCCCAAAAGTTAAAGAAAAGACTGCAAAAGGGTGCGAAATGATTCAAATTTAGCAAAATATTAACATTTTCGCAAAATAAATAACTACGGTATTATTAGGTTCTGGAAGGTGAAAATGACATCCGTGAACATCATTTTTAAAGTTAAGAACGTTTACATCTTTTAAAATTTAAAAATCTTAAATGTCTTAAAACGAATATTATCAAATATTGGTTCAATTTTGATTTTAAGAACAGCATTTTAGGAATTATACACCATTGAGTAAAATACTGTGTAATTCCAACCTATTAACAAATATTAAAGCATATGAACAAAGTTTACCTTATTCTCAAACATATGTATGTATGAATAATACATATGATAAATTCTAAAAAAGGTAAATATATTTATTAATCTCAGATGGGCGATTTAAGCTTATTGCCAAGGGTCAATAATGGAAAATTAATCGTTCGAATCGAATGTAAATGTTTATTTATGTATATTTTAACCTATTTGCCTTTTGTGACCCTAGAGTGACTTGTTTCTAAAATTGTATATCATTGATTTGCAATTTGACTGCTCATAAAATTTCATCACGTGTCCTATAATCTTTTCGTGGCATCTTTTCGAACATTTGACTCCGCTTTTACTGTCTTGCAAGTTTTCCCAGTCGCCATGATTATATTCAAAAGTACATAGTTAAGTGTCTTCAGTAAAATCTTTACTTTAATTAGGAAAGGGTTTCAAGAATATTTGTATATAATAAAATTGCAAGGTTCGTAGAAGGGAAGTCTGAGGAACAGCATTCTCACGGAAGCTCATGAGTAACTATTTACATTGGCAAGAGCTCTTAGGTTATGTTTTATCAGCTAGTTTTAAATCCATTTTCATACGCTGCAAAATTATGAATATAATGTTGAAATTTACGCACAGATGTGTTCAGAAGTATCGAAATACGTGAAAAGGTTCAGTCGCTGCTCAAGCTTGGGGTATTAGAAGGAGTATTCACATTGCTCCAATAATCACTGAGGCTTTTACTTTTGAACAACAATTTAGCTTCGAGATCCACATATATTTTAATAAGTTCCTCCTCTAAGTAATATTTAATCTCTTAATGAATTGGGGGAAAATTCGTTCGGAGATGAAGTTGCTGGCTGCAGATGATGCAGACTTGAGAGATTGTAACTTTTCGACGGGGTCATCAATGGACATTTTATATTATTTATTAACAAAGTCAGGTTGCAAGTTTTTTGGGTTGCCTCTAGTCAGGTGGCTGGCATATCGCGTGGATGGAAAACTTTTCTGCAGATAGGTGAAAGTTGGCACTTGACGTTGAGTGATTAGAGTGGAGTGGATGACACTTCATATTATGTCTTTCTTGTGCGCTACAAAATAAGTAGGTTGCAAAAGGCTTAAAATTAACGAGTATCGCCATCATAAGTATGCCAAGGGTTGTTGGTTGCTACAGAATTTGCTAAGGCTTTAATAACAATCCATTCGGGTACATTCATTTTCTCCAGGTCCTCCCCGAACGAACTTTAAAGTCTTCCCTTAATTTTTCAACGTAACATATACATATATATATATATATATATATATATATATATATATGTGTGTGTAGTTGGGTAGCAGACCTTCTTGTATGCAGATTTTGTTAAAGACCATAGTATATTTAGCCTTTATTAATTTTATTTGGAAACTTTCCGTTTTTCTTATTATCTATTTTAGTTCATCTTGTAGATGGTAAACAACTTCTCCTACCTCCATCTCTTTTTTAAATGAAATCTGTTTGGTTTTACCAAAACATATGTTTTCGTTCTAATGATAATCCTTTAAAATGATTTTGTTTTTTTCACCGACCACATTTCATTCATATACACGACGTTGTTGTGTCTATATCGTTTTAGGGATCCATATGTCTGTTATTAGTTGCCAATTGTTCTTTTTATTGGTCTTGTTTTTGTATTTTCCATTGGTTTGTACTATGTGATGGGCGTTCCTTTCCTATCTTTGTACCCTATATATGGTTGTCTTCTCCATTTTAATGCTATTCCTTGAAAATGAACTTGCAAATATAGTTCGAAAATGCTTGGATTCATCTTTTCATTTTCCTGTGAGTTAATTTTCATATATTTAAATCTAAATCACTCTCTGAAATGTTAATATTTCCTTCAAATTTCTGCAAGTTTGAGAAATATTTCAAAACTCTACCTGCCAATGAAGATTTAAATAGCTCTATTTTGACTTGTAAGCCTATTAGAATTGTTCAAGCTTGAATAATCGCACATCCTTTTCTTGCAAACGTTTCTATACTTCATTAAAGTTTTAATAGAGTTATGCCAAGTAGAAAAAATATGGTTCTAACGGATTTTCAACTCGTCACATAGAAACTCTACAGTTGAGTCATACAAGTCAAGTCTTTGCAAGCTATGACCTCTTGAAAACTCCCTTATCTTAGTGTGCAAAAGCTATTGATTAAAAGTTTCATCATTTTCATCACATAACATTGCAAACAGTCGCGAATTGAGATGATGAGCTTTAATTTTATTTTTCACTTGATACACACTTTTAAGCCATTGTAGTTTCTGTGTAAAACACAGTGAGCAGTACGTACACTAGGAACCTTTTTTCAGAAAGGCGGCAATTCGTCTGTAACGGCCAACCATTGCTGGTGCACTATCAGTAGCCGCTGCATTAATATTCCCGAGGGGAACATTACGTTTTTTCAAATAATCTTGCAATCATAGAAAAATTGTTTCACCTTTTGCATCACCTTTAAGGTATTTATCAAATAAAATTCGTCAGCAATGCACTTGAAACTTGGATTATAATACCTCACATAGGCCATGAAAATATGTAAACTGCCAAAAGTTGATTCATCGAGTTGAATACAAAACTTTAAACAGGTTGAGTGTCTTTCTTCATAAAATTTTCAACATTCTGTATTATGCCTACAGTCCTCCTTCACTATCACTATCACTAAATTTGGCTCAGTTCCTAATTTCTCTTCTGGCATTTAAAATAAAAATCAAGATCTATGTTTTTCTTATCAGAATGAATCCTTTCAAGGTGGTTCTTCATTCGTGGGTTTCATGGCATCATTATTGAAAGTCTTTTCACATAACAAGCACATAGACATTGTTTCATTAGTAAACGAAGGTACGAAACTAAATTTAAAATACTTCTATGAATATTGCTTGCACTTATTAGCATTAGTGGCCGTCATTGTACCCATTAGAAATGGGAAAATTAAAAAGCAAATGCACAGCTATAAGTTCGCAAAACCACACCGACAGCTAAGAATGTTAAGTATACACTGGTTGCCCTCACTCGTCTTACTCTCAAGTCTCAACATGCCAGCAAACCGAAACCGAACGAAAACGAAACCGGTTCATTACAGAAAATTCTAGAATATCTGCGAGTCAACAGGCATTTTCAAATTTGCTTAATTACTGGTATATGTTCTACTGCTAATATTATGATAATAAAAAAAAAAGATTAAATATCTTTAAAAGGACATTTCGGCTAAAATTTCAAAATAAATCATTGCAAACCACTTATGCAATCATGCGTGGGTTGCGAACACATATGTAGGGCAGCACAGGTCAAACACAAGTTACAACTAGGACGGGATTCACAGCAGTGCTACAATGCTTTGTAGAGCTCCACACAGAGAGGATGTGTGCTCTGCATGGTTTCATGTCCTCCAGTCCCCCACTCTCAAATACTACAAGCCTGAGATCTTAAAAGGTTTAGTCAAAATCAAGGGAATTTCAATTAAAAATTAACTCAGCTCTGGATGGTCAACAATTGATTATATCAGTATTTTAAATTCGTATACGAATGTCTTTATTTTACTCCTAAAAGTTTAATTAAACCTCCTTAGCATTAATTGACCACCCCTTAAACCATAATATACTCATTGAGCCCTAGAATAGTCTCATCGACTCCCAGGGTTCGATATCGACCACTTTGGAGACCCTTGGTCAAAAAGTTTCCATCGTGCGAAGTAAGAGAGATGAGCCGAAAATTTCGAGTATCAGTCTTTATCACTTTTTGGAAAATTGTTGTTATATTTTCCTATTTTCAATCCTTATGACTGAACCCATAGTTAATGGGACTTTTTAAAAGTGTACAAAATGATTATAAGAGTTTTCCTCCGAAATCTCAAAATAACACTAGTTTGCCAAAAAAATTTGCTCTGAGGCAAGGATGTGAATAGTAGGTGTTTTTTACTAATTTTGTTGCGGTATGAACTTATTCAAAATATGATGTGTTTATTTCATCTTTTACAAAGGTATATTAGAGAAAAAACAGCATAGATACAGAAGATTAATGAAACTAAATTACTTTCTACATGCTCCCAAGATTAGGAGGGAAGAAGTTGAGGTGGGAGTGAATAAAGTGAATTTTGCGTGACATTCGGCATCCCATATCGTAATAAGACTGTTGGTAATCTAGTACCATTGTGTTACCAAGGAAGCCATTGCAGACTGACTTAAATGCTTCCCATGCTCTCGGTTCCTTTAAGGTAAGAAGCTCGTCAAATTCATTATCCTTCGGTACCTCTCGGATCTGAGGTCCAACGAAGATGCCCTGCTTGGGATTAGCAGAACTCAAAGCTGAAAATAGAAGAAGACTTTTAATTTTTTTAACCCTTTCACTACCAGGATATTTTTTATTCCAAATAATGTAATAAAAGGTATTAAAACATTAAAGATTAGTTAGTGGAGGATTCAAATTTGGGGCAGCCCGTTTGCTTGAATTTAGCAATATTATATATAGTTAGTGCAAGATATATACTTTCTAATATATATAATATATAAGTTATATATTTTCTAATATATATAATATATATTTTATAATATATAAGGTATATATTTTATAATATATATAATATATTAGAAAGGTTGTTTTTTCCATTCTCATGCTATTCCTTAAAATTTAACTTGCAAATATAGTTCGAAAGTGCTTAGGTTCATCTTTTCATTTTCCTGTGAGGTAATTTTTATATTATTGCTTTCCTTACGTGCCACTTTAGGAGTTTTTTATCATACTATATAAGATATATATTTTATAATATACTTGAGAACTAATTAAACAATTAGTTCTCAAAAAAATAATAAAAAAAATGATAACCTTTCAGCACATGTTCACTTCACTGGTTATTAAAAACAACTGAGGAGTAATAGAGAGTTGCCAGATATTCAATAATATGCTAATATTATACATTAGACCGACCATTTGGATGAAAATATATACTAATTCAAGCTGAATTCTGCCCAAAGGTATTTTTAAAAAACCTCTGGGATGTATTTCCCATTGGTAGCGTAATAGTTTTAAAGAACATAATTCCTCAAATTAGGCTAGAACAAATACTCTTGTGCTTGCCTCAATTTCTCTGTAGACCCGTGTAATCGTTTTAAACCAGCCGTGTCATCGGGGTATGAACCTATTCATTATGTTTTTCAGTGCTATCACCAATGTATAATTATGTACACTTTTTCAATAAGGAGATTACACAAAGTTTAGCAGAAAGCTATAAATATATTCTTTGAGGATACTCTTAAAATAACTGCAAATAATGTAGAGTAATTTAAATCTTTACTCCTAATGCAAAAAAGCAAAGGGTAATAATATACAAAATTGATAGAAACTTTGAACATACATATATCAATGAATGTTGATCTAGTAATTTTTACATAAAACTTCGTTCGACTAAAATTGGAGTAAGTAATGCAACTCGGTTCACCTTTTCTCGAGAAGAATATATTAATATTCGAAAAAGATTTTTGACGCGCCCAAATAGTTTTCCATAAAATATGAGCCCTAGAGTTGGAAGAAAGATTTAAATGTCTCCATATTTTATATGTAAACACTTTTGTTTCCCAGGTAACTCATTAAAGTAAATATGATTTCATGGAATTCTACTGAACTATTTACAAAATAAACAGTCCTTAGTTGTTTAATATTGATGGAAACACCTTCAATTATAAAATATCAGCTGCCTAACATTATTTCCTACAAAAACTGCTTAATGGACCTGGAGAAAATGCTACTGACACGAAAGTAAATCTATATATTGGACGAAAAATATTCTATATACTACGAGAACTATACAATAAACAGACTTGATTAATGGAAAGAAAAATTGTGCATGATGAGAGGGAAGAAAATAAAGCAATTAGAAATAGAATTAATTTTCCCCCCTGTTCCCTATAATGCTTGTGCCTAAATATTTTCTGCTGTCACTTGCATACCTTGTATTTTCGATTGCAACTAGTCACAAAAAGACTAACAGTTTATTTTTTCATGATTTAGTACATCCCCTGCAATGATTCTTTGCAGATAAGGAAATATGATTTTTTATTTATAGTTTTATCCTGTTGGTCATTTTTCCAGCGAAGGCTAACCTCCAGGTGAAATTTTGTATCCTACATTGAACTTCATCTTTTCCTTTAAGATGTGAGTTCCAGGGATATAATCCTGTTTCAAAAGATAAAGTGAACGGCATAAATTGAGAAAGAAAACCGTGACCTCACTAGTTAGAAAAGTACGAATATATCTCTGATGAATTCTTTTTATTTTTTTTCTTATTAGTTTGCTGAAGCTATTTTAAAAGAAACCGCGTTGAAGAAACAAAATGTTATTTTTCTTACACAGAGAACTATACAACTATTATTTACTTTATGCAAGCCAATTCTTGGCAAAGTATATTACGCAAGATTATTCACTCTTTGCTAATCGCAAGAAGTCACCAAGTGAATCTGTATTGGCCTCTTAAAAACGAAGATATCTTAATTTGAAATAAAAGAAGGCTGGAAATATGGCATAGTTTATTGCAATATTTGCGTTTCTAGCAACCTTTCTTCATATAAAATATGAAAGTAGTAAATAATAAAAGTTATCCTCATTGACAATACTACTTATGTTTCTATTCATATACGATAAAAAGCTTTTGGATAAAAGACACAGTCAATTTATTATGCAGTTCCAACTCACGTTTCTCAATTATATAAAAAAGATTTAGTGGAACGCATATCCTTGAGGAAGAAACTCATCACGGGTTTCCATTGTTTCCAGAACATTTCAAAATTTATATGTTTAAAACTTTGCGCACAGTTTTCTCAACCATATTCTTAGATGGAGAGGAGAGAGAGCTATGTAATGGCACAGTGATTTTTATTTATGTCAGATATCACGCAATTGTGCACTTACAGCCATACACACACATATGAAGAATTAAATGTTAAACGGAAATAAGAAAATAATATGAAAGAGTGTGTTCTTAGATGAGTACTCTACTGGTATTAAAAATATTTAAATGGAATCCACACTGGATGTTGCGTTATTATGTAAGAAGTAACCCTTCAATTAATGAGCCCAAATTTGTATTTGTGAGAGAAAAAGTTGATTCTCGGTTTTCTTACCATATTTTAGTAATAATGGAAATAAAACCTAAAAGTTGGAAACCAATAAGGGAGAAAAACACGACAATTAAAGTAAACTAAGATTCAAAACGAAGAGAAATATTCACAAAAATAAAAGTAGAGAAAGTGCTTCTATATGAGATAAAACTTGAAGAAAATGAGACCTGGTGGGTTAACAAAAAATTCATTTTCATTCGGAAAAGAAAAACAACGCTGGTCAACCGATGGCCAAACGCGAGCATTCAAAGTCAGATGAGCTGTCAGAAAATTCAATGAAAAGAGAGGCTTTCAGTGGATTCATCTAACACCTGTTATGTTTCCCCCATTTGCTGAAAAATAAACATCGATTCATCAAATATCCCTTCTTCAATACTAAGAAAGAGCCCTCACTGCCTCTTCCCCCACTTCTCTCTTCTCATTCAAGGAAAATAAGACCGTTAATTTTTTGTAGAGAAGCTTCCTTAGGAGGGAAAGTAGATATGATGAAGATTCCTTAATTTTTTATATTATGTACCCGTGAGTTCAAACATGATATTTAATTAATAATCGTGATTAAGGACAGTTTTAATCAGCTTTTATTATGCCGAATTTTAAACACTCTGGGGACCCTTTGTGAAAGATTTTTTTATATTTTTATGCACCATTTTCGGTAAGATAATTTGTAGAAACATACATAATGCTTTTGATTTTTTTTCATTGTGTAATGATGTTTCGTCATTCAAACTGATCACATCTTCAGAGTAGAATGGTTCAAGTTTCACAGAGTTTTAATATAAAGTTTCTAAGTCTTTTTCAAGTTTTTAGGTTCTTTTTTGAGTCCTTTACCTTGCTTACCAGCCTCTTGAAAAGTTTAAATGTTTCAGTCATATTCAAGTATGAGTCTACCATGTACAAAATGTTGATTAATAATAATAACAATAGTATATGAGAGATTGATTCTGTCGATTGTGCCATTTGCCCTAAGCAATAATTTGGACAAACCGGCAAATCCATAAGTGTACGATTGACCCAACTTAAATACAATATTAGAAGAGGCGACAGTAATAGTGATTTTCTTGTCCATTTATTTGGAAATAGTCACAGTATCAATTGGAATTCGGCTAAATTTATTTAAAAATCTGATGACTATGTTAAAAAAAATATTGTAGAATGCTCATTCATTAATTCCCCGCCTAATTTCAATAAATCCCCCGGTCTCTTTAAATTAGAGCCTGTAGTTAAAAAGCTTATTTGTAACGAAATTTTGCATTTTAAATCTTAGCCCTTTGATTTACTAAATTAGTTAGGTTTCTTTTGTTTATTTCAATGTATTTATAATTTCATGTGTATGTATGTACTCATAGCTTTGTGACTTAAATGTCTACATTCTTTTATCAAGGTTTTAAGTTCCGGAAGTAGACCTTATTTACTTATATGCCTTTACCCTTCATATCCGGTATTTTATCCCGCCTTTGGTAACATTTGTCTATTTTGTGTTTTTCTGCTGTACATGGGCGGGGCACCACTCTGTTGTATCTTATATATACTACCTCTTAACGAAGTTCGTTATTCCTTGAGAATGAACTGAACAAGTTCGAAAGTACTTGAAATGCGCCTTTCATTTGGCATTTATTGCTCTACTCACGCACTACTTTATGAGTTTCTCATATATAATATATATATATATATATATATATATATATATATATATATATATATATATATATATATATATATATATCCGACTAAATTTAAGCGAATGAAAAAAGATCCAACAGAAGATTTAAAAGAGAAAATATATGGAAAAATAACTAAAGTTAATGCACTCATTGGAGGACTTCACTTACAAAAGCGTGTCGGTGACTATACACTGGTATTTTTGTAAACAAAGAATGAATATCGTAGCTTAATAAAAACTACCAGAATTGGTTTTATATGACATCAATTACTCTTGAAATTTTATGAATTGGTGTTTGTGTATTCATTCTTTGCTAATAGAGTTAAAAATTCCACAACGTATTTTGCTAATTTGTATGTTGGTAAACTATAAGAGGCCAAAATGGGGTTTAATGAGATTCCAGGTTTGTGTAAACAATATAGTTTTGCTAAGCCAGAACCAGTGGCATGTAATTTTGAGGAAAGTTCATTGCTGACAATTGAAATAGATTTAAGGTTGTTAAGAAGTTTTCGATTTGAGTTATAATTTGTTCTTCAGATTTTTTAATCTTTTTAAATTTATACGAGGCTGCTAATATAATTTGTTTTGTTTATATATTCTTCACGATTTAATATGGACTACTCCATTTCCTTTGTCTGGTTTTGTAATTGTGTTTCCTGTTTTTCCCAGGTTAAGAATTTTTACGTCAGATTTACGAAAAATAATTAAACTGCATTTATATAGCCTCAATTCTGGTATATTTCATGGAAAATTTTCTTAAGTCGAGTTAGAAATCTATTGAAAAAGCCCACTTTAAACTCTGACACAAGCTCATTTCCACTTTTACTACAAATATAATCATCCACAAATTACACACGCCAAATCCACTCCCCAAAACAACCCCAATCTTTCAAATATTTCTATTATCTCCCCCTTTTTACAATGAAGACACCCAAAACTAATTAATCTCAGTTTTATTTAAAAACACAAACATATTTCCTATTCCCTAATAGTTAAAAGCCCTGCATTTTTATAATTTTAATATTACGACCACTGCTGCTTCCCATTTCCCATATAGTTAATTTATAAATATCTGATAACTTATCTAAAAAATTCTTATGTTTGTATATATATATAATCTCACATCCTTGAGAATGGGTTCCTACCCGAAACGTCGGTACCAAGAAGACATAATATATATATATATATATATATATATATATATATATATATATATATATATATATATATATATATATATATATATATATATTTAACATTTCTCAAAACATAAATATGATCCTTTTGCATAAATAACACATTTTTATATGATTATTTGGTAATAAGTTTGGATTTCTTATTTCTTGTGGCCGCTCCACTATGTCGAACTCAAGAGGCCACGTCTACTGCATAGTATTTTAAAGACTGAAGTTCTGCCTGTGAAGCTCAGGCTCCTCCTGTAAGGAGGAGTGGCGAAGCCGCTGATCTTGTTTATTATAGTATAAGCTTCCCAAACTTGTGAATATGACATCACCGTTGTTTCTAATGTCAAATGAGAGATTTATTCCAAGATATCTCATTGAGGTTATACCCAAACATTTATCTTTGTTAATATTCATGCCACACTTCTCCAAAGAGAGCACTCTTATATATATATATATATATATATATATATATATATATATATATATATATATATATATATATATATATATATATTAGGGATTGAAGAGCCTGTGAAGAAAGGGCAAGCAGGACAATATCATTATCATATACCAGGAAATGGCTTGAGGGTTCCAATTATTCCAAGAGTAATGCTCTCAGGAGGTTCAAACTCATGGCTGGGCCACACAAGGTGGTAAAGTCGTGGATGAGATTCTAAACTAAACGCAACCAGCAGCAAGACCCCAGCGGTGGACCAAGCAGACATGGGTCATATAAGATTCATATTTCTGACTCCAGCAGAGGAGAGCAGCACCTAGAGGGCAGGCGCGACAAAGGCCGGCCTTAATATACCAAGAATCCGGTAGCTCAATGCAACCAGCCACGCCGAAACCGCATGTCTCAATGTTTTGAGCCACAGTGGATGCGTTACTGGCCAAACAAATACCTCAGCGACTGGCTATCGTCTCTGTTTTCTTTCTCAGACCGGACCTTCTCCATAACAGACTGGGTCTCGTAATTCATATCAGGCACAAACATCAGCTGTTGAAACTGAGTAATTAAAGATGAAACCGATGCTTGGACACGAGCTGGAGCCGACGAGGACGACAGTTTAACTTTAGAAAAGTTAAACCATCTGAAGATGTAATAAGATCATTAGTAAATTAAAAATCACATAAAAAAAGAAGTTTACTTGAAACCTCAATATTTACCAATAGTAAATTTAGACCTTTTAGTTTATTTGATAAGGTTTAACGACCTCTTTTAACCTTTGCTGGGTCTAAACAGTCTCGAAAAAGATAGTTGGGAATTTAAAAGAGGTGGGAAAGATGACTCGAAAGAAAGCTCCATTTTCTCATAGGGCACGGGGGTCCGAATAGTTTGTAGCCTTTCAATCTTTCAGTTGTAACTTAAATATTAATAATAAAATATTTTGCTATAAAAATACATATACAATATATATACATAAATAAAAATATACATATGTAAAGAGTGATGTGAAATAATAAGCACGTTCTGAACAGGGCCTGAGAGGGTGAAACTCTTCTTACCGTAGGAAGGCCATCCATCTGCGGGCCAGAACCAAGACCGAACTGAGTCCTTCACAGGAGTTTGTGTAGTTTAAAGCCGTGTGGCAAAATGTCCATCCCTATCCTTTGGTACTTCCAAGTGTGACCTGACCACTCACCTTTTCTCTCAGGCTGTTCGTCACTTTATAGACAGGATCTTTGTGGATGCACACGGCTATGATGAAGCGCATATCTCCCCTTCCACCCCTCAAGTATTAATTTGATTTTTAAAGGTCATTCATTAAAATGAACTTAATTATAATTCAAAATTTGATTTTTCAAAAGATAACCCTTCGACAATTTTTGAAAAGTAGTGTGTTTCATAAATGAGATAGTTAATTCTTATGTATTTTTATGCACTAAATCCAAATATTACCTTGTAAAATGCTTATTGGCTATAGGTTTAAAGATACGCAGCCTGTAATATTTTATTATTTCATCATAGCGTAATCTATGTGTCATTATGTTTTAAACTATGATCCATATCCACTCTGCCTTTTTGCTTGACGCTTATAATGGGCTGAAGTTTCATCTCTTGCCTAAGTCCAGCAATAGTCTGCAAGCATTGTTGTGCTCCATTTACCCTTGTATCGTCTTCCTATGCCTGAAATATCTTGGTGAAACCTTTCACTATGTTCTAAATGTGAGTTCAAAAGGTGATTTTAAGTGACATGTTACATCGCATGTTCTTGTAAGCCTTTATGAGCTTTTCCACCAATTCTTCATAGTTTTCTTTCCTTCGATTTCCGAAAAGTCCCTTCACCATTAACTTGAATGCTTCCCAAGGAGCTTTCTCCTCACCATGAATGGCTGATTAAAAGTCACCATCTGTTAGAAGCTCTCGAATCTGAGGACCAATGAAAACTTCCTCTTTTATCGTAGCGTCGCTCAGTGAGAAAATTTTTGATGTTAAATACTTAAATCCCTGACCAGATTTGTCCACAACTTTTACAGAGATTTTCATGAGCCCCAGTTTGATATGTAGTGGTGGTTGCAAAATTTTGTTCGGTTCAGTAGGATGTGGATTTTGAACATCTTTCATCCCACGCTCCAATGATTGACGAGGTGGCTATTATCTCCTGATATAGTGGAAACCTCTTGCACGGCTACCCCATTCACACAGAAAGCAGCACTACTTCGTATATCCAACCTGAAAGTCCATCACAAGAACAAAAACCTGTAAGTCATCACAGAGTTGCTATTAATCTTCATCATATTTTATGCAATGCATAAAATATGTGGTGCATAGCCCACATGAACTGATGGTTCACTATTGTCGTTGTGCAGCAAGACACCTTTCAGACTCATTTTTGATGAATCAATAAACAGTCTCCACTGTATGGGTTCGTATTTGATGCAAAGTGCTTCCATCTGACCAATGATAATGTTGACGGCCACTAAATCACCTTCCATTAAGAAAAAATTGTTGAACTGCTACTATTGGTCACAGAATTTTGAAATTTACACATCAGTGGCTAAGAGATTCCACTGTTAAAGACGAGAGCCTAGAAACTCTGCTTTATTCTTGGGTAGTTGCAGATGATATCTCAGAAGGTCATGAAACTCTCCTTGTGTTATGATATGTGGCATAGAGGAGTGTGGTTTATCAAAATTTGGGTCACTGTAATCTAGCACTGTTATCCTTCTCTTCTTTTTCCTCACCACTTTCCTTATCTAGCTCGAAGGATAGCAAAGTTGGTGCATCAGGAATAGGAGGACCTCCATGTGGAACTGGTCGAATAGCTGATAGACTGTTTGGACTTTCATGGACTCATTTTTCTTCTTTGAAAGGCCCTTTTGTACTGGAGGAACCATGCAGAAATAACAATTGTTGGTATGGTCTGTTGGCTCCCTACACGTCAGCTGAATTCATTCCTTTCCTTTTACTGTTCAACCATTGACAAAGATTAGTAGCACAAGTGTTGCAGCATATGTGCGAAACACAGTTCCTATCCTGGTCACCAATCTTGCATCTAAAATACATATGCCTCATATGCATATAAATAACTTGATCAATGAATATTTTTTATAGTTTATGTCGTGGTATAGAAAGCACCCCACACACCTGACACCAAATATTTAATGTCGTGGTATAGGAAGGACCGAGTGATGGAAGGATGTTCGTACGTATGGGTTGTTTACGTACTACTCCTTAATTAACGTTATACCTCTCTAAGAGTGCTATATATGATTCTATTATTATTATCTAGGGTCTTTAATTAAAACACAAAAACAAAATAAACATGAACCACAGAAATATTAAGAATTTAAATACATAATAATGACTTCCATAAGTTTTTAAGTAAGGCTTTTTAACTTGACCTACTTGACATTATATGTAGTGATGGTTAACCCACCACTCACTTCAATATAAATATATACTAACTATCTCTACTGGAGTTTAAATACCTTGGTCCCTCCGGCGACGGGTTTGAGTCTTACCTTGAACTCAATCAGCCCAAACACCTCAGGAATCCGGTGGGTTTTTTGACGCGTGCCTTGACCAGATTGTTGACGGTGGACGGAATAACTTGACCGTCACAAGAGACTTTGGCGAGTGTGGCAGATGGAGGGGGGGGCACGGTACTCGGAGGAGGGAGGGTCTTCTTTAAGGGCGAGGACTACCACGGTGTTTTAGGATGCACCAGGATAGGAGGGGTCTCTCTGAAAAGAGTAAGTTGAACTTGGTTCTTAAACCAAGTTAACTTAGAGTTCGGTGTGACCACCGGGAAACGGGCTCGAGGAGGAGCTTCTTCTTCTTCGTTTCGGAATTCCTCAAAGGCGAGGACTATCTCGGTGCTTTGTGCCACATCCGGATAGGGGGGGTTTATCCGACGAGACTAAGTTAAACTTGAACAAGTTAATTTAAAGTTTAGTTTGATAACCAGGGACTAGCTCGAGGATGAGCTGCTTCGTAGTCCCTTCTCTTGGTAGCCCGGCCTCTCTTGCAGGGGATTTCGTAGTCTGGTTGACTTTACGGATTATACCCCGTTTTTCCCAATTGTTTGGTATTTATACCTCGTCACCCCACTGTGGTAGGGGTAGCAGGGGGGTGGCTTGTGGACGGGCCGCAGGAGGGTTCTTATTCCAACGGTTTTTCTCAGCAAGTCTTACCTCTGGTCCAGCTAGCCCTTCGAGCTTGAGAGAAACGCGTCTCCAATTTTGTACTTGAGGTGAAATTGAATACACACTCATAGGGGATATCTTGCAGTTTAAACCGTTCTACTTTTCATAGGAACGAGGGACGAGGGGCTGTGGTTACGAGATTGACCCAAAGTGCATGGCCGGGATGTTTTGCGGTCAACGTCCCGTGTCTCAACTGGATGAGAAGGAAGAGGGTCGATTCCCCTACAGTTTAAAAAGTGTTTGACTAGGAAAATCACCTACCTTTTTACCTAAAAATGTAAACTTGCACAGCACAACCACCATCTAAAACTTCTAGAACAATATTGAAGGGCAGTAAGATTGTGAGTGTGACAAGGAACACACTGCACCAAACCTGTTGGAACCTGTTGTGTCACGTAGGTGTATCTTGAAAAGCGACCTAAAATTAGTTGGAAATTGCCACTTTGGTCTCGGAAGCATTTTGATTGTTTACCACTGTAATCAACAGGGTAAAGAAAAGACGCCTTTTCATGGGAAATAATATTAAGCGAAACTAGTCTTCATTAATGAAGTTTTCCCAGAAATAGGCTTCTTTTCCACCAAAGAATTTTGAAATTTGCCAGAGAATTAACGTTTGAAACAAAGCGGGACTGGTCATTATTTATACTCGTACCACCAAGGTTCAGGTTCCGAAATAGTGTGGATAATTGGTGTGTGGTTATGTGACTCAAAGGGAACGTTAGCAACGTTTTGGTTGGATATGCTAGTAATAAAGCGTGTTGAGGTATTTGCCCACATGGAGGTAAGTTCAGTTTATCCGCCATTGGGCATTCAGCTCGTAACACCGCCGAATGTTTAGTGTTCGAGTTCTTACCTCGAGCGAGAATCGAAATTCAGCATCAACTAGTCTAGGGAGAAGACATACAATATACCTCTTATATAAAAGGCCCAAATAAGATTCAATATCTTGTATTTAATCCGACAAACAAATTGTATCATTAAAAAAAATAGATTAGCATGATGAAATATTGTGAAAATTCTACCTTTGAAATCTTTCATCACTCCTAGAACATTAACGTCTTATCGTCAGTTTCGCCTATTCACGATGTAGCATGCATCATATAAAAGCCCAAATGTCCTTTCTTATAATTTATGGGGGTTTATTTTAGTTTTGATTAAATTGGTACATGGTACATGTGAGGAAACCCCACGTGGAATCTCTTGAGCAGACAGAACTTCCATGTGCTGCAGACGGCCTGGTTAGGCCTAAATTCGTAAGCCTAACCCTCCCCTCCCTTCTACAAGCTGTAGCCTCGAACCGCGTCCCCCACGATTCACCTTTACGCGGACTAGAATAGCCTCTGCAAGAAGATTCGAGGCCATTCGAGAGTAGAGCTGTTTCCCGCTAACCCCCCTCGGGGATAGCCTTGAACATAAATAGTGTTCGACTCCCATGAGGAGACACAGAGTTGAGAAGTCTCGCTCAGACCCCAGAAGATTTACCGTGGTTCCAAGTCAAGTGCTAGCAAAAAAGCAAAGTGACAGCTGGACTATTTTGTGTATTTGAAATTAGCCTCAGCCAGGAGGTAATTCCACTGAACGATCGCCCCGAGTGATTTTCCTGACTTTTTCCATCAACTCCTGTCGAAGCCCTGCTCATTTCGGGTAGCCGAAATACTCTCCCCTGGACCGGAAGTTACCCTCCCCCCCTCTTGTTTTTGGATAACTGTCATCACTACAATCTCCTGCTCAGAAGTTCCGAACTGCCACACCTCACGTGCAGAAGACATCCGTAAGCCAACCCTCTTCCCCCCTTCAGTAACCCAATTGAGTTAATTCCCCCTTTCATCTACTGATGTGATTTTGCCCGTTAATTCTTTGAAGTAATTTTACCCTTCAATTCTCTCATTTTTTGTGTAATTAAAATTATATTTTAAATAACCTTGAGCTCTGTATTGTCCATAATTTACCTGACTTCGTTGCACTCCTTTGCTACTCAGCCCGTCTAAACTCGTGGTTTTCCGTCCCTTTTGTCGGTTCGCTTTCAAGTTATTAGTCCCTCCCTCATAGATATAATATGGTATTGATATAATGTAATGTCATACCACAACAGTACATATTATTAAAGTCTACATCCTTGCAAAGATATACACCGGAATGAGACTTTTCTTTTTTCATATAAGAAATAAAATGGCGGAGCTCCCACATACCTACCTGCCAACTGGCCCAATCCGACCTCCAGAGCCACTACGCTCTTTTTCTGCCTGGAAAATGATTTTGATCGTCGTTGTCTATGCTTAATGGGCGATTAGACTTTCTCTTTACTCCCTGTGTTTTTACCGAAAATGTGTAATGACTTGCCTGCCCCGATACGCTCACTTCGGTGGCGACACGTGTTCCTTGACCATTAACCTCGTCTCCCAGGTTTTTCTTTAGTTGCTAGACAGGAGCATTGTGAAGAAGCATGACTTTAAAGAGCACCATATCCTCCCCCAAATCTATATAATAATTGCTAATAATAATATTAATAATGGTTCCTAATGAAAAAACACTTTCTTTAATTCCGGAGGTCGGCAAGATTCTGATGAGGTGCGTGCTCTTTTATTCTTTACCATATAAGACGTCATATCTTCAATACAATTTCGTTCCTCCTTCTGACTTCCACTTTTAGTCTTAGTATGGTGAGCAAACTTGGTTGCCACATGAGGAAATGCGACTGCCTTGCTGAGGAAATGCGGTTGCCACAGAGACCAAACGCGGTTATCATATTGGAGATATGAGATTGCCATGGTGAATTACGCGTTTGCAATAGAGATGAAATACCGTTGCCATAGGGAAGAATTGATGTTTTTACAGATAGAAAACACGGTTGCAATAGTAATAAAATGAGATACCAGAACGAGTAAACTCGGTTGCAATAGAGAGGGAGCTTTTTCCAGACGATGAGAAAAGCGAGCTTGCTTAGAGAAGAAATGAGCTTTAATCGGTGATAAAATTCGTTTGGATGGGGAGAGGGGGTATACTGAATAAACGCTCTTGCCACGCTAAGAAACATGATTGCCATGCTGAGGAGCTGCTCGACTTATTGCTAAAACGCGGTTGGCATGGTGAAGAAATGAAGTTACTACGGTGAGCAAAGGCGATTGCTATTTTGAAGAAAAGGAGTAATGCTATTGTGGGGAAAAGCTGTGGGCAAAGTGAGAAAAACCTTGCTATAGTGCGAAAACGCGGTTGTTATGCTGGGAAAATGGCAGTGTCTATGTTGAGAAAATTAAATGTAGGTCCTGAATTTGTGTTACTATTGCCATGCTTTGCCTGCATTTGTGTTGCCTTCGAAATCTTTTGCGTTGATTGCACTTAGTAGTCATCAACCAATTTATGTTAATACTTCCATTTAGACAGGGAAATATTTTGATGTTAACTTCGGTGATAAGTAAGGGATAGAAATGGATAATGTAATGCAAAAGCTTAAATTTGAGATGAATTTGTTCTTAATTCTACATCTAATAAAAAAGTAAAGGAGGAAGTAGAGGGGAAACGCCTGAAACTTAAGCCTATAAATTTGTTCCAATAATGGGGCTTCCACACGGCCAGCTCTTATTAATTTATTATCTATCAGATCCATATAAAAGACTGAAACTTCTTTTTTAACACGCTTCCAAAGGGTATCTAATCATATCACCTTGTTCCGTATTTACCCATATTGCTCTTCTCCTACCGTCTTATTTATATCCACAATCATCCTATATCCTATTGACCTCTGAGCCGTCAAGAGATACAAATTTATAAATTCTTCCTTTTGGTGATCATTTTACAAAAGGGGTCGATTGCGGTTATTGGATTTTAGTCTCCCTAAAACTATCTCGGAACTTGTGATTCTTAATCGAAATTTAATTGACGTCACTGGTTTGTGGACATTTTAAAATTAAATCTACATTTTGATTTTGATAAAATGACAGTGATATTATTAGAAACCTAAGTACACGCTCCTGCATATCATTTCAATTTCATTTCTCTTTGTATAACATAATTCGATCATTTTTAGTGTTTATTTAATTAGGCAGAAAATATATTTTGCAGAAACTTCGCTCTTTTTGTTTTTTTGTGCTGATATCAATTTAATACACTGAAATAAATGAAGGAGACATCAAAAAATGACTTTAGATTGATAGAAAATGGCATGGAGCACATACTGTGTTAGTCATTGTGGTTCTCATATTTAAGTTACATATTATTAACCTTTAAACATTTTTTAACGATAATTGGTACCAAATAACAAAAATATTTTCAAAATTGGATATCAGCCTTTAATTTACCTACTATGTGTGTTTCGTTTCCAGCGTCTTAAGATGATTCTAGATAGAAAAATGCAACTTGCTTTTATTATAGCTATATCAGAGAAAGGAAGCCAGAATTAAACACGAAATGTGAAGAACTAAAAAACTGGTTAAATATTTTTTATTTGGTTCGAATTAAAAATAGTTTTTAATAGTTACAATTTCAATAATAAAAATCTGTCTCTTTAATAGTATTGCATATAGATTTACTTATTAATATATATATATATATATATATATATATATATATATATATATATATATATATATATATATATATATATATATATATAATTATGTCTATATAATGCATGTACAGTATATCCAGTTATGTATACATAGATAGCCATTTCGCTGCAGCTTTTACCCTTTCCCCCTTGCCTTTGTGTCTCATTAACGCTAGCCTCTGAACGGTCACCTACCTGCGTATATGATAAGCCTATCCCACCATTTCATTCATACTTGAAAATGTGTATAAAAAAGGTGGATCAATTGAATTTTACTTAGTATCTTCTGAAGATACAATAAGTGTAATCGTGAAATGTCAACTCATAATGAATAAAGATATAAGAAAAGCAAGTTGCATCTGTTTATCTACAATGAACTTAAAACGCTTGAATTTCAAATCAAGAAAACTTATCGTAAGCTAGAAAAGAAAACCCACAAAGCAGATAAAAATATTTTGTTAGTAGTTTAAAAGTTGACAACGATATGTCAGAATTTTGTCAGCAATTCAAATAATAGATTATCTATGCAAAACTTTAATCTTTAATTCAAAGCTATGTCGTGTGTGAACAACAAGAACATGTCCCCGTAAGGGTGATTCGCTATGATGTGGATATCAAGGAAGGGCCAAAGTGGTTCCAAGCGCAAAAATTTAAATTTTTAAAGGCCTAGTCTCTCTAAGAACCTGGTTAACACGTGAATCGGCTGCGGATGTAAGGGGTAAATATTTGACTAACTTCATTTTCTTAAAGGTAATGAGTAAGATGGCTTGTTCCCCTCGCAAATAATGTGCCTATTCTTCTTGATCAGCAATGTGCAACACTAAATCTCCATGTTAATTTTGTTTTGGTGACAATATCTGAAGAGGAAATTAACTGAATTTTTACGATCAAAAGATAAATATTCGTTAAAATAAACAACAAATATTTTAGGATGAAAACATATCTACAAAATTTTAGTGATACTAATTCAATGTTCGACTAAACTTTTGTATGTAACTAAGTATTTTTGGTTTTGTAATTTTCAAATAATACTTAGTTAGATTCTAATGTCTTAGATTAATTATATCAAGGTTCTGTTCATTTAATTATTTGATTGACCTTTGCTCTTCCAATTGAAACTTTAAAATCTGAGAGCTGAGATAGCAAAATTGTTAGTTAGGTGCATCTTAAACAATAGAGCTGATAAAGAAAAACGGCTGCTCTTTCTTAAATCATCAGTCAAAATATCCCAAGCACAAGTTTTACACATAAAAAAGCACCAAATTCCGTTTTGATCATGGTATAATTTATTGCTTATAACCATCGCCAGATTTTTAAAGGCGATCGTGCGTAAATCTCTGTGGTTTATTAGTTATTAAGAGTAACAAGGAGTAACAATGAAAGAAAGTAACCTAGAAGACCTTACGGTCCATTCAATAAGGGTACCTTTGGACTAGCAGTCAAGCGGGCACATCTATGCTCAAATGCTTTACGTTCTTAAATGGCCATTCTATTCTTGACTTGAACTGGTCAACAGATTCACTGTTGCGTTCCAACTACCGCAGATACTTTACGTGAAAAATTTCTACGCAGATTGTGGTTGTAACGCTTCAGTTAAAGTTAAAAGCCGTGATTTCTTGTTCTGCTCTCAGCAAGTGTGAAAATATCCCTGTAGTCAACATTGTCGAACCCTCGAAGTATTTTGAATACTTCGATGAGCTGATCAGGCAGGCTACAGGTTTCCAACGAGAACAGATGTAATTCCCTTAATCTATCTTCATAACTTTTATGTCTGATAGAGGGAATCAGTTTGGTTGCCCTGGCTTGCATGAGTTCCAATCTCGCGATGTCCTTTCGAAATGAAGTACTCCAAAATTGTACGGCATACTCCAGGTGCGGTCGGACAAGTGAGTTATACAAACACAATATAATCTCCTTGTTCCGATATCCAAACTGGCCTAACATTCTTTGGGCCTTTTTCTCCTCCTCAATGCATTGTTTCGAGAACTTTAGGTCACTAGTGATTGTTACACCCATGTCCGTTTCAGTGTCGGTGAATTCATTAGCAGTGCCCTTAAGGATATACTGAGATTGGGGGTTTTGGTGGCTGATATGCACCAGTTTGCATTTGTTCACGTTAAAAGGCATTTGCCACGTGTCCAACCACTCCCCAATCTTCCGAAGATCTTACTGCAGGTGGGCAGTATTTCCATCCTTTGCAACGTTCATACCAAGCTTGGTATCGTCGGCAAATTAGAAATCTTGGCAATCCTGTCACCGTCCATGTCCTTGACGTAGATTATGAATAGTAGTGGTCCCAGGACAGAACCTTGAGGCACCCCGCTAGTAACGGCACGCACTCAGAAGCCTGTTCATTAACCACCACCCCTGCTACTTTTCCGTCTATGCCCAGCGCTCGCACTTTCCGGAGAAGGCGGCGGTGTGGTACCTTGTCAAAAGCTTTCTGAAATATGCATATGATCGCTTAATTAGTTTTAGAACTTCTCGATACATGCATCCAGTAAGCAACCATCTAATTAATCAATCAAATTTCATTTTATGGAAGTTACACCTGGAAGATTAATGTGACGGGAGCTAAAGACAAACATACGAGTATCGTATCTTAAACGAGAAACAAATTACTCGTAATGTGAATGCAATTGACCCATCCGAGATTTATGAATATTCTAGGGAAATAATACTTTAGTAAGATTAGCTATATAGTTAAGGCGAGTAAATACAGATAATTTATGATTAGAGAATGGAAGAATTAGGAAAGAAGGGCATGTTTCTCTGAAAGGAAATTTAGATGTTAAAATAAATTACCTAATCTCATTGTCGTAGAATTCTTTCTGCTAAGAACCCTACTGACCTGACCTCTGACACCTCTTTTATTTAGTTAGTGTCGTAGAATGTCCCTCCTTTTTGTTCTATTCTAAGAGTGCTAAGAGTGTCTAATTATTGATATTATAAGAATATCTTAAAGAAAAGAGCCTTTACCAAACACGTCAGGATATAAAAGAAACGCCCACTAATTCACAAAATAAACTTATATTTTATCTTTAACCATTGAATACACAACCTTTCTACTTTAACTACAGCAATACTCTAAATATTATTATAAACAAGAATTAATTAAATTAGTTGACCCACAAAATTAAGTTCACGTTTTCTCTAGACAAAACAATAATATTAGAATTAGGCTTACGGACTCGTGGAGTTTAAAGGGCCTCAGAAATATTTACACTTGACGCGTGTAGATGGGCGGAATTCCACGGTCGTCTTGGCGAGGGTAGCAGCTGGGGGGGGTCCACACGTTCTTCCGGGGGGGAAGGGTTCTTCAAGGACGAGAACCAATACGGTGCTCTATGCCACACCCAGGCAGTCGTGGTCTCTCTGGCGAGAGTGAGTCGAACTTGGTTCTTGAATCAAGCTTACTTGGAGTGCGGTGTGATCACCGAGTAACGAGCTCGAGGAGGAGCTTTTCCTTCGTTACTAATTTCCTTATGGACGAGGACTGAACTCGGGGAGGGTCTTCTTTACTGGCGAGGATGACGGAGGGGGGTTTCTCTGGCGAGAATAAGTTACTTACAGTTTGGTGTGGCCACCGAATAACGGGCTCGAGGGGGAGCCTTTTCCTTCTTCTTCTTAATTCCTCAAAGACGAGGAATACCTCTGGTGTTTAATGTGCACCAGGATATGAGGAATCTCTCTGGCGAGAGTAAGTCGAACTTACCAAAGTTCACTTATTGTTTGGTTTGACAACCAGGGACTTAGCTCAAGGATGAGCTTTTTCTTAGTCCCTTAAGGTAGGTAGCCCTGCCTCTCTTGCAGGGTGCTTCTTGGTCTGGCGACACAAGTAAACTACCTCTCCAGTCTCGGTAGCTCGGTTGGGGATCCGAGGACTTCGTCACCTAGAGACTGACGTATACTACCAATCCAGTCTAGGTAGCCCGGTTGGGGATCCGAGGACTTCGTCACCTGGCCTGACGTATACTACCAATCCAGTCTAGGTAGCTCGGTTTTGGATCCGAGGACTTCGTCACCTGGCCTGACGTATACTACCCAGATTTTCCTCAGAGTTCCTCCTTTATACCTCGCACCCCCACTGGGGGAGTGGTAAGGGGGGGGAGCTTGAGGACGGCCCCAGGAGAGTTCTCTTCCCAAACGGTCTTTCCCACGAAGTCAAACATCTGCTCCTCGTTAGCCATCGAGGTTGGGAGAAAACCGTCTCCAATTTCTTGTTCGACGTGAAACTGGATCTCACTCTCCTGGGGGGAGATCTTTACCTTTTTGACCTTTAGGGTCTTACATGGCCCCTAGTTATGCCACCCAGTGGTCAAACTTTCGCCTCGCCGATGCCTGGGGCGGATGTCCTTGTGGTAACCACCGCCTTGGGACTGCATCACGAGTGAACGATGGGGGGGGGTGACCTCTTTCATGGCACGGTCTGGGGCAGTGCTGCGGTCACGCGGGACCCGCCGATGCCTTCGGCCGGATGTCTTTGCGGTGACCGCCTTGGAACGGCACCAAGAGTGAACGAGGGGGGGGGGGGAAGTGACCATTCCCTTACACTCATATTTTAAGGTAAAATTTCAATACTAAATGAAATAAAAATAAAAAAATTTATTCATAGGTAGGGTGAAAATATTTTCTTGCCGATGTGCTTTGCAAACTGAACCATTAACATTGAAAAATACGAGGCAAACTAAATGCCCATAGGAATTAGAAGAAGAAGAAAGATATTTTGTAAGACACTTAAGAATGACTACCAAGCGATATTAAAAATGCAATGTTGGAATGTACATTGAGATTTTTGTGTCATTAGTGCCAAAATATAAGATAAAAAGTCCATTTAAAAAGGAACTCAGAAAAGAATTGCACGGGAACTTACTAAAAAAGCCAATACTACTATATTTTAATGGAAGACATGATTACTGACTAAAATGTGATCAATCCTGATGAACCAGATCATCCCGGAACGCTTTTGTAAGGATTTATGACATTTTTTAGCAGGGGAGAAGCCTTTCTCTATTCTCGACCCGTTCTGAGGAAAATGACGAGGAAGTAGAAATCTTTTCGAAGGGTTTGGATTATTAGTATTCGTTGATTAGTAAAGAAAGTTTCTGCTAGTCCCATTAGCAGGGAACTCTTAGCTTAATTTACTCCAGTAAAAAAGATACCTAGCTATATTTTTGTTATCCGCAAACTTCTCCTTATGAAAAAAGAGTAGTAAAATTGTCTGAAAGATGGTAGATGCAAATTCAATGTGGACAAGTTTAAGGCAATGATTATAGTTTAGGATAATCTGCAAAGAGATTACGATATAAGTGGTCTAATTTTAAAGATTGTTAAGGTGTAAAATATACTGTAGTTTTACAAAAGGCATATAAGTATCTAGGATTCATGGCTAGACACTTTGATTTAAATAAGTAAATATTAATTTACCATTATATAAATCGCTCGTAATACCTCAGCTGAAATATGCTGTGCAATTAATGTCTATTATATGTAAAAGAACGTAATATTTGAGTTTAAAAATAAACACTGCGGCTCGTTAACTTATTTTTACTTAAAAATCGGCATCTGCACAGCGAACATATTGAACTCTATAAAATACTGGTCGGGCTTATTTGTATAAATTACCACTGAAAATTTGACAAAGATACCTGAAAAGCTCACTTTAACAACAGGTTTAAGATAGTAAACATAAGTTTAATACTTCGATAACACAAAATTTATTTTCCTATATAATAACAAAATTGCAATGATTTGCCTTCTTCTCTCGTTAGAATCGATAAATATGGTTAATAAATACATAATTTAAGAGAGTGAAACTGATCCATTATTCTTAACCTTTCTGCCTTTGACCTCTCCTTCCCTTTTCACTTCTTCACCGTCTATACATTTCTACCTACCCTTAAGTGCATTTTAAAGTCTTTGTTGGTATTTATTTCTAAATCATAGAAGTGAGGGATGTGTTTTCCATGTATCTTCGGTTCGTATGTTCTTGTAGGGATGGAACTCAGCCACCCACATTATGCTTGATTCATTAAAGTCCTCGAAGACAATAGGGGGAACATTTTTGTGATCCATTTCAAATATTCATTACTACTCGCCACAGTTCATTTTGTTTATAGTACTTACGCTTTGGATAAATCTGTTTCCTACATAGAATGTGTAATGTGACCTCAACCTTTTATCCTGCTCTCTCTCTCTCTCTCTCCTAAAGAAAGTAGAGGGAGAGGTGACGCCCCCCTTGTCGCGGGAAGAGAGCTTGTGTGCACCTTCGACTTTTCGAGCTATGTCGGCGGGGGTACCTCTTCTGGGTACCTCTGGTAGGGCTTCCCTTGTCGATTTGGTCGGAAACGAGGTTCCAGACTAAGTGCGTCATTCCTTCCTTTTTCTACTCTATCCTTCTCCTTTTTTACTTTTATCCTATCTCTCTTACTTATACAAACAGAAAAAAAACAACCAAAAAAGCCTACTCCTATCATGTCACTCTTTCCCTTTTTTCCCTCTATCTACATATAAAAACCTGGCAGATACCTCACGCGTCAGAAGAAAGGCTTTGGAACCTCTATAAACAACGCCAATCGCTGCTTACTGGTTGCGAGAGACTACGACTAGAGGTGTCCTAGGCGTTGGGGCACGATGAATGGGATGAGGGTATTGCCCCGTTAACCCCTTCCCTGGCGCGTAGTTATTGACCGCTCCCAGTGCCCGTTGACGGGTGCCTCTGGTAGCATCGGTCCAAGGTTGGTTGCCAGGCCAATAAATAGTCTTGGGTCGAGTCTCTTGGTGGGGCGGGATATCCATTGAACGCTGCTCCGAGATCCTGGCCATTGTGAAGGGAACTAGTAGGAGTTTAATAAGGGGCGTGCTTCGTTGTTTTTCACCTGGTGAGAAATCGATGGCCCCTTCGGCGACCGTCAGTGCTGCTTGGTTGAGAGCCACGGCACGCCGAGGTTTGACGACTCGGTCGGACGAACAGCAGCACATGTAGCGTGCCTTCTGAAAGATCCGAAACCTCTCCGATGGATAGGCGGGAGCGACTCACGCGGGGAGAACTCACCAACCCCCCTTTTTATCATTGATTGGTCATGAGTTTTCAGAAAGAGAGAAAGCGCTCAAAATGACAGGCAAAAAAGGACCCGTTCGTCTAAAACACAACTGTGCAACATACCAGTTAGAAAAGTGGTGCGTTGACTTTCCGGAGGGCTGCTACTCAAAATGCAGCCCTGAAAGTATCTGCACTACTTGCATATTGACGCGAGAGGTGGATAAATTAAAAGACCTCTATAGAGCCTCAGGGGAGAGAGCTAAAATCCTTGAAAGAAAGTTGAAGAAACTCGAAGCCCTTAACGCAGCTCAGACTTGATGCCTAGAAGAGGCGCCGCCCACTGAGGTGTCGGAATCCCCTGGTACCCAAGCGAAGATTCCGGCATCATCTGAGGCTAAGCTAGTTGAGGCGAGAGGAAAAGAGAAAAAGAAGAAAGAAAAAATGAAGAAAAAAAAGAAAAAGAATAAAGTTGAAACAAAAGTAGAACCAAAAATAGAAGAAAAACAGATAAACAAGAAGAAAAAGAAAGATAAGAATGTGGAGAGTAAAGACGAAAATGGGAGGCCTCTTCCACAAGGGAAGACTTCGTCTTCAGAGACCAAGTGTCCAAAGGTCACCCTCATTGTTGACTCGCAATCACGGGATCTGCAGCCGCTGCTAGTGGCCCGCCTTCGCACTAGCGTGAAGGTAAGCTGCTTGTCAGGACAGGGTAACCACAACATCAGAGTAGAGGCAGAGAAAGCTCAGATTTCTGGAATTAAGTTGTTGCTCTGATGGTGAGCGGCAATGACCTCTACCTCAGAGGAGGTAAGGTTGGCCTCAGTGGTAAGACCATCCAAACGGTGATGGGAGCCGTGGATGACATAGGGCTTAAAACCCGCAAACGTAAGGTAGTTGGAATGCTTCCGAGAAGAGGTCCATCTCAAACCACTCACGAGAGAAACGTTGCAGTTAATAGAAGGTTGGCGGATCTCTGCACGGCAGAAGGAGTCTTCTTCGTGGACCCCTATCGTACCCTTATCGGTAGAAACGACCTCTCCTAAAGGGACGGGGTACATCTTTCCTTTAAAGGGAAGGCCTTTCTCACCAACCTAATTCATGATGTCGTTGAACGCACCCAAAAGAGCGTTCGAAACAGCGCGAAAGCGGACGTGCACCAGCACGCCCGTGTCACTCCTGGAACGACCTCCTCGGAGGTCGTCAAAAAGGGTGTGACCACGAAAACAGAGAATCCGTAAAACGGAAGAGCGTAGGGAGTCCTACACTACGGGACTCCCTCAAAGTTCTTCTGTTCAATGCGAGGTCAATGAGGAATAAGTTTCTTGAGCTACGTGGCTTCGTAGCAACAGAGGAAACTGAGATGGTGGCCATAACGGAGTCGTGGATAAAAACCTCAAGCCGAGACTTTGAAGGTGAATTCACGATTCACGGTTACCAGCTCTTCCTGAAAGATAGGCCAGACAGAGAGGGTGGTGGTGTGATGTTGTATGTCAAGAATACTCTCAACTCGACGGATTGCAACATCGTATCCGACCATGAACTACTTGGTTTTTACCTAGAGATAGGTCCTGCCAAATACAGGATTCTGGTGCTTATAGACCTCCTGCCCAACTTATTGAAAATGACAGAGATCTATACTAGCTACTAGGAGAACTTGTCGAAGACAGAGTGTGTATCGTCATGGGTGATTTCAACACAAAAGTTGACTGGGAAACCAGAAAACCCTGTGGCGAGAACGCACTACCCCTGGAGTTCTCGAACAACGATTTTCTCACTAAATGGGTGAGAGAGCCAACGAGAGGAAACAATATCCTCGACTTGGTTTTCACCTCTGAGAATGACATCGTTGAGGACCTCTCTGTTGTCGAAGAGCTCGTTGAAAGTGACCACCGACTAATTAGATTTGTAGTCAAAGTCCCGAAGGCAGGGCCTGCAACTAGTAAATCGAGGAAACTCGATTTGAAAAGAGCAGACTTTGCAGGTCTTCGTGCTGGACTGACTGACGTGAGGCTAGAAGTGTGCGATGTTGTTGAAAACTCGTGGAACAGTTTCAAAACCAAATTCATGAGTCTTCAATCGCGTTTCATCCCTTTGAAATGTTCCCGTCGGTCTTCTGTTCAACCAAAGTGGTTTAATCGAGAAATCGGTTAACTGCTTAGGAAGAAGAGAACTGTGTACCGGCAATCAAAGATCTCGGGTGACTTTGACGAATACCGGAGGCTAGCCAGGAGAGTGAAGACCAGCATAAATGCGGCTAAGTGGTCTGAGGAACTCCGAGTTGCGAGACTCTGTAAAGAGGATCCCAAGGAGTTTTTTGGATATGTGAACAGCCGTAAACCAATCCGTCGAACGATTGGCCCTTTGAAAAATAAGGAGGGGGCATTAAAGCACTTAAATGCAGAAAATGCTAACCTCCTCAACGACTACTTCTCTTCAGTGTTTACTGAAGAGTGTGGTCCCATCCCCCTTCAGCCAATGGATTCCTACTCGGGAGAAAAGCTGGAGGATATGAACTTCACCGAAGGGGAAATAAACAAGAAGATCACTGAGCTAATGACGAATAAGTCACCTGGCCCGGATGGGTTTCTACCTAAAGTATTGAAAGAAGTATGCGATCAAGTGTCACGACACCTGAGCGCAATCTTTAACATGTCAATCTGGACCAAATGCGTTTCTAGAGACTGGCGTGAAGCGGAAGCGACTCCTATCTTCAAGAAAGGAGACCGAAGCCAACCGTCAAACTACCGACCCATCAGTATGACTTCGATAGTTGGTAAACTCATGGAGAGCATGATGGTAAACAAAATGAAGTCGTATTTAGAGTCAAACCTGCTACTGAGGACTTCCCAGCACGGCTTCCGAAGGCAACAGTCATGCCTGACGAACCTTGTGGAATTCTTCCACTTCGTCTTCAGTGAGCACGATCGGGACAAAGCGGTGGATGTGGTGTACTTAGACTTTCAGAAAGCCTTTGATAAGGTACCACACCACCGTCTCCTCCAAAAAGTGCGAGCGCTGGGCATAGACGGAAAAGTAGCCAGCTGGATCTAGAACTGGCTAAGCGGCAGACGGCAACGGGTGGTGGTGAATGGACAGGCTTCTGAGTGCGTGCCCGTTACTAGTGGGGGTGCCTCAAGGTTCTGTCCTGGGACCACTACTATTCATCATCTACGTCAAGGACATGGACGGTGACATGGTTGCCAAGATTTCCAAATTTGCCGACGATACCAAGCTTAGTATAAACGTTGCAAAGGATGGAAATACTGCCCGCCTGCAGGTCTATCTTGGGAATATTGGAGAGTGGTCGGACACGTGGCAAATGCCTTTTAACGTGAACAAATGCAAAGTGATGCATATCGGCCACAGAAACCCCCAATCTTAGTATATCCTTAAGGGCACTGCTATTGAATCCACTGACACTGAGAAGGACTTGGGTGTAACAATCACTAGTGACCTAAAGTTCTCGAAACAGTGCCTCAAGGCAGAGAAGAAAGCCGAAAGAATGTTAGGCTACATAAAGCGCCAGTTTGGATACCGTAACAAGGAGATAGTACTTTGTCTGGACAACTACCTCGTTTGGCCGCACCTGGAATATGCCGTACAATTTTGGAGTCCTTCGTTTCGAAAGGATATAGAAAGGTAAGAACGCGTACAAGCCAGGGCAACGAAGCTGATTCCCTCTATCAGACATAAACGCTATGAGGATAGACTAAGGGAATTAAATCTGTTCTCGCTGGAAACCCGTAGACTGCGTGGTCAGCTTATCGAAGTATTCAAAATACTTCGAGGGTTCGACAATTTTGACTACCATGATATTTTCACACTGAATGAGAACAGAACGCGCAATCACGGCTCCAAACTTGAACTGAAGCGTTACAACCGCAATCTGTGTGGAAATATTTTCACTTAGAGTATCTGCGGTAAGTGGAACGCACTTCCAGTGGAAGTTGTCAACAGTGAATCTGTTGACCAGTTTAAGTCAAGACTAGACAAAGTCTTGAAAAGCGGCCGTTCAGGGACGCAAAACAATTGAGCAGCCATGTGCCTGCTTGATTGCTTGTCCAAAGGTACCCTCTTTGAATGGACCGTAAGGTCTCGTAGGATACTTCCTTTCATTGTTACTCCTTGTTGGTGAAGAGTTAAAGTCAACTCAGCTTCTCCTCTTAGCCCACGGGCCGGGTTGACATGCTACTGTTCCAGATACCTGGTGTAGCTGTCTAAATTAAGTGCCCTCCACTGGGGTCCACTTCGTATACTTAACATAATCTCAATCAATTAGGATGCTTTTGTTTCAGCACAATTTGGATATTCCCTGAAGTCTTATCATTTTTGATTCCACAAGACCTACCTCTTTTTACGATTAGACTACTCATCTCCTCAGCTACGGGGTGAAAATAAAAGGCCCCCTAAGAAAGTTTTAAATTCCTGTCGATGAGCTCTGCCAAAGGCCAATTTCCATTTACTTACCACACTTTTTTTGTGTAAACATCATTATATAATTTTCTACTTTCTTATTCTGTCAACTGTTCTGTAAATCGTGCGGTCTTTCACAATTTTTCATATGTTCACTCATCAAAGATAACACTCACTACATTCACCATTAAATAGGTTCACCGTGCTCATTGGGACCATTTACTTGTAGCACTTGAAGAAAGAAATGCCAGAATTAATCATTAGGAGAGTGTTCTCTCAGCAAAACAATGCGCGATCTCATATCGCAAAAGATACCTTACTTAGTTAGCATCATCAGATCTTTTAGGATGTCAGCGAATCACCTACAGCGAATAAATATCTCAATTTTAAGAACCTTTTATATCTAAGTCAAACTATTTTTACAAACATGGTTTTAAAAAGCTAGTAGAAAGATGCAAAGAAGTGATAGAAACTGGTGTAAATTACATAGATTATTAAATAAATAAAATATACTTATTTAAATGTAGATAATTTCACATGTTTTACTTTTATTTTTATCCACAAATTGAGGATATATATGATTCTCCCAATAAATAAAAGTAAGAAAAATTAACCTTTTTGCTTCCTGATGCCAGTTAACTTTCACATAACTAACATTTCTCTTTCACAAACCTCAATCGCATACTGACTGTACACAAAGTTATCACAATCCAAACTTATTGTCTTCCGAATACAATATTGACATATAATCTTCTTCGGAATCAAGTAATGAAAGAAGAGTAGGTGGAGGAGGTCTTTCGATGGAGTTTTATTCTGTCTTTTCTTCGGCTGCTGGTCGTTAGAAAAGATGGTAACACACAAATTCATGTGTATGACCCATTATTAAGCTCCGACTAAAATAATGGATCCGATCAAATATTCAGTGTAACTGGGGTGGCCCTCCATTCTGAAAGTTTATAAAATAAACTCTATAATAACTTTTTTGACGCTCCATGCCAACAAGTCAGAAAAGGCTTGGAAATCGACACATCTGTGCTATGATTTAATTCAGAAAAGTGCCCCAACTTCTGGAATAGGGCGACCTTTGATATACATCGGGATAGGCCTACATCTAGAAATCCCTCCCACGAAGGTCGCGGGTTCCGTTTGAGACCTCCCGGCTCAAAAGATTCTGCGACGAGGTATGGGCGGTGCCTGAAACTGGCACTCGACTAATGTCGGAGGCGAGCATCAGGAAAGCCGGCACGATTCATTCGAAGTAAAGCAACCATGAAACAGCCGCACCGGTTGCTTTGAAATTAAGAGCCTGAAGACGAAACTATTGACTAGCTACAAAGAGGTCTGTCAAAAGATCTTCCCCTCAGGGAATTTGCCTGTCCACGGTGCCCTTTGGGTAAGGTTGGTAATGTCATGCCTTTTATTATTATGAAGGGTGGTCAACCATTGCACAAGTTTTGGAAGTCGCTTGAAGGCGGCTGCAAAAAAAGAAGGAATGGATAACGGAAAACACATTTAATGAAAGTGATTGAAAGGTAACCCACTCACCATGAAGTGTGCTATATTTAGCAATAGCGTCGTCAACTTTAATTTCATTTTATTCTATTATTCCTTATAAATTATCGTCAGGCATAATCTGGTTCAAGTGGTAAACTACAAATGCCCATCACGAGAGACTATCTGGAGTCGGCATATAGAGCACAGATTGAACCATGTCGCACAACTAAGGGACTAATGTTTCCTTATATTGAGAAAACGGACACTGGTCTGACACACCTTTGGGGAATGGACTTAAAGATAATAAGCTATATAAAGAAAGATGATGACAGTAGAATGAAAAAAATAAGAAAGAATTCTCTTGAGTTTAAAGACGCCACCAACAACCGAACCCAAGAAAGGTGAGTAAACTATCCTTTCAAACTAGCCAAGGATAAATGGACTAGGGCTGGTTGACGAATAGCTTGCAAAATCAGCAAGGCCAAAAAATATGTAAGAATGGGCTTGTAAAGAAAGTGTTAAAAAAGGGTAAAAGGGAGAGAGTACCGCTCACTCAACTGCCAAGTGTAACAGTCTACACGCGTAGGCCCCCTGCTGGGATTTTTAACTAAATAAGGTGATAATAACTTTCCTGAGGTGTCGATAATACCAAAGGACGGAGATATAACGAAAGTAGGCGGAAATGCACCTAATGCATGTTTCATTCTATGTAAATAGAATAAAACGCTGCTCAAAAACGCATGGATGAAAATGTGCCGCATTCGTTTGCACATCTGGAATCGAGATTCTGAAACGCAAATGGAACGCAAAAAATGAATGACCTGATGAAAACCATATCGCTTTTCATCTCGTACATAAATATGGCTGAGGCCATGAATCTGCCAGAGACCTTTAATCACCATGGCAAACTTATGGAAATATGAATAATTTGGATCGAAATTGACTCCAAACCAACTTCCGGCCGAACCTTTCTTTTTAGCAAATGGAAAGCATAAGGGAAAGGGGCTTAGGATATAATGAACAGGTGGAATAGCAGATCCAAATGTGGTTTTCTTTCTTGCCAAATTATAAATGGGTTAATTTTAAAATTCAGCGTAAGACTTGAGTAAGTTTAAGTAGTATAATAGAATATATTCCTACCTCAATCGACTTAGTGCTTTAAATAATGAATATGGATTTTTCATCGCATATATACATGGTGACCCCTCAAGACGATCCCCAACTTTCAATAAGCTTGATTCCTTAATATTTTGTCTAATTGAAAACGTATTTAATTACTAACTCTATTTGAGACCTGGTAAAAGAAATGGATAAATACTGAATACGGATTAGGGATGAAAGGAAAACCATTCTAATCCATTGACTCAGAAATAGCACATTAATAATTATAGAAAAAAACGATTACAAATGGTTTATCGACAGTTTTCTCTGCCATTTCCTTCCAGGCATATCACTTCGAAGCCATTTTCTAAGGTTCAGCAAGTCATAAACTTAAAAATAACCCTCGCCTATCTCACATCGGGATTAATCTAAGAGATCATTGGTAGCTTTTTAATCGGTAATTAAAATTCAACTTGAAAAATCGGTATTCGATAATACAACGTATGAGAATCGCTAAAAGAAATTTTGTAGTCTTTATTGCATCACCACGCAATGAAAGACTTTTTCTCAGGGTGCAATTAGTTCCCGGAAAAGAAAGAGAAAGGGCAAAATAGAAAAGAATAGTTTTTATCGAAACGTGTGATTGCTTCCATTAGCAATAAAAGCAGATTAGGGGTAATGAGGGTACTTCATAAAACTATTTGGATTGCCTTTGCCCATGATAGTAATTGAGGGTGAAGCCTGCATGGTCGGAAAATTTAAGTTCTTTAAAGATGAAAAGAAATGATAGATTTTATGAGTAGAAAAGCGTAATAAACTTTAATTACGGATTCATATAACCGAAAGAATGGATCTGTTTTTAGGGGCAAGTAACAATTCGGATGGTTGATGATCGTTATATATCTGTTACAGTTGTCTATATCATCTTACTAATTGCACACTTGCATTGGTTCATCATTACTTCTACTATCAAAAATGAAAGGGCTATTCAGAGCCATGAAACATAGCCTCCCTATCTGACACTTTTACCTACTCAGCTTTTGTTAAGCCATCGGAGCTCTCTATAGGGTATTATTTAGTATCTTATATAATCCATTCATGGGTTCTCCCTTGATAGATAGGCCAAAGAAAGCCTCAACACAAGCGTATTTCCATAAACATCGTACACATGATCATTCCTTTTTCCTTGTAATTTCCATTTCACAATCTCCACATCCTTAATAGAAATTTAAAGCGGACTACCAAATCTGTCAGAATCACTTCCTTATAATATCTTCATTCAGTCTCTTAAATGTCAATAAATCTCGACATTTTCTGGTTACAACTACATTCATATCTTTTAACATTCTAGCACAAAGTGTTTGGTTAACGGTTCTTACTCTCAAAATTTCCTTCTCTTTCCATACCCTACTTTCACTCACATGTTTGCACCAGCAAATACTAATGAAACTTTCTTCCACTTTCCTAATTCAACTCTTGCAATTAATTAACGCCTTGATCCTCGTGAGACTTTCCTAAAGATCATAACCTTGTTATAGCAATCTGTTGATCTCTAGCTCCATCATTCAGGGGACAACGGAGATAACACAGGCAGCATCACACTTGCCTAAAACCTACACACTACTCTTTGTTTCTTAGGCCTAGTGTTAGGTAAAATTAATCATCTCATTATTTCACACTTTTCTTTTCTTCATTCTAAACAAATTCCTATTGCCATATTCAATTTTATGCAAAATAATTTAACTCAAAAATGTAAAATGAAAGTAATGGCAACAGAAAAACTTTAAGCAAAATAAATAAAAATAGAAATAGAGAAGGAAAATACTTATTAAAATTTAAGAAAAATATCACATAAACTAAAAATAAGATTCCTCTGAGCAAATTTCGGGTATTCTCATTAATTCCTTCATCGTTATCACTTTATGTATGTTTCAAGCTATTTAGGATAATTAAAGGGTAGTTGTTGAAGGTTAGTATGTTATTAAAGGGTCATTAGTTTTGACTTCATGATGTAATTGCAAGAGGTGATTGGTTTATATGTTTTTTTTGAAAGGTTCTTCTTTCCCTGTTGGAAAATTCCAAATGTTGTGAATGGGGAAATTAACAACCATTTAATTACCTTCTACCCTTAAAAACTAACCAACCTTTGATTAACTTCTAAAATTCAAAACTAACTTCTCTTTAATAACCCGATAACGTTGCAAATAACCCCCGTTTATTTCCCCCTAACTTAAAAACTATCCACCCTTTAATTACCACCTTAATTTTGAATACTTAATTCACTTAAATTATCTCCTAACCTTCAAAACAAACTAGCATTATTAATCCTCTAGTGTTTAAATCTAAACACAGTTTAATCAACGTTTAATTACCACTTAACCTGCAAATCTAACCATTAAATTAAAATCTTATCAACCTTTAATTAAGCCTCAACCTTCAAAACCTTCACCCTTTAATTACCCCCTTAATGTTGAAAATAAATGAAGCTTTCATTAATTTGACTGAAGATAGATTACGTGTCACTACGAGTACAAACATCCAAATTCATGCGCGATACAAACCATTCAGATCTCTCTTAGTATTGTTTAGCTGCCGAAGGAGCTGGTTCTGTTGTGAAGTATTCTTTATGACTAGATATCAAAGAAAATTATTGTCTTACGTGACCTTCGCTCGCCTTAATCCGGCCAGATGGAGAGCGATAAATCTTTGGGGAACTTTGAAACCCCGAAGTGCGTGGATATAAAAAATTAAGTAATAGTGCGGTCTGCCAAATTAATATAAATTCTAGAGGTTCTGGGCAGAGAAACTGGTTAAACAAAACTATACTTTACTATAAAAGAATGGATTCGCAAAGTTACAATTTTAAGGTCAGATGAGCTCGGGAGTTAAAAGGACAACGGGAGGCGGATGGCGCGCCGACAAACTAATACACACAATTCAAAGAAAACGGGACACTGAATACATGACAGAATTACTCGCGAAGCCTACTTTTAGCGCTATGTTCTGGGGAGTTGTCGAAAAGAGAGATTGTAAAATGAGAATTGTAATCGCCACGTTTAACCTCGATGGAGTACTACGCTGGACGGGAACGGAGCCGATTCCAACATAATAGTCTCTTGCCGATAGTCTATCGTTTAATCTGGACAGAATTCTTGCCTTCGAACTCGATGGGATGGGGCGCCGAATCGAGAGTTTACGCCTCGCTTTCAAGGGGCTGGATGATACTAATTTCTTGACGCCCCGCATCTGATATTTTATACGGCGCTCGCCGGAAGTAATTTGCCCCGAGGTCACGGAAGGGAGTCTGCATTATCAGACAAGGGGCCGACAGAAGGAAACCTTAGCCTGGTTCACACGACCTCGCAGAGCTTCCGCCACTATCCTCGGTTTGCTCGGTCCATCTATTGCTCTTATACCGCCGGAAGTGGGTCATGTTCTCAGGGCACTGCTCGAAGATTTTCGTCCTCATGGCGCTTTTCTCTTTAACTATGACAAGTATTATTATATTTATATTTATATCTTATCCTTTTTAATATAAATATGTATTTATTAAACTAAACTCTTAATAAGCCACAAAGATGCCTTATATATTTTAGTCCTTATAGTGCAGTGGTTCCCAAACTTTTTCAGAACTTTACCCACTTTTCATATATGATCCTCAATCCTACATTTATTTAGGTCCATTATGAATTCCCTGCAATTTTATTCATTCTACTTCATTTTTTTTTATCAAATCAAGATTTAGGGAAACTTGTAGTTTACATTTTGCCAGATCTCAAATAAATATTAAATCGTACTAGAAGGGAATTTGATTCACATAAAATAGTTTCCATAATTTGAGATTGGCCTACCTATAATTAAAACAAAATTTCAAACAACACTTTCTCAACTATACTTTAGAAAAATATATTTCACTGGATAAAAAATGTAATCAAAGGCAATCTCATTTTTATTTACTGACAAATTTAATAATAGTGAACGAAAAACTATCAAAACCTTAATGGAAACATCACCTCTTTACTTTCATATGTGGTGCGCCTAGTGATTTTTATAGCTCCCCAAATCCAAATTTTGCTGTTTGAGCCAGTTTGGGAACCCTTAGTATAGTGCATATGAAATATGATTTTATGCATCGCAACTGCTTAATTTATAATTTTTATATTCGTTATTTTTAGATGACTCGTGCATGTACTCATATGAACAAGGTAAATAACTTCTGCCCTATTTGTCTCGAAGTGACTTTTGTATCAAAGAAGCGCGCATAATGGCTAAGGTTAAAAAAGCTTATTACTTATATATTGGATGCAAGAACTGAGTTCAAGAGAAGAAATGGGCTCCGCATATATGCTGCAAAAGTTGTGCAACTAACCTTTGCCATTAGTTTAAGAGAAAAAGGAAATTTATGTATTTGCTGTGTCAATTACCTAGAGAAAGCCAACTGATCACAACAACAATTGCTTCTTTTGTATGATGCATCCAATTGGAAAAGGTTTGTCAAAGAAGATAAATCAGTCTGTTCATTATCCAAACATTCCATCAGTTATTTGCTTGTGTCCCACGAAAAGGATTACCTGTTCATGATGCACAGGAATCGATCTCATCTGAGTCATATGAGGAGGACAATGGGGATTAGTATCCGATACAATCAATGTTAAATGATTCAAATTTTGAGCAACATCATCCTCTGATCTGAAATTACATAACACAAGGTGAACTACATGATGCTGGTAGGGATGTAGAGCTCCCTATAAATAACGAAGAGCTGTTAAGCTTTCAACTACAGCATTGGAATTGCCTTGCAGTTGATGTTAGTGTTTCCAAATTTCGTGACCCATGAAAGTAGTTTAACGTTTTCTTATGTATGTAACGTGATCAAGTGAACTGCAACGTTATCAATGGTCTGATGACCGAAATCAAAATCAATTATGATTCATGAGAGTGAAGGCATTTAATAGATTCATCTATGATGAGGCTTTAAGCTAATTTATTGAATAAACGACAGGTTAATTAAATACCTTAATGAAAATAACCTGTACAACCCACACCAATACTGGTTCAGGAGCAAACTAGGAATGGACACCGTGCTGGCGATAATAACCAAAAAAACTGCCACAGAAACAGTGCGAGGCAACAGAGTAGTCATAGTACTCCGTGACGTTGCTAAAGCCTTCGAAAAGGTGTGGTTGACCTGCAAATAAATGTTTGCAAAACATTATACAACTACCTGGATGAAAGAAAAGCCGTACTTCAAATAAACGACCAAACAGGCGACCATATTGACTTGAAAACTGGAGTTCCCCAAGTAGTATGCCTCTCTCCGACGTTGTATACTGTTTACACCAGAGACCTTCCACAACCAACTCACGATTGTGTGATGTACATCTAACTGGCGGATGACATCACACAAATAATAACCAGCGACAGGAAGAACCCCCGAGACGTAGCTCAAAGAACAGCGAGGGAGATAAAAAACATCACTAAATACTAAAGAAGAAACAAAATAAAAACAAACAAAAATAAATTCAAAATAATACCGGGAAACAGATGGAAAACAGCTGTAGTAAGAGTTGATGGAGAAGCATATCCATACTCCAAGGAAAGACGCGTCCTCGGTCTAAAATTAACAAAAAACAGGGTACAGCGGTCACATAACACAGAAAATTAACGAAACGAAAATTACCATGTCGGTGCTGTACAGATTCAAAACCTAAGTAATAAAAACAAAAGAAAATTATAAATAGCCCTAGTTTGTTCTAAGCTCCTTAACCCAATAATACCGATGAATACAGTAAATAATACACTATTAAAAAAGGTCCAACGCATTCAAAATCAAGCCACAAGGTTCATCACTAACACAAAAAGACAGGACGGCATAACATCTAAGGAACTAAATAGAAGATGTGCACTAGAACCCTTAAATTTAACTCTACAGAAACGTTTAACGAAACTGTCGGATAATATGAAAAAACAATTTCCCAAAACGAAATTAACCAAATAGTAGTACCGTAAAACGAAATCCGCCGAATACACTACAAGAATCGTTTTAACGGCAGCGTGAAAAAAACCCTAATCAACGTCAACCCGATATATAGGTAAAAAAACAAAATTACCGAAGAAGACAACTGACCCTGCAAACAATATGTGAAATCGAATAAGACAACCGATTATGAGAAACCTGATGAGTCAACATTAACGAAAATATTACCGAGATTAACAAAGAAGATTACCACTTAAAATTTAATAAATAAATAAATAAATATATATATATATATATATATATAATAAAAAAAGAGAAGATGCAAAAGTAGCAGAAAAAAACAACCAAAATCTATTAAATACCCCCCAAAAATAAAGATGCTCGATTGGGCCAAAAGAAAACAAAGGCCCGAATGCTAAATTTTTATATCTAATAAACTTAAAATCACATCAAAAAGCAAAACAAAACAAAAAGGAAAGCGTTAGCCAGGCAACTTGGTACAAATCATTACACAGGCCTGCGTTTAAAATTTTTTTTTATGTTCCCCAGGATTTTTTTGTGGTTTCTTAATGAATCCAACTTCCTGAGCTCAAAAATGAATGTATATTTGTTCAATCAGGTCAAATTTTCTCAGTACAGCAACCACCATTTTCATTGAGATTACCTCATTTTTCTGAATTTAAAAAAAAAAAAAACTTTCTCTATCTAATAATGCATTATTACTGTTATATCATATAAACAGGAATACACGTATGTAAACTATAATTCTTTTAATAAACAAAAAAAAAGAATGCAACATAATAAAGAAAATAATTATAATTTCGAAGAACAGACACCCTTGACGATTTTCGTTTGTGCCTGTCATCTGGTGCATCACGCTTCAAACACCAACAGTAGTCAGCAAGCATGTTTCTATTCCATTTACACTTGTACCTGGATTCCATTGTTTTTATGTCCTGGTGGAATCTTTGCCCCTGTTCTTTACTGTAATCCCCGCAGTTGTGGGGAAAATAATCCAGATGGGACGTAAAAAGTGTATCTTTATACTTTATAGACATTCGAGCTCCCAAATGTTTGAGACTTGTTAGGAGCTGATTGACCAGGGCAACATATTCTTCTAGGCTTCTTTTATTGCCTAGAAAATTGTTAACTAGAGCTTTGAAAGCTTTCCAGGCATCTTTTTCTATGTCCTTCATTGATGCATCAAATTGCTGATCAAGTTCCTGATTTGAAGTCCATCAAAAATTCCCACATGGAGCTTAGCGTCACTGATTTGTGGAAATTTTTGAAGAAGAAATTTAAAGGCTTGGCCTACTTTATTAAGGGTTTTGACATAATTTTTCATTATGCCAAGCTTTATATGCAGTGGAGGGAGGAGTATTTTTTGAGGAGGCACTAAATGTTCAGCTATCACATTGTTTGATCTAATTCTAAATGCTTCTCGTGGAGGCCAAACCTTCTTCTCATAGTGCATACTATCTGCACGACTGTCCCATAAACATTAAATCATCGTATTGGAACTAATTGGATATATGTACATCTTATTTTGAGTTTATTGAGTTTTGTTGTATACCTTCTGAATTAGGATAAGTTCCCCATTAACCCAATAGGATGCATTAACCTATAGGGACACACTTCAACAAAAAATATAACTAAAAAATGACTCATGATTTCCAGATTTGCATTCTTGTAAAATGTAAGTTGACCAAAAGGTGTATACAAGTATTAACAATTAAAAATGAAAATGTCAATATCAAAAAGCTTAGAAATGCCAAGTGTAAAATGATCTTACCTTTAAGTCACCACATATCCTCCACTTATAGCTAGAGTAATTTATTGCATCCAGCAATTTTTTCATATTTTCATAACTTTCAGTAAGTTGGATTGAATGGCCTATAGGAACGGAAGCTATCTTGTTACCAATATTCAGTAACACAGCTTGTAAACTTCTACTGGAGGGCTCTATGAACAGTCTCCATTCTAATGGGTTGTAGGGAATTCCAAGGGCCTCAACAAGTCCTTTAATATTGGCGCAGTATACTAAAGAGCTCGAAAAATGCTGTAAAAAATAGCTTCGAAACTCTTGTTCTCTATTTCTGTACCCCCCCTAAATGGTTTTTCTTAAGCGAGAAGATTACTTTCACGAAGTCGAGAGCCAAGAAGTTGTGTATTCGCCTTTGAAACCCCCAGATCCCTGGTCAGGTCATTTAACTGAACTTGAGTGAATGGTCTTGCGACCATATCATGTGTGGAAACCTGATAAGACTCAGATGTGTCATAATCTTGGTCAACTTCCATATTAATCTCTTCATGTACCTCTATATGTTCAGGGGGAGAAGGTATAGGAATTCCTGGGCCATGGGGCAGGGGTTTGATGGCAGAAGGAACATCCAGATATGCCACTCTATGTTTATTCTTCTTATTTATAGCTGTGAAAAATATAATTGCATATTACATAAAGGAATTGATTTGGAGTTGCAGATAGTACATAAATGTTTAGTAAAGGATATGTTCATGCTGAAGTGAACTATGTTAGTTTTTAATTTTATGCTAAGGCTTTGCATAATAATGACATTTTCAGGAGCCAGTATAATACAGAAAGCTTAAATACTTGATACAATGCTCAGCTTTAAGATTTGTCATGCAAAAATAGCAGTCCGCAGTGTGGTCCTTGCCATCTCTCCACACCATGGGAACACCAAAAGAGAGGGACTTCTGTTCGCCCTGACTCCAGCGTCTTAAACTTATGTAGCATCCCTTGCAGCAGATATGTGTTGCAAAACTTTTATCTTGATCTCTTAGCCTCACTCCAAAATATGCATGATACAAAGTGTCGTAGAATGACTCCCGACGATACTATATATAACACTATTCGTTGAGGGAACTTCCTTAATTATCTTTAGAGTGCGTTACTGTCTGGCGGCCGATATTATGTATCTTCAAAATGCTTAAGAAGTGGAACTGAGCTCAAGGATAATAATATTGCTATCATTAATAAAATAGAGTTTTATTAATAATAACTATAAACAAAACACAAAAACGGAAAATATTGACATAAACAGAATGGAAAGGGTCGTGGAGACTCGGGCTAATCCAAGGATTTAAGGGATTAAAAAAGGTAAAACAAATATAGAGTTCAAGAGATGGGATGGTTCGATAAACAATTTAAAGCACAGGATAGAATTGACAAAAAGGGATCAATACTCAAAAGGTGACGTTTGGCTTACGTAACTTTTCATTAGGGTGCAGTGGAAGGTACTTGAAGGAATATTCGGTCCGCTGGCGAGTTCCAGCCGAAGGGGGGGGGGATAAAAGGATCCTGACGAGGCGTCTTGGGAAGGAAAAACCGTTTCTCGACGAACGGCTTGAAGAACAATGGCTGTTCTAGGTTGTTCTCTTCTGAACAAAGGGTGGGATGAGAACCATCTCTTGTCTACGGGCTCAAGAACAATGGCTGTTCTAATGTTGTTCTCCTTTGAACAACAGGGGAGGTGAGAACCGTTTCTTGGCGAAGGGCTCAAAACGAACAATGGCTGTTCTAATGCTGTTCTCCTTGAACAACAGGGGGGGGATGAGAACCGTTTCTTGGCGAAGGGTTCAAAACGAACAATGGCTGTTCTAATGCTGTTCTCCTTGAACAACAGGGGGGGGGATGAGAACCGTTTCTTGGCGAAGGGCTCAGAACGAACAATGGCTGTTCTAATGCTGTTCTCCTTGAACAACAGGGGGGGGGGCCTTTGGTACTTGGCGTCGGAAAGGCTCGAACCTTTGGCACTCAAGGAATATTGTCCTCCTTCTGGACAAGTGATGGTGAATCTCGAGGTCGAGGTCCCTTGGCGCACAAAGGGAAAGAGGGTCGTGGTGATGTTTCGCGACGAAAATCTGGATCTCCAATCTGATCTTAGTGGTAAAGTTTCCATATAAATAGCCAGGACATCTCCTTGGCGTGGGGGAAAATGGAGTGAAAGCTTGGAGGGAACGCACAGCCGGGCCGGAGAAAAATGCCTTATCTGTTCATAAGCCTAACTCGATCTGGCGAGGTCGGCGTATGGGGCGAACGGGGGGACGATAACCTCCTTGTTTAAACATTGGCATCCGGTAGCTGAGATAAGATTCCAAGCCTCGAATCGAAGATGCACGTGGGCAGCATCGTGGTTTTTAATAATATGGGATAGGAGTTGAAATTAACTCGTTCTATCACACCCCTCCATTCCAGGGGAAGTTGTCATTTCGAAAAAATAGAGAGAAGGGACAACGATAGAGCTCCGTTGTGGGGAACTCGTTTTCTTGTACCAACCGTACCTTCCTGCACCTAACTAGTATTAACTCAATACATATGATTATTTTGATCTTTAGATTACAGGGGAAAATAACCTTTAATACAACTTAATCAAAGAAAAAAAAAAGGGCATGGAACAATGAAATGATATAAACTTAGTACATACGGGACAAAATAATTTATACGTAAATTAATAAGAACAAATATATAGACATACAAAAAAAATTAGACATTGAGCGTTACAAAATTCAGACATATACATTAATTAATTATATTACGAAAGAATCTTAAATTAAGTCGTACAAGACGGTATATACCTACATGGAGATACTAATCCTATGAATACAATTATTCTACGCTATTCGGTAACGCATTTCTACTGAGGGCGTCAGCGACCTGGTTATCGAAACCTTTTATCTAATTTATTTTAAACTGATACTCTTGCAAGAGTAAACTCCAGCGCATGATGCGGCCGTTTGAGTGTCTCACATTCCTAATATAGGCTAACGGACGGTGGTCGGTTCCTATTTGAAATTCTTTACATATCAAGTACAGCTTGAATTTGTCTATGACCCAGATAATTGATAGAGCTATCTTTTCTCTAGTGGCATATCTCTTTCCGCGTGGTAATAATTGACGACTAGCATATGCAACTGGATGACTCGTTCTGTCATCCACGTATTGAAGGAGTACACCTCCAATGCGCTCGTTGATCACGTCGGTCTTAACCCCAAAGGATTTTCCGGGTTGGGCAACTTAAAAATGGGGGCAGAAATGAACTTACTTTTGAGCTGATTAAAATGGGAAACAGCGACATCATTCCAACGTAAACGATCGGAGAAATTCTTTTCCTGAAGGGGGCATAGGGGGGCCAAAATTGCAGCGAAATTCGGAACAAATCGCTGATAGGGAGAAGCTGATCCTAGGAATGATCTTAATGGCTTCTTTGTAATCGGGAGGGGCATGTGGGCGATTGCCTTCAACTTGTTCTCGTGGGAACCTAACTTGCTTTGTCCTATTTTGAAACCCAAATATTTGATGGTTTCGTGGGCAAACTGGCATTTGCTGGGGCCAATGGTGAGGCCATTTTCACGCAGTTGCTCGAAAAGAGCTAATAGGGTGGGTAAATGGTGATTCCATTTAATTAGTTCTTGTAGCTGACTCTTCTGACGTTGTGTCAGCTGCGCGTCACTATCCAGGTCAGAGGGTTCCAAAGACTCGCCTGGTAGGGAAGGAGGAGGGTAATCGGCATCAGGTTGGATGCACACTGTCTGGATTACATTAAGGGACTCCGCGGGGCAATCCTCTTCAAGCGCCGATGCTTCGTCCAGTTCTACGAAGGTATCTCCATGGGCGCGTTGGGAGTTCTTTTTTTCTTGGGGTCCAGGGACAGTCTCCGTGTCCTTGTCTGGGGCCTTATCACCTAAGGGTGTTAGTGATTCACATTCCTCTTTTGCCGTCCTAAAGTCCTGGTTAGGGGTCTCCGGTAAATCGGACGGTATCGGGGTTCTGATGGGGACGGGCTCCGGGGCTTCTTTCTTATCTCGGCCTTGAGGAAGGGCCGCCTGAAACACAGGGTCGAAACTTACTTGGGGGCTCTGTCCTATAAGTACGGAACAGAATTGTATGGGTGCTACAATGACTTCAGCCCAGCCATTATAATATTGACACTGCAGGTAACATCTAGCGACGGGGAATCGGTTCGCCCGCCCAAGTTGGTCATGTACCACCGCAAATTTTTCGTGGTTAGAGGCCACTGGGAGGAGTTCGTCGGACACGATGAAGCACGTACATCCTGTGTCCCTGACGAGAGTCAATACTCGACAGCTGTCCACGCTGCCCTCCTCATATTTCAAAGTTCCCGATGAACTTTTACCAAAAACAAAATTTACCTGGTGGCCTGACGGAGGGGGAGAAGTTTCTGCTTGGGTCCGCACCACCGGGGGAGCCGGGGTCGCATTAATCTAGTGAACTTGGTGGGCTGGTCCGCTTTTAAGCCTAGAATTTTGGGGGCAATTCCAGCTCATGTGGTTTTCTACACCACGGGTGAAGCATATATGGTTGGTCGCTTCGGGAAGAGAGATGGAGGAGAAGTCTTAACGGGAGGTTTGGAGTCCCGTTGTTGGTTTTAGGGAAAGAAGTTTGGGGGTTTTACGGGGCTCGGAAACTTTGTCAGCTTTCCTGGGAAGGAGCGCGAATCCGTCCTTCTTTCTTCTCGTTGGATTTCTTTTTCTCGTTCCTCTCGTTGTTTTTCTCTTTCTCGTTCTTCTCGTTGTATTTTTCTTTCTCGTTCTTCTCGTTGTATTTCTCTTTCTCGTTCCTCTCGTTGTTTTTCTCTTTCTCGTTCTTCTCGTTGTATTTTTCTTTCTCGTTCTTCTCGTTGTATTTCTCTTTCTCGTTCCTCTCGTTGTTTTTCTCTTTCTCGTTCCTCTTGTCGGATTACTCTTTCCCTTTCTCTTTCTACCTCTTTTCTTTGATATTTTTCTTCATCCTGAGCTAGTTTAATCTGATGGTGAAGGTACACTTGTCTTATCCATTCCTCTCTTATGTACTTAATTAGTTCTTTTCCGGAAAGTCCCAAGGATTCTCCTTGCGCTTTAAAGAATTCAAACTGAGTCATCTTTGCACTTGGGGGCGCACTAGTCAACCAACTAAAATTCCTCGCAACAAGAATTATGCCTCTATAGAATTAGCCTACCTAAATATGGGCACTGAACTATTCGTACTTGGTTTCTCAATCAAAATAACCACTGACTAAAATCACAAAAAAACAAAACAAATTATTATAACCGTTCCTTGAGCTACTCCAGCTTCTTAAGTTTAAAAAAAAAAAAAAAAGGGGATAGCAATCGTTAAAACAAAAGGGAACTACTATATTCTATTATTATAACAAATAACACTATGCTTTACTCGACTGAGACCAGTGTTTGCAAAGATATAGCGTTAAACCTTACACACCTGATACCAAATTAAATAGTATATATATATATATGTCGTAGAATGACTCCCGACGATACTATATATAACACTATTCGTTGAGGGAACTTCCTTAATTATCTTTAGAGTGCGTTACTGTCTGGCGGCCAATATTATGTATCTTCAAAATGCTTAAGAAGTGGAACTGAGCTCAAGGATAATAATATTGCTATCATTAATAAAATAGAGTTTTATTAATAATAACTATAAACAAAACACAAAAACGGAAAATATTGACATAAACAGAATGGAAAGGGTCGTGGAGACTCGGGCTAATCCAAGGATTTAAGGGATTAAAAAAGGTAAAACAAATATAGAGTTAAAGAGATGGGATGGTTCGATAAACAATTTAAAGCACAGGATAGAATTGACAAAAAGGGATCAATACTCAAAAGGTGACGTTTGGCTTACGTAACTTTTCATTAGGGTGCAGTGGAAGGTACTTGAAGGAATATTCGGTCCGCTGGCGAGTTCTAGCCGAAGGGGGGGGGGATAAAAGGATCCTGACGAGGCGTCTTGAAGAGGAGAACCGTTTCTCGACGAACGGCTTGAAGAACAATGGCTGTTCTAGGTTGTTCTCTTCTGAACAAAGGGTGGGATGAGAACCATCTCTTTTCTACGGGCTCAAGAACAATGGCTGTTCTAATGTTGTTCTCCTTTGAACAACAGGGGAGGTGAGAACCGTTTCTTGGCGAAGGGCTCAAAACGAACAATGGCTGTTCTAATGCTGTTCTCCTTGAACAACAGGGGGGGGGATGAGAACCGTTTCTTGGCGAAGGGTTCAAAACGAACAATGGCTGTTCTAATGCTGTTCTCCGACTTGGCGTCGGAAAGGCTCGAACCTTTGGCACTCAAGGAATATTGTCCTCCTTCTGGACAAGTGATGGGGAATCTCGAGGTCGAGGTCCCTTGGCGCACAAAGGGAGAGAGGGTCGTGGTGATGTTTCGCGACGAAAATCTGGATCTCCAATCTGATTTTAGTGGTAAAGTTTCCATATAAATAGCCAGGACATCTCCTTGGCGTGGGGGAAAATGGAGTGAAAGCTTGGAGGGAACGCACAGCCGGGCCGAAGAAAAATGCCTTATCTGTTCATAAGCCTAACTCGATCTGGCGAGGTCGGCGTATGGGGCGAACAGTGGGACGATAACCTCCTTGTTTAAACATTGGCATCCGGTAGCTGAGATAAGATTCCAAGCCTCGAATCGAAGATGCACGTGGGCAGCATCGTGGTTTTTAATAATATGGGATAGGAGTTGAAATTAACTTGTTCTATCACACAAAGATTTAATTACAGGAGGGATTGTACTTTGCTGCTCGGGAAAAATCACTTTGCCGCAAACATAGCAAAATCTGTCGGAGCTATTCTTACATTTTCTGTTCATTTTTAACTCAACCACTATTATTATTATTATTCTTATTGTTATAATGCTAAGCAATTTTTAACCTGCAAAATATAAACCTATTTGCATAATTACTTAAAATGTACACAAAATTTACTGCGAATAGAGCAGTGCAAAAACTATTGAAATTTGATGTAATATAGGAGATGTATAAACTATAAAATTATTATCACCCCCTGTATCGCAAAAACTGGAGGTGATAGAGAAAAACGGATGAAAGATTCGGATTTAGGAGGTCAATTTTATTAAGAAACACTATAGAAAACCTAAGGTACATTTTTGACGCAGACCAGTGTTATTATCCTCATCTCATCGTTCATCCTACAATGATTATCATCTCATCAACACATACTCTTTACACAATATTTTCTATCTATCCTATCATTCTCTATACATTCTAACTTTATACTATTTTAAATCTTGAATCTTCTTTCACTGTCAGATCCTCACTCCACTCATTACATCGGTAAAGGAGGCAAGAACATTTTTAACACTCCGAAGATGATCGAATAAGATCGAAAGCTTAGAAATTTAGTTTTTACCAAATATATTCATTTAAAAAAAAGAGATGAATACTGGACAAGTAATCCAACATCTACGAGATGGAATAAAAAAGATACTTAGAAAAAGAGAAAGTTTACATTCAAGAAAGACTGCTACCCAACTACACTATATATATATATATATATATATATATATATATATATATATAAAGAAGGAGCAAATGCAAGTTCTGAGGCTGATGACAACCACTACAGGGCTTTCGCCATAATTATTTTATGCCTTTCAAAACAATTTTGAAGACAGAAAGAAGGTGCAAAAACCTTGCATTGCAGACTATATAACAATGTAGTACAATAAAGAGAAATTGGACATGAATGAGCAATGAGACAAGAAACAGGAGTTTTTTTAGAGGTAAGAGAAAGGGACATTAGAAAAAGTCTAGAATCAAAGAGAGCAGAGGGCGGCACGATGAAGGCAATCCTTTACCTTTCTTTCTGTCTTCAAAATTGTTTGGAAATGCCGAAAAAAAATATAGTGAAAGCCCTGTGGTGGCTGTTATCACCCCCAGAACTTGCATTTGCTCCTTCTTTGTATTGACATGGGGGATGAGCCTTTAAATTGTGAGCGGGTAAGAATATGTGGTATAAAATTTCCTTGGAGGTTCCTAGCTTAGAGAGATACTGGGTTTGATGAGGTAACGCTTTGGGCGAAGTAGAGTCACTGTGCCTAGTAGCTTAGCGGTAGAGCATCTGACCGGCAATCAGCAGATCCGAGTTCGAGTCCCAGCCAGGAATTTCAAACTTTTTTCTCCTGGTGTTATCTCTGTCTTCTCGGTAAAGGATTGCCTTCATTGTGCCGCCTTCGCTCTCTTTTGATTCTAGTCTTCTTATAATGTCCCTTTCTCTTACCTCTAAAAAACCCCCTCATGTTTCTTGTCTCATTGCTCATTCGCGTCCAATTTCTCTTTCACTGTCAGATCCTCACTCCACTTATTACATCGGTAAAGGAAGCGAGAACATTTCATAAGGCTCCGAAGATGATCGGAAAAGATCGAAAACTTAGCAATTTAGTTTGGTTTTTACCAAATACATTCATTTAAAAAGTGATGAATACAGGAAAAGTAATCCACCATCTACAAGATGTAATAAAAAAAGATAGTTAAAAAAAGAGAAAGTTGCTGAAAGAAATTAATTAAGGAAAAATACACAATGGTCTTCAACTAAATTTGAATATATATAAATATATAATTCAACATCAGATAACGCGTGATATATAGATGTATTTAAAGGCACAAGGAAAGGAAAATTGGTAACACAACACGGAAAAACGCTAACGAGAATATTACATGTACCAATGTAATATTAAAAGAGATTCAAGTATGAGACGGTTAGATATAGATTTTGATGCAAATAATATTTTAAATTGATTCTATATATTTATTGATAAATGAACAATAACATTCTAGTCATTGCGGTTAGGTAAGGGTAATAATAATAATTCCTTAATCCGCTAGAAAAGTAAGGTCTATGCCAACAAGCCAACAACAGTTCAATAGCTGAAGGATGAGATAAGGAGGAATATTGGTGAGACCAAGGAGCAACTATGCAGAGACGTCATCAAAATTTTGACCATCAAGTGGAGGTGTGCCGCCGAAGCCTTGGCGGACATTTAGGCGATATTATTTTTCCCACATAATTGACCTGACTCAAATAACATGATCCAATAGTGAAATCAATAAATTTTCACCAATAACACTGTTTTATTTGCTGCTAACTTCGATCCGTCTAAATGGAACACCCTTTATATATATATATATATATATATTATTTTCCATTTAAGTATTTAAGTGTGCCGAATTTAGATACTTCGAGCAAACGAGCAAATGGTGTTGTTGGTACAATTAATTGTTGGTGATTCTCTCATAAATCACAGGTGATGATGATGATGGTTGCATTAGGTTGAATGGTTACCAATTCTTTTCAACTTTAAATTATTCACCCTTTTCTCATCTCGTAAGTCGCTGCATTTCTTTAAAAATAGAGGTGCTTACAGCTCCCTTTGAGTTCCTTAGGTACTTGAAGCATCATCCAATCCCCCTACCACCATCGTCAGCCTTATCCTTTTAATCGCTATAAACCTCTAACTAGTTCCCTACAAAATAGGGTTGGTATGCGTCATTAGTTCTTTAGCCATTTTCAGCGATGGCGTATTAAGTCCTGTAACATTTTATTCACTTCATGAACCTCTACCACACATTAGTATCTACTAATTCTAGCATCCATTTTTCTGTTGAGTCATCTCCTATATAACAATGTACAACAATGAAAAAAGTACCGGAAAATGAGCATACCTTTTCTAGGGGTATTGTTTTCGTAAATCACGAATATAACAACTCTCTCTTTCTGCGACCCTCCACTTTCTCGTAAATTGCCATCTTGCTTACATTAAGGAACATTAATGGTTCCGTAAGGATTTATTGCAAACAGGATTGGGCGGAAACTGACAACTGTAACCTATGAAATGTATGAATGTATACTTAATATGTTTTGAGTTTTATGGGTCGAAATCTGCGGTAACTCTTACGTAACGCTTGATAATTTTGTAACTTACTATAAATGCTTCCTATTTTTACTTTTTTATTTAATATTTGTTGTTGTTACTGTTTATATTGTTTTTCACATACTATAGTGTTTTTTTACAGGAGACAGCTAAAAGGTCTAGCGAATGCAAAAATCCCGACAGATTCTGTTATATATGTGGATCAGTTACATTAAGAAAATACAAGTCAGTTGGCTAAACATGTGAAGAAACTTTATTAGCTGTAGGTAATTTGGATGTAAAGTGGGTGACGAAGACAAAGGCTGGGCACTTCACATATGTTGAGTAATGTGTACAAGTTTCCATTCTTCCTGGGTGAAGGTCAAAAGTCTCGGCGTCATGTTTAGTGTACCAACGGTCTGGAGGGAGCGCAAACACCATTAAACGGATCGCGACTTCTGCTTAACAGCTATTGAAGGTGAGTAATCAATGTGTTTTTTTTTACTACTTATGTTTATGTGTGTCAGAGAGAGAGAAAATAAAGACGCGCGCGGTGGGCCCTTTCAAAGAGAGAGAAAGAAGACACACCTGGGCGACCCTTTTGAATCCACGCTAACGAAGGCGCAAAATCGAAAAGGCCGCGATGAGCTGAAGGCCCAACTTCGCGAAAGCCTGAGATGTACTTTAGAACACGAAGAGTCCCGTCGTGGATTAGCTTGCGATGGCGTGAATCGGGAAAGTCTACCTCTCCCGGCAAGGCGTCTGTCAAATGGAACGCTCCCCCTTCAGGCGTGAGGAAAAGCCCATCCTTCCGACCCCTACAAAACGTCCAACGCCAGACTTGGACATAAGGAACTGCCTGTCTCCATGAGTATCAGTGGGTATCTGCCATCTTCCCGTCCCCGTTAGTTCCGCGTAAACCCTTGCAGAACCAGTCAAGCTCTGTGTATTCTCCTAGAACTCGGGAGAGTCAACCCCGTACTCGTTGGTACCCGTTACCCGAACGCGACACGTCAAATTCTCTATTTGGTATTCTAAATCCGAAGGCAAGATCTGAGTTTTTCTCGTTTAATAGTCTTTCATCATGAGGCTATTATTTTGGACTATAATACGCCGTCCATAACATGGCAGGATTACTCCCTTGGACCAAATTTTCCAGGTAATCGCAACGTGCAACCCTCTTGTGCAAGCCCCCCCCCCTACTTTTAAGCCTCCGTTATCTGGATTAGCGTGCGCTCAAAGTCATTTGAGCGTCCCATCTCCCATTGTCACTTCGTGTGCATGGTGGTCGACACCACCGACGTCGCTCTTTGAAGTCGAGACTCGTGTACGTCTCCTATATGTATATACCTTACTTAAAACCCCTTTTAATTTTTTAAATATATTATTTTTATAGTGGTAAAGTTTATTTTCTACTTCGTTTCTATTACCCCAGCACCTTCCAAAATAGCTAAGCATTGGTTAACCTAAACTGTACTCTGAAACTTAATTGCACTCTGTTTTGTATTGATAATTTTGCCCACGGTCATAGCGGACTAATACGTACATAGACCTCTCTATCTCGGGCTGAGAAATTTGGAAAAGCTTGAGATCTAACATCAACCGACGACAATGTGCTTCACTTGTACGTGGAAGAGAAGGGCCAGATCAGAACATTATGTACGCTCAGAATGGTAATCTCGGGAAACTATGACTCCTGGATGCCATAATGTAATTCATGAGCCCCCAATTAAGAAAGAGAAAATTATTTTGCCACCACTCTATATAGATCTAAGCCTAATGAAGCACTTTACAAAGAACTGCAACGTAACAAGCCATATTTTCAGTAGTTCAAAGCAATGTTCCCTAAAATAATTGATGCTAAAATTAAAGAAGGCATATTCGTAGGCCCTCATATTCTTCAACTTATAGCTGATTTAGGGTGTCCAGCGAGAGCGTAGAGTGAAGAGACTAATCAAGTGCTAGCAAGATTTCGGATGCAATATGTCACTTAGATACACTTTCTTCATTCTCATCTGTCATTCTTCACAGAGATTGCATGAGATGTGTGTGATGAAGATGGTGAGAGGTTCCATCAAAATATAGCTTCAGGGAAAAACAGGTATAAGGGAAAATGTAGCCCTGCTATGCTGGCTGACTTCTGTGGGAACCTGAAGCCTGGTACACCTTAGACGTCTTACAAACAAAGAAGTAAATAACAAACATGCTGATGCATTATATATTCATGAATTACTCACAATGGACACATTTAATTTGATATGGGAGCGAAATACATTTATAGTATCGTGGAAATCGGTATCAATAGCATAAATATTAAATCGGCAGTTTACACAAAAATGTTACGGGATGGGAAATTTCTATTTTCAAATTCGAATTCAGCACACTCAAATTCCATAATAAAATACACATGAGATATATGATTTTTTTGTTACTCTTCACACGCCATTACCTTCTGTTTTATTTATACCCTCCATATGCATATTCCTATTCATTCATGCTCGTACAATTTCAGAATATTCTTGGTAAAAATCTCATCTTTATTTACACGATATTTCCCTCTTTGCTAATCGTTCCTTCTCCCAGCCACCATTTTTTTTCATATGGCTATTTGTACTGCACCCAATCTCGATCCTTACATGCCTATCAATAACATTGATATCAGCATAACCTATGCATCTTCTTTGCACTCTCCACATTTAAACCTTTATTTTAAACTAATCTTTCTCATAATTGAGACTTTTCTATTATTCAAAACATACTCGATTTCAGCTGTGCCACTATAATTTAAGACAACATATTAGGTCATCCAATAGAAATGCGGCATTTATTTTCATGTTTATCATTATTTCATTGATAAATATAAAAGATCTGATTGAAGCTATTTATTTTTATTTGTTTATCATTTTAATAAGTAATAGGATAAGCTTCCCGAACTTGTGCATGTGCTAGTAAAATTTAAAGAGGAAGACCTTCTCATTCCTAAGGATATTAGCGTTGGTTCTGAATTCAGCCGAGAGATTTACTCCATGATATTTCATTGAGATTATATTAGAACACAATGCGACCTTTCTTCAAAGACAGCAGTGCTATACTTATTAGGGCTTGCAGGGCCTTTGAAGAAAGGGCAAGCAGGAGAATATCATTATCATATACCAGGGATAGTCTTGAGTGTTCCAATGATTCCAAGAGCGATGCCTTCGGCAGTTTCAAACTCCTGGCAGGGTCACACAAAGCGGTAAGGTGGTGGAGAAGGTTCCATACTAAACGCAACAAACAGCAAGACACCAATGGAGGACCAAGCTGACATAGCCATATAAAATTCCTATATTGGCTCCGGTGGAAAAGGGCCGCCTGATGCAACCAGTCTCGCCTAAAATGTATGTCTCAATGTTTTGAAGCTCAGTGAACGCGTTACTGGCCAAGTGCACGCGCGTGGCCGTCGCGCAGCCACGATCACCCCCCAAAAATTCCTCAACGCCTGGCATTCGTCGATGTTTTTTTTCTGGCCTTCTTTCTTTTTCGAACTGGACCCTCTTCCTAACAGACTGGGTCTCGTAAGTCATATCGGGCACAAATGTCAGCCTAGGAGGCTGGATATTTGAAGATGAATCCGATGCTAAGACACGAGCTGGAGCCGACGACGACGATTAACTTTTTTAACCCTATGTTTGTTAAACTGTTTGAATTGATTAAAAGTTCTTGACATCATTTTTTTTCATTGGAGTCGCCAAAATGGTAAAAATATAGTAATATGATGGGGCTAAGTCGGGTGAGTATGGAAAGTGATCCATTAGTTCCCGTTCGAAATTGTTAAGCTTTTGGGTGATATCTCTTGCGATACGAGGTCGCGCGTCCTTTTGATGTAAGAGCACCATTCATCTTTTGATTAATGCTGGACTTTTTTCATTAAATGTTGCATGTAAAGGGTCTAAATGACAATTACCAAAGAGTAATATACCTCTTTGATAATTGTCTGAGTTGGATAACTCAGACAATTATCAAAGAGGTATATTACTCTTTGGTAATTGTCATTTAGACCCTTTACATGCAACATTTGATAAAAAAAGTCCAGCATTAATCAAAAGTTCAAAACTGATTATGCTATTCATATTGTAACAAACGCCCAAGAAGATTTTCCATGGCTGAGGCACTGTTTCGGTTGTGGTATCGATTTTGCCGAGGACTAACCCAAAGCCTGGAACGTTTAATTATAATTATGTAACAGCAATACTAAAACGGTTTCATTTTTAGTGTATCAGTGAAAGAGATGAACATATTTTGATACTGTATTGCAAATGTACCTCTGAGAGGTCGTGAGAAATCCATTGCCTCTGTCGTGAAACCCAGCTTCTCTTCTCTAAATGACGATCAACACTGATATGAGTTAAATGTATTTTTTCAGTAAATGTTCAAAGGTTACAATCTGATTTACTTCTACTGTTATTTTCAATATCTCTTGATAAAATTCCATTGGTGTCCTGAAGGTGGTTAATCTCTGAGAATAATGTTTCACGAGCGAAAATTCTGAAAACATCTTTGGCACTGGATCAAACTAAAAGTTCTAACACCATATTTTACCACTCTGTTGCCATTTAAAACTGAAAAATCAAAACGTTTTGAATGTGTCTATAGACCCATAATAGTCATCACTTGAAGATAAAGGACAGTAAATTAGCCATTATAATACAAAATTAATAGCCAAGAAAATGACGACTAAGGTATGCCGAAATGTAAGCCATATATTAAGGTAAAGTATACAGATACCTAGGCTTAGAGTTTAGTAGACTAGGCTCGTATATAAACAAAGCTTCTTTCGAGTATTTTGTATTCATAAAATAATAATAAACATTACAAAAAATAACGCATTAGTTAAAGAGGTCATTTGTTCAAGCGACGCAACTAGAGCTCTATCTCACCGCATCTCACCCATATTCCCACCATACTCTTTCGGCATTTGATTTTCACTTTATTTTCTCGCATATCCTACCAAAAGTTTCAAATGTCTCTTACGCTTAGCCACTACCACCACGTCATCAGCATACATTAACAAAAAAATTCTTTCCATCGCTATTCCTTAAATTCCACTACACCTTCCTTCTCCCACTCGTACTTCTTTCTGCTTACCAGCCAAAAATATATAAACAACTATTCAGTCTGCCACCTCTCTCACCCTAGCGCACGCTTTAGGGCCAATTTTAATATATTTCATACGATACAACTATTACAAACCACTTCAGTCACTTCCCGAGACAGAAAGTCTCGGAAAGTCTGAGTTATTGCCGGAGCTTACCATTACATTTTGGCGACCTTGCCAGGATCTCAATCCCCCAAGGATCTCAAACCCCCAGGATACCAAACTCTAGGTTATCAAACCTCAGGATATAAAACAACAGGATATCAACCCCCAGGATATCAACTCCAGGATCCAACTCCCGGATCATACCCCCAAGGTATCAACTACAACGAATCCCTCTACTATATATTTGGCGACTTTGCCAGTCCTACCGTCATCTCCACCAGCCCTTCAATTCTTCGCTCAACATTGTACTACGAGTGGTCTATTTTCTTCAGCTTCCCGTGAGCCTCTTTCCTCTACTCTGTGTGAGTCTATTGCGTTCCTCGTTGGAAACGACAAGCGACTGCTTTCAATTCGCAAGCTCAGCGTTTGCCTCGCGTCTGGTGTCTCCGTCTCTCCCGTCATCCTTCTTCTGCATAACAACACTGCGAAGTTTGTTTTTTTCCTTTTAAATAATAGGTAGTAAGTAAGCTTAATTATTGAAAAATTACTACGGTACTGTTGTTACACGCCGACTATTAATATGAGTAATATCATAGATTACTTATCAAATTAACTTATCAATTAAACTTATCATTGCTATTTAACTAGAAGTCCTAAGAATTTTGTTGTTGTTGTTCTTCATATATATATATATATATATATATATATATATATATATATATATATATATATAACTTTATCACATTTAGGTATTTAACCCAATTGTATTCCTTGCTTAACACTTGCTTGTGAGGCCGGTCATCCTACATCAATTGTTAATCTTGTGAATTGATTGACAAAAAGATTCATTTATGATTTAATTTTTTTGACTAACTAGCAAATAACAATCAAGGTTAAATTAGTTGTTGATTTTTTATTCTCTCCCTATTGATTTTTAACCGTTATTATTTATTAAAATAATTAACTAAACGTTCATAAATTAAGCATTATTAACTTTATGAGTCTAATCATCGCCATTCCATCTTGCCACCCTTAATAGTTAGTTCAAATTGTTCCTCCGCTAACTTAGTAAGGTTACTTAAAAAGGCAATTGTAACAAATTATATATATATATATATATATATATATATATATATATATATATATTTCTATTCAAATTGTATTATAAACTCAGAGTTTAATTTATAGCCCCCTTTTCGGTGGAATAGAAATGAAGCGTGAACAATTAATGCAATTGAGCACCCTTCCTCATATACTCGTTAACTTAGAGAACTTAGGACTATTTGAATAGAAAGTTAGTTAAACCCAAGGAAACCCATTATCCCAATTCTCTATTCTATCCTTCTTCCCTTGTGCTGGCATGCCAAAACCTATTTTTAGTTCATGTAAAACCCCTTGGATACACCAGACCGTTCTATTCCTTTACCCTACATCTCTCTAACTATGTATGGCAGACCAAAATAATTCTACTACCCATCCACCCACTAGCTTCATTAATGCTTTACGACTTGTTAACTTTCCCTGTACAGTTACCACTTTTGTGGGAACGGTTAATCACGTGCTTACCCCCCCCCCCTCCTTCGAGCAGACCATTAGCTAAGGGACCTCAAACGACACTTCACCTCATTCTTCAAACCTCTACCCATGAGTCACTCGTCTCATGGAAGGATTTTAAAAGGGGAATCCTTCGGGACTTCCTACCTCCCACGCAAGCTTTTTTCTTTGCTGCCTTTCACCTTTTACACCAGTCTCGATGGGAAAAGGGTAAGGACTTCCTAGTCTTCTTCTCTCGTATTGACTTCCTTGTTACGGATACCTACAACGCTATAGAGGAGCGAACAGATGACACTATCTCCCACTCCGTTTTCTTATACATCATGCTTTGTGTTGTACCGCAACATTGATCCAACACAAATCCAAAAACTAGAAATTTTAATGGATCCCTCTCTACATTTAAATGACAATTTAGCCTACGAAAAAAGGTAGGAACATTAAACTCACTCCGTTCACATTTCTTATCCCAAACCTCTAATCCAATTGTTCTTTCAGAAGTAGTGGTAACCACCTGTGACGCCTCCTCCATCCCCCTCTCTAGGATTCTCCTCCCACCTCGACCTTTGACTATGGGACGTTACTGCCGCAGGGGGCTACGCAACCTCCCACTGCATGCAGGAGACGTTGGGCTTCAATTGTGCCCCTCCCCCCCACTGCCCCTTATGCGAAGCTGGCTACCCTTTCGAAAGTTGCCCCAAATAGCCCGGCAACAAAACGTCTCATCCAACCCACAACTCTCACGGTACTACCCCTCAGCCTATAGGTAACGCATTTTCTACTTACCATACTTCTAAGGGACCCTTTTCTTATTTCTCTAAGCACAAGGTTTCTCAGAACCCCCCTATCTATCCAGTAACAAGATTAAGTAAGCCTTAGGAGTCTGGAGGAGGCTTCAACCGGACCAGACGCCCTTGCGGTCCAACCCCTTCTTCCAAATTTTCCAATGCATGATTCCTTCGCGAACATGACCATAGATCTCTCCCTTCCTCCTTCCAAACGCCAACCTAATAACTACCCCTACTATGTTCCTCCTCCAGACGAGGAGGAAGCCATTACTTTTCACACTAACAAGCCTTTTTAGGGTTAGGTTAGCTTCCGCCATGTATGATGAGCGGAAGCCTACTTTTGCCTGTTTGTCCAACTTTTCTGCTACTGACCACTTACGTCCCAATCCCTTAGAGTTAGTGATACTATTTGAAATTAGAGGCCATTTAGTTTCTGGTATGATTGATACAGGAGGTAGTCGAACACTTATGAAACCTGATATCTATTTGAAAATAAAAGCTAATTTATTCCCTCTAATGCCCCAATCCACCTAATTGGGGTTTCTGGAGCCCCCTTGCCTATTATAGGTGAGACCTTAGGGAAAGTTAACATGGATCACCTATTTTGTATGTTCCTAGCTAGGGTAACCGCTGAGCCAATGAACTACAAATCGAAATGCTCCTAGGAATGGATTTTTTGCACCATAATGACAGTATAATTCACACCCGTGCTAAGCTGATTTCCGCCCACAGAATTCTGCATCGAATTGCGGTACGTCGCCCCTCTGTTCCTCCCTCCCCTGCTGTTACCTTACAATCTTCGAGTAGGAACGCTAGTTAAACTAATTTAGTGGTAAATAAATCTATTACCATGTCCCCTCTGATCAATTCGCAGGCCGCCCAACATAGCTTGAACGCCAGTAACTTCCCCCGGGACCCATTTATTCCTCCTATAGAGAGTTGAAATCACCTCCAAGCCGTTCAACAAGGTACTTTAACCAAATCTAACATTAAGGGTCCCCCATGGTTATCCGAACTAAGCTTAGCATCAACCCATGTGCATTACTGTCACCCAAACATACTCAGAGTCTCCCTTATGAGGATAGCAACATTGCTACCCCTTCTACTCCGAATTTGGAAGTTATTAATCCCCCTAAAAATAACAATAACAATAATGACCCTTCTACAACTAATGTTTCAGGAAGTAGTTTCCAGCCCCCGTCCATTGGTATTCATATAAACGAACAAGACACTCCCTTCCCTTTATCTTCGCCTCACACGGCTAGGGAACCTCTTGCTTCAAAAAGAAATAATATTTCCCCAAACCAACTTAATGTTACTACTGACACGGCAGTAAAAATCTCCCTTAATACCCGTACCCGTTTGGGGGGGTCTTTGTAATAGAAAGGGACACTAAGAAGAAAACCGCCTTCATTTGTTTTATGAATTCCTTCCCTCTTTCTGTATCCTAAGTATAACTCCACGTGCAATAATCTCTGAGCCCAAAGAGAGAAAAAAGAAGAAAGAATTTGAATATCTGCCAGCCGCCTACAGGTGCAGTTAATTAAGTTGGGCGTGTTAAAAAGCTTTTACTGCGCCGAGAAAGCGCTAATCTCCTTAGTCGGGAAATTGCTAGCCGAAAGTTGCCCACGCACTTCTTAAAGGCCATTAAAACTTGGGTCAGGCGATAAACGCTAATCTATCTGGCCGCCCAAGTAATCAGCTAGTCGTCTGGGGCTGCCAACGAGGAGGAACAAAGAAATTGCCGTCATATAAATTCCATAGGTTTTCGAATATCGGGAGATTGAGTTTGAGAACCCATCACTTTCGGTTCAAATCGTAAGTCTGTTTCCTCAAGTCCCTGGTATTTGCGTATACCATACATTTGGATCTCATCAGGCAGATCCATCTCTTTTGTGAAGGCTCACTCTGTTCAGAGAAATCCTCGAATCGTTTCGTCCCCGAAGGATTGGCCGGAATTCCTCTCGTCTCATCTGGAACCCCCCGTCAAGTATCTCCAGTTTCCCGTGTGAGACTTCGCGCCGAGCCACGTCAGAGTCTTGACTTTTGCAGGTTGTACTTTTCTGGAGTAGAGGTGTCATCGTCCGTCTTCAAGGAGGATCGTGAACTCGTCTTCTGGTCCCTCCCCCCTTCATCCTCGTCACCGTCAGGATATTCGGCCGAGAATCATGTCCATTTTCCTTCTCCATTTCCACGCGCTGACTCGCTAAAGGATTCCACTTCCTTGAGGTGACCCCATTAAGATAAAACGACCCTTGCTCGTATCTTCCATTAATCGACCCACTTTTCGACATATAAATATTCCCTCTGTATAACTGATTTATAGGATCCCATTTAAAAGCTGATTATCAAGTAATTAACGTTACCCGGTTGCCTATTAATCAATATCTTGTCAGAATTGTCCTTATTTACATTACCTATATTTTCCGTATGTATATATATGTTAACTAGGGACTTATTAAAACTATATTGTTTGTTTTTCACTCTTTAAATATATCCTTGAACTGAAACTTAGTAAACTCATTAAACGCTATCGGCCCCTGTAGTAAATCGCACTCTTATACCTCATAATCAACGGATTACTCTTACGAAGTGAACGTTCTTGTACGTATCAAATGAGGCATATGTATATTAGAGGATATGAAAAGAAACTCACAACTTGGACGTGAGAATCATGCTTACAAGGAAAATGGAAAAAACGATTCCGAGCGCTTTCGTCTTTATTCTAAAATACCTCTTCATGGAATAACGTAGATCAGGGCAGACAATGGATCAAATAATAAGGAGTGGGGGGTTAAAACGGCTACTTGCATCAAAACCCTAACTAGAGGGTACAAATTCTTTGAACACTTTAATTTGTGATTTAATATAATTATATATGATAGGATCTAGGCTAAACGATCCTATCATATCTAATTATATTAAATCACTGCTGGTATCCCAGCAATGAAATTTGCAGGTGGCAGTGTACTGGTTTTGGGCTGCATGTCGTTTTCAAGACCAGGATTGTTGTTCACTTGTGAGGGTAGAATGAATCCTAACACTTACACCAGCATGTTAGACCAGGTGTATCACCTTCCTTGGGTAAAATTTTCAATGATGACATACGAGATGGTGTAATCTTCCAACGAGAAAATGGTCCATGCCACACATCTAAAAGTCTCAAAAGGTTGGTTTGACAAGAAAAGGGTGACTTTGATGTTATGGCCCCCTCAATCTCCAGACCTCAACTCTAATAAAAATTTGTGCTCATATGGACACTTGTTTATAGCGGGTTTGGAATGTTACTCATATGTGAGTGGGAAAGGTTCTCGGTATTATTGCGCGTCTTAAGCTTATCGCTCTACTGGTGAGAGGTTGCACTGATTACAAAGGTTATACGTAGATTCTGCTTCTAGGCTGGGTTCCAGAAAGCACCTTTGTTACCTCGGGGTTAAAGGAAAGCACTCGAAAGGAAAAAGGACGATAAGTAGGCATTTATTCTTGAATAGGGTCTACCTTATTAGGCGTAAGCTATATAAATCAAGTTCTATGCCGCTGTATGTAAGTTTACTAATGTTGGAGGTAGCTGAGCCCAGGGTTGGCCAAAAAAAACAAAATTTTGAAAAAGCCCAATAAAACCCGGGTTTTATTCGTGCGTTTTCAAATCTTGGGTTTTTCAAAAAACAAATGCTACAAGCATTAGAATAACATAGAAGAATAACAGATGACTGATCGAGAATTGTGGGTACTCATGATAGCCATAACCTGTAGAAGGAGAGATGAATTATGAGTCAGCATCAGAGAAATAATCTTAATTTGATACATATTTGTTGAAATTCTAAACATAAATATGAATTTTGAATAAAAAAATGATAAGTAGCATTCATTTCTTGAAAAAAATGTATAATTTAGAAAAAAAAACCCAAACCGGGGTTTTATTCTTGTAACATTTGTTTTCAAAAAACAAATGTTACAAGCATTAGAATAACAGAAGAAGTATAGCTATCTCTATTTTTATATAATATTAATAAGAAACAGATCACTGATCGAGAATTGTGCGTACCCATGATAGCCATAACCTGTAGAGGGAGGGATGAATTATGAGTCAGTATCAGAGAAGTAATCTTAATTTGATACATATTTGTTGAAATTATAAACATAAATATGAATTTTGAATACATTAATGATAAGTAGCATTCATTTCTTGAAAAGAAAAGTAAAATTTTGAAAAAAAAAAACCCCAAACCCCTGATTTTTTCAAATTTTATTAGAAAAAGCCCAAAACAACCCGGTAATAAAACTGGGTTTTTTAATATGCCATCCCTGGCTGAGGTTAAAACAACAAGATTAAAGACGAGGAACGGACTTAACTCTCTCTATATATATATAATGTTTAGGTTCGTTTATTTATAGTTCCTTGCTTAAAGGGGCGTGACCTCTTTTTTTTCTTCTTAAGGAGCGGGGCGGAGCTATTGATCAGAAACGCATTTTTTAGTCTCTCTGTTGACCTTTCGGCGGAGTTACTAGTGGTGTTTGCGTTTCTACAGTAGCTGTACACATTTTTAAGCCGGGTTGGCAAATCCTCTCAAGATATGAATGTTTATTTTTCGTTTGACACTCTCGCGAGAACTCAACCGGCCAATGTATAGATCACTCTGTTATCAAGCCCCGGTATCCTTTCCTCCTGCAGTTTCTCCTTTTTGTATATTTATGTGTATGGCCACGTGAGAAATGAGTAATTCTGTGGCCTTTCTTATTCTTTTCATAATAAATGTACATTGAGATATAAGTATTTCTATATTTTACATTTGTTTACTACTTATTACATGGCATATTGCCTAATTAATTAATGTGTGTGCTCAATTTCAAAATTTCATAGATCCATCGAGGACCTATTTTGGGGGGTTACTCACTGGGCCTACCTATCCTGTAATTTGGCTACCACAGGCTTACATTCCTTGCACTCTGGATCCCACAAAAGACTCGCCTTCGAGTTATAGAGTAACTGCTACATTCTTACATGGCTTGGATATTCATTAATATATATATATATATATATATATATATATCTATATATATATATATACAATCAACACTACTGTCCTTTTAATTACCATATATGATTAAACTATATTCCGCAATTATAATACATGTTATATATTTCCATAACAATCGGGCCATTTAACTAGCCCCTATGAGTACATAACTGTTGTAATTATGATACATGAGATAAATATATGTCGTGGTATGACATTTCATTATATCAATACCATATTATATCTATGAGGGAGGGACCAATAGCTTGAAAGCAAACCAACAAAAGGGACGGAAAACCATCAGTTTAGACGGGCTGAGTAGCGAGAGAGTGCAACGAGATCAGGTAAATTATGGACAATCGCAAAGCTCAAGGTTATTTAAACAGGCATATACAAAAATATAATTTTATTTACACAAAAATAATAAGAGAATTGAAGGGTAAAATTATCTCAGAGAATTAACTCGCAAAAATGACATCAATAAACGAAGGGGGTAAGATTAACTCAATTGGGTTACTGAAGAGGGGGGGGGGGTTGGCTTACGGATGTCTTAAAAACATGAGGTGAGGCCGCTCGGACTTCAGAGCGGGAGGTTGGAGTGATGACAGTTCTCCAAAGGCAAGGGGGGGGGGGGTAACTTCCGGTCCAGGGGAGAGTATTTTGGCTACCCGAAATGAGGAGGGCTTCGACAGGAGTTGATAAAAGAAGACAAGAAAATCACTCGGGGTGATCGTTCAGTGGAATTACCTCCTGGCTGGGGCTAATTCCAAACACACAAAATAGTCCAGCTGTCACTTTGCTTTGTTGCTAGCACTTGACTTGGAACCATGGGGAATCTTCTGGGTTCTGGGCGAGACTTCTCAACTCTGTGTCTCCTCATGGGAGTCGAACACTATATATGTGCGAGGCTCTTCCTGAGGGGGGTTAGCGGGAAACAGCTCTACTCTCGAATGGCCTCTAATCTTCTTGCAGAGGCTATTCTAGTCCACGTAAAGGTGCTTCGTGGGGGACGTGGTTCGAGGCTACCGCTTGTGGAAGAGGGGGGGGGGAGGGCGGTAGGCTTACCAATTTAGGCCTAACCGGGCCTTCTTTAGCGCGTGGAAGTTCCATCTGCTTAAGAGATTCCACGTGGGATTCCCTTACAATATACTTTAGTTCGCAGGAAAGTTACAAGATATCGAGGCTAGCGGACATTTTTACCTCTTCCTTTTTTATTTTGATAAACCGTGGCAATAAAATGACCTTAACCGGAATCATAATTAGAGGAATGATGGGTCTCTGTCAAACGTAACTTGCCTCCCAGAGCGCGTGAAGACGTCCAGGTTGTCTTTGTACTTTTTAGTGCCTGTAGATGTTTCTCGTCGTCTTACTTCCACCTTATTGTGCTCTGTTTCATGATCTCCATGAGTTGAAGTACAAAAGGTCCTGTCTCTTGCTTGAGTTATCTGGCGTCGCTGATAACTCAGCAAACTTCACTATACGAGGGAAGAAGCATCGCCGGTCTGAATTTTTCCACTGAGAGTGTGTCCCTCTTGCCATCAGGAAACTCCAATTTGTAGACATTGGTGTCGCGCTTAACCCCAAGGAAAGATTCAGCATATGGTGCTTCTAGCTGTTTAAGAACGCGGTCTATTCGGACCCAGACATGAGTTGCTTCACGAAGATCTTTGGGTACGAATGGCTTGGGTACCGAGTGCAGGTGTCCTAGGGATGCCTGTGTGAAGGCGACTTGTGCCATGGTTGTAGCTAATTCTTTGATGAATTTCGAATCGGTTTTTGACGACGAGGATGAAACCAAGGGTTTCAGAAACAATAGTGTAGTCCCTATGACTGCTGTGAAAGGCGAAAATCCCGAGTCATTAATCAAGGAGCGAATGCCCAAGAGGATAATCGGAAGGGCCATCAGCCAGCCTTGCCGAGGGGCCATTATGGAGCACTTCAAAGTTCTGTGTGCCTTTTCCTCCATCTCATTCGTGGATGGTGGGTACTCTGTGGTGCGGAGACGATGAAAACCAACGAGGGGAGATAATTCCTTAAATAGCCTGGACTCAAATTGGACTCCTCTGTCGGTTACTACGTATAACCTCACTCAAATTTGGAAATCCATCAGTCTAGGAAAGCCAACGCGACCGTTGCAACACTTAAGTACGGAATCGGTTATGCTTCGATCCATCTTGTAGCTCGATAAATGCACGATAGTAGATACCGATTGCGCGATAGGTAGGATTCTCCAGGCAGTGGTTCAACGATATCAATATGCACGGTTTCGAATCTTGAAGACGGAATATTAATGGGCAGGATTGGAGATTTTGTGTTGCGATCAATCTTAGAGGACTGGCATAAAAGGCGCTCCCTTGCTCAGGAGCGAATGCCCCTGTTCATCTTAGGCTAGAAGAGTATCGAGACTTAATTAGACGAAGTGATGCCTTGATCCTAAGGTGTGACAAATTTTGCAATTGAGTGAAAATAGTCCTTCTGCACGTTGTAACGACGAACGGGCGTGGTATCTTAATGTTACTTCACACCATAGTTGACCTTCTCGGTGAAAAGTGAGAGATTTTAATCGTGAGCAAAATTCCTCGTTTCACTGTCATTATCCTGCAATTCTACCAAATATTGGAGGTCAAATGAATCAATTTGGACCAAATTGACATGTGGGGGTCGAACCTGGTATTTTATTTCGTAAATAGGAAGATAAACTTCCCTCTTTGTAGTATTTTTCTCTCGTAAATAGGAAGATAAACTTCCCGCTTTATAGTATTTCTTTTCCGTAAATAGGAAGATAAAATTCCCGCTTTCTAGTATTTCTCTTTCGTAAATAGTAAGATAAACTTCCCGGTTTTTAGTATTTCTCTTTCGTAAATAGAAAGATAAACTACCCGCTTTTTAGTATTTCTCTTTCGTAAATAGGAAGATTAACTTCCAGCTTTGTAGTATTCCTCTTTCGTAAATAGGAAGATAAACTTCCCGGTTTTTAGTATTTCTCTTTCGTAAATAGTAAGATAAACTTCCCGCTTTTTAGTATTTCTCTTTCGTAAATAGGAAGATAAACTTCCCGCTTTATAGTGTTTCGATTTCGGAAATAGGAAGTTGAACTCCTCAGTATGCAGTACTGTATCATGGGTCGGCTGTGCGTGGCTCCGTGCAAAATGAATCTTGTTCTTGAAGTACCCGTGGGGAGGGAGTAAAAGTCGATGGCGTTTTCTTGAAGTGACCTCCAAAACTAAATTATATTAATGAAAATTATTAATGAATAAAACAGTGCATAAATACAAACAAACAAATAACTAAGTTTTATCAATGTGAATAGTGAATAATAAACCAATGAATAAATATGAATACATAAATAATAAGTAGCAATATTAATTAGCAGTAATTAAGCTAATAGGTGAGCATAAGCCAAATATCAAGTAGCGATAACTGGAAGTGTAGTGTCTAGTATAAATTAAGAACAAGTGTAATATATAACAATAAACTAGAATGAGTGTAAAATAATAATATAGTAGATATGAGTAAAGCCGTATAATACTAATTAAGAACAAGTGTAATATATAGCGACAAACAAGAATGAGTGTAAAATGATAATATAGTGGATATGAGTATATATATAAATGGATAAATAAGCAAATCAACCAAACACTGTAATAGAAAATTGAATTTAGAATATATAAACAAAACCCTATTATTGGGAAGAAATTATAATGTTAAAGAAATTTTTTTTCTATGTAAAAAGCTGAGCTCCTGCGTAACATGCTCCAGGAGAACCCCTCTATATGTACCTATGCCTTCTACTAAATCCTTCTCCTTCTCAGCGATAATTTTTTCCTTTTTTTCAACACTATTACTAATAACATTATAAAAATTAATTTATAATAATTTCTTGTGCTTTTTTTCAAATAAATATATCATCATCATATTATTCCAAAAATGAGCGTAAGAATGACTATTAAATGTATTTCAATCCCCATTGGTTGAATTATTGTAGTGTTATGTGTAGATGAAATATTGGTGTATTTTGTGTAAAAGATAGTCAGAAGAGTCAGAAAAATTATTATTATTTCCTGTTCGCCATTTCGAAGCTTATTCCAGCCATATATCCAGGAATAAAGAACCCATATATAATTATATATTTTTTTCTTTCATCCCATAATGAAGCGGTTGATCACTTAACCCAGCCTACAAAACTATAAGAGAGAGGATACTTCACTCAGACACTATAGTTTATCTTCCTATTTACAAAAGAGAAATACTAAAGAACGGAAAGTTTATCTTCCTATTTATGAAAGAGAAATACTAAAAAGCGGGAAGTTTGTCTTCCCATTTATAAGGTTCAATGTGTGAACCGTTCAAAACCTTCAAACGAAAGTTTACTAGGTTCGACCCCCACAGTACTACGGCCAGAGAAAACGAGTTGAATACATAATTAATATCTACGCCTTACAATTATAAATATATATATATATATATATACAAATATATTTTAATATGCTATGGTTTATTGTGAAGCAATTATAGAATTTTCTAAGACTTGAAAATGCTCATCTTTGAGGTATTTGTGAGTCATATTCGATTCTATAATGTGGTTAAAGCACCACAGGAATTGGTCTCAAGAACGTGGGTTGCGTTTAATACATAACTAGTATCTAGGCCCTACAATTATAAACATATATCTATATATAAACATATTTTAATATGCTATGACGTACTCAAAAATAATGGTATGAGGGATTTCTCGCAAATTTTACGCGTCTACCGGAACGAGTATAAACGCTCGATTCACTACCATTATCCTGGGTATTTGGAACAGATTCCACGTAACTGTAATTTCTGCCACTACCTTCCGATGATACTTCCTCATTGCGCTGAGGGGTATCTAATTCTAAAGGATTATTTACAACGGGTTGATTGTTTGATGGCTTGGCATTCGTTTTTGTGTATGTCGACAATATTTTAATATTTTCTGAAAATATAGATGAGCATGTGGAGCATATAGATCAAGTTTTCAAAATATTGGAAGAAAACAACGTTCGCATTTCTATGGAAAAGTGCGAGTTCATAAAGGAAGAAATCGATTTCCTCGGCCACTATGTCTCAGCTGCAAAACAGAGCCCTCCAGCTAGGAAGGTCTCCGAGATCACCGAAATTGCCTTACCACTGAGTGGGTCTCCACAGCCAGTGGCATTCTTCTTGGGGAAGTTAAGTGAAACACAGCAAGCGTACTCTAATTATGACAGGGAACTCCTGGCTGCGTATCTTGATTTGCTTGACTTCAGGCATATGATCGAAGGTCGCCAAGTGATTTTATGCACGGACCACAAGCCACTAGTCTCTGCCTTCTCCTCGCCACTACGTCCAAAAACAGACAGGCAACAACGGAACTGGACCGCAATCTTGGAGTATGTCAATGATATAGCTTATGTACGTGGTGAGGACAATGTGGTTGCTGACCACCTATCTTAGAATGTCAATTCAGTCCAGGTGGAGTCATTTGTTCTTTGTTCTTTGGCAGCAGCACAAGAGCCTGACGAAGAAATGAAGTCGTCTCGATCTGGACTGAAGGCATTTCCCTTTCCCGGTGAATTCCAACTCTGGTGTGAGGTAACATCTAAATACCCACGAGCGTTTGTTCCTTCACCCTGCAGATCAGCTATTTTCAAGCAACTTTATAATATTTCACATCCAGGAATTAAGACATCGCTTCGGTTGTGTAATGCGAGGTATTTCTGGCACAATATGGACAAAGATATACGTGTGTGGACTCGTGAATACCTCTTAGCCAAACTACTGAATTAAATCGCCACACTAAGTCACCAGACCTGCCTATTATTATGCCCACTTCAAGATTTGAGACGGTTCACATCGAAATAGTTGGTCCACTCCCGCCGTGTACCCTGCTGGGCAGTTAAACCCCTCTCATAACCGGTACCTGCTGTCATGCATAGACAGAGCCACCAGGTGAATTGAAGAAATACCGATTCCAGACATCAGTGCTGCAACGGTTGCTTTAGCCTTCTTTGGCGGCTGGATATCCAGGTTTTGCGTTCCTTTAAATGTGATCACGTACAGAGGAGCGCAATTTAAGTCCAAATAATTATCGGCCATCGTTGGTTTCCTTCGCTTTCGAACTTTGAAGAGCTCTATAATGGCTTGCCGACAAGTTAAGTTGATGGCCCTACCAATTGTTCTTCTGGGAATCCGGTCCTTGCCTAATGATTCGGGTTTTTCACCCTTTACAGCGGTCACAGGGATGGCCCTTCTTTGCTCTAAACCCCTGGTAGCCTCTTCTTCATCCAAAGCCGATTCGAGATTCATCTCTGAACTAACGAAAACCATGTCGCAAATAGATTTTACAGAAACCTCTGAAGGAGGAGGCCCACGGCCGACTCGCTCGTGGAGAAACTCTCGACACATCTAACTCTCAGCTCAAGTGAACCGATAGTGAATTGCTTAATGGGAAGTCCGGAATAAGCTTTAGAAGAGGGTTTATAGTGGGAGACGGAAAGTTTTGAGTTAAAAGTGGACAGATTGGTGATGAGGCAGATTGAGCAACCTCGGTAGTCAAAGGTAGAAAGGGTGGAATACCCTTGCCTGAGCGACAAGGGGGACCTGCTGATTAACGTGATTCCGAACCACCTTCATGCATATACTCATCATTCGTCATGCTTACTTCTTTTCTCACACTTTCGCACTGATGTTCCTCATACAGATGCGGGAGGACCGCCTAATCTCTGTTCCCTTATTCTCTTCATCTCTCATGCATGTGTTTATTGTAGCATTCATGCCATTTTGAGTTATCTTAGCTTTGAGCTTTGTTTATGTACAGTGGGCGCAAAGTAAATGTTTAACATCAAGAATTTTTGGATAATTAAGACCAAAAGTACATTTCAAGTTTGTTTTATTGGGTCTTTTTACTTACATTTCATACATTTAGTACTTTGTCATGTTCCCACGGGTCTTCAACACCTCCTGGATCCTCTTGAGCATGGATGTTACAAGATTCTCAAAGTAGGAGCCGTCCATTGCCACTCACAGCTTAATGAATGTCTCCTTCAGGGCGGGGATTGAGGTGGGCCGGGACTTAGCAACTTCATTTTGAATTTGCTTCCAGGCATTCTCTATGGGGTTTAAGTCGGGTGAGTTGCCTGGCCAGTCCAAAAGTTCGATGTTCTGCTTATTAAGGAAGTCTTTGACAGCTCTTGCCTTGTGTGCAGGGGCGCCCTCGTGCATAAAAAAGTCGCAGCCATTGAGAGCGTAGAAATGGAGCAAATGTTTTTCCAAAACCTCAATGTAATTCTTTCCCTTCATGGTGACGTTCTTGGGGAGGAAATAGAGACCACCCCTGCCCTTCTCCTCACTGAAGCATCCCCACACCATGACGCTATCGGGGTGCTTTGCGGTCTTCACGGTAGAGCGTTGGTCATATCTGCTCACATTACTGGGCAGCCGCACCACTTTCGAGCCACCCCTGACGAGCCGAAAACTGCTCTCGTCACTCCACATGACTTTCTTCCACTGCTCTGGTGTCCAATTTTGATATTTCTTCGCGAAAGCTAGCCGTTTTTTCTTTATACCCTCTATCAGCAGTGTTTTATTGGCGGAACGGTGGCAGGGAAAACCCAGGTCTTTTTGTAGCCGGTGCTGGATCGTATGAATAGCGACGTTGTGGAGCAAGTCAGGATGTTTCCCTTTCAATTCAGCCGCTGTTATCGAAGGATCCTGCTTCACCTCACGTAGCAAAACCTTGTCAGTCCGAGCAGTTGTCTCCTTCTTGCCCCTAGAGCTAGGTTTGTGAGGCGGTGCAGTGCCGGGAGGGAGTGTAGTGGCTGCTTTTTAGAGCTTAAAGAGTGACACACGGCTCACGTTCAGATCGGCAGCTACACGCTTTACTGGCACTTCTGCTCCATTAGGGTTAGGGCACGAGTCTTCTCCATTGTCAGCTTGCTACGCCCCATTGCGATGGTATGGTGGTGTCTGGTAGGTTGTCAAAGTCAGCAGAAAGGTGAAAAAGATGCGGTCTGTGGGGCAGCGTAACACAGATATACACTGTCTGAGCTCTGCGAGCACATTTATACTGAACCTGGCGGGAAGTTGCGAGGGAGCCCTGGCTGCAGGTACATGCGTCATAAGAGCTCCTCCCACTACCTATATGACGGAAATGGGGTAAAAAAGTTAACCGTGAAATTCGAGTTAACATTTCCATTGCGTTTAAAAGGTTTATTATGTTACTTGTTTTTATTTCCTTACTTTGTTTAACTTTAGCTTCACTTTGTTCACTTGTTTTACTATCAACTTTCACTTCACTATTATTTTTGTTAAACCTTTTAATACTATAAGTCACTTATTACACTCTTAGTTTATTATGTTCGTTTTATTTCTGTTTTACTCTTAACTTTCACTTCATAATCATTTTAGTTAAACTTTTTAATATAGTTCACTTATTACACTTTTAGTTCATTTTGTTTGCATTTTTTCTGTTTACACTTTTGATCCGTGTTGTCTTCTTAGTCGTTTGTTTCTTCCTATTTAGGTTGTTTAAATTCTACTGTCTTATTAATGTATCAATCTGGTGTCTTGGTTGGTTATTTCGTTGGTTGGGTTTGTATATAGTCGGCTAAATATCTTTATCGTTATGCTTGTTCCTTCTCTCTTATTGAATTTCTACTTAAGTAAACATTTGAACCTCCTCGATTCTAAGCTGTTGTCTGCCTCTGGGAAATCGAGTGTTAAAGGGGACTCCAGCTATGGTGTTCGTGAGCTCTGCAAATATCGGAGGTAGATCGTCTATTTTCCTCCATATTTTCTCCGCTCTGTTCTTGATGTTGATATTGAGCGTTTCTAATCGTGCTTCTTGGTGTAGATCCTGTAGTCTTCTCTTCTCTCTCCTACAGGTGTTGGTTATTGGGTATAGAGATTTATTTTGTATTCTCTGGAGTTCCAATTTTTTGGTCCTTGTTTCACCGTTGATAGGGCTTGGCGGGTATAGTAGTACCTCTTTTCCTAGTGCAAGATAGATTTTTCTTTTATTTTTTATGCCTTACCTTCTTAGATTGTACAGTAGGTTAAGCATCGGAATCACCTTGTTCTTCCTCTCCGTTATATGTTGTTTGTAGCCTCTTTTTGTTATTCTGAGTTCTAGCACTTTTCCCTCACTATGATATCTGTAGTTCGGATCTTCAACTACAACTTCAGCTGTTTTGTTCCTGGAGATTGCGATTATTGTAAATTTCCTCCCCTGGAATAAAGAATCCATATATAATTATATATATTTTCCTTTATTCCATAAGGAAGCGGTTGATCATTTAACTTAGCGTACAAAACTACAAGAGAGAGAATACTTTACTCAGGCTCTATAGATATTCCTCGATAGGCAGTCAGCAACTACGTTGTCCTGATCACGCGCGTGGGTGATATCGCTGATGTACTCCAAAATAGCCGTCCAATGGCATTGCTGCCTGTTTGTTTTGGCATTCAATAGGAATGAAAGGGCCGATATTAGTAGTTTGTGGTCTGTGCATTGGGTAACATGGAGACATCAATCATATGCGTGAAGTGGATCACAGCAAGATGCGCTGTAGGGGTGCGAAAAATGTATAAAAGAAAAATTCCTTCCAACTCGATAATATAAATAGCCGATAAATTTACCAACCCAAGAACGGACTAAAAGCCGGTCGTTAAGCTAGAGTATTGACGTTTAAATCCAAAGGTACCGCGTTCGAAACTCAACATTCCAAAAACTTTTATAAAGATCTGTCAAGAAAGAAAACGGAAGAAAACGGCTTGAAGGACTAACTCATCAAGAAAGCACGAAGGAATCATCAACTCAAGATTATTGGAAGAAAATGAAGATACATCAAGAAAGAAATCGAAGATTATGGACCAACCCAGCCAACAAGAATACCTAAGTCAAGATAAATGGAAGACAAATGTTTGAAGGGGCGACTTAAAGAAAAAGGAATTTCAGGATAGAATAAGTAAATAGATTCGATGAAGAGAAAATCAAGCATAATATTGATAAATAAATAAAGTTATAATAAAGAGCCTCCCCTTCCCATAACTGGTTACTCTCAACGGCCGAACAATCTTCTGATCTTCGATACAACTACACCTGTCCTCCTACTAGAGATTTAAGAAAAAGTGCTGCTGGGAACTTCGGAGAGCCATGAAGGAGAAGCCATTACTCATTGATTAGAGACAAGACTTGGTTCGCTCTCCTCAATCCCACTAAATTAGATCCACTCATCCTGCAGACTCGGAGGCTGTAGGAGGTAGAGCTACTACTCCTCGATTAAGAAATCCAAGACTAGTCTCTCCCCAATCCTCAAATTCGCTCCGCTTTCTAGAAAGGGACCTGTGTAGGGGTGCCAAAAATGTATCAGAGAAAAATTCCTTCCAACTCGATAATATACAAAGCCGATAAATTTACCAACTCAGAACGGACTTAAAGCCGGTCGTGAGGCTAGAGTATTGGTGCTCAAATCCAACGGCACCGTGTTTGAAACTCAATAGTTCAAAAACTTTGATGAAGAAGACCCAAGAAAGAATACGGAAGAAAATGAAGATGCATCAAGAAAGAAAAACGAAGATTAACGATCAACCCAGCCAACCAGAATATGGAAGTCAAGATAAATAGAAGAAAAATGTTTGAAGGGCCAACTTAAAGGAAATTCAGAAGAAGAAGAAAAATTCGAGGAAGATGCATCAAGAAAAAAACCGAATATTATATCTAACGAAAGTCAAGAAGAAGAAAATGGATTCTAGGAAGACAACTTGCATCGAGGAAACCAAGTTAAAAGCAAGGATAAAAATTGCTAAATAAAATTTATGGGATAAGAAGGATATGATCCCCTCCCCCTCCCTCATATCGCCTCTAGGAGCTCTTCGTCGTAAGAGATCATGTTTGCGCTGTCCAGCTTAACCTGCTCGAGAAGAATGCCACCGGTCGCGGTGATCCGTTTAAGATTTGTTTAAGGGCAGCACCTGCCACGTATTAAGAACAATCTAGGACTAGTTGGTATTGCGAATCATTGGGTAGCTGGTGACAGTTCTTGAGAAGGATAATCAAATAAGATTTAGTACATTCCAATGCTTCTCATGCATTATTGTTCCATTCGAGCTCGCGAGTCTTGGGTTGCAGGCGTGCAAGCTAAGTCATCGCGGCACAATTAGGAATCATCCTTTGGTAGCATACCAACATGCCGAAGTATCGTCGTAGTTCCATGTAGTCCTTATAGGAAGGTATGTCTCCAATTTCTTTCATTTTCTTGGCGGTAGGCAAATTACCTCCACCGAAATGTGATGCCATATAAAAAACAATTTGCGCGTCTTAAGGTTACCAGGCTATTGGGGATAGGTTGCTCTGACTCCAAAGGTTTCACGTAGATTCTGCTTCTGGGTTCCAGAAGGTTCCTTGGTTACCTCGAGATTAAAGGAAATAACTCGAAAGGAAAGTGACGATAAGTAGGCTTTTATTCTTGAATAGGTTGTACTTTATTAGGCCTAAGCGAAATAAATCGAGTTCTATACAGCCGTAGGTAGGTTTACTAATGTTGAGGGTAGCTGAGGCTATCCGACCGAAAGACTTAACTCTCTCTCTCTCTCTCTCTCTCTCTCTCTCTCTATATATATATATATATATATATATATATATATATATATATATATATATATATATATATATGTATATATATATATATATATATATATATATATATATATATATATATATATATATATATATATATATATATATATATATATATATATATATATATGATGTTTACGTTCGTTTCTTTAGAGTTCCTTGTTTAAGGGGAAATGACCTCTTTTTTTCTTCTCAAGGCGAGGGGAGGAGCTAATGATCGGAAAGGCATTTTTTGGTCTCTGTGTTGACCGTTGGGCGAAGTTAGCAGAGGTGTGTGCGTTTCTACAGTAGCTGTACATATTTTGAGACCGGGCTGGCAAATCCTCTCAAGATACGAATGTTTATTTTTCGTTTGACACTTTCACGAGAACTTAACTGGTCAAAGCATATATCACTCTATATTTGGTCGGCTCCCCTTGTATGTATATCAAGCATCGGTATCTTTTCGTTCCGCAGCTGCTCCTTTGTGTATATGTATGTGCGTGGCCGCATGGGAAACCAGTTATTCGCTTGCTTTTCTTATGCTTTTCCTAATAAATATAAAGTTGTGATATAACTATTTTCTATTTTACATTGGTTTACTACTTATTACATGGCATATTACCTAATTAATTAATTAATATGTGTTTGCAATTTCAGGATTTCATAGTTCCATTGATGAATCATTTTGGGGGGTTACTCTCTGGCTTACGTATCCTGCAATTTGGGTGCCACAGGCCTACTTTCCTTGCAACTGGATGCAACAGTCACACTTGGGCACAAGAGTGAGGATGAACAAATGTTCCCCAAAAGTAAATTAACATATAAAATTCGGGAAGAGTAGCAGAAAATTAGCCAACCACCTGTGCCAACTTAGTTTTAAGTATGCAAAAACGCATAAAAGTGGTTATAAAGGCAAAAGGAGGACATATTAAATATTACATAATTATTGATGCAATATACGTAAATATGTTTATTTGTATTATGTTAAGTATGAAATAAATGAGTTTCAATCATATTCTTCACCGTTTCATACATGCCCCATAATTTTGGCAAGGCTGTATATAGTGAGGTGAGTAGTGATGCCACTTTATTTATGACAAGAGCAGTGGCTTCTACATTTCTCCTTACCGGATCAGCTTTCGCTATTCAAGCAGAACTTTGGTCTGAGGCCTATAGCCTATCTGGCTCTAGCGTTTTGTTTTAAAAAAATTAAAAGGTTTCCAGTACATATCTAATAATTTATTCTTAGCCTTGTTTTTTTTCAGATCCATGCTTATTTTTTATGCCTAATGGGCAAAAAAACTTTTATATGAATTCATTTGATATACGAAAAAAAACATTCCTCATACACTATTTTTCCAATCTAAATTTTCTTTTATATAGGAAAAAATATAATATATAATTATTTTCTTTTTAAAAATTTTCCAAATATTCGATATTGATATAAATTCTTTCTAAACTCTTAGAAATAACTTTGAACAAGCTTCATATATACAAAAAATTAACCCTGTTTTCTATGTTTCGAACTGTAAAGAAAATTTTAGAAAAAATTCCTAGGCGACTCATAAATTAAAATTCAAACTGTTAAAAACTTGAAGGATGATTATATGAGGACTCCGCACTTGACGCTACTTCTCCAACTCTTAAAAAAAAACGATTCTGGGTTTATTTCTTGATTTACCAGAGTATTCTCTAGCAATTCTGCTACTAGATTAGAATTCACTGTAATAAAACAAAGATTGAACTTGAAGTTATTTGCTATACTATTTTCATATGTAAATATTACTCAATTTTAACAATTAATGAACTGATTGAGATTCAGAATGGCAATTGAGTGATCTCTACCAATGCGGACTTGCATACTTCAGACTGTGTATCCGATAAATAATTGTTAAACAGAATTCAGTGGACTTCTAATGGTTCAAGTCATGTCTTAGTGAATTGAGGGAAATGATATTATTAGGATCGCTAATGGCAAGAATAATTCATTTAACGCAGATCAAGAATGTGACTCTTTATGTGTCCATCAAAAAATGCTTGGTGAAGCGAATCGGGTGATTACAGTGTGAAGAAATGACTGGGATCGTGAATTTCTTTGAGAAGCTTGTGATGATGATTAAAGAGAGATAGGATATTTATGTGTAGAGAAAGTGATCGCTGGGGGATGAAACTGTGCAATCTTTTGTGTGCGAGTTTTCGTATATTTCTTTCACGTTACGAGTTGTCTATTACAACGGAGACCGTGAGAGAGGGTTCCGAAGAATTCAACCTTCGTGGTTGAGATTGAAGGTGGAAGCTTCATGACAAAGTATTTATGGTTTTAGATGTGACAAGAGTTTGAAATTTGCATCTTTCTAAATCGAGAGGCAACAAGTGCTGAGAGGCGTAGAAACGATTGGAAGAACCAGTGTATTTCCTAAAGTGGAAGATAATATTCGGTACAAATACCAAATACGTGGATTAAGTGTTCATGTGCATGAATGTTTGTTGTTGAATTAGACAAAATTGTGGCGATACTCCATTTCCCAAATAACTTAAATTGAAATTCGAATCCCTTATTGAGGTAAATCGCATTAATGATGAAGGTATGTACAAATAATCAAATATTCTTTTCTTATTATAACTTAATCTGAAAGAAATGAAATGTCAATATTATGTATCGTTGTGATTTGCTAGACTGAGAATGAGATGAGAACATGGATAAATAAAATATCCAACAGGAGCGTGGAAATAAGTGCATGCATAGAAATAACGTACTATATGGGGTGGAACAAAAATAGATTAATTTGATTGAGATGAAATTATTATTTACCTGAGTTCTAAGCACGAAAATATGCCAATGGTAATTACAGGATTATAATTTGAGAAACTTTCATTTGAATAAAAGTTGAAAGGACAAAGTTTCGAATTTGAAAACTTTCAAGATATATTTTGAAAAATTGGACTGATTCCCAAATTTCCTCGTTGTTGACAACATTGTTTATGAAAGTGTATCACTCGAAGCTTTGCGAAATTCTCTTCCAAGAGTTAAGGAAACGGCTCTTGACCAGGAGATTTCCTACTTAGTCTTAAAACTCCAGTGCAGCGTGTGTACGGCCAAATATTTTAGTGAAACTTAAAAGAAGTCCGGCCGTGGGTTGAAGAGCATCGCAAAGCCCTATGAGGTAGAGATCCTCCGTCGGCGCTGGCGTCCTATTGTCTCACCCACCGACACGAGATGAAGTAGAGAACGTAAGAGCCTTGGTTCAAGCAAGTGAGAGAAAACCTGAAAGTTCCTAGAAATATAGGTTTCTGATGACGTCTTCCTTATCCACTATTTTGTAATCAGTCCCTGCTACGACCCTCACCAGTAGAAACACACTTTATTTGTATCTGCCAATCAAGAGTTATTTTGTTTTCCCTACCTATCTGTTCATGTTCATTTTACTCTTTACTCCTATTACTTTTGCTGAAACAGTTTCTATCTCCTTCTCTAATCCTCGCTTACATCATCTGCCATTAGTTCCAGTCTTTCTATACCTTCTTTTGCTTCCTTTCTCTTCTACAATAATATTCATATTGTAAAGGATGACCAACTAGTGAATTACTATTTTTCTAACCAGCTGTAAATAGAGAGGGATCTCTCCGGCTTGGACCATTCATGACATAGACAATCTGAGCAAAGGTGTGGTAAAATATTGAAGAAACAACGTCATAGCCGTTAACACAACAGGGAAAGACGAGGACGGAACCAATATCGCGATTAAGAAGGGTATCGACTATAGGATTAGATGAGGCTTACATCGTTATAAAAAAAAAAAAATAGGCTTTGATCAACTTCATAATAGCAATAGGAAACCAACCACCTAGAGGCAATCGTCTGTCGGTAAATGATATCAGGGGCAGCTTCAACAACTGAAACCGGGTTATATTCATGGGCGATATTAATGCCCATTGCGCATCGAATGAGAAACAGAGCAGAAAACCATCTAGAAAGTCTACTCACTCAAGATATCTGGCATCGGCTTTGATGATTACACAAATACTTAAAAGCAGCCACAGCCTCTAAACAGGACGTTTGCTTATGCAAGAATTAGCACCCGTTCAATTATTACATGCAGTCGGAAGATATACCGTGCATCGACCACACTGAGAAATTATTAACGATAAAACAATAACCGTTTGAGATCTACGCAAATATAAGAAAAGAATACTAGAAAGCTGACTGGGAGAAATACTGAGGGAGACTAGGCACATATATACCACAACCAGTACAAGAATCAACATAAGAAGAAATAAATGAGAATTATAAAAAATAAAGAGGTACGATGTAAGCGGAAGAGGAAGTAGCAATCGCTAACGGCTACAAGGCGATCAAGAACTTTACCTGGAATCCGGAAATAATTAGAAACAGGAGAGAATTTAGAGAAATATTTGAAAGAATAGGAAGAAATAAATGGAACAACTATGGAGCAATAGACCGAACTGAGGAGGAAAAAAAAACAGGAACTTACTACTGAAAAAACGGTAAAACAAAGTGAGAATTGAAATGAAACAATCCAAAGGATCAACAATGACGCACCACCGAAAGAAATCCGGAGAGAATCTTAACCAAATAAAATGTAAAGCAGAAACTAAAAAAAATAAAATAAAAGACCCATAAGGAAGCAATATGGAAGAGGAAGGCATGAACAGTGCAAGAGCATTTTCGACAAGGGCATAGGAAAATGAAGAATTTAACATAGATTTCGAGAATCAAATCATAGACTGGCTTCACAAAGAAATTGAGAGCACTCACCCCCTCTACTTTGTCAATGCATTGAGAAACCTCCACGGTGATATCGATGCAATGATTACCAAACAAGAGGTAAAGACCATAATATCGTGTTATAGCCAGAGAACATCGATAAGAGCTGGACCTACCAAAAAAATGAATTAAGAGGAAACCCTCGACAACATTCTTGAGGTTTATTCCCAAACAGCAATCAATGAACTTTTAAACGAGTCCTAATTTTGTATTCAGGAAAGGCCAATCACTGATATCGCTCTCACAGTCATGACTGAGATAAAAACAAGCAAAAAGGGAAAAGGTCCTCATTGATATCGTATGCAAGGACCTATCAAAATCTTCCAACATGGTTCCGGGATATACAACCACTTAACGGAAAGTGTCAACACAGGAAAACGAGAACTAAAACAACTCTACATGCCCAGTTCGCCTTAAAACAAAAAGAAGATCTAACAATCAACTATATTCCCAGCGATGGTGTACCCCCGGTATTTCAACACAAAAAACTGCAAAGATTTTTAAACAAGATTTGCTGACAAAAAAAACGCGTGCCCTCACTTATTTTGATTTATGTGCACCTGGCATAGTATGACTTAGCCTAGACTAACCTAGCCTAGCCTAGCCTAGCTTAACATAGCCTAGTATGTGTCTAGCATATATAAGATAGTATAGTATAGCATAGCCTAACCTAGTATAGTTTAGAATAGTTTATCATAGTATTGCCTAGCCTATCCTCGTATAGCCTAGGCTAGCCTAGCCTTGCAAATCCTAGCACCGTATAGCCTATCTACCATAGCCTACCTTACCTTAATCTAGCTTAGCATAGTATAGTATAAGCATAGTATGACCTTGCCAAGCATAGTATAAACTAGTCTAGCATAGTATAGCCTAGCTTAGCATAGTATATCTTATCATATTCTAGCATGGTATATATTGGCATAGCACACGCAACCATAATCTAGCATATTCTAGCGTAGTATAGTCCAGCATAGCTTTGCATATCATAGCACACCATTATAAAGCCCTACCTAGTATATCATAGTGTAGAATAGCATAATATACCTTAGAGTAGCCTAGTATACCCTAACAAAGTATAGACTTGCATATATAGCCTAGCATAGTATATATTAGAATAACCTAGCTTAGTATAGTATACCTGAACCTATCACAGTGTATCCTAGGTTAGCCTAGCTTATCAAAGTATAGCCTAGCCTGCCTAGCAGAGTATAACCAAGCCTAGTTTAGCGCAGTCTACACTTGTATATAAAAAATAGTCTAGCTTAGCTTACACTAGTTTAATATAGCCTAGCTTAGCCTAGTTCACTGGAGCCTATCCTAGTATATTCTATCATATCCTAGTATAGTTAGCATATTATAGCCTAGACTAGAATAGCCTACTATAGTATATTATATCCTACCTTACGTTACCCCAGGCTAGTTAGTATAGTATTCCATAGTATTGCCTAGACCAGACTATTAGATCTTAGCCTAAGGTTGCATAGCATGCATGACATAGCCTAGACTACCCTACCTAACCCTCGCATATCCTAGCCTAGTATGGCGAAGACTAGCCTTGTGTAGCATAGCTTAGTATATTATAGCCTAACCTAGCATACCATAGCGTAGCCTAGCCTAGTATACCTTTCATGCCCGGCCTAATATAGTATAGTTTAACCTAGCCTAGCATAGCATAACTTAGTCTAGCATTAACTATCCTAGACATCTATACCCGATACTATACTATTCTACCCTAGTCAAGCATATCTTATTACTGTATGTCCTAACAAAATAATTATCATCTATGCTATCCTATCATAGCAAGAAGATCACTGACCTAATGACGAATAAGTCACCTGGCCCATGTGGGTTTCTACCTAAAGTGTTGAAAGAAGTGCGCGATCAAGTGTCACGACACCTGAGCACAATCTTCAACATGTCAATCCGGACCGAATGCGTTCCTAGACACTGGTGTGAAGCGGAGGGGACTCCTATGTTCAAGAAAGGAGACCGTAGCCAACCGTCGAACTACCGACCTATCAGTCTGACTTCGATAGTCGGTAAATTCATGGAAAGCATCATGGTGTACAAAATGACGTCGCATTTAGAGTCGAACCTGCTACTGAGGAATTTTCAGCACGGCTTCCGAAGGCAACAGTCATGCCTGACGAACCTTGTGGAATTCTTCCACTTCGTCTTCAGTGAGCACGATCGGGACAAGGCAGTAGATGTAGTCTACTTAGACTTTCAGAAAGTTTTTGATAAGGTACCACACCGCCGCCTTCTCCGGAAAGTGCGAGCGCTGGGCATAGACGGAAAAGTAGCAGGCTGGATAGAAAATTGGCTAAATGGCAGACGGCAACAGGTAGTGCTGAATGGACAGTCTTCTGAGTGGGTGCCCGTTACTAGCGGAATGCCTCAAGGTTCTTTCCTGGCACCACTACTATTCATAATCTACGTCAACGACATGGACGGTGACATGACTGCCAAGATTTCTAAATTGGCCGACGATACCAAGCTTGGTATGAACGTTGCAAAGGATGGAAATACTGCTCTCCTGCAAGATGATCTTCGAACATTTGGGAGTGGTCTGATACGTGGCAAATTCCTTTCAACGTAAACAAATGCAAAGTAATGCATATCGGCAACCAAAATGCCCAATCACCCTATATCCTTAATGGCACTGCTCTTGAATTCACCGACACTAAGAAGGACGTGGGTGTAACTATCACCAGTGACCTCAAGTTCTCGAAACAGTGTATTGAGGTGGAGAAGAAAGCCCAAAGGATGTTAGGGTATATAAAGCGACAGTTCGGATATCGGAACAAGGAGATAGTACTGTGTCTGTACAACTCCCTCGTCCAACCGCACCTGGAGTATGCTGTACAATTTTGGAGTCCTTCACTTAAAAAGGACATGGCAAGATTGTAACCCATGCAGGCTAGGGCAACCAAACTGATTCCCTCTATCAGACATAAAAGTTATGAAGATAGATTAAAGGAATCAGATATGTTATCGCTGGAGACCCGGAGACTACGTGGTCAGCTTATCGAAGTATTTAAAATACTTCGAGGCTTCGACAGACTGAACTACGGGGATATTCTCCTGCTCAGCGAGGGGAGAACAAGACTAGATAAAGTCTTGTAAAATCACCGTTAAGATCCCCGGGAGTGATCTTCGAGGTTTCCAACGGACACCTTCGAGGATTGCGCCAAAAGTATCCTCCTTGTATGGACCGTAAGGTCTTCTAGGGTACTTATTTTCCTTGTAGCTCCTTGTAGCATATTATACCCTAAATTAGCATAGCATATTCTACCCTTGTATATTATATCTTAGCATAGCTTAGTATAGTATAGCCTAGCTTAAAATATCCTAGCATAGCATAGCCTATCCTAGGCTTGCCTAGCAGAGTATATCATATTATAGCCTAGTATAGTCTAGCAGAGTATCGGCCGAATAGTTATAACCATAACAAAATAATTCCAGGGATAATCTTGGGAGGATTTTGGTAATTATATCATTCGAAAGAGAATGTTAAAAAACATAAGGCTTTCAAATTTCGTTATAATCGGCCAAATAGTTACAATGTTATTACAAAAACAAAATAAAAGAGCAAAACAGGGACCGCCCGAACGACCGACATAGTGAGATGTAGAGTCGCACGCGACTATAAAGTGAAACAGCTTATTACCATTACAAGAAGATACGATAGGCAGAAATGACTTGAGATTCATAGCGAGACTGAACTATGGCTGGGCAACAATATCATAGAGAAAAGAGCGAAGTATTAATAGAAAAACAAAAGGAAATAGGAGAAAAAATCACGGGCTATATAGCGCGCGAGGGGAGAGATCACAGACCTTTCTCTCAATTTATACAACATACATTAATAAGAAAGAGGAAGAAATGTATACATGAAAGACTTCCAAGAACAAAGAGATACGCAGAGCATAAAATCAATTTATCCTATCCTAAACACGATTTAGGAACACGTGAATGAAAATATACGGATAGCCTAATGAATACAAAAATGAGACAAACCAATTATACCTTTGTTTATTTTACTAATCACATAAATAGAACCCACGATATTGGCACATAAACAAGTAGTAGAAAGAATGATCATAGCGGCATAATCGTCTAAAAACAACCATATTGCAATACATACCTGTAATAATAATAAGTGATAGTTTAATACAGAGGCAAAAACTCGCTAAAACTATTTTATTTCCATGAATATTATACTGTAATAAACGAATCGATATTACTATGACTTCCATGGAACCTTGAAAATCTCATACTCCTTTCAACTTCTCCTCTCAATGTTTTTACTTCCCTTTAAACTATACGGGCTAAACCTTTTTCTGTATTTCATGCTTCTTCCTCACCTTCCTTCGCCCTTACGAGCAGAGGCGCAAGAGTTCTCGGTGTGACGGTGGGAAGTTGAAGTGGACCGGGTCTCCCTCACCCTTAACCCCCCTTCACCCATCTTAGGAAGGTTGTAAGGAGAAGGGTTTTGGCGAAACTTTCTCTACTTCTCACCTCCCACCTTTCCTATTATTACATTTCATTGAAACATTCTCGCTTCTAATCTCACGCCTTCAACATCCCAGAGAAGGATTTTTGCTTAAGTCCTAAAGTATAGAGATCGGAATTATGTACTATGATAATAAATATTAATAGATAGTCGAAATTAAGCATCGACGAAATATATTTCTGCAAACCCAGTTACAGTTATAGTTTATGACGGATTAATCGCTCTATGGATTTTACAGAATTTAACTAAGCAAAGCTTCCTATAATAAGCTAGGCAATCTCAACGCTTTATACTTTACCTAACAGAATTAAACAATCTGAGGAATGTCCGTAGATATTGAACTCAATTATTTATTAAAAACTACTCATGAAAATAATAAATTACTGAAATAATACCTAGCAAATGCACCTACATGCGACTAAAACTTAAAATCAGAAACAAGGAAAAGATCGCAAGAAAATTTAGGAAATTCGACCACGAAGGTAACAAGAATAATCGCAAATATGCACCTGATGTAAAGCTATTATTAAAAGAAGTAGTAATCCTGTTATGGAATGATTATCTTCCAAGTAAGGAACCAACTGATTATTGTTATCCTCTCGCTAGGCCATGCAATATATATTTCCTACGGGCAACTTTGAATCCTCTTTTGATCTTGCTAGCCTATTATGTCACCATGAAACCAAGATTTACTGGATAATTAACTTCCCCTTCTCTTTTTAATGATCTTCTGGAGTAGTATAATAGTTTTGTTAGTCTGCCCTCTTTGTAAAGATGAATTTGAAATTCGTCCCTCAGTACTGAGTAACCTTGAGTGTGTTTTTTAAAATTATATTCGTATTATTAATTCTATTTCAGTGTGAATTATTCTCGTGTGTGTGTGTGTGTGTGTGTATTAGTCTATATACTCATGGTACAGTAAATTAGTCTCTTATAATTTTATGTTACGAAATGAAGAGCAGGATTCATCATTGACTCCTCTAAGTGGACATCTGGCTTACATACAAGTAAAAAATGTGGTTTTGCGCTAAGGTTTATTGTAATTTCTGCCTATCAAATTAACCTTAGTTTTATGTAGTATTAAAACAATCATGTCATTTTTTCTAACTTTATGTCGTACATATTTAAATGAAACCAATAAGTTTAAATTTTATTAAATTATCCCAACAACCCAATTTAGTCGTAAAAGGCGTGCTGACACAAGAGCAAGTAAAAGGACAATATTAAAATAATAAATAACCGCTGCAAATGAATTTCAGCTGAATTGCAAAAAAGAATTTAATTTCCATCTGGAAAACTAAAAAAAGCATATTTGCTTTTACTCCAAGTGGACTAATTCTCAAACTTTAGGTGAGTGATGATAACTCTAAAACCATAGATGACTGTTAAGAACCAATCAAATTTAAACTGGTTGTTTCCTCTACAAAGTTCTAGGGAATTAAAGGATTGTTCTCCAAAAAATATAGAATGTTTATATAGCGTAAAGCTATTCGATTTTATAAGTATCGTAGGAGAAAAGACAAACCGTCCATACAGAATCTTTACTTTTTCCCGAAACACATCAGCTAAATTTTTCTTTGTTCTTTCAAAACCACACCCCCTTTGAAAGAATACATAAATTTTTGAATTCCTAAAATAAATGTATTTTTCCTTGCATGGAAAAGAAAACAAAAGTAAACTAAAAAAGTCTAACACATTAAAAGTTTGAAACCGAGAAACCACAGTCGCAAGTTATTATGCTATCACATTCGTTATTGGAGAACAAAGAAACAAAGTCGCAGATTATTTGTTTGCAGACAGTAAAAGGAATTTTTTTTGGCGAATGTTACAAAAGATGCCAAGAAATTTTACGAATGGAAAGATTTTTCTGATTAAGCAAAGTTAAATCGAGAGGAATAATAGATATGCTAGGGGGAAAATTGGTCTTACTTCGTCACTAAGCTCTGAGATAAATTATGTCAACGTTGGACTGCTAAGAGCATGAGGAAATTTGGCCAAGAGAAAAATTTCTTTAAAATGTTGCTCTTATGCTCGTCTTGGGAGGCATCTGCCTCCTATGAAAACACTAGCTGTTTAGAGCGAAAACAAGTTTTGTTATGCAATGGGGATTCCACTCACCTTTACCATCCATCCGTTAATGTCGGCGTCTTTTGTTGGAGCATTAAAACAATAACAGGTTCCTAAACTAAATTGGCTATATCGTGTCAAGCTTGGCCATATTCAGCTTATAAATAATAAAGTTATGACCACCCACTCTCGTCGCCCGTCGTAAACTTATTTGCATTGAAAATTATAACCGTTTATCTCAGTTTCTGTCTCTAATAGTTAAGGTTGTATTGCTCTATGTTTTCTTCATTAAGAATCTTAAACATTTTTCATTCTCTATCGATCTTTCTATTTATGTACTCACGTCACATATTATTTAGCATATCCCATTCGCTAAAAGGAAAATCTTTCTAAACTATATATTACCCCCTATTTTGCGAAATAATATATTGAATAAATCGATAGATGTATTAACTCTATGAAAGCTATTTATTGCCATTCACAATTTGATAAAGTTTGCATAAACATTCAAAGAGTGAAATTGTATTTGATAGATTTGTATTTTCTTTCAGTCCAATACAGTAGCACGATTCGGCAATTTCCTTATAGATTTAGGAATGAAAGAATCGTAGCCTGTTCATCAGGTATTTAGTCTTCTTTACTTCGGCTGCTGAAATATATTATAGTCATCCGTGATTTGGAACCTAAAGGAAAGGGTAGATCCTTTAGTAGATACACAACAGGAAATAAGTCTAAATCTATGATTAAAACTTTAAAGAAAAAGATGTTTATTATTTTTAATATACGAGTAGCATTCGCTTGGAGGTGAATGCATGTTTTTCCAAAAGCTGTGCACTCTGGGGTGTTTTTTTTTTTAAGAGTCTATCTGGCGACTGCCCACTTGGGCATAAGTCACCGGAATCATAACAGCCTAACACTAGGCTACTTTAAAATAAGAACAAGAAAACACAACAACGATAAAAAGTGAAAATCACAACAATTAAGAAGCATTCTCTGGCGACGGGGGAAGGTCCCCCTCCCGTGGAGCAGGAACGTGCAACCTACAAAGGAAACAACAATAACAAAAAAGAAACAAAAACAACAAAACCTAGTTCAATAAAAGGGAGAAGAGCGGCCTCCCCCCCAAAGTCTACCAGTCCACCATTCAAAAAGCACGCACTCCTCCCGAGTACAAGTGACAGGCGCTAGCGACCCCGCTCATCCCGGTACTGGGACAGGTAACGTGCGCGAAGATTGCCCAGACTAGGACATTCAACAAGAATGTGCCGAACAGTCTGGGGGACAACGCAGTCGTCACAGTAAGGCGTTGGCGAGCGCTCCATCAAATGGTGGTGCGTCCCGCGAGTATGCCCAATTCGGAGACGACAGAAAGCAACCTGAAGCCTTCGCGGCATTGGGGGGTAGGTCCATGGGGACAGTGGCGGGGCAATTGCAGGCAACTTTAAGTTCCCTTCGACCGTCTCCCATCTTCTTTGCCAAGAATTTCAAAGAGCTGACCGTATTTCAGCCATGTAGTCGGTGTGAGGAGGAGCGAAACGCTGGTCCGGTCGCAGAGTCCTCGCGGACTCTTTGGCGCCCTCATTCCCTGCAATTCCTACATGTCTAGGAACCCAGCAGAAGATAATCTTTACATCTTCCTGGCTTGCAAAAACCGTGGTGTCACGGATATTGTAAATTAATGGATGCGGAGATTCCAATGCCCCGAAAGCACTCAGGGAGATTTGTGAGTCGCTATAGATCACAATCCGGTCTCCGAACCGGGCACGTTGCGTAATCTCCCGTACGGAGTGGTGTATTGCCACCAGCTCGGCCATGAAGACAGAAACAGCGCCTCGCAGAACCCCGCTGACTTCAAAAAGAGTGGATATGGCGTGGACGCCAACCCCCTCTTCAACCTTAGAGCCATCCGTATACACAGGCACAGTTCCAGCGTGACACGAGGTGTGCTCCAAAAATGTCTAACGCAATACTCCCGGCGCTGTACAAGCTTTGGGAAAAGAGGCGTGGCGACAAATAGCCAAATGTGGTACCTTTCAGGGTGGTGTCTTGGGCAGAACCAGGGGCTCCGCCGGTTCGAGAGCTATACTTGGCGTCTCTCGGCGGCATAGGCACCGTCGAGACTAGCTGCGGATGCGGTGAGAACTGCTGGCGACTGAGGGAGGTTTCCGGGCTCGCGCGTACAGGCGAGTAATTCACTGCACGGGTCGTAGAACGAGTGGCATCTCCCCAGCATCGACCAACAGGCTCTCAATGGGGAAAGTGCGGAAGGCACCGGTCACAAGGCAAAGGCATGTGTGGTGGATCGAGTCCACCTTCCGCAATAAACGCTCGGTGCGGATGCAGAAATCTCTCATTTGTAGTCGAGCTTCGAAAAAACAAAGGATCAATAAAAAGTAAGGCAGTAGCCCTATAAGCGCCCCAAGCGCTGAACGTCACGGAATGGACAATATCCATGGCGCGTGTACAAGCGACCCTAAGGCTGCGAATATAAGCCTCTCAGGTGAGGCGTCGGTCAAATACAAGACCAAGGAAAAGGTGAGATTCAACCACTTCCAGGCGTACCCAATTAAGAAACAAGTCTGGGTCTGGGTGGAGCCGTGGATAGAAGCAGAAGTGCACCAAAAAAAAACGAAACCTGTGCGCTTTGGCATAGCGACAGGCGCGGTTCAATGCCTGTTGGAGTCGACACTCCAGAGTTGGCATCTGGGCTGCTCAAAAAGAGATTGAAATGTCGTCCACGTAGAGCGTAGCGAGAACATCTTCTGGCAACACCGAGGTGATGCCGTTGATGCTCAAGGCAAAGAGTGTGACACTCAAGATACTCCCCTGCGGGAAACCCTCTTCCTGCTCCATTGGGCCTGAGAGGGCTCCCCCCACCCGTACGCGGAATCGACGATCTCGCAAAAATTCAGATATAAACATTGGGAGGCGTCCCCTCGCCCCCATCGTGTAAAGAGTCTTCATGATACCGTATCGCCATGCGGTATCATAGGCCTTCTTCAGATCGGAAAACACCGAGATGGGAGATGGGAAGCAGCAGAGGTGGTAATATTAAAATTATAAAAATGCAGGGCTTTTAACTATTAGGGAATAGGAAATATGTTTGTGTTTTTAAATAAAACTGAGATTAATTAGTTTTGGGTGTCTTCATCGTAAAAAGGGGGAGATAATAGAAATATTTGAAAGATAGGGGTTGTTTTGGGGAGAGCGGATTTGGCGTGTGTAATTTGTGGGTGATTATAGTTGCAGTAAAAGTGGAAATGAGCTTGTGTCAGAGTTTAAAGTGGGGTTTTTAAATCTAATATAAAGAGATTCCAGTGTACGTAGTTGGTTTTCGTTGTTTGCTGTGTCTTTAATTGAAATCTTATTTAAGTTTGGTTTATGGTGTGAATGTCTGTTTTTAAAGTGTATTCGGATAGGGAAGAACTCGGGAGTAGTACGTGGGGCTCCAGTTCTATTGCTGATGCCTAAATGTGCGCAAATACGGGTATGTAGTGTGCCATGTGTCGATCCTAAATACGCCTCGGAATTACATCTAGAGCAGTTGAATTCATATATGATGGAGGATCGAAGCAGCGTTGGTATTTCGTCTTTAATGTTGAAAAAATGTTGTACTTTGCGTGTGTTTTGAAAAATTGGTATAAAATGTGTTGCGGGAAATGAATTCTTAAGAATTGGTAAGAGTTTGGCCCAGAGAAGTGAATTGAGGGGTCTTATATATGGGAGAGGTACAAAAACCTTTTCTTCAGGGACGTTGTATGAGGGATCTTTCGAGGTAAATATTTTATTGATAAAATTTCGAAGAGTTCGGTCGTATAAGTTTAAAGGATATCCGTTTTGCTGCAAATAGTTAGCTAGGAAAGTGGAAATTGAGGTATGATGTGGGGAGATTGTAAGCGCGAGAAAGTAAGGTTTTGATAGTTTAATTTGACTTTGGTGGAACAATGACTAAGAAAATAGAGTCAAGAGCCGGTATGTGTAGGTTTTCGGTGAATGGAAGTGGAGAAACCGTCGGTTGTGCGTGTCATTAGTACATCTAAGAATGGAATGGAGTCGTTGTTTTCTTTTTCTTGAGTGAATTTAATATTTGGATGTAACTGGGTTATGTACTCTAGGAATTTATCAGATGAACTTTTAGAGCAGAAAAGGGCGATGGTGTCGTCTACGTATCTCCTGTAGAAGATAGGACGGAATTGTAAGTGGCATTTGTCAAGTGCTTCTTCTTCTAAGTTACACATGAAGAGATTTGCGAGAAGGGCGGCAATAGAACTTCCCATTGCCAGGCCATCTATTTGGTAAATAAAGTTTCCATCAAACGAGAAATAGTTTTCGTGAGAAACTGTAAGTAGTATTTTTTTCATTTGTTTCTCATTAAAACAGTGAAATAAAGAATCGGGGAAAGGGAACGCGCGAGAAAGAAAAATATTAATTGTTTCTAAAAGTGGGACACTAGTGTATAGGGAGGATACGTCAAAACTAGCCATATATAGGTTGGAATTTTGTTTTGTAATTTCTTCTTTTAGTTGTAGAGAATTTTTGACAGTGTATTATTGGTTTGTGGCAAGGGGAGTAATAAGTGGGACAATGAATTTGGCTGTTTTATGATTAGAGAGGTTATAAGTTGCTAGAATAGGTCCAAGGAGAACATTAGGTTTATGGATTTTAGGGAGCCCGTAGAATTAGCCGTAGGTGGAGCCTGTAGAGTGGAGTGGTTTGTAACCCTCTTCTAGGGACTTCTTCAAGGCCGAGGATAACGGAGGGGTTTTATTCTGGCGAGAATAAGTTACTTAAAGTTCGGTGTGGCCACCAAGTAACGAGCTCGAGGAGGAGCTTTTCTCCTTGGTGTTACTTATTTCTCATGGACGAGGACTGAACTCGGGGAGGGTTTTTTTCAAGGGTGAGGATAACGGAGGGGGGTTTCTCTGGCGAGAATAAGTTACTTAAAGTTCGGTGTGGCCACCGAGTAACGGGGCCAAGGGGGAGCCTTTTCCTTCTTATTTTCTTAATTTCCTCAAGGACGAGGAATACCCCTGGTGTTTAAGGTGCACCAGGATATGAGGAGTCTCTCTGGCGAGAGTAAGTTGAACTTACCAAAGTTAACTTATCGTTTGGTTTGATAACCAGGGACTTAGCTCGAGGATGAGCTTCTTCTTAGCCCCTTAAGGTAGGTAGCCCTGCCTCTCTTGCAGGGTACTTCTCAATCTGGTGACCCAAGTACACTGCCTCTCTAGTCTCGGTAGTTCGGTTTGATCCGAAGACTTCGTCACCTAGAGACTGACGTATACTACCTATCCAGTCTAGGTAGCTCGGTTTTGGATCCGAGGACTTCGTCACCTGGCCTGACGTATACTACCTCGATTTTCCTCAAAGTTCCTCATTTATACCTCGTCACCCCACTGGGGGAGTGGTAAGGGGGGGAGGGGCTTGAGGACGGCCCCAGGAGAGCTCTTTTTCCAAACGGTTTTTCACACGAAGTCAAACATCGGCTCCTCGTTAGCCTTCGAGATTGGGAGAAACACGTCTCCAATTTCTTATTTGACGTGAAACTGGATCTCACTCTCCTAGGGAAGATCTTTCATTTTGACCTTTAAGCGCTTTCATGGCACCAAAATAGGCGACGCTGCGGTTACGCAATGGCCCCAGTGCCTAGGCCGGATGTCTTTGCGGTAACCGCCTTGGGACTGCATCACGAGTGAACGGGGGAAGGGTGAAGGGACGATTCCCCTACAATAAGGTTATCTTTTGAAGATAGTTCTGGTAACAGAGTTTTATAATATTTATGGAAATATAAAGGGATTGTGCAAAAAAGTTTCACCTTGTGATATATTCGTGGGCGATGTTAGAAATTCCTTCTTGGGCGTTTTTTTATAGGCCTCGTATTGATAAGGATTTAATTCGTTACAATAGCGTCTCAAATGTGAAGAGAAATTTAATTTTGTTCGTGGAAGTTAGGGGGAGACAAAGTCTAGTCCAAATGATAGTAGTAGTTTCTCTCGTGAAGTTAACTGGTAGTCAGATGAGATAAACACTACCTTTTATGGATCTAGCAGAGTTCAAGAAGAGAGGTGCATTCTTTCAAGTTTGCGTGCATGAGTCCGTTTTATTTGGTTATGTAGGCTTTTAGCGTACGTTGAGTGAGGGTAAGGAATGGAATATAGTCAATTAGGGAGACTTGATTTTTCAAATAGGAAGCAAGCTGGGATAGAGATTTTTTGATGTCGTTCTTTTAGTTTTGCTTTGAAGTTGATTTCGTTGGCTAAAAGGTAGGTGAGAGATTCTTTATAGAAATGTGAATGGTAGAGGGGAACGTTTCGTTATTGTTACAGATTTCAAGGAATTGAAGGTCTGCTTTAGCTTTATCACGTTTGCGGAGAGTTGATTCATATCTTCTATAGAGGGAAACTGCTTGCTTTTGTGTATAGGAAGGACAGAGAGGGATCACTGTGTAACACAGGCGAACAGGTAGCCATAGAGGAAAAGTTGCGGAAATAAATTGAGAAAAGTTAGCAAGAGTTGAAAGGTCGGTGGCTATACATCGATGCGTGGTGTTGGTGTGGATACGTTGGTCTCGATGTTTTGTGACTGAAAGATGGTTGGAGATTGGTCAGGAAGGAGAGGCTGTCTGCTCAGTCAGAAACGCGTTATTGATGATGCTTTTAGTTTATGCGAAGAATGGTATAGGTTGTGGGTGGTCATGGGCCGCGGGGTATCGCGGTGCCATCGTATACCTCCTTACCTGTAGTGCTGTGTATAATGGGTCTCTGGCGAGTTTCCAGAGTTGTTTTGTGAGTCTGGTGTGAGCATATGTGCTGAGGAGTACTAATTTGTTGTTGTCGTGTAGTGCGGCCATTCTCGAGTTCTAAATGCGCTAAGCCTTCCGCTTCCACTTGTCACTCGTGGCTAGGAGTGACAGTGGGGCGTACGTGAGAATAGGTCGTACGAGTGCTTCGTAAAGGAGTAACTTTAGTTTTTTGCCCGCAGGGTAGAACCTGCTCATAGATGTGTTTGTTCGTGAGGCTCTTGCTTGTGTTATGTTCTGGTTTATATTGAGCCTGAGGGTCTTGTCGAAAGTTATCCCAAGGATTTTTGTACATTGTGTATATTAGACCCTTGTTGGGTTTAGGTGGTTCATGTCTGGTGTGTGAGAGAAGATTTGTAGGTTGTGCATGAAGTGATCTCTTGCGCCGTAGAGTGTCATCTGTGTCTTCTGATGATTCGTGGCAATCAGCCATTTATCCTCGTAATCTGTCATATCGTCTAGTATTGTTTGTGCGTGGAGCGCGATTTCTTCTGGACCACAGCCGCTGACGAGAATGGTCTTGTCATCGGCGTAGGCCACTGTGTATGTGTGACAGCAGTTTTCAGGTGGGCGTGGGGTGTCGTTAGTGAACATAATGTATAGTGTGGGTGCCAGTACGCTTCCTTGAGGAATGATTGAGCGTGGTGTAAAGGGTCGTGAGAGGGTATTATTGTATTTTATGTGGCATCTCCGTTTAGTGAGGTAGTGCGAGAGGTAACTCCGTGAGGTTGGCGAGTTTCCAACGGAGCCCCTCGTGCCACACTTTATCGAAGGCCTTCTCCACGTCCTTTCCGATGGAGAGAGTCTTTTAATGTACTGGCATTTTTTCTGTATTCTGTCGTGAACGATAGTCACGGCCGCTTGAGTGGATCGGCCTTTCCTAAACCCATATTGGTGGGGGGATGGAACCAGTCCCTCTCTTCCAGGTACTCCCGTAGGCAGCAGTTGATCATTCGTTCGAGTATTTTGCCTAGCTGCTCTAATAGAGCAATATGCCTGTAGTTTTTCGGGTGTTTTGGTTCTTTGTTCGGTTTGTGTAGAAGTTTGTTGTGAGAGACTTGAAAAATTTTAGGGAAGTGGCCTGACGCTAGTGAGGCGTTGAATAGGTGTGTAAGTGTGGGGTATATGTTTGCGGGGAGGTTGTGTATTAGTGTAGCTGGTAGCCCGGAGGGTCCGGGGGCACGTTTTAGTGTCATTTTTATGTATTGCTTTGTTTCCTCGACGGAGATAGGAGTGGTCAGTGTGGATGTGTAGTCGAGCAGCTCCATTCGTATCAGGGGGGCGGGCCTTAGCTCGTGGGACCGGCACCACTCCTGGACTTCCTGCAAGTGCTCCCGCGCGTATGGTTTGGGTGGGTTGTGTGTGTGTGTGTACTGTATCCCAGTGGGACCTAAATGCGTCGAAGATGACGTTAGTTTCTGTGAGTGTTTGGTTGTTTACTTGGAGAGTGATGAATTTGCGTGGGACCGTGCCTAACATCCCTTTCGCGTGCCTAGAAGAAGAAAGGGACCGTGCAGTGGGTATCGTCCGCGATGCGGATGAGTTCTCGCCACTGTCGGCTCCTATCTATCTGCACGTGCTGTAGGATGCAGGCACGTAAGAATTTATGTTGTGTTGTCGTGAGCCTCTAGGTGTAGTGATTATTGTACTGTGTGACTAGTCTCTGAGTGTGTATGTAAAATGTGAAATGTTTTGTGCAAGTGTAATTTTTTTGTGGTGATTGTAGTTTGCGTGCTGTGGTTATAGTATTTAAGATTAAGCACCAGTGCTTGTCTAACAAGTCTGGATTGGTGTACTCCAGATCGAGGTTTTGTGGCGTGTTTTCTGTTATGTGTCTTATGAACTCTTCCCAGTTTGTGTTTTTTGTAATCGTAGAGAGGTGATGTAGGTATGAGCATGGGAGATCTGGATATGATGAGGCATATCTGTATGTGGTCAGAGAGTACGTGGAGACCCGGTGATATGTGTGTGTGAAAGCGTTTAGCGTGGTTATTGCGGAAGACCATGTCCGGGGACGTGGTACTTCCGTGAGGACCGAAGAATGTGGGGAAGGGAGGGCCTATGTGTTCGCAGCGATGACGCCGCAATGCACCGGCCAGGTACCTGCCTGCGTCATTCGTGCTGTTGGAAAGGAGTGTCGGATGAAAGGCGTTGGGGTCCCCCGCGAAAAAGGATAGGGAGGTTATGGTTCGATAGGGCCCAAAGTGGAACTTCTATGTTTAACTGTAGGCGTGTGGGTTTGTAGTGTGTAGCCACTAGAATGGGGCGGAACTTGTCTCTATTTTGCAGGCTAGAAAGGAATCGTCTTTTGTTTGGATGAAGAAGTGGTGTATGAAGCGCTTTACTAGGATCGCTGATCCTAGGTGCCGCGCCTGAGGAGATAGGGAAGTGTGGTATCCTGCGATGCGGAGTCTGTTGTTGGAATGATGTAGGCTGGTTGAGTTCAGGAGTACTATGTCCGGTCTTTGTGTGTTTAGCACCCAGTTGGCAACCGTATGGCGGATACCGTGCCAACTGCATATGTTTAGCTGTCTTACGTTGAAGCAACCTATTGTCGTGCGCGGAGTGCGCGTGAGACTGATTTTCCCGGTACCGTTCCTCTTCCCTTGGTTATTACCCAGGAGGCGTGGGGAGCCAGTACTTTACCCGTGTCGGCTGTTGTTTATGGGGATTGTCAGCGGTGTTGTTGGGTGGGCAGGCCATGGTGGAGGGAAGAGTGTGTTCTGTGGAAGGAGGTATCGAGGTAGAAGGCTTGGAAGCAGGGTAGGAGAGGGTAGAGTCTAGGAGGGGGGAGTTAGTAGCAGAAGTGGAAGGACTAGAGCTAGGAGATGATGGGCTAGGGATAGTAGGAGAGGTGAAGATTATGAGAGGTGGGTTGTCGGGGGAGGGAGGAGGTTGGGTTGAAGGAGGGGTGGAAGGGGGAGGAGTAGGAACAACAGGAGGGGAGGGGGCGTCGTAGTTTTTTTTGTTTGGTACGGGGTGTTGTGGGGGGTGTGGGGGGCTGAGGGGAGGTGAAGATTGTGGTGTCAGTGGGAGTGGGGTTGGAGGATGTGGAAGGGGGGCTAGGGACGGTTGGAGGGGAGAGTTCTGGAGGTAGAAGGGAGTTTTGATAAAGAGGTGGAAGGAGTGGGACCAGGAGAGGGATTTGGGAGAGAGGTGGGAGCAGTAGCAGAGAGGTAGGTAAGGAAGGTACAGTGGCGAGAGGTGCAGGGACAGAAGGGCGGGAGGAGGCGGGAGCGTTGTGAAGGTTAGGGCCGGTAGGTCTAGGTGGAGAGGTGTGCATGTCCACCGGAGTGGGGAGGAGTGCAGGTCTTCTATTTGTGTGCTCGTCGATTAGAACCAAAACCTTCTCGGGAAAGGTGATCTGCTCTAGTCCATGTGAGGCGAATAGTGTGATTAGTATGTTTGCGTATAGACGGGGGTCACCCTTCGATACGTCTTTTGCCACCGTTAGGAGTAAGGCGGCCAGGTGCAGCTTCGGGTTTTGAGGTCTCGTTAGTTGTGTGATGTGTAGTGTGTGTGGGTGTGTGGTGTGGGGTGGGAGTGGATGTGTGTTGGGTGTCGGTAGTAGTGGAGGTCTCTGGGTGTAAGGTGCTAGATTGGGGGCGGATGGAAGGATATGTGGGCGAGTTGAGGGTGCTGCTGGGGTTTGGATTGTGTGGGATGGAACAGGGGGAGATGCGAACACCGTTGCGCCGGCAGATGCGGCGAATGTTCTTGTGAGGGGATGGGGGCAGGTGCGGAGTGTGTGGTTGTGTGGATAGGTTGTGAACGCCGTATAGCCGCTACGGCGTCATGGCGGGCCTTAATTATGTAAGGGCATTTTGGATTGACGCCGCCACAATTAGAGCAGAGGGGTGTGGTGGCTGTGCAGGTGATGTAATGGTGCCCCACTACACTGCACTCTGAGCAGATTAGGTCTGCTTGACATGTACGTGTTACGAGTCCGGTTTTGTAACACCGGTGGCCTTGTGTTGGTCTTATGTTATGTTGTGACTCCATGTTATGTGGGTATGTTAGTGTACCGCAGACCTTGATACCCTGGTCTAGTAGCAGTGTTTTGATGTTTTCGTGGGACAGTGTGATCACTGCCCAGTCTTTAGTAAGATTAAAGTACAGGTCTGTGATGACCTCTTCCCCATACTTTTATCTGAGGTGTGTGCGGAGGTCATCAGTGGAGAAGGCTAACCATAGGGGTTGGTCTTTGTAATATGTATCTGGTGTCTTTTTCATATTCCGTCAGCTAGTTTTGTTTGAAGGTTTAGAGTAGCGAGTGTGTCAGCTGCGTTTTGGTGAAATGTTAGTGCGTCCTCCTGTGAGTGGAAGACGAGCTTGTGGCCTGTATATGTTTTTATAATGTTTGTGATGGGGGGTGTCATGAGTAGCGGCTAGGTTTAGTAGTGTATGTTGGTCGTTCGTGGTGGGCCTCTTGTCTTTTGTGTGTAATAGTGTGAGGTGAGACGTGCTAATTGCCATATTGCTTTACCTTTACTTTTTCTCTCTATGACGACCCCGTAAACATGACTCGGATGTGGTGAAGAATAATAAGTGAGTATGGATCTGGTTGGGCTCCTCAGAGGGTGTAAAAATATGGCGGACTTAATGATGACTGAAGCCAGAATCAACTGACTCCAGTCGAGGTGCCACCCTCTCTATTGGGTTTTGGGTATTTAACAGTTACATCCGACATCTCACAGAGGAGGTAGAGTCTCCCTCTGTGGTCTTGGACGGCACCGCAGGGTAGGGTGTTAGAACCTATGGCTCAATCGCCTATACAAACAACGCCCAGAGAAGATATGGGTTTTCTTTCTACTATTAATTCCGATTGAATTATATCGTTGTTTGATTCGAATATTCTTAATTATTGTTTTTTTATATTATTTCAAATTGCTATGTTTATGTGTACCACACAAATGTAACTACATGTGCCAATTCAGAAGGTCTGGGCGTTCTTTGCAGTGATCATGTACACAAAGGTTGTGCACACTCATATAGACGTTCTTTCTTACACTTAAGGCTCGCTTAACGACTAGTGAGCTTCTTTCATCTCCTAACATAACATAACATAACATAATTTCACGGATGACAAAAGCCACAAGGGCCTATCAAAAGTCATCCGCATTCGTCAAAACCTACCCACAAAAAGCACCATCGCCAGGGGATGACAAAATCAAAGTCCCCCACAATATAATATAACAGATCACAAAAGCCACAAGGGCCCATCATAGGTCATCCAAGTCAAACAGCCTCTTTTTTTAAGGCACCCAAACTACCAAGAAAACTACATCTAGAGGATTGCGTCCAGAAACAAGGGTATCACCAATCAAGGCTTGTCAAGAACTAAATCATGCAGCTATAGATATATACAAATAATATTAATATATACAACACTTAGGAACCATCACAACCTTTCCTCGCCATAAACTCATCCAACCTACTCTTAAATACATTTAAATTTGGACTACCTGCTACCCTCCGCGGCAATTTGTTCCAGAAGTCTACCACTCTATTAGTGAAAAAATATTTTCTTAAATCCAACCTACACCCTTGCTTTTTAATTTTCAAGTGGTGACCTCTAGTCCGATTTCCATCATCTAACTCAAAAAACTTGCTAACATCCAATTTATCTGTCCCAGAAATTTTTTTAAAGAGCTCAATCATATCCCCTCTCACACACCTACTTTCGAACGAGAACATATTTAATACCCTCAATCTATCTATATATTCAAAGTGCCTCAGGGAACGAATAATCTTTGTTGCTCTCCGTTGCACTGACTCGAGAAGGTTAATATCGTGTCTAAAATGTGGGGACCATGCCTGTATACAGTACTCTAGATGTAGCCTATCATAAGAGTTATAGAGTTTGAGAATAACCTCCTTACTTTTGTAACTGACATTTCTCTTAATGAAAGCCAGCACTCTATTTGCCCTATTTCTTGCTTCAATACACTGCTTAGTGAAACCTTAATGACTTATCTATTACTACTCCTAGATCTTTCTCATCCTCTACTGAGCTCAGCCAATGCCTATCCATTTTATCCATCCATTTCATAGTTAAATTCTCTATTATCTTCTCCCATGTTAATAACTTTGCACTTTATCAAGGTTGAAAGGCATTTGCCACTTATGTGCCCAGGATAAAAATTTATTTAAATCCCCCTGCACTTTAAAATTATCATCAATATCTTTAACTACAGCTGCTAATTTGGTATCATCCGCAAAAATTGACACTTTATTATTAACTGCCTTCCCAAGATCGTTTATATAGATGACAAATAATAATGGACCGAGAACTGATCCCTGAGGAATCCCACTAATAACATCCCTCCAATCTGACTTTATACCATTTAGCACTACCCTTTGCTTCCTGTCTTTCAGCCACTCAGCTATCCAATTTGAAACACCTCCACATATCCCAATCATTTTTAATTTATAAACTAGTCTCCTATGTGGTACCTTATCAAATGCTTTACTAAAATCCAAGTAAATTACATCTACATTCTCTCCCTTATCTACTTGATTTGTTACGAACTCCAGAAAGTCTAGTAAATTAGTCGAACATGATCTACCTGATCTAAACCCATGCCAAGCATTGCTTATTAACCCTTCCCTATCTAGATGTTGGCAAATCCCTTTTTTAACTATTTTCTCAAGAATTTTACAGACTACAGGAATTAGGATAACCGGTCTAAAGTTATTTGGATCCTCTTTACTACCCTTCTTAAAAATGGGGACTACATTCGGTCTCTTCCAATCATCGGGTATTTCTCCATATTCCAGTGACCTCGTATACAACTTATCCAAAGCTATTGAGATACTTTCTACCCCTTCTTTAAGTATCTTAGAATGAATATTATCAGGGCTGAAGGCCTTGGTAGCATCTAACTCACCTATTAGTCCTTTTATCTTCCTACAATCCACACTAATGGTAGTAAACACCTCTTTCCCTGACCCATGAGTACTATACATAAGACTATTTAGTTTCTCCTTTGTAAATACTGATGCAAAATGACCATTTAGTACCTCAACTATTTCCTCATCAGTTTCTCTCACGACCCCTTCATATTTGATAGGTCCTATTTTAACTCTGCCAGACTTGTTATTAATTTTATAGTAACTAAAGAACTTTCTAGGATCTTTGTTGCTATCCTGAGCTAATTTAATTTCTGACACCCTTTTGTTCTTCTTTATAATCATATTTAACTCATTTCTAGCCATTCTATAATCACTTAAATTTTGAATATTATTTTCTACCTGTAATTTTTTATATGCCCTTTTCTTCTCTGAAATTTTTATAGCTATCTGATGACACCATAATGGTTTCCTACTTTTGTTCCTAATTGCCTTCATTGGGATACATTGCTCTTAGACTACATTTATTATATGCTTGAAAGAATCCCTTATCCCATAGGAATTTTTACCTCTAAATTCTACATCCCAGTCTACCAAATTTAGCAAGCTTCCAAGTTTTACATAATCTCCATTATGAAAATTTGGAACTTTCACAGCATTCTCGGTTATTTTACCTTTCTTAATTCCCAAGTTAAAACGAACTATCTGATGGTCACTATTTCCCAATGCTTCCCCAACAGTCAATTCTTGAACTAAATGATCACTGTTAGAAAGTACTAAATCTAATATATTGTCTCCCCTCGTTGGCTCATTAACAAATTGATTAAAAAAATTATCCTCAAAGCATTCTATGAACCTGCCACTTGTTCTATCCCTACCTATCAGATTTTCGCAGTCCACAGAGTTTAAGTTCAAGTCCCCAATAATAACTGCATCTGTTTCACATCCCTTACTTACTTCCCTCTACATTAGTTCATCCATATCATCAGTCTGCCCAGGTGGTCTGTTAAAAAGCTCCCAAATGCACCATTCTATTTTTACTGAACCTAATATCTATCCAAAGTGTCTCGACTTCATCCTGCTTTATTGAAGTATTTAAACTTGAAACAATGTTGTTTTTTATATAGATAATTATTCCTCCACAAATCCTACCTGTCCTTTGACTAATGTACATATTATAGCCCTGTAAATCAAATTCACTTATAGTGTCACTAAATTCTATTTCATTAATCCAGGATTCAGTAACACATAATATATCTATATCCTCATCGCTAATATAACTAAATAGCTCATCTTTCTTGTTTCTAAGACTATGAGCATTTGTATAGAAACAATTTAACCCCCCTATTCCTAAAGCACCTCTTCCAACCTGAATGACTTCACCTCTATTGCCTTGGAACCTATTTCTGTTATCTGCCAAGTCCATTCTACTTTCAGTACTATAATGTCCTCTCATAATTCCCTGACCACTATTAGTATCTAGTTTCCCGCCCGCAAAGACCTAATAACACGATCATACTCCTCCCACAACACATCTACTCAAATGCAGTCCATCCATCGCATACATTTCGTTCATTCCAACAAACCTACCCCACACATCCACAAACATGACACCTTCCATCTCACACATCCTCCTTACATAATCATTCAGCCCAATCACACGAGACATCCATTCTACCCCAACATCTATTCTTGGAAGCACACCTGTCACAACACCTTTCATTCTACTTTCTTTCACCTTTTCAATCAACCTCTTGTACCTCTCACGTAACTCACATGCACCCACTTTCTTCACATCATTCACTCCTACATTTGTAATCACAACCGCATCCCTTGCACCCGGCAAACATACCCTCAAACCATTCAATCTATTTAATATTTAACTTCCTATCTAAATATCTAACTCGCGAATCACCCATCACAAGCACTTCAATCAGACTCCTATTCCTGACCCCCACAGACCTAACTCCATCCTCACTCCTATTCTCATTCAAACTACCAGTCACTCTACCCCCCCCCCCCATCAGTCATATCACTTCCAGTTACTTCCTCTCTTAGGGCACTGAATCTATTAGTCAAACTAATAGGTTCTGTGACCCTCTGACTCACACACCTATTCTCCCCCTGGCTAACCACCTCAACAGAGGCAACCCTATTCTCACAAAGAACAGGAGAAGCCTCCCTAGCTACACGTTTCCTAACCACTCTTCACTGTCCCCCATCCTCACTAGGCCTATTTCTAACTAATCTAATGGGGCTAACCTCACTATCCTTAGAACTATCATATCCTACCTCCTCCACTGGCCCTCTACCTACACCTGAAACATCTAACTGGCCTACCTCACCACCTAACCTATTCCCAGCCCTAGGCCTAATACTAAGTTCCCTCCTGAGCTCAGCAACTAACCCCTCCAGCCTACATATCCTGTCTAAATCCTGCATTCTCTTTCCCTCTAAATCTACAATGCATTCACGCAGCCCACATACAACACATGTATACCCCTCACCAACTACACCACAACCAATGCTTACATTCCGACACTGATGCTGACTTTCATCCCCGAACTCCATCACATATTCAAACAAGGAAAGAACTTAAGTAGTAATAAGAAAAAAAAGAGCAACTTAGCTTTCGCTGATTCTTTGGTAAAAAAAAACCTGTAGAAAAATACGAAAAATAAATCAACAGACCGAAACGAGATTTAAGGCACAACACAGTCCTAATCAGTCGCTAATTAAACCGTCAACCTAGAAACGAGGTTTCAAAACAGTAATTTAATTTAGCTACTACGCACTTTCCCGCGCAAAATAAGGTAAACAAAAGAACCTGGCCGAAAAATTAACAATGCTAAACAACTTCGTTATATTAACCAAATATACGATCTAATAACTTAATATTTATGTTTACTATGTCACTAGACTATACGTAATACTATTTTGTGTAAAAACTTCTATCAAACACTAAAGTATAGCAAATAATCGAAATATTCCGATAGCTCTACGAAGTTTTGTTCATTCTTCCTCAAAATAAAAACATCTCTCCTGGCCTTAATGAAGACATCCAGACCCATAACTTTATTGAAATCAACTCTGCTTACAGTTGGTACCACACAAGGTGCGCGAACTGCCTTTCCAAATCTTTCTCTCAAAGTATCCCCAGAGGTGGTGAATATCTGTTTTATTACTTTTTTGAAAATGTGAAGAATAATTGTTATTAAGATAGTTCTTTAGTCAAAGCATTTGGTATGATAGATCCGACTTTAACAGATACAGACTGCGAAACATTTACTAACCCTTTTCTGTCGAGTGTTCCTAATTCGGGAACATATTTTCAAAAGTTCATCCAACAAAAACTTCAACAAAATACTTTAATTTCTCAGAGGAACGTCATTTGCAAACATTTCTGCTAATTTTGGGGGGGTTACATCGTTTCAGTGATTGACGTCATGAGTTGGAACTTTACGAAATATTGATGTTGTAAAATATGTACATAAATCTCTGTAAATTTCTTGATATTTGCAGTTAGACGAAGTGAAATGCATAAAAAATTCTTCAATAGTTGTACTAACGTCCTTTAAAGTATCAGGAAAAAAAGTAAGTGTAAGCTAATGAAATTCACATTAGAATTTGATGTTCCTACTTTTGCTACTTCTCGTACCTACTAAACATGTCTTGTTTGTTTGTTCACACAGATCCAACTTTTACGTGCATAAAATTGTTTGGACTTGCCTGTTATTAGCTCAGACATCTTCGTATCAGTCACTTCAAGGTTAAAGATGGCGAAGAGCTCAAGTGCATGTGCAGAAATGGAAACCCCATCTTTCTATGGATAATATAATTATGAACAAATTTCAAATTATACCTTTTTGGTGTATCTTAGCTAAAGTATACAGTAAGCCGGTATTTATACCAGTCAAATTATGCTCAAGATTTTATCACTTCATAGGCACGTTTCATTTATATTTAGCAACGGTCTGTAATTAGTATCTCAGATCATTTTACAGACTTTTAGTCTACAATAGCTCATAAAGTCAAAATGTCAAGTGAGTAGATTAGTTTAGAAAATAGTTGCCTATTTATCATTACATCTTTTTTTGTTCATAGGCCCAGGCCTAACAGAGGCATATCTCGGTTTCGCTTCCTTGAAAACGCAAGAGATAATATCGATCAACATGAGAGGGAAAACTTAGATCTCCTTGTAATGCCTTCCTCTTCCCTAAACAAAGCTGTAGTCGACGAAGAAGACGATGATTGAAATCTATACCCAGAGCCTGAATCTGAAGAAGTTGCTGGCTATATAGAGGTGCTCGAACAAGACAGCGTCTGGCAGCGAAGATGTAGATCTTGGTGCGAGCAAAAGATGGCGTAAAAATAAAAATGTGTTTCTCAGACCGATTACACCGAGGGAATCACAAGATGATCTCTGCTAGCACAGTAATAAGGATGTTTTTATATTTTTCTGATGTTATTTACTCCCGACATGTTAAGTCACATTAAAGGACAAACCAATTTGTATGCTAAGAGATAAAAACAATCAGATAATCAGCGTTTACACAGACAAAATTTTCCCTTTCTTAGAACTACTCTTGATAAGTGGCTACAATAGACTACCCTCGGCAAATGATTACTAGTCCACAAACTGCTCTTTGAAAGAACTCATCTTCCACAAAACAATGAGCAGAGACAGGTTCACACAGATCAAGCAATTTCTGCATAATGCTGATAATCAAAATCTGTTGCAGTTTAAAAAAGCGAAAGTTCTACCCTTGTTTGAGATGCTGAAAACACATTGCCAACAGTTTTAAATAAATCACGAATTCCTAAGCATCGATGAATCGATGGTTCCTAACAGAGGTCTCCAGAGCGCAGGGCAGTTCACAAAGAACAAATCAGTGAGATTCGGGTATAAAGCGTGGATGCTGTGTGGCTCGACCAGGTTTCCTTATCATTTTGAAGTTTACTGTGGCAAGGATAGCAGCAGAAAAGATCCATTTGGATATCAGGTAGTGAATAAGATGGTTAAACTTCTATAAAAGCATGAATATCACCTAGTGTTCTTCGACAACTTGTTCACCAGTCACCAGCTTTTGGCAAAGTTAGCTAAGAAATACGTCTGCGCTTGAGAACAGTCCGAATTAATCGTACTGGACGTTGTCCTCTAAAATCTGATACAGAGATGAAGAAAACCGATAGAGGGACCTACGACCTCAGGTCAGACCCAAACATTATTTTGTGACAAATGCAAGGACAACTGTACAGTGAAGGTGACTAGTAACTATTACGTAGTTTTCCTGTACAAAAAAATTGAGAGAAGAGTGAAACAAGAAAGAAAAAGATTAGTGACCCAACCTTACGCCATATAAATGTATAACATAGGCATGTGTGGTGAGGACGTATGTGACCACATACTGTCATCCTACAGGCCTAGACTCCGATCAAAAAAATGGTGGTGGAACTTGTTTTCTCTTGTCCTAAACTTACCAGTTGTTGTAGCTTATAAATTTTATGATCGCGTCAATCATGAAAATAAGTTACCCCATTGCAGGTTCAGATTAACTGTTGCTTAGTCACTTGTGAAATCGCAAGACGAAAGGCTTTCTTGAGCTTGACCAACAGCACTTCCATCAAAAGCTGCAAGATATGACGACGTAAACCATTACCTGGTATCATCTAGACAAGGTCTAGGGGCTGTGTGATGGAAAAACACACGAGTGAGGTGTGAAAACTGTGAAAAATGGCTGCACAAACAATGTAACGAAGCTTTTCACACTAAGTAATCCAGTGGCACTCATAGAACTAGTTTGGTGCACTATTTCACTGTTTTGGTTGTTTTGTTTTGACTATTATTGTCATTGTTCTAACATGAATAAATTGTCAAAATGTTCAATTTAATTTTGAAACAACTTATTTCAGTTATTGTATGAAGTAAACACGTTTTGTTAGCTTTAATAAAAACTCTGTTCAATAATCGTGTATTATCTGGGATCCAAATAAGCGAATATTTCCATCTTGGGAACATACAAAAAAGCATTAACTTTTGCATTTAGAATGAAACAGACATGAAATTACTTCTAACTACGCACGGAAACAATGTAATTTTAAATTTCCTAGAAATTCGACAGCTTATTCAGGTAGCCGTCAGTTAAAAATCGTTAAAAATTGGGAGCCCGAGTTAGAACGAACACCACAAAAACATATGACTCACACTCGAGGGCAGTAGGAACTCTTCAGAAATAAGCAACAACTCTGCTTAAAACCATGTTTCTTCCATGGCAAAAGAGTCTATGAGATGTTATAGAGAAAGAGGGAGGGTAGATTTGATAGTAACAATTCATTATATATTGACAATCCATATAGTAAAGGCAAAATAAAACCCTGGAATATTGCGAAGGGTTTGAAGATTAATTGATACCACAAATTCCGCGTTCGGCGAATTAATGGCTATATTTATTGCTAGAATAATTCATTATTATATAGCTAAACAGATTCCCAATTACAGAAGTAATACAAGCTATATTTAAAATAAAAAATCAACATGAGTTTGAATAATCAAACTAGTAGTGGACATTAAAACTAAAAATGCTAATTGGATAAACAATCAATGCAGTTGTTCCTCAAATATATATATATATATATATATATATATATATATATATATAGGAATTAATAGAATAATAAATATATCGTTAGCCGTTAGATCTCTTTTTTTTAGCTCAAAGACTAATCTATGCTCAAAGGTACTCTACGCCACAGGTTATGATCAGACGATCTTCAAGTGGTGAAATAAGGGGAAATGAATATGTAGGAAAGAAATTTCGAGTGCTCGAGTAATCCAAAGAGAATATTCGGTGCTTAGAGCAACCTTCTGGCAGATACCCTTGCTGCGTTGGGGCCAGATTTGCACCTTCACCGAGTCCCGAGTATCTAGAGTAGGATTCTCTTGGGGCTACTTACACACATTTCACTTCCCTAAACATTGCCCCTCTGCCCACTCCTCTACTCGTTACAAACTCATGCCCTCGTTTGGTTTCCTTCTTCCCTTAGAAACTAATGAAACTGGAACTTACCAGTAGGTTTTACTGCTTGATTTTAAGCGAGTTGTTGTCTATGACTTTTCCTAACTTCACCGCTTGTCATGCCCTCCTTCCATAGCAACAAATTCCTGCCTTTGATGGTCGTTGCTTCTAAAAATGTAACTATATTGTGCCTTGTAGAATGGTGCAAAACAACAATATGTTCTTCCAGCCTCCTCCTACTAAACAATGATTGGCGGAAATGAATTAAATAAAGGAACAGCAAGAAAGTCTTGCTCTTGAAAGGTGTCAGAAAGGAATTTACATGTATTTCTTAGGGAAAAAGTGTTAAAGGCGGAGTGGCGCCGACGTTATTTAAATTTTTGATAGTCCCATAGGCGTTTTTCTAAAATATATTATTCTATTTTAAACGGCATTTTACTGTGCTTTTGCATGCCTTTAATAATATGGGTCAGGTTTTACTTCCATTAATTAAGACTGGTAAGATAGAACTATCTAATACTTAGCATTTAAAGCAAATAGGTTTTTAAGTTGTTGTTAAGCTTAACAAGGAAACAAAATCGGATACCGGAAAAAGCCTTTAAAAAGAAGAAAAATTATACCACAAATAATGTGAAAGCAATGCCAACTTACGTCAGATGAATACTGTTCAATAAATAAGAACGAAACCTCAACAGTTAAGAAGTGCGACAAATTTCCTGCAATTTAGGGATGAAATTTAGTAAAGCGATACTCGTCATGACCTCCTAGTTAGTAGGTTTAGAAATATGTCGCTTAAATGAAAATAAAGTTCCAATGTCATAGTTGGATGCATCTGATGGACTTCTTTACAACCAATGCCACATAATTAACTATAGTACTCTACGAATATGTATAAACGTCAATAGATACTCTGATTTCTTGCCATAAATATTTCCTTTTTCTTTGAATAAGACTTTCAATTAGTCGCAACTAACCAAATCATATGAGAAGAATATTTCAATTCTTTCTGGCTCCATCTGCCTCATGTTCTCTACCGCAGCGAGATTCACAAATTCTCATGATTATGCAAACAGTGCTTCGTGTTTGGCATTTCACACAAATTGTCAATAACATGTTGTCTTATGTTTATTCTTCACCAATATTAATTTGTCTCTCTCCATGAAAAAGGTGGTACTCCTAAGCCTGCGTGGATGTCTGAATAAAAACTGCCGCCATTAGGTGGATTTGTTTGCACATGATATTTTTATACCATTAAGTACATAATGGCACAGAAAAGAAAAGTTAGAGAGAGAAAGAGAGAAATATATGGGGGAATGTGTTAAGTTGACATTACAGGAAAAGACAACTAAATTCTGGCTAAATATAATAATGTTTGAATGAGAAAAAAATAAAAAAGATGGTAAAGAACCAATGGAATGAATATGAAAGTCGAAAGTAAAAGTGAAATGCAGAGAAATAGGAAAGAGATACGTGGTGATGATACGCCAAGAATCTGGGTTAAGAAAAAGGATATACATTCTTAGGACGAGATAAAATCTAGTTTACTTGTGCTCCCCAGGTCAGCTGGGAAGTAGAACTCTTAATTGATTGTTTTTAATACATCTAATACTAAAATCGGATATGGGCGGATGTTTAAAGATAGTTTGTTACAAGGTAACAATGATGAAGAATAAGAAGCAATATCCGATTTATTATTCAAAAACAATGAAGCAAATATGAAAAAGTGCAAATAAAAACATTAAGAAACAAGAGCCTGAATTCTTAGAACTTAAACTTTTGAAGAATGTAAAAGAAATAGAATGAATCGAATAGAATCTAAGGCGAGGTTTATTACATTAACCTTTCTCCGCCCCGAAAATTTAGTTTAACTTACACCTTCTTGTATTGGTAATATTAATTATATTTACTTAAAATTCAATAACTTTAAAGACAAAGGTATACCACCGATTATTCTTTAGAATTGTATATTATTTTGTCTCTTATTTCCTTTTATAGACTGCCGCTGGAAAGAGAGGGTCTCAATTATGGTGCCTCTGAGCTGAGGAAAAATCTCTTATTTATAACTTGCTTTTCTCCTCCAAAGTGGATTATAACCGTTTTCGTGAATAGTGCTTGCCGTGAATTCCTCATTACAGAGGCTTAATTATTAGTTACTTGATATATATATATATATATATATATATATATATATATATATATATATATATATATATATATATATATATATCAGGAATATGAAGACATATGCGATGGTTACGAACATTTAATTTTCCGGACGTTTCGGTCATTAACGATGACCATCATCAGCGAATTCTAAATACAAAGAATTATTTTTATAAGAATAACTAAGCACAGCAATAAAAAATATGACAGGAGTGAAAAATGATAACCGAAAGCAAGAAGTTAAAATGAAATATATAACTCTAAACCGTTGGCAAATGGGTGAAAATCTATTAATAAAAAATTGATTAATATCGTAAAAAATACCTAAATTAAATAATAATCCATGAGTTTAAAATATGCATAATAAATATGAATTAAATTCCTATTGAAATACAAAAATTGTAAACTATAGCAATAGAGTCGAAAGCAAGGGAAAAAAAAAGAAAAAGAAATGATTAAATAATCCCATGAGCAGCAAATATGAATAATAAACATGAATCAAGCATCAAGCGGAATACGAAAAATACACTATAAACCACAGCAAGAGAGAATTATAAGGGCAGGGCGAACAATCCAAAATAAGTTAAATCAGGGGGTATGTAACGAAGCGGATATTAATAAATGGAGCGAAGCAAGTAATTCAATTAAGTTAAATTTTAAGTGATTGAGCATTAAATAAATACGAGTAGATTAAGGCACGAAAGTTGAAAAATTAAATAATCAATAATAGAGGGGTAAAAAAGGACGACTAAAACAATAAATTAAGGAAAAGTCAATCATAAACCAGATCATTTAGATATTAATGGGACAAACTTCTTGCTTTCGGTTATCATTTTTGACTCCTGTCATGTTTTTTATTGCTGTGTTTAGTTATTCTTATAAAAATAATTCTTTGTATTTAGAATTCGCTGATGATGGTCATCGTTAATGACCAAAACGTCCGGAAAATTAAATGTTCTTAACCATCGTATATGTCTTCATATTCCTGCTACGAATAAGGTTCCCAAGGAACGACTCCATCACCAATATATATATATATATATATATATATATATATATATATATATATATTAGTTTAGTATCCTTAGTTTGTAAAAATCTTATATATATATATATATATATAATACTTATTTTCATAAGCAAAAAGAAAAGGAGAGAAAGGAACTTCTTATTCACATAACTGAGCATTGACCTCTCCCCCTAATATTTTTATCCTCATTTCCTGTTGTCCCTGAAAGAGAATCTTCTAGAATTTTTTACCATTCTTCGCCATCCTCCTTTTCAGTAATATCTAATTATAATTAATGATTTCTGCCCAATATTAATGTGGCGGTAGTGCTTATTAATCTCGGCGTCTTCTGACATCTTAAACCTTGCTTTCTCTTTACACGTTTGATTGCGTTTTGTTCCTTTCATATTTAAATATTCTTTGCAAATTATTTTATACATATATTTTCTGAACATTCCTTCATATAATTGATCGTAGCTTCTTGTTTTTACGAATAACGATAAACTTACAGGTTTCCACTTGCAATCATTGAGTCATACGTGTTCCGTGATAAAATGCTTACGAATCTACCTCAAATATTATCATCAAACAAAATCACTCCATCAGCTAACAATTAATTAGGAATTAAGAAAATTTGAAGGATTCTTCTTGGCTTCTCTCTTTTCGCATCCTTGTATGATCGGCTTCGATATGATGGGACTTTAAACGGAGTTACAAACACAGCGCAACTGACTCGCTCGAAAATACCCAGCAATTCCTCTTCCTTCTATAATGCCTAGAAAGCTCATGCACTGTCTCTGCTCGCTTTGGCGAATCCTCGAAGTTTGACTTAGGAGAAATGTTGCATTTTTTAGGTTGATAGAAACTTGTTTTTAAAAGAAACATGAGGTTGTACCTGCTGGTGTGATCCCACAGGTGCATTTCTTTATTGAAGTTTGCTAAGCGCACGGGACGCGTGTGTGTGTGTGGGTGGGGGAAGGGGGGCTGGGCGGAGGGATCATTAATCACTAACACATACCGCGCGCTCACCGAACAACTTCAACACTTTGCTAGCTAATTTTGATTAAGAAACTCACCCTAATGTAACCATCGATTATATGTAGTTTACTCGCTCTCGCTCTGGCCAGATTCTGCGATGAGGTAAGGGATTTTTTTAGCATGGCATTCTCCAATCCCGCTCCAATCGTTCTTATTTCAAAAGATTTTAACATACTCCTAATTACCCCCATTATACTGCAACTTCTTGACTTTAAAGGATATTCTCGCATTCATTTATCTCATCAAACCCCACAGAGATGGAAATACATTTGACCTAGTCGCTTCCTTTTTTCCCGATGCATAGCCTAAACAGCTATTTGTTACCAATTTCGCGTATAGTTTTGTTTTTCTTCTCCATTTGAACACACGTTTCAACACACTATGCCTGCAACCAAATAGCGATTAACCAATGACATAGAAACTCGTCTCTCACCGTTCCCCTTTCTCTCTGCCCTCACCTCTGCTGACCTTCACATAGGCTCCCTCCCTCTCTGGGATCTTTTCTTCAGGGGTTGTTTCCAGAGAGGCTCTGGCTTTCTTGTCATGAGGGGGGTCAGCCCTGGGCCCCTTAGGAGACCCATGGTGCTTCCAACAAGACTTTTAACATGCCCCTCTTTCTTTTCTCCCCTATTACGCTCTTCCACTGCCCTTTGTTTCCCTCTCTTCCTTCACCTATCTAGTGGTCCTTATCGATACCCGACCTCTGCTCGTTTAATAGATTGATTCCGAATTGTTCTTTCATAAAGGTGAAAGAGGCTGGGCATCTCCACCGCCTTCGTCTACCGAATGCCGAAGGAGAAACGCATCATTGGCCCCTTTTCTCCGTGCGTATGAGAACTCGGGCAGCCTCTTAGGTTTCTAAAGATGTGTGGTGGATCCGTATCCATTTTCCAACAGGACATACCAGATGTAACTGTTTGTATAGTTGCAGTAGTGCTGGGCCCTTGTAGGCCTCCATGGTGGGGAGCCCCAAAGGAGATTGCGAAGTTTATTCTTTTTGCAATGGCTAAGCATAAACCAAAAACCTTCCCTTCTCCTAAGGGTTCTCGTGCCAAACGTCCTTAGCTCTCCTTTCAGCCTTTTCTCGCTCGTTGGACCCCTAATCCAACGAAGTAGACTCAGATCTAGATTATCCTTGCTTTCTTGTCATGAATTCATCATCCGACATCCCACTTGCAAAAGTTGATGTGTTTGACGTCAATGAATCTTTTGAGTCCCGCTGTAGAGAACCCCACCGGATGTGGTCAAGAGGAAGTGGTGATGTTGTAGTCGAGGTGTCATCCCACTCTCAAAAATTTTTTGTGCAAAACCTATCTTTGATAGCTGAATTTCCAATAACTGTCTCGCCCCATCCGTGTCTGAATTTTGTTAAAGGTGTCGTCTGCTCAAACGAACTAAAGAACTACGAACCCACCTGCCTTCAGATTAAGCTCAGTACCCAGCGTGTCACACACGTACACAGGGTAACTAAATCATTTGGCTCCACTAAAGTCCCAACCGCCACACTGATTTTAACATTTGAACGACAAGAACTGCCTCAGTATTTTAAAGCCGGGTACCCTCGTGTCCCAATAAGTCCCTACATCAAAGTATCCAGACGCTGCTTCGATTGCAATCAATTTGGACATGTTGGCCGTGCCTGTCGGCACCCTTGCTTCTGCGTGAATTGTAGCTCTGACTACCATGCCCCCAAATGCACCAAAACACCCCGCTGTGCCAACTGCGGAGGTACCCACAGTGCTGCGTCAAAACTCTGCTCTATATTTTTATATGAAAAGGAAGTGCTCGCTTTGCGTGACTCCCTACGTCTAGATATAAGAGAGGCCCGCCAGCGTACCCGAGCACAAACCTCACCACTCAGCCGTCTCTTCTCTGACCTTTTACGTGACGCTGGACAAAATTGACCATCACGCGCGACTTCCGACCAGCCTAAAGCACTTACTTCACCCTAGATGTACTCGCAGCATCGAAAACATTCAGAATATGCAGTCGAAGCATCGCGCTCACACCGAGATAACCAATGTAGCCCCCTCTCTCCAGCAGCTCTAGCTGGGAGAGACGCTCAGGATCCAGACACTTAACGACATCAGACGCTATTTGAAAGAATCCTTAACATCGGCTAGTGAAGGTTCATCCACCCGGCTCCGAGACCCAAAGCCCAGTGGTAAGAGGAAGGATTCCTCATCTGAGTCATCGACCACTAATAAGCGTGCAGCCTCTGGAGCTGACTCGGCCGAACCCCAAGAATGTTCAATGGACTCCTTCCCTATGGCTGAACATTCTATGCCCTGAAGTTCGTCTCGCCCTTCACAGGACTTAGGCCCCATCCTTATCCAAACGATGGCAGATATACACCCAGCTCCACACACCTCGCTCAGATTACCTGTTCGTTCCGCTCACCCTTCAACTCATGATCGATGGAAGCAGTTGATACTCCAACATCACCAATCGCGGTGGTTGGACCAACTCCTAAGACATCGAAAATACCCTCGACCCATGAATCCGGATCTACCGGCCGAAAATCCCTTCTTGATCTTCCTTTTCCGCCAGGTTGTGAGCCCGAATTACAATCAAGCGTCTCGGTCGATTTTCCAAAATCCTCGAAAAAAGCCATACTTACTGCTCCATCTAGGATCTCTCCCATTGCAAAAGCAGGCTCCTCAAAATCAGCTCTCCGTCTCCCAAGCTCTTTGGGACGAACCTCAAATACAATATCGGCCTCAAAAGAGAAAAATATATCCACAGTGATATCTAATCCTCACACATAATATCTTCCATTTTACAATGGAATTGCCAAGGCGTTCTTCCAAAGTGGGAAGACCTCAAAATTCTTTTGACGAATATCCAACCCGCTGTTATTTGTCTTCAGGAGAATAAACTGGGTATACGGCCCTTTCCGCCGGTACCCGGCTTTCTCACTTTCACCTCTTTTGCTCCTGTTGGAAGCCCCTCTCATGGTGGGGTCTCAATCATGGTATCTTCATCCGACCTTTTAGAACTTATAGACTAGTTGCACCCCCCTATTCTTATTATTGGGAGATTTTAACGCCCGTCACCCATATTGGGCTGACATCACTCGAAATGCCAAAGCAGTGTTTTAGAGTCTTTTATTATTAGACTTTCTTTGTGTCTTAAATACTGGCGATTTTATCTCTTATCATATCCAGACGGACTCTTTTAGCTGTGTTGACCAGTCTGTTTGTTCGTCTGATTGTTTCATGGAATTTCGATGGTCAATTCTTGACGATCTCCATAGGAGTGACCACTTCCGTATTGTCTTGTCGGTCCTTCAAGTTAGCTCTCATATAACCATGCCCCTTAAGTGGGACTTAGGTCATGCATATTGGGAAGGTTTCCAAGAGTCGTCCTTCACAAGTGCATCCTTGGGGACCTTCAATGGAGTGTACGCGGCAGTAGAATACTTTACATCGACTATCTACAATGCAGCAACACAGACCATCCGACGGAGGCGACCCGCCACGGGCTGCTCAACCGTGCCCTGGTGGACCTCGACGTGTGCAACAGCTATCAAAAATTACAAGTAAGCCCATGCCCAATTCCGAAAGAACCCAACTTTGTGCAATAAGGTCGACCGAAACAGAGCTCGTGCGCTTCGCCAAAGAACCCTTCGTCAGGCTCGCCGAAATTCATGGCGTCATTACGTTTCATCGATTTCCTCTATAACACCTACTGCTAAGATCTGGAAGAGGATTAATAAGATTAGGGGCCGTCATGCTAATCATCATACCCCCATACTCAACTTAGACGGTTCCTTGGAGAATGACGGCCTGGCGGTCAGCAATGCTTTTGATGACCATTTCCGCGCCGTCAGCAGTGTCAGCCGTTACAATAAGGCTTTTCAATTCTACAAATCAAGGGAAGAATCTCATTCTCTCAACTTCACAACAAAATCTAACCTTCCGTATAACGCTCTATTCAGCATCCATGAGCTGCATAGCGCTTTGTCCCTTTGCAGATCTACCTTCCCTGGCATTGATGAGATCCATCTCGATATGATTCGGCACCTACATCCACACTCTACTCTCTTCTTACTTGATTTGTACAACCTTATATGGGGGAAGGGGTTTTACCCGTCATCATGGCGCATTGGGATCATCCTTCCCTTTGTCAAAACGGGCAGGGACGGGTTGGACGCAGATCACTACCGCCATATAGCTCTCACCAGCTGTTTGAGTAAGTTGCTGAAAAAAATTATATTGGAGCGCCTAAACTGGTTCCTAGAAACCAAACACCTTCTCTCACCATTTCAATGTGGCTTCCGCAAAGGTCATAGTACCCTTGACCTACTAGTACGTTTCGAGGGATCGGTCCGGAAAGCTTTCTCAGTAACGCACCGAGTCCTGGCCGTATTTTTCGATATTGAAAAAGCCTACGACACAACATGGAGATACGGCATCTTGAAGTATCTATACGTCTGGGGAATGAGAGGCCTTTTACCGTCACTTATTCAAAGATTTTAGCATCTCGATCCTTTAAGGTACGTGTTGGAGACGCATACTCTGACCTGTAACCCCAAGAGGAGGGAGTTCCTTAGGGCAGTGTTTTAAGTGTCTTATGTTTTATAATTGCCATCAATATTATTTCGTCTCTCCCAGAGGGTGTATCGGAAACTCTGTCTGTCGATGACTTAGCAATATACTGTTCTTCACGTCGCCTTGCATCAGCAGCGCGTTGGCTACAACTGGTGGTCGATGCTGTATCCAAAAGAACACAACTTAAGGGATTCCGCTTTTCCACGAACAAAAGCAAAGAAATGTATTTTCACCGAGGAATCGGGGTTCTTGTTCCGCCATCTATCTCCCTACAGGGCCAAGATATAGAGTTTGTATCAGAGTTTCGTTTCCTTGGTGTAACTCTCGATCCAAAGTTATCCTGGTTACCACACCTACGCCGACTTCCAACAGGCTGTCTGCGGGCTCTAGACATTTTGAAAGGCCTCTCACACACTTCGTGGGGCAGTGACCGACAAACATTGTAGACATTATAAACAGTCCTCGTCCAATCCAAATTGGATTATGGCTGTCAAATTTACTCAGCGGCTTCTCCTTCAGTTCTTAAAATGCTGAACCCCATTTGAAACCTCGGAGTTCGCTTTTCGTACTTTTCCTGTCAACAGCCTTTAATGCGAGAATGGTGTACTTTCTTTGCCCTACCATAGACTTCAAATCTGCATGCGATACCTCTGCCAAGTACATCAAGCCTCTGTATCAGAGGTCTACAGATGCCTGTATGCTGCTGAATCAACGGCAGCATATGATACGAGGGGCGGTCAATAAGTTTTGCAATTCATATATAAGGAAACGAGATATGAGGAAAAGTGTTTTATGATTTTGCAATGTAACTACCCTCGACTTCAATGCAATTGCGCCACTTGTCCCTGAAGCTTCGAATTCCCGAAAACCAGAAATGTTCCGACTGCTGTTCAATCCCCTCCTGGACGGCGATCTGGACATCTTTATCGTCCCCAAACCGGCGTCCACACAGTGCAGCCTTGAGCTGGCGGAATAAAAAGTAGTCACTAGGGGCCAAATCGCGCAGGACAGCTTGTGCAACTCTGGCCTTGTGCACTTTAACGACGTTGAAGTCGATCATGGGGCGTGAGGTTTCGTGAGGTTTCTAGGGACCCAACGGGCAGAGACCTTGGTCATGGAAAAATTGTCGTGGATGATGTTGATAACACTTCCATGTGATATTCCAAGTTCTCGCTCGATTTCTTCGACCTTCACCCGTCGATTTTCGAGGATTATCCTCTCCACACGGGCCACATTGTTTTCGTTGCTCACATCTGTTGGCGTCCTGGACGGGAGTCATCTTCAAGGGACTCACGACCATGGCGAAACTCCCTATTCCAGCGAGCAATGGTTGCATAAGAAGGGGCGGTGTCGGTGTACACTGCAACCATGCGTTCATGGATCTCTTTTGAATTCTTGCCTTTCTTGGTAAAAAATTAGATCACTGCACCGTGCTCAACCTTTTCTATTGTTGAACAAATTGTGACGGACGGTCGGCGATCAGCTACTGCTTCTTAAATCGACGAGGCAGGAGCGTGCTGCTGCAGGTTCTGACTTGTCATAACTTGTCCTAACACCACCACAAACAGCCATCTCCCTTCCTCTGTTTTGCCCTACTGATTCGCGAAACTTATTGACCGCCCCTCGTAAGTAGCCATCTTTACCCCGCCCTTTGAACCTTCGCATAGGAGATCATCTTCCTAACCTGGGTGCTCCAAGGGTCCTTACCCTTCCATCCTTACTGACCTCTAGTTGGCGTTCTCCTCTCCCTACAGTATGTACCAACATGTGGAGCCTGGAGAAGTGCTCCATTGACCCTCGCATCATTAAGAGCCTGTTCTTAGAGCATTCCATCTCACACAAACAATGCTGCCCACTATACACGGATGCCTCTAAGTTGGACAGTGGCGTGAGGCCGCAGCCGCCTACCCAGGAGGAGAATTCCTAACTCTATCTTTGCCACCAGCAGCATCAATATTTACCGCTGAACTTTCAGTAATCCTTCTAGCCTTTAGACTCATCCAAATTTTACCTTTTAGTTATTTTGTCATTTTTTTCCGACTCAAGGAGTGACTTACAGTCAATTACATCTTTTTATGCGTCCCATCCACTAGTAACATAAATTTGCAACTGGCTGATCCAAAATGCGTCAAGATATAGAATTATTCTTTGCTGGGCCCCTTTGCATGTGGGGATCCTGGGCAACGAGAAAGCTGATCGGCTGGCCCGCTCAGCACATTCTGTATTCCCTGAGAACTCGGCTTTGCCTTTTAGGGACTACTTTCCTTTAATAAGAAAATATATTTTTCAACTGTGGCAGAATAAATGGGACGACTGTACCTCATCCAAACTATACAAAATTAAAAATTCTATTCACTCTTGGCCCTCAAGTCGTCATAGAACGCGGTCGTTAGAGGTGTCCCTTTGCCGAGTTCGCATTGGCCACACGAGACTTACTCACCGCCATCTTGTTTCAGGTGATGCTCATGTGAGCCCTTGCTGTCGTTTTTGCGGTGGGGACCAATTGCTGCCCACCTTTTATTGGATTGTAGCCATTTCGCTATTCTTCGGTTGTCCTGTTTCCCGACCCTTTTAACTATTCCTCAACACACCCGACTTCGATTCATATTGGCGGAGGAATGTTTTAACCCGTCGTTTTTTAAATTTTTGTCACAAAGTGGTCTCCTCCACCTTTTATAGATAATTTGCGTCGTTTCATCCTAGCTGCTATATAGAATCCACTTGGATTGGGCAGCAACCCACTAGTTCCTTACCTCAAACCCTTAACCTTCACATAGGCCTCTGCTCTTGCTCGAAATCCAACAAAATCGCCTAGATTATTTTGTGATAGACATTTCAAGTTATTTTGTGATTTTCTATGAAGTTAGCTGAATATATTTAATAAGACTACTTTTCCTACAGCTTATAAATTAATATCAATATAGGCCTATTTTCTTAAAAAATAACTAATAAATATTTCATTATTTATCTTGCTTGTAATAACAATAACTTTGTGATTTTCTAGTGAAATCAAAAACAAGGATGACAATGTAGATTTAATAATGTGCATTGTGACTGTCCGCAAAGTAGGAAAGAGCTAAATGGTTACAGTAAAGAACTAAAACTGTGTAAGCACTGTGAAATCCATAATCCATGAATACAACTTTATCACTTCTCTCCTCAAGTTGCATAATGAGCATAATCAATAAAAACTAACCATTAATTAGTTTAAAGAATCCAAACAGTGCATTAGATTAAGGACGGAAGTATCAAAATGGACTCATTAGCAAAATATAAAAAGGCTCTTCAGAAAGGCCCAGATCCAAGAAAGAACTGATTTTTTCAACTTAGATGTATGGCTCGTTGACGAATAACAGAATAATAATGATAAATTCTGGTAATCCTTATTGTGATACGATGTGAGGAAACTGGAGCTATTTCTCTTTCTGTTATGAGTTTGCATGGAAAAGCATTACAACCTGCACAGTACCTTCTCCATGATAAAGATGGCGATGGAAAAATCTTGCTGTGTATGTGTTTATTTCTATTTGTGCAGGTAAGGTAGGTAAGGACACAAAAAACAGGGGAAAAAGACCTGTCAAAAAAACTAACGGGTACCAACCACCAGCTTGAGACAAGGCCCATGTGTTTTTCGGCATGAGAATGAATGACTCTAACAAATATAATTATAAAATGGGTCAACAGAAACAGACAAATTTGACATACGGTCATACCAAACTCACGAACCACAATTTTTATGAAAGATTTTAAAGAACAAGGTCTGCTGACCAAAGTCGCGTGTTCTCACTTATTTGGATTTATGACCTTTTTACCTTTAAAATTTTAAATAATTCTTGGACAAACCTTGGGTAGACCTTGGCAATTATATCATTCAAAAGAGAATTTAATACAATATAAGGGTTTTAAATTTCGTTAGAGTTGGACGAATAGTTACAATGTTATTACCAAAACCACAAAAGCAAAACGGGGACCAACTGACCGACATAGTGATGTAAAGTCGCACGCGAATAAAAAAATAACTGCGGCTAAAGGAGGGGGGGGGGGTACTTGGCGGGGACGGTCGCCGTACAAACAAACGAACAATATTGACCGAGAGGCGCTCGGATGACCTGGAACGTATACGAAGCCGACGATGGAGGCTTACACAGGAGAGTTGCGCGTTGATGTTATCTCGAAGATTTGGTTCCAGAGAGTAATCCTTGCCTTGGCGCAAAGTTCAAATAATAGTCTCTTGACAATGACTATTACGGGATGAACTTAGAGCTTGCTTTAGAGTTAGACACGACTTAAGACGGGTAGAACAGGGACGGAGAGAGACTCGCGAAAATTAATTGAGAATACCCAGAGCTTGAGGGGTTTTGCGAGAATTGTGCAGAGTCTAATGGGATGCGAATAGCGGATACTAACAGGGGGTGCGCAGTGGATACTGACGGGGCAGGCAAACGGCGAATACTGCCTTCGAACCCTCGAAGTGGAGATATATAGTGGGTTCGAATGTGGTTTTCCCCCCTCCGTCCGAAGGGGAAGGTTCCAAGGTCCGACACATCGGCCGGTGAGGGTAGTCTCGCACTATTAGCACGATGGTGGGAAGGTTCCTAAGCCGGCGAGGTGAAAATTTGTCCGACTCCCACTAGGACCTTTTCGGGGTGTAAAGCTTGTCGCAGCTTTCTGCGATGGCAGGGTTTAGGCCACCACGGCGTCTTATAATTTCCCACTTATATTAGTGCAGACAAAAAGGGTTGTCGAGTTGTCTGTTGTCTTTCTCTCTCTAATCAAGGGCGCGGTAGTGCGCATCTTCCCATCTCTATCTCTCCGATCTCTGACACCTTATAACGATCAATACAAGTTTAAAACTTTTCTCTTTGTTATTTAGTCCCTCCGTAAGAGCGGATGGACAACAGCGTTCACTTCTAAACGGAGAAAGATTAGAAGAGGGGCAAAACCTTGCGTGGTTCATGCTAAAAAGGATCTCCATAAAAGTTTACTATCTTTAGAGTCCTCTGCCATGACCTCTTTTGTACATAGTTTCTTTGAAATTCAGTCTATTTTCTGCTAATATAAATAACCTACAGGCGTGAATTCCAATGAACTAAAAGTTTTTTGCTTTAATATGATTAATGTTAGAATAAATGCTTTGGTTATAATAACTGTTTTAATCATTAATATCTAATAAAAGATCTAAAATATAAAGTATTTATTCAAATTTAAAATTTTAGTTTAAAATATATTTCTCGTTGGCATGTTACTGTTTCCACTCCTATATCCGATACCTTTTTTGTAATTCATCTTTGCTCTTTAAGCCTCCTCCTCATTCCTCTTAATCTCTACTTCATTCATCTTAAGACTTTTTGTTCTGCTGAAGGATGCCTATGCTAACACTCACACGCATGTTAATTCAGAATCAAATAACACACCGCCGAAGAGCAAAAGGATCGTATATCTTCATTATTATACATGTGCACAAAGACTGCTGCAATTTGATTGTGCGCAGATTTGTAAACAATGTCGCTTAATAGAGTATTTGAAAAGGTTATTCAACTTAACACTTTACTTCAACAAACTTAAAATTCAAACGAAATTCAACATTTTAAGAAAATTATAACGTGATGAATCTGCACATTTATAATACTTTTCGACATATCATCTTCATTTTTCCCGTGTCATGAGAGGTAGACATTTTGCCAGTGTTATGAGCTTTGACATTTTACCAGTATCATTAGCAGCAGGCATTTTACTAGTGGCAGGAGCAATAGACATTTTGCGTTTCATGGTCAGTAGAGATTTTACAAGTGGCATGAGTAGTAGACATTTTAGCAGTTCTAAAAATATAAATGAACAAATTGTTGGAATTAATCGAAGCTTTTGCCATTTTTTTTTAAGAGCTCATCTGGCGACTGCCTACTTGGGAATTAGTCGCCGTATTAAAAACTGCCTAGCACGAGGCTACTTTAAAATAAGATTCGAAAACACACACAGAAAAAAACAAAACCCAGGACTCAAAATAAAAAAAAGGAAAAGGCAACGAGCAGGAGCTTGCTTCTTCCGCCTCTGGAGGTAAAGTCCAGCCGGCGGCCTTTCGCAACATCACGACGTGCATTGAATGCTGGCGGAGCAGCATGTCATCAAACTACATGAAATTTACACAATAGATGTATATTACTGATAATAGGAATGATCCCCGTACCATCTTTCGTCTGCTCTCCCGTCTTACTTTCCCAGCCCAGGTCTCCCCACCCATTAGCCCTGCTACTCTCTCGAATTTCTTCTCAGATAAGGTCACTAACCTCTGTGCCTCCCTCCCTCAGCCTTCTGTCCTGGCTCTTGCCATTGTCCCTGACTTCCCGCCTCAGCCGCCTATCGTTTTTCCCGCTGTGACCGCGTCGGAGCTTACAGCCCTGCTCTCGCGTTCTAAGAAATCGGGCTCCCCAAAGGACATTTTTCCGCCTAAACTGTTATATAAAATTCTGCCTGCTATCCTCACAACCCTTCTTCACCTGTTCAACACATCACTTGCAACTGGTCTTGTTCCCTTTTCCTTCAAACGTGCCCACATCCGTCCGATTCTTAAAAAGCCTCAACTGAACCCCACTGACCCTTTCAATTATCGCCCGATTTAGCAACTACCTTTCCTCTCTAAGGTTATGGAGAAAGAGGTTGCTTCACGCATCAACAGTCACATGGTGGTCTGTAACATTGATGAAACCTATCAATCTGGTTTCAAGTCAGGTTACTATACAGAAACCGCCCTTCTCAATGTGTTTGATTGCTTACGAAGAGCCGCGGACAGAAGTTGTGTCTCCATCCTTGTTCTACTCGACCTCTCCTCTGCCTTCGATACTATTGACCATACCGTCCTACTTGATCGTCTTCACTCTTTCCTCGGCATATCAGGCACCGTGCTTGACTAGTTCCGCTCTTACCTCTCGTCTCATACCTAATCCATGGTGATTGACGACGTTTCATCCGACTCTACCTCCATTCGCTTTGGAGTGCCACAAGGCTCTGTCCTTGGTCCTCTACTATTTCGTATCTACCTTCTTCTTCTTAGTTCCCTTCTCCGTAATCTCGGTCTATCCTTCCACCTATATGCTAACGACACTCAAATTTTCGTTTCCTCATCCCTCACGTCTCTTGCCTAGTCTATCACTGACCTCCTGCTGCCTACTCCTCGATTCTGACTGGCTTTCTACCAACTTCCTTAGGCTTAATCACTAAAAAACCGAAGGACTCCTCGTCGGGACCCCTGCTCTTGTCAAAAAATCTAAATCTCTCTTTCCCTCGCTTACTCTGGGCGGTATTACTATCATTTTCTCTGACTGCGTTAGGAATCTGGGTGTTGTTTTTGATGAGCATCTCTTCTTTAAGCCTCATATCCGCAATGTAAGCAAATCCTCTCTATGTTTCCTTCGTAACTTCTCTCGCATTTGCTCTCACTTTGATCGCCAAAGTTTTGAGACTGCTGTTCATGCCTTCATCACCTCACGCCTTGACTACTGTAACTCACTGCTTGTGAATCTGCCATCCTCCTCTTTCCGCCCCCTTCAACTCGTACAGAACTATGCTGCCTGGCTTCTCCTCCGTCACCCACGCTTCTCTCCCTCGAAAACCTTGCTGCATGAACTGCACTGGCTCCCTGTCAGATCCCGTACTCACTTCAAGATACTTCTCTTCACATTTAAGGCCCTAAACAACAAGTCGCCGTCTTACCTCTCTTCTGCCCTCTCACCACGCCATGCCCCTCGTGCCCTTCGGTCATCACATGCACCTCTTTTGAATATTCCTCGTTCATCCCTCTGCTCGAAGGGGGACTGCTCTTTCTCAATCTGCGCCCTTAAGTTGTGGAATGCTCTTCCTGCTAAAATCAGGTCTTCTCTCTCTCTTACCACATTTAAGCGTCTCCTAAAAACGCATCTTTTCAGTATTGCCTTCTTCCCCCTCTTGAATTTCCATTGAATTTCCATTCTCATCTCAGCACAACGTGCGCTCTGGGAAGGCCTCAGGCCTTGAAGAGCGCATTACAAAAGACTTATTATTTATATTATTTATTATTATTAATTTAAAGTTAAAAGTTCGGTGCATGAAAAGGCATGAAACAAAATTGATCCAGTAAACCTGAAATTAATGAAAACAGGCATGAACAAGTATTCGTACAAATCGATATTTAGTTATTAATACTTAGTTGCGTAACCTTTGTTGGCTTTAACCGCCATCAATCGTTTATCTTACTTCTTACCTTGAATTCTTTGATGCTCTTGGAAATTCTCAAATGAATCTTGCTCTTCAACTTTCAACACAAGTTCTCTATTGGGTTCAAATCTGGCGCCTGACTAGGCCACTCAAGAACGTTTACATTGTTTTTACGAAACCATTTGCGAGTAGGTTTCGCAATATGCTGCGGATCATTATCTTGTTAAAAGATCCATCCCTCGCCAAGTCCAAGCTTCTCTACAAAAACCAACAAATGATCTTCTAAAATATCTCTGTATATTGCCGATTTCATGGTCCCATCTTTGATCTGAATATTGCCGCTACCCTTAGATGAGAAACACCCCCACACCATGATGCTACCTCCCATAAACTTTGCGGTAGGAATGCTGTCCTTAGGATCGTATTTACAAATGAATAGCAGCACAAATCTTTATAGTTATTAGTAATTAGTTGAAGATTTCAAATAAGAAATATACATTGTGTATTTAAAATTTGACAGGGATGTTTCTAAAAACTTTACTTGACTATTTCAGCTTGTTTCATTTGGTATTTAAGGTGTAGCACCTTAAATACCAAATGACACACGCTGGAATAGTCAAGTAAAGTGTTTAGAAACATACAAGGAAAACTATGCTTTCTATTTACAAATAAGAGAAGAACATGGTTAAGAAATTCCAGCTAACCTGGGAAAAATCATTGACAATGTTGCTATCTCAACAGCAGCATCAAATCTTTTGTCTCAACTTCAAATGTTTGAGAAAGCACTAAATAAGGTGAAATTAAACACATGGCTATTCCTAGTAAACAGATTCTCTCTCATCAGCTAAATTTTTAAGATATTCATCATTATCAAGTTTACACTGCTTAATAGTAATATGCATCAAGAACTATCTAGCTATAAATTAATGACTCTTGTCATCTTTCTGATGCTGTCCATGAGTGGATTAAATTAATAAAAAATAAAGAACTACAATGCATAGAACAGTGATTAAGGCACAGTTCAAAGCTGCCATGGAACCATTTCACTTGTTAGCATACATGACAGATTCTCGATACATGGGTAAAAAATTAAATACTTTTGATATACATTACTCATACTGCAATACATGTAATTAAATTCTAAAAAGTTATGAAAATGCAAATTAGTACATAATAATTGTGGGACATCTATTATTTCAAGTTTCATATTCTTTGTACAGGGTCAGAGAATTATCTTAATGCAGAGCAAGAGAATGAGGCTGAAGAATAGCTGCAAAATAGACACCCTGAATACATTGCTGGATTCATGAATTTCAAACTGAGAGATACTAACATTTTCCCAGCACACATGTTTAGTACTAACATACTCAGTTCAGTAACACCTCAGAAATGGTAGATATTAATTGGCTTGAAGGCAGTAAAGCAAGTTCAAGAAACAATCCAGAAGCTTCCTGGAGGATTCAGCAAATTCTTCTCAGATCTTCATTCTTGTCCAGCAATCTCAGGCTGTATAGAGCGTATTTTCTCAACTTTTGGTCTGGTTTGGAATGATGTTAGGAACAGGTTAATTGCTGAAAAAGCACAGAAATTAGTCAAAATTTATAGGCATTTGAAGAGGAATTGAGAATTTCAATTATGATAAATCAGGTTCTAGAACAAATTAGATTTAATAAGTTAATGCTGTATAACAGCAAAGGATAATACTTCTTGAAACTAAGGAAAAGGAAACTTATTAGTTTCAATATAATTAAAAAACTTGAAAATTATTTTTGTTTTTATCATTAAACCTATTTTTTACATTTGTTTTATCAATTATAAGAATATGTAACTTAAAAAACAAAACAATACCCAGTGGGTTCTTTTAGGTGAGCTTTATTGTTTTTCTTCGGGTGGGTTTTTTAATGCCAACCCTGCATTCTATTGCAGCAGTCTTTTTTTACTTGGATTTGCTGTTTCTTCTTGTTGCTTAATTTGGCATTTTGCTATGTGTTTCTTGATTCTTTCGATTTTTTTAACTAATCTTTTCTAAAAAAACAAAATTGCATGATACTCTTGTTTTATCATCTTTTATATCACTGACTTTCTGCCAGCAAGTGTCTCTTTTACGACCACTTTCAAATGGCATTTTAATAACGAAAGATTATTTTATTTGTAGTTATCAGTAATATTAAAAAATATCTAAAGAAAGTAAAGATAGTTAATGAAAAATGTAGAATACATATAGAAATATTCTTAAAAACATTTAAATATTATTAAATTTTCAGCAAAAGGTAAAACACCCAAATAAACACAACATAAACCCAATAAAACCCACTACCCACTGGGTTATTTGAAAAAACCCAGGGTTTTTTCCAACCCTAAGGCAGAGCAGAACGTTTGGAACAACGTTGGCTGCAGGATCTGCTGGAGTCAGTGAAAACAGCACACAGGTCCGCCTTAGCAGCTCCACTAGTGATTTGGAAGGTTTACTCCCATACACTTGGCCGTTGGATTAGTCTAAGGTCTCCTCTGACCGGCTAGCCATTGGTTGGTATAGGCAGCCCCTCCGCCAAGCTTGACGGGGCAGTGTAAACACCACCCCCTCATCTGGTTTAGCATGATTAATACCAGTTCTCGAAGCATGAACATTGATTAGATTTTTGTCTTTGATTTCAAGAGAAAATTGAAGTTCCAGCCTACATTTTTTCTTTTTCAAGTCCAGGACTTTGAGGACTCTCAATAATTGACCTTTTATACTTAATGATTCTGCTATCCTCAAAGTGTTCGTCAATTTATCTATTACATTATAATTTAGGAAGGCAGGTTTCTTAGCAGTTTTAAACTTTAGATTCTTATAGTACATAAACATCATTAGAATTTCAGGCTGAACTCGCTTATTTAATTCCATACTCAGTTACCTTTGGGTCAGGTCTTGGTTTTGAGTTGAAATTCCACATCATAAATTTTGGCTTTCTTAAACCTTTATCAGGGTAAGGGGGCATATATTTTTTTTAATGTTTATATCTTTAAAGTAATTTTTTGCTTAATTTAGTTTAATTGGTAAGGATAAAATTTTAATTCATTTAACCAGAAAACTTTCCTTATCCGTTGTTTCACTAATTTTTACACGAATGGCTTTACTACTAACAGCAAAGGCACCCTATAACATTATGCTTCCTGCCCTTCTTTACGGTTAGTCTGTATATTGTTGAAAGAAGTGCCTAACCAAATATAACGTTCATATAGTTCTCTGTTTCTATTTCCTCACCCTATAATTCATTTTTGTTTCGCGGTGAACGTGCGAATTTTCAAGGTTGAACCCTGCTGAAACGGGCAATTTAAAAATATATAGACAGTTACTGGACTCTGGGGTCCAGGAGTTCATTTTGTGTGGAGGATTTGTAAAGTGTATTCAATTCAACATTAACTCCAGCTGTAAGTAAAACTTGACATATATGTTTCTTGTTTGTATACAAGTCAAATATAATGTTCCTTGCAATGTTAAGATACGGAGTCGGAAATACATTTTCCTTCCTTATAATTTTTCTTGATTGTTAGTTGTTGTGGCCAAAATATAGATGAGGAGTCGAATGATATAATATGCCTATATACCTCAATTATTATTTTGTAACTTATTCAAGAATACTCAAAATATATGTGGAATTTGTACCTTATTTTATAAGCTCTCTTCTGTTTTATTTGGTACATTTCAGCATATGTAAATAACGTTGACGTCAAAACTAAACACTTTGGGTAATTTTAATGAATGTGTATTAGATTTTTAATTTACACAATTTTATGAATTAAAGTTGATTTCTATATTCTATTATTAAAACCAACTGGTTTTTATTAAGTATTATCTCATTATATTAATAATTCGGAACTCGAGTATGAGATAGACATAATTCATTCTGCAGTGTAACTCAGTGATTTTCTTCAGCCTCCACAGTTGTTCACATAATCTTGGTGTGACTGATCACACTTATTAAATCGAAATATGCATATATACACCAATCAGCTTTACCCAACTAATGTTAGAACTTTGGAATTTTTTTTTTAAGAGCTCATCTGGCGATTGCCTACCTAGGCATTAGTCACCGTATTAAAAAGCTGCCTAGTACTAGGCTACTTTAAAATCAAATTTAAAAACACACAAATCTTTTTTTAAAAATAAACAAACCCCACACCAAATATTAAAAAAAGGGAAAAGGCAACGAGCAGGAAGCAAGCTCCTCTTTCGGGAGGAGGTCCCCTGGCGCAGTAACGTGTGCTCTATAAGGTAACAACAAAACAAAATCAAAATAACAAACAAAAAACAAACGGGTTAAATAAAAGGGAGAAGGCCGGCCTCTCCACAAAAGTCTACAAGTCTACCAGTCAATGTGCACGCACTCGTCCCGAGTACAAGGGACAGGCGGTAGCAACCCCGCCCATCCAGGTACCGGAACAGGTAACATGCGCGAAGATCACCCAGACTGGGACATTCAACAAGAATGTGCTGAACAGTCAGGGGCACAACGGAGTCTTCACAGTAGGGCGCTGGAGAGCGCTCCATCAAATGGCGGTGCTTCTCGCGAGTGTGCCAAATTCGAAGACGACAGAAAGCAACCTGAAGCCTTCGTGGCATTGGGGCGCAATGGCACACAACTTTAATTCCCTTCGCCTGTCTCCCATCTTCTTTGCCAAGCAGCTCGAAGAGCTGCCCGTATTCCTGCCATGTAGTCGGTGCAAGAAAGAGTGAAACGCTGGTCTGGTCGCAGAGTCCTCGCGGACTATTTGGCGCCCTCATTCTCTGCAATTCCTACATGTCTAGAAACCCAGCAGAAGATAATCTCTACATCTGCCTGGCTTGCAAAAACCGTGGTGTCACGGATATTGTAAATTAATGGATGCGGAGATTCCAATGTCCCGAGAGCACTCAGGGTGCTTTGTGAGTCGCTATAGATCACAATTCGGTCTCCAAACCGGGCATATGGCATAATCTCCCGTACCGAGTTGTGTATTGCCACCAGCTCAGCCATGAAGACAGACACAGCGCCTGGCAGAGCCCCACTGACTTCAAACAGAGGGGATACGGTGTGAAAGCCGACCCCCTCTTCGGACTTGGAGCCATCCGTATACACTGGCACAGTTCCAGCGTGACATGAGGTATGCTTCAAAAAGGTTGAACGCAATACTCCCGGTGCTGTACAATATTTAGAGCAGAGGCGTGGCGACAAATAGCCAAATGCGTTACCCGTCACTTGCCCGAGAGCTATACCTTGCCCTCGAAGGAGTTTCCTGGCCTTAAACCCAAAGGGCTTAGGGTATGACTGGCGTCTCTCGGTGGCATAGGCACCGTTGAAGTTAGCTGCAGATGCAGTGAGAGCTGTTGACGACTAAGGAAGGCGCCGGGATGGCGCGCACAGGAAAATAATGCAGTGTAGAGCCCGTGGCATCTCCCCGGCATCGAAAAGTAGGCTCTCAATGGGGGAAGTGCGGAAGGCACCGGTCGCTAGGCGAAGGCCGGTGTGGTGGATTGAGTTCATCTTCTGCAATATACGCTCGGCTGCGGATGCATAAAACTCGCATCCGTAGTAGAGCTTTGAACGAACAAAGGATCGATGAAAAAGTATTGTCGTAGCTCTATCAGCGCTCGAAGCGTTGAACGTCACAGAGCAAATAATATCCATGGCGTGGGTACAAAAGTCCCTAAAGCTGTGAATATGAACCTCCCAGGTGAGCCGTCGGTCAAATACAAGACCAAGGAAACATTGCGATTTAACCACTTCCAGGCGCACCCCAAAGAAAACCGAAACCTGTGCACTTTGGCAAAACGAGAGGCGCGGTTCAATAGCTGTTGGAGTCGACTTTTGGGTCACGCCAAAAGAGATAAAAAAGCTTGTCCACGAAGAGCGTAGCGAGAACCTTTTCCGGGAGCACCAAGTTGATGCCGTCGATGCTCAGGGGAACGAGTGTAACACTGAGGACACCCTCCTGCGGGACACCCTCTTCCTGCTCAATTGGGCCGGGAGGGCTTCCCCAGCCGTATGCGGAATCAACGATCTCCCAGAATTCAGATATAAACATTGAAATGCGCCCCCTGGCCCCCATCGTTTGAAGAGTCTCCATGATACCGTATCGCTATGTGGTATCATAGGCCTTCTCCAGATCGAAAAACACCGTAGCGTATTGCTGTCTACGAAGGAAGGCCTCGCAGACGGCATTTTCCAGTCGGAGCAGAGCATCCGACGTGGAGTTCAACTTGCGAAAGCCGCACTGTGCAGAAGACAGATGGCCTCCGCTGTCCAAGAAAAAGGCTAATCCAACATTTACCAATTTCTCCATCAACTTGCCTACTCAAGAGGTTAGAGAGATTGGGCGGAAACCGGCTGGAGTAGAGTGATCTCTCCCCGGTTTCCGAAAGGCGAGCACAGTAGCGATTCGCCAGAAGTTTGGGAGGATACCCTCTATCCATATCCTGTTGAACAAATCTAACAGAAAGGCCATGCCTCGCTTCTTCAGATGTCGAAGCATGGCGTACAAGACATCGTCGGGACCAGGGGCAGTGTCCACATACGAAGCAAGAGCGGAACGCAAATCACTCATAGTAAACCCGTCGTGGAAGGGTTCTCCTCCTCTAGGGGGAAAGTCCAGCCGTCAGCCTTATGCCACATCAAGACGTGCATCAAATGCTGGCGGAGCAGCATCCCGGCTAGAGAATGCGGTCGCGAACGATTAAGCCAAGGAGGCGGGATACGCGATTACAGTCCCATTCTCCTGGAGAACTTGCCCCGGATTCTTTTGATTCGCTTCCACACCTCTGCTAGAGGGGTCTTTCCGTTAACTCAAGACACGTATGCCCGTCAAGAAGAGCGGCGGGCGTGCTTCAAAATATTCCGGAACCTAGCCCTAGCCCAACGAAATTCACCGACTGAAATCTTTCGGGCTGCGCTTATAGTGCATGTAGGCATAACTCTTCTGTTTGAGGGTCGTCTCGCACTCGGCCGTCTACCATGGGAGTGGTTGGCGTGCAAAGTGGCCAGAAGTTCTGGGAATAGTAGTCAGGCCCGCAGCGATGAGGTTGCTGGAGAAGAAGTCAACGGCCTCATCTACCGACCTTTACTGCTAGACTGAGATAGAGAATTCAGTCATTTCCTGTAATGCAGGCCACCGCACCCGCACCAAGCACCACCGAGTTGGGCTCTCATGCGGCAGTGGCCCTGGAAATCATATTTGAATGGGAAATTGATCACTACCATGGAGGTTCATCGACCCCCCCCCAATCAAAATCAGGCTGTGCACCCGAAGAGCACAAAGATAGAGCAAGGGAAGAAAATGAAGCGGTTCTTGGGCAGTGATGCATAAACTCATCGACATTTTGGACACCTATCACAAGCTTTTGGATCAGATCGGCAAGGACTTGTTCCATGGTATTTATTGAGTAGTCTCCCAAGAGAAGGTGTCTGCCGAAAGAGAAAGGGCCTTGGCAACCGTGCCACGACGCGGCGAAAGTCCCCCTCATCGAAGTCAGCTGACGGTGGAATGTACGCAGAAATGATAGTATACCTCCTATCCAGGTGAAGCTGCACAGCCACTGCCTAAAATGAGATATCTAAAATGAAAACAAGAGCCGAGACATCATACCAGGTGTAAACCGCGCATTACTCAGCCCGGCCATCTCATCGTGGTGGGGTCCCAAAACCCTTATACCCCGGGAGGGAAGGCAGGGGGTACGCGCCTAGCATGGTCTCCTGCATAAAAATAGCTAATGGTGAACGCGACGAGACGAGCGTCCGCAGGAACTCCCATTTGGCCTGGAGTCTACGGCAGTTCCATTAAAGGAATATGCCCTCAAGGCCTAGCTTGGTAGATGCAGGGGCCCTCTTCGAACAGAAGACCCTCACGGGAATGGCCGTACACTTCCCGGAGGCAGAACCCAGGGCAAGGTCGCCTTCGAGGACTTATTTTTTGCGGTTGGGCTCGCCATGCGACTCTTTTCCTCCTCCCGCCTCGAAACCTTAGGCGGGCGTTGCGGCTTCGGAGGCGAGGGTGCACAAAATTTACAATTTTTCTGTTTCCTTGGGCAAGGTTACTGATGTTTTAAAATTTTCTTAAGTAGATGACTTTAGGGCCTCACCCTTGATTTAAAATCAACGCTGGTTTATGATACCCAAATTTAAAATCAAAGGAGGGCTTATTTGTTTTTCAATTGAATTTATTCTTGGGTTTACCTGAAAAATCTCTACTTTTCGGGCAATTTTACAACTATTACAAGTTCTAAGTAGAGTTTTGATTTTCATTGTAATGTTTCAAAAGATTACCAGTGATGGATAATTGGAATTTACTTTATGCACCAATTCTCTTTTAAAGGAGGGAGGTAGCTTAAAGAATAATATATGACTAATAAATTGTTCGATAAGTTATTGATAAATGGGAAATATGTTAAAGGCATGATCAGAAAGAAAGCTTCTTAGATAAGTGAGTTTACCAGCTTATGATAAAGAATCACAAGCATCTATACAATCTCTAAACTGTTGTAAAAAGATTCTTTAATTCAAATTTATCACATGATTTACCAGTGAATGTTTTAAATTTAAGTTCAGGCATTTTAACTGATGAAGATTTATTCACCTTAACTGATTTAGTAGGATTTTGGCCCCCCTTTAATACTGTTGAAATTTTAGCTTACTTATCTGTTATACCTACCCTATAGACAACTTGATTGTCCATTTCATTAACTATTTTCATCATCTTCTAGCAATTCCAATTCCTCAAATAGATCAATAATTAAATCAACCACTTCATCAATTCTAGCCAGGAATTTTAACATTTCATCCTTTCTACTAATAAATATATTTTCAGAACGATCATTTATTTCTATAGTGTCTAAGTTGTTTAAGAAAGCGGTTATCTTACTTTTAAATCTAGCTTTTCTCTTAACCAATGCATTGGATCTAGCTTCTAGCTCTGGTTTAGAGGATATGGTGAAATAATCAAGGCTAATGATTTACTATAAGGATCCTAGAAAATATGACAATTAAACTAGTCCCACAATTCACCAAGGTAATCTTAATTAATTATAAGTAATCTAAAAGGGGACATAATATACCTATTTACAGAAATATCAGATCAGATTAGGTTTGACGTCGGTACCTTATAAAGGGTGTTCCATTGAGACGGATTGAAGTTAAAAGTAAATAAAACAGTGTTATTGGTGAAAATTTATCGATTTCACTATTAAATCATGTTATTTGAGTCATGGCACTTATGTGTGAAAAATAATATCGCCTAAATGTTCGCCAAGGCTTCTGTGGCACACCGCCACTCGCTGTTCAAAATTTTTGATGACGTCTCTGTATAGTTGCTCCTCGATCTCTCCAATATGCCTTATAATCTTATCCTTCAGCTGTTGAATTTTTGTTGGCTTTTTGGCATAAACCTTACTTTTGAGATGACCCCAAAGGAAGAAATCTAAGGCGTCAAGTCACAAGATCGTGGTGGCCAATTGACCTAGCTGTTTCGAGAGAGGATGCGAGCTGGGAACTTCTCATTTAATAAAACCATTGTTGCATTGGCTGTGTGGCATGTGGCGCCATCCTGTCGAAACCACAAATCTTCGACATCCATAGAATTCAATTCAGTCCATAAAAAGTTGGTTATCATGGCACGGTATCGCTCGCTTCTCACCGTAACAGAATTCCCGGCATCATTTTCGAAGAAATACGGCCCAATGATTCCGCTATCAAAAAATGCACACCAAACAGTGACCTTTTGTGGATGCAATGGATTTTCAACAAGCTTCTTGGGATTTTCATCAGCCCAAATGCGACAATTCTGCTTATTAACGAATCAACCAAGATGAAAATGGGCTTCATCACTAAAGATGATTTTTGGCGAAAAATCATCATCAGCTTGTCTTTGCTCGTGCACCCAATGGACGAATGTACGTTGCTTCAAATGGTCAGCAGTCTTTAGTTCTTGTGTCAATTGAATTTTGTAAATGTGTAGAGACAAATGTTTTGTAAAAATCCGATGTAACGTTGTTGTCGAGAGGTTCAAATCCTGCGCGCGATGACGAATAGAGGTGTCTGGATCGTCGGCCACATTCTTGCGCACTGCAGCAACGTTTTCAGCTGAACGGCGTAAACGAGCACGCAATGGCGTTTTCATATCTGCCACCGACCCCGATTGTTTGAATTTACAAACAATTTTCCCAATTGCACTCTCGGTTGGTCGATTATGTTGACTAAAATAATCGCGAAGTGCCCGAACTGCGTTTCTGTCTGAACGTCCATTTTCGTAATAGGCTTCGATAACTTTAACACTTTGTTCGATTGTTAATCTTTCCATGGTTGAAATTGCCAAAGACTGAAATTGTTTAATCTGAAAGAAAAAGAAAAAAATCATTAAACGCTTAACCTTTACTGACATTCAAAATCGGTCAAAGTTATTGGAACACCCTTTTTATATATATATATATATATATATATATATATATATATATATATATATATATATATATATATAGTAAAATAGGAAGAGAAATTTCCCCAAATGAGGAATGAGACAAGCAACAGGAGGTTTTTTTAGAGGTAAGAGAAAGGGACATTAGAAGAACATTGGAATCAAACAAAGCAGAGGGCGGCACAATGAAAGCAATACTTTACCGAGAACACAGAAATAAGCCAGGGGAAAAAAGTTTGAAATTGAAAGGATTGCCTTCATTGTGCCGCCCTATGATCTCTTTGATTCTAGTGTTCTTGTAATGTCCCTTTCTCTTATCTCTAAAAAACTCCTGTTTCTTGTCTCATTCCTCATTTGCATCAAAATCCTCTTTCGATTTTACTATACTGTTACTCGTATATAGGCTGGAATACAATGTTTCTGGTTCAAAATTGTTTTGAAAGCAGAAAATAAATATGGCGAAAGCCCTGTGGTGGTTGTTATCGCCCGCAGAACTTGCATTTGCTCTTTCTTTCTTTATATATATATATATATATATATATATATATATATATATATATATATATATATATATAAATATATATATATATATATATATATATATATATATATATATTAGTATAGTTAGGTATCAGTCTTTCTTGAATGCAAATTTTGTTAAAAACCATTGTGTATTTTTCCTTAATTAATTTCCTTTGTAAACTTTCTCTTCTTCTAACTATCTTTTTATTCCAGCTTGTAGAGGGTGGATCACTTGTCCTGTGTTTGGTAAAAACCAAACTATATTGCTGAGCCTTCGATCTTATTCGATCATCTTTGCCTCCTTTACCGATGTAATGAGTGGAGAGAGGATCTGACAGAATGAAAGAAAACTATTTTTAAGGGGTAATTATTCCGCCTAGGTTGAGTGTAACGTTAGAGGAAACGGGCCAGTCCGGTGAGTTGCATTTTATAATAATTTTAATGTTCGATTCCAGCTTGTCGCTTGACTGTTGTTAGCCCGCTTATGTCTCAGATGTTCAGCCAAGCTTTGTTAACCTCTTTTATTTTAATAACTTTGTTGTCAACTAGCATATCTCTCGTTAGGTTAATTTTATGTGTACTCTCCATATGATTTTTACGCCCTCCGCTTTGCAGATGCATGGTTAAATGTCTTGAAAGTGTAGTAGTTGTCATGCCAATATATTTTGAGTTGTTATAAAGCTTACAGTCTTTATCGGGGCAGATTAACTCGTAAACTACTCGTATGTTGGTTGACTTAAGATTCGAGGAGTTTAGGCAGATGTTTTTTTTCCATCAGGAGATTGCTGGCTTTGGCTGTTTTATAATATATTATAATTTGAATTTTTTCATCCATTTTATAGGCCGTGTACATCTTATTTCTGTAATACACTTTGATGTTGTTGACTTCTTCCTGATTACTCTCAGTTTTATCCGTATCTTTGCAATGATTATTTAAAAATTATTAGAGTAGTTTGTCAATCATGCTGTTTGAGAAACCGTTTTGTACAAGTGTTTGTTTTACTCGTGCTATCTCTTGGTGGAAAAGTTCATACATAGAGCAGAATTTATGCGCTCAGCTAATGTATGAGTCGATTACGCTTATTTGATCCCTTTCTGAGCATTCAATCTCCGCATTCAGGCATCTTTACATTTCCGTACCTTTTCTATGTACTTTAGTTATGTAGCTACCATTAATGTTTTGAACCCCAACGTCCAAGAAAGGGAGTTTAATGCCCGTGCTTAACTCATAAGTGATTTTTAACACGGAGTTCTCCTCAAACTGCTGCTTGATGTTTATCAGATGTTCCTCGTTTTGGACGTTGATGTAGATGTCGTCTACGTATCGGCAATATGTGTGTGGCTTATTTTCCATGATGTCAAATAATGTCTCTTGAATTTGATTCATATAATAGTTGGCGAACCTCGGCCCTAAGGGTGACCCCATAGCCACTCCATCTACTTTCGTGTATAGATAACCGTCCGGTGTCCTAAACGGAGCCTCTGATGTGCATGAACGTAACATGCTCCTTAAGATGTTTTGGTCAAGATTTGGAGGAAACATTGTAGGATGGTGGTACACGTTTTTTATAATGATGTCGATGGTATGAGCGATAGGTACGTTCCTAAACAGGCTTTTCACTTCAAGGGATGATATTAGTCCTGCCAGTCTTGTAGATTGGAGTATATCGATGAATTCTTCCGTGGATTTTATGCTATATTTCGAAGAGATGTACAGTTTTATTACCTTATTTAGGGTTTTAGCTAAACAGTACGTATGTGTCGTAACTTGAGAGATGATAGGCCTCAATGGGATGTTCGGTTTATGAATTTTTACATTTCCATACAGATATCCTAGTGTGTAATCACCGATAATCTTTTGTAAGTGAAGTCCTCCGATGAGTGCATTAGCTTTAGTTATTTGTCTATTTATTTTCTTTTAAAGGTCTTCTGCTAGATGTATTTTCATACGTTTAAATTTAGTGGTGTCACTTAGGATGGTATTCAATTTGTTGTTATATTCTTCTTTGTTTAGAATGATGTATATGTTGGATTTGTTAGCTTTTCTTATAACTATTCCTTTGTTTTTTTTTTAGAGAGTTGATGGCCTTACGTATATCTGGTGTTATAAGTTCGCTGCCAGTAAAGCACCTTCGTTTGGTGGCTTCTGTGCGTAGTTAGTCTCTTAGGTTGGAGTTAATTTCAATGGTGGCTTGATCTTGTAGTTACAAACAGGGATTGGAACAAGGATTCTAGTTGAACTTTTTTGAAATTGGATCGAATTTGGCTCGTAGGCGGCAGTTCAAACCGAGGTTAAGAGCTTCTATTTCACTAGTGGAGAGCGTATGGCGGGAGAGATTGTTATACGTCCCCTGTACATTTTATTAAGCTTTTTGGTCTTAATGCTTTTTTCGGAGTTTTCCGTTTGTAAAGCGCTGTTGGAGAGAGCTTTTGTGATAGAGTCTCGTGTTGCCTGTGGAATTTTGATCTCTTCAAATTGTGATAACGTTTCCTCAACATCACGTTCAAGTTTGGGGATGGGCTTGTCTCGGTACCTCCCTTGGTCAGGGGTCAAAAACCTGAGACGGGAGGGTAAAGCCAAAGCCCACCATTTTCTCCTGCGCAATTGTGTTTCGTTCATACCAGAGACTTTTTCAGCTCAACTAAAGCGTCCATCCTCATTTCCAGAGTTCAGGAAATTGGGTGGGATGATGAATGATTCAAACTTCATAAATTTCCGGAACTTTCCGACAATAAATTGAATAATAAGTTGCTTATTTCTTTGGCTGCTTTTTTTATTTTATTTTTTGTATATTCTAAATTTTTATCAAAGTTATTTCTAAAATAGATTTTAAATTTCAATCTTTATCAGGTGAAAATATCGACTTGCACCTACAAACGAGTAGAGCTAAATGAGGAGGGGAGAAGCCGCTCCTTTTGTCCCTAACAATATATTTTAAAGATGAGAATTTGGGGATGGGTTAAATATAAAGGAATGCAGGAGGAGAAGAAAAGGAATAAGAGTAGGAGAATGTGAAGAGAAGGAAAGTAAGAATGAGGAGAGGAAGAAGAATGAGAAAAGAAGAAGGAGAACAGAGGAAGGAAGTGAACAGAGAAGAAGAGGACGAGTAGAAGGAGAAGTTTAAAAAAATGAGGATAAGAAGAAGAATAGGAAGAGTAAGAGAAGAAGAGACGGAAAAAGAATAAGAAGAAAAGAAGTAAAGAGGGAAGTAAAGGAAGATAAGTAGATGTGGAAAAGCATAGAATAAATAGGAGGAAGAGTAAAAAAGATTGAAGAGCAGGAGGACAAAGGAAAAAGAAGGATGAGAATAATAAAGAGAAGGAGTTGAGAGTTAAGCTGGAAAAAAATAAGAGATGGATAAGAAAGAGAAGAAAAAAAAAGAAGAAGACAGAAGGAAGAGAAGAAAAGAAGACGGCGACAAAAGAAAGAGCGAAATGGAAGAGACGTAAAAGAATGAATAGGAGCAGAAGGAGAAAAGGAAGAGAAGGCGGGGGAGAAGAAGATGTAGGGAAGGAGAATAATAATAATAAGGAAAAGAATAAGACAAAGAAAAAAAAGATAAGGAAGCAAAATTGAAGAATTCTCGGTTGTTAAAAGAAAGAAGCAGAATTAGAAAGATAAAGAGTTGAGAGTTGAGAAGGGAAAGAATAGGAGATAGATAAGAAAGATAAGAAAAGAAATGAAGAATAGAGGATGAAGAGGAGAAAATGAAGAGATAGACAAAAAGAATGAGCGAAATGGAATATACGTAAGAGAATGAATAGAAACAGAAGGAGAAAAGAAAGAGAAGGAGGTGGAGAAGATGGAAATAATAATAATAATAATTATAAAACAAGATGAGGAAGAAAAAATGGAACTAGAAGAAAAAAAATTGAAGAATTCTCAGTTGTTAAAAGAAAGAAGAGGTTGGAAGAAAGAAATTCAGAATGAATTAATTTTACAAATAAATTATTCATTATATTTATTTTTTTGCTTCCTTTTCCTTTAAAAGGGATTCAATTGACGTTTAAACAAAGAGTTAAAAAAAAAATTAACGAAATGGTATTGAAAAAAAAAGCAAGCTTCCCCCATAGGAAGAGTAAGCCATGGCTTGTTTTCTATAAGGCTCTGTACAAATCTTCAAACTTTTACTCTATCCTGTCTCAACCAGGACACTGCCATGTGCCCATTTCGGTCATATTTTCCCTGCTGCTGTTAAAATTTACGAGCATCATGAGTGTTCTTGGTTGTACACTCAGTCAATCTTTTTCTTTGCTCTTCTTTCGGGGCACCTTTTAATTTTTGTTTCAAAATTTTCACTCATTTCAACATACATACCGTACGTTTCCCATAGATTGTTGCTCATTTGATTAAGCTTGAAATATATTAACTGTATTTCAAATCCTCTGGTGAAATATAAGCCCCAAAGGGCAATTCATTCTCTCATTATAAGCGCTAAAAATCTCTAATTCCGGCGCTATCATCCGAAATATCATGTCCTTTTTTGCTGACTTGTAAGTAATCAGCTTTATTCTATCCTTAATACCTATCCGAATTTCTTTTCATATTTTTACTTGTTTACTTTTAGGGATTTTCGTTTGGACGTATCATTGACCACGTAGAGAAGTTAATAATATCCATAAAATGGCGATATTTAACCTGAAATTGTGAAATATAGTAACATAAAATCACTATAAAACTCTCAAGCGACAGCTCAAAGTAGCAATTCAATGGCATGTAGCAACTGCATAGCTTTTCTTAATCCCAGGTTCCAATCCGGATCGTATAAATTTTGACACCTTTCCATTTTGCCAATATTCCAAAGTATTGCTCCATTAGGAGTGACTGGTGCTGGAGAAACCGTATATCTATACTATCCATTTAAGAAAGAAATATGTGGAATATTCATTTTTCTACCCTCCATAAAAATACATTCAGCCCAAAACGTAACCTAACCTTCCAGCAAAGTTGCCAACTATAACACTGATTTCACTGCAAATTTTATATTCCTCAGCTAAATTTAAGTAGCTTAAAGTTGCTAATGCTCTTTTGATTATTGATTTTAGATTATTATGATCGGAATTTTCTATTTAGTCATTTTTGCCTTGAGTTAAACTTTAATATAAAATTATGAAAGCTACCTTTATTTTCCTCCCACTGCTGATAAATTTTATGTTAACAAAATAAAAACGTCAGATATGAATAGAATTTGTGCCTAAATCAATAAAACTTTATTAAAGAACAAAAACTTATTCCGAAACCAAGTATATTAAAAATTAATTCCTTATTATTTTTTATGACATTCAACAACAGCTAAATTTTTACACCAGGTTCCTCTTATTATATTTCTATTCTTGCAATATTTTAATTGCTTATAAAATCTATTTCAGCAGAATGACTTCCATAATATCCAATTATCGAAGTATGGCCAAGTGTACGGGAATATACGCACACAGGCTCTAAGTTTGGCTAAGCAAGGCAACAAAGGTTATTGTTCTAAGAGTGCGATTTGAATAGTTAGCTGCAGCTGCGTGACCAAGGAATATTCCAAACACAACGAGAAAAATAGATTTTAATATACAGTAGATAAAGGGTACACAATATATATATATATATATATATATATATATATATATATAAATATAAGAATAAGACAGAATTAAGTTCCGAATACTGATTTGATAACTAAGGTTATTAAATGAGTATAATGGGAGATTTGGTGGTGGTGAGAGATTCAGTTCATTTTAACTTCAAGAGTAAAGCGGGACAAACTTGGGGAGGGGACTTGGAGACCTTGATTTCTCACGGGCGTAGACGGAAACCCGAAGACGGTGATGCTACGTTCTTCAAACTGTGATTTAGTTAGATGCGGGCATCTTGTCCTCAAGAGGTCACCGGACGAACTTCGGAGGGGAGGAAGGGGGGGCTTCTTTAAACTCGGATTGAGCGAGCTATTGGGCCTCTTGTCCTCAAGAGGTCACCAGAAGAACTTCGGAAGACAGCTTCTCCAATGCCTGATCCGAAGGCAGTTAAGAAAGGCTGATGTTGCCTCAAGAGACTTTTCTCCCTGACCCGAAGTTACGAGTGTGATGTCTCGGGCGAGAGCATCACTCAAGCGAATCTCCGTTCGGGGAAGCGTCGTCTAAGCGAATCTGCGGGTAATCCTTGAGAGGGCGCATATATACACGGATTTCTCCTAAACATGGAGATGGATAGAGACCTTCTCAAACCTTCTTTATCGGCCAGGGCAACAGAGCGACTCCTTATGAAAAAGCGTAAGAGGCAGGAATCAGCGGGTCTGAAGGAAAAACCAGCGGCTAGAGGAATAAAAGTTGTCTCGAGGGGATCAACAAAAGGGCAAATGACAAACCTACAAATAGATGAATAATCTCCCGACTCGGGGGAGGGAAGATTAAGACTGCGGGGAGATAGCCTTCAATCACATTGTCATGCCTCGGTGTGAATTTCCCAGTGACCGGGCGGAAAGACAAAGAAAGGGTGAAGTCGAGAGAGGGAGGAGGGGAGGGGGGGCAACGGTTCGCTTTCTCCCCCGAAGTAAAGTCTATTAGTGTAAAGTATAGTTGACAGATAATTGGTGAAAAAAACTTTACAAATTATGTGAAATGTTCCAATGAGTTGAACCGAAATATGTTTTTCGTATTTTAAAAACGTAGGCTCACAAAATTGCATAAACTTGCCCGGAAAGCAACAAACAAATTAAGAAATACTACCTTAAAATTGCATAGGACAAATAAACCGTCCAACAAAAAGAGAGAGACAGAAATCGTCCTCTCTACCCGTTAGTGTCATAATTAATGTATGTTTTTACTTTCCTTATTACATATTCATCTAAATAATTAATGCAATTTTAAATTATATTATTATTATTAAAGGCATTTTACTATAGTGCATTTAAACTATATATACGTGAATAAACATTTAGATAAGTGGCGAAATCAACCAATTTCCTTTTGTTCGTTCGATTATATTCACAAAGAGCTCCTGTGAGTTTTATATGTAATAGGTTATTGAACATATGATTTCATTATGCCATATTTTATCTTCACGAATTATCTCTAATTTATGACCAATTTTAATTGGTACTAATATTACTTTCATGAAATGCCTAAATGATTAACGACGGAGAGGAGGAATAGAAGGTATTTTTAGGAGTCATTACTTCTGGGAATTTCGCTCTGGCGCAGAGTTGGATAAACAGATTCCATTTATTGACGTACTTTGATTCGTAGTAGAATCGAGAAGAAAAGCCACAGAAGTGATGGGTTCTTACAATAAATTCTTAAATCAAAACTGCTTAGATGGCCATATAATTCACAGATCCAATTATAGCTATTAAAATTATATATTATTAAATTAAAGAAGAGGAAAAGTTTTAAATATGAATACATCTAATACGACTCATGTATATGATTGTCTAAAGATTATATATAGGTACAAGATAGAATGCCGAAAACTCTGTCAAAGGAAGGGCACTCTCGTGTAACGTTCTTTTACAGAGTTCAAACCATCATAAACAGAAGCTCTGATGTGAATGTTTAGAATCTAAATACCATATGAGAGGAAAATTAGACATTATTTTTAGAATGATTATTTTAGTGGGTATATCAAAAGTCTTGTTACACTTGTTCGACTCTCTCAACAATGATAGTTTTGAGAAGTTAGACAGATTTTATTATTTAACAATTAAATATGTGTTTACTTGTAATATTAATCAATTTGGTCGCCCTCGGCAGCAATCACGCGCTCCAGGCTAGACCTGATGAGCAACGTTGCGGACAAAGACTTTCATCATGCTAGGTGTTTCACGGTGACTTCAGCTCGTCAGAGTTTCTGTAGTGGGCATTGCAGGCCTTGCCCTAGACAAGCACCTAAACGCTGTATAGTCGAGGAGATATAGGTTGGGCGACTGCGGAGGAAAGGTTCCTTCTACAAGTTCATGTTTGACCCTAACACCTCTTGCAGTGTTTAGGCCGTTTGGGCTGGGGGCACTCGCTTAAACGTTACTATTATCGTCCGCAGTGAGCCCAGTGAGAAGCACACCATGAACAACACCGGTGGCATCTTTTCACCATGCGAAGCCACGACGGCGAGCATCATCACGAGGTCCGTTGCTTATTCGTGGACACGAAACGGACCGCAGAAACGTCATGGCCGAAGCTTCCCAGGCTGATGTTTTGCTTGTTGATGACCTGATCGACCGTGAAGGTTCTTTTATCAGATTAAATTGGAATTGGATTGCCATGACTCTTCATGTCGTTGAGAAGGCGAGGACAGCGCTCTTGACGTTATTAACGCATATGTTTCGTCAGCAGGAGCCTTCCAACCCACCTAAAACCTTTTACCCCCCTTTCCCCTCCCTGAAGGCCATGGGGAGCGTGGCCAGCAAAATAGTCTTCCTATGCGCCAGTGTAGTCATTTTGTTCTTCGGATCACTTTTGAGGGCCTTTTTCACAGCAAAATGGTTGAAAAATTGAGATATTACTGAAAAAGTCTATCTTTGAAGTCTTTTTCGTTCTTGAGCCTCTTCGTGTCTCTGTGGACAGTCATCAGGCTGACGTTAAGCCGCTTGGCGATGTCGTACTTGTTGAGGCACACATACAGGTGAACTAAGATCTCGATTCTTTTGACTTCTATCTAAACACACCTGCACCAAATGTAAAACAAAAGACGTTTTAAAAAAAGTTGCTGGAAAAGAAGATTATAAGTTTGTTCGACGGAACTTTTTCTATCGCATACGTGAACCTATCGATGATCCCCAAAATTATTTTAAATGAACTATTGCAATTAATTAATTAATTAGTGAAAGTGATGAATTGTGTGTTAGGCTTATAAAGGTGTAAAAATGTTTTCTAGTTTGCACTGGTGTTAGGGCATCACTAGCATACTTCTCATTTTTTATATTTTATAATGAAATGTTCGTCCGTCAGTAATGGTGATGACTGTCGTTGACAGCCAGTTTCCTCTATTGTTATATATATTTTTTTCTATGTATTAAGTTCAATATATTCCACCGTCGTAGCATTTAAGCCTTTCAAAGTTTTTTGTTATGCTGGAGATCTCTATTTGAATTTTATAAATCTTCAAATTTATTATTTTCATTTTGGGCACTTCGCCTCTTTTTGTTGATTTGAATTATTTTATTTAAATTTGATTTGATTTAAATTTGGGAACTTCGCCTCTTTTTATTTTAAAGTTTTAATTTTTAATATGGGCACTTTGCCTCTTTTTTATTTAAAATTTATTAAGTTTTAATTTGTAATTTGGGCACTTCGCCTCTTATTTTTAAGAATAATTTTTCTCTTATGTTTATTGATTTATTATGAGTCGGGTTTAATAAGGTCAAATTCATTTTATTTTGTGTACTACTAAGTATATATTGGTAGTATTGGTAGTCGGGAGTATTTCTTGATCGATTTTGTCCCAGGTCTTTCTCCCTAGCCTTTGAATCTCCATATTGATCGGCTCTGTCCAATTCTTTGATGTAGAACCGATTGCCGAATAAGGTCGATCCTTTGCGTGCCAGTTATCAGCAGAGTGGCTTTATTCTGCACCCTTTGCATCATTATGAGAGATGTACAGCTTGCCATCTGCGTGATCACAGCCGGGTACACTAGGACTGAGCGTACCAAGGCCATGCACAGTTTTTTCTTGTGTAGCACGCTGAGGCTTCGGAAATGGTAAAGTTTCTTCAGCTCTCTTTTGGCTAGGCAGACTCTAGTATTTACATGAGCCTTGTAACCAAATTTGTAGAGTTGTAAGCCTAGGACTTTTCCCTCGTTAGAGTACGGATAGATTTCATTGTTAACGATGACGTCGTCAATTTCCGGCGGTTCATTGGAATTATTGTGAACTTCTGGCGGTTGGTGTTAATTTTCCACTTTTTCTCATAGCGATTGATGTTGTCAATTTCGGCAGCTGTCGCCCTCGCCTGACTTTCAAAGTTCTTGAATGGACTCATGACGATTTGGGTGATGTCATCTGTGTATTGCAGATACATCGAATCGTACCTCACTGGAGCAGGTAGGTCAATTGTGTACACTAGGTACAGCAAAGGACTGAGACAGCTGCCTTGTGGAACTCTTGCCTCAAGTTCGAATTCGGGTTCCTTGCAGCCCTCGATCGCGATTTGGGCTCTCCTATCCGAGATATAGTTACAAAGGACCCTTTCCAGGTGTGAGTTAAGCTGGAGGTTGAGGATCTTGAATTTTAGCCCTCTCAGCCATACCTTATCGAAGGCCTTCTTTACATCCCGCAGCACCACGTCTACGTACCTTCTCTCAGCTTTTTGCAAGTAAGTTTTTCCGCTAGGAGGGCGAGGTCTGTTTCCATTTCTCGTCCCTTGTCGAACCCGTATTGCTGATGGTTGTGAGCTCCTAGCTCGGTTAGTTGTTCTTAAAGCCTGTCAGCTAGGAGCTACTCGTAAACTTTCGCAACGATTTCCAGCAGGGCGATTGTCCTGTAATTTACCAGTTGATCAGGGGGTTTACCTCTCCTGGGTATGAAGATTACTTTAGCAATCTTAAAACCTTCCGGGAAGTAACCCGTATTCAGGGAAGCGTTATAGATGCTTGCAATTCCCTGAATGATCTGCTGTGGGGCATTAACCAAGTTGTTTCTGGTGATGCCCGTCCAGCCTGGTGCCTTTTGTTAGAAGGATCTTACAGTGGCCATGACCTCCTCTAGTGTTATGGGACGGCCGTAGTCCGCCATCTCCCTGCCTTCGTTGACTCGATGTTGTGGGTGCGTGCGGTGCATAACCTGATTCATTTCTTTGATCAGTTGGCCTTCGAATTCCTGGTCGAACTCGTCGTTTTCTTCAGGGGTGATCCTGAAAACGTTTTTCCAGAAGTTTCTGAAACTGTCTTCCAGAACCGCCGGGTCCTCTATATAGTCTCCATTCTCTTTTATTCGAGCTTTTGGTATTGCTGTTAGCCCCTTTAAGTTCTTGACTTGACGCCAGAACCTTAGCCGGGTTAATTTCGCTATCGACTTTGGCTATCAGGTTGTTCCAAATTTCCTCCTGTTGGAGGTTGATAGCCTCTCTAAGCTCTGTGCTTAGGCGTCGAAGGAGCGAGCTTCTTTCCCGGTTGGGCCCCTAACGTCTTATTTTTTCGTACATTTCCCTGTGAACGCGAGCGATATCTCTCATCTCCTCAGTCCATCTGGGCTGAGGAGGTGTTTTATACCCGGTTTTGGGTATGCAAAATCCGCTACTTTCATCGGATAATTTCGAGATATTTAGTATAATGCAGAGTTTTAAACTAAAATCTATTAAGAAATTATTCCACAACCATGTATAAAAAATTTTAAAAGCATACATTATACAATTGTAAGTCTATAATAAAAAATATGAGAAAAAAATATAAATAATAATTGTTCATTAGCTACAAAACAAAGAAACCATTCATCTGAATAGTTTTGAAATGTATGTTATTTGCTAATGATATCTAATTTTCGGCGCCCTCAGAAGAAACATATATATATTATTTAGCATCTTAAATGTTTTCTCAAATGTCTCTTTTTGTTGTTGAAATACCTGCCATATGCGTAAATGTCTCTTTTCAGGAAGCTACACAAGTTTTATCTTTGATTTAGGTCGCAAGTGTGGGCAGGCTTGTCTATGAATTAGTCGCTTACAAATCTTTTCGAATTTAAACAATGTCTATAACACTTATAAGCATGACTAGATGCATCATTCTGCATGAATAAAAGATATCACCTCATCATCACTAGCTCTATTTAAAACCCAGGCAGGATGTTTTACTCCCTGAATTCTAACAGGCGTTTCAATTGTCTACGACAACTGAAGCCCAAATAATCAATTGTTCTGCTCTTTATTTTCGCTGAGTTAACTGCTTTACTACTGTCAATTCAGCTTCTTAGAAAACCATCCAACTCCTTTAGTGATTCATGATTCGCCTGTGGAGATATATTTGCTAAAGTCAGTTTCCATGTATGTCTGGACATACAACATAAATTTTCTTTATTCTGGTAGTTAGAAAAGGCATTTCTGTCTTAGTTTTAACGACAGGTTTTGTTTAGATTTTGTTTCTCTTGAAATTAAGGAAGCTTATTTAGCTTATAAATGGCTTTTCTAGTTTAATTTAAGAAATCTCTTTACTAATAAGAATTCTAAATTCTTGTTAAGTTTTCTTCTCTTTTGGCTGAATGGCATTCCTTAAAAATTTCTTCCTAATGCAAGGATCACACTTCAACTTTTTAAAATTAGCAGAGAAGACTTTCTTATACCTAAATCTTTGACGCTATCATTCATTTTCATTTAGGAAAATTATTTTTTACTGGCCATTTTATCAAAAAACTTTTCTTTAAAAAATGTCTGGCAGTGATTGTTATTGAATATCATAAAATCAACTGTAAATTATGTAATATCTTATATAATTATTGTTATGCATATGTACCAATTTGTGCGTATCGCATTCATATACCTATCTGAAACAAAAAATTTCTAAAGTTTACTAGAAAATGATAAAAGGATAAAGAGCTATTGCTATAATTAAAAGCAAACTAGTGAAGCATTAACAGTAAACAACCATACACCTCAGTTTGAATGTTCATATAGTAAGTTTAATATACCGCATTAGTTGACTCCTTTTTTAAATATCGATGCTTTGAAGATTGGTTAATCAGCAGTTTCAATGACTATTTTGTGAGGTATGCTGCATTGAACTTGCCTTAGATCTTTTCATCAGTCTACACATGCATGCAAATAATGAATTTCATCTTCTTCAACCTTACTATGTCATAAAACTCCAAAGTGTGTTTACATCGTAAATGAGAATGTGATAGAACGTGTTGAAGCTGCGTTTAATTTCAACTCCTACCCCGTATTATTTAAAACCACGATGCTGCCCACGTGCATCTTCGATTCGAGGCTTGGAGTCTTATCTCAGCTACCGGATGCCAATGTTTAAACAAGGAGGTTATCATCCCCCCGTTCGCCCCATACGCCGACCTCGCCAGATTGAGTTAGGCTTATGAACAGATAAGGCATTGTTCCCCGGCCCGGCTGTGCGTTCCCTCCAAGCTTTCACTCCATTTTCCCCCACGCCAAGGAGATGTCCTGGCTATTTATATGGAAACTTTACCACTAAGATGAGATTGGAGATCCAGATTTTCGTCGCGAAACATCACCACGACCCTCTCTCCCTTTGTGCGCCAAGGGACCTCGACCTCGAGATTCACCATCACTTGTTCAGAAGGAGGACAATATTCCTTGAGTGGCAAAGGTTCGAGCCTTTCCGACGACAAGTCCCCAAGGCTTCCCCCCCCTGTTGTTCAAGGAGAACAGCATTAGAACAGCCATTGTTCGTTTTGAGCCCTTCGCCAAGAAACGGTTCTCATCCCCCCCTGTTGTTCAAGGAGAACAGCATTAGAACAGCCATTGTTCGTTTTGAGCCCTTCGCCAAGAAACGGTTCTCTTCCCCCCCCCTGTTGTTCAAGGGAGAACAGCATTAGAACAGCCATTGTTCGTTTTGAGCCCTTCGCCAAGAAACGGTTCTCTTCCCCCCCTGTTGTTCAAGGGAAACAGCATTAGAACAGCCATTGTTCGTTTTGAGCCCTTCGCCAAGAAAAGGTTCTCACCCCCCCCTGTTGTTCAAAGGAGAGCAACATTAGAACAGCCATTGTTCTTGTGCCCGTAGACAAGAGACGGTTCTCATTCCCCCCTTTGTTCAGAAGAGAACAAAGTAGAACAGCCATTGTTCTTCAAGCCGTTCGTCGAGTAACGGTTCTCCTTTCCAAGACGCCTCGTCAGGATCCTTTTATCCCCCCCCTTCGGCTGGAACTCGCCAGCGGACCGAATATTCCTTCAAGTACCTTCCACTGCACCACTAGTGCCAAAAGTTACGTAAGCCAAACTTCACCTTTGAGTATTGATCCCTTTTGTCAATTCTATCCTGTGCTTTAAATTGTTTATCGAACCATCCCATCTCTTTAACTCTATATTTGTTTTACCTTTTTTAATCCCTTAAATCCTTGGATTAGCCCGAGTCTCCACGACCCTTTCCATTCTGTTTATGTCAATATTTTCCGTTTTTGTGTATTGTTTATAGTTATTATTAATAAAACTCTATTTTATTAATGATAGCAATATTATTATCCTTGAGCTCAGTTCCACTTCTTAAGCATTTTAAAGATACATAATATCGACCACCAGACAGTAAACGCACTCTAAAGATAATTAAGGAAGTTCCCTCAACGAATAGTGATATATATAGTATCGTCGGGAGTCATTCTACGACAGAGAATTTGTGGTATGAAGAATGTGTTAAGCAATACTCCGGAGTGGTATATAATCACTTTAATATGGAATCAGATTGACGTTTGTCGTATAGGGAAAATAGTAAGAGAATAATGTTATCGTATTATTACCTTGTTCTTTGATTTTAGAACAGATCTTCAGCCGTATTCCTTCGATTGTTGGGTTGGTGGTTATAGATTACTTGATGTCACCTCACCCCGATGACGTTAAAGCCAACTGTCAAAAACAAAGAAATAGATTATATAGCAAGTTGATTATGATGATGATGTTGCAAACAAAGATAACATTTATAAATGGTAGATCAATAAATTAAAGTTGTGTAGGGTTTTATAATAAAAGGTTTCCAAGTACTGTTTGTATAAGAGCTTGTCATTTAATTAACTGCAAGGTATGCTATTGGTTCGAATGGATAACTTCTGATGGTATATCATTTGATGCGGTAAGATTTTTCTCTATCTGTTACTTTTCTCTTTTTAGTAGGCTGCTCTTGCATCCCGACAGCTCTTTACTTTTTGACTTTCACTCCATACTTTCGGAAATTTTTTGTTGCATTTGTCAAATACATTGAAAAAAAATTCGCAGCACTATAGTTATGGTCACTTACACAGCGAGCTGGTATCCTAGTACTTAAACCAGTTCATTTGATTTCACCGGAACGGAAAATCCGATTCTTCCACAGTCAACATTTATAAACTTTTTGCCAGCTTTTGACCAACAGTGTTCAATTTTTTCTTGAATTATAATTTCCAAGCTTTTTCATTATTTAGTATTTTTAATTCAGTGAGGATTATATTGTAAAGTAATTTACGTTTCCATTAGGGATTGAGATAAAAAAACAACGGGTAGTTTTTCTGTGGAGAACTTTGAGGAAAATCTTTATTGTTCCCATATTTGGGATTATTAAATACGAAAGATTTAGATAGGGAAGTTATCCATTTCTTTGGGAAGCTGATCAGTGTGCCTAAAACCCTCTATGGTTTCTCTGTCTTGAGAAATATAAATGTTAATGATCTCAAGTTTGATATTATTCATTTAAATTTGGTGCCTTATGGTTTGACGCTATACATCCAGGGTTAGTTTTGCGGCAGGTCCCATTGTGTTGAGTTTAAAGGTATATTTTTTGTTAAACCTTTATTTTAACATCACAGTTTTATCGTTCTTTTTCCCTTTAATTAAAATGTATTATATTTATGTTTTTTCGTTGAGTGCAGACATACTTTCCGGGGCTTTATACGTCTGAACAAACCAAGAGGGTTAAGTGGACTGGAAGCTTCTGCGAACTGAGTATCTGCGGAACAGTGTGTGAAATCTCTAGTCCGTAACTTGATACATTTTGAAAGGGAATGTGATTCGATTTATAACATCGTGCGTGCGAGAACCTCATTACCTATGTATAGTTTATGTCTGTGGGTAAAGATATATTTAGTAACCTCATTTAAGAAAAGCTTCGTGATTCAGTTAAGGGTGCGAATTTTTCAATTAAAGAACCATCTTGATGTAATTATGGAGCCTGCTAATTTAGTTGAGGGAGCCTCTTGTTTCAGTTTAAGAAGCTTCTTACTTCAGTTGATGGAGCCTCTGGCTTCAGGTATGGATCGTATTGCTTGGGTTGAGGGAGCCTATTGTATCAGTTTAGTAAGACGCTTGCTTCAGTTGATGAAACCTCTTGTTTCAGTTGAGGAAGTCTATTCCTTTTCTTTTTCCGAACGACTATTGCATTTAATTTTGTAAGTAATAGAACATATTTCTTTCAATTTGGTTGTTGATTGCATGGTATAGCCAACATACTCCATCGTTTACTGATTATATCCTTTCATTGTTAAACATTCGGTAAATATTGATTGAACTGAGACTTTTGACAAAACGAGCCTTATTAATTAAACAAAAGCTTACAAATAATAGATTTTAAACAGAAAATTCTTTAACATCACTGTTTTTTCTTTTATAAAGAAAAAACAGTGGAAAGAGATTTCACCTTGTTTTCTAAACAGGGTGAAATCTCTTTCCACATTGTACATTCATTTTTTTTAAGCTAATAATATATTTTATACAAGTAGTAGTATAAGCTTGGAGCAGTAGTAATAGTACCACTACTATAAAATAACAAAAAAAGCATAAACATAAATTGATGATGAACTTCGAGAACCAACGAAGAATAAAATAAGGTCATAAGAGAAAAAGATTTGGAAGAGAGGGGAGACAAATTTCTAAAGTGAAAGCGGGCCTACTAGAATAAGAGTAGAAAAGTTCGGGAGTTCATTACGGCCAACCCAATAAAAACAAAGGAGAGTGGGTACTTCTAACAAAACAATCTACATCAGTTGCCTAACAAATTTAGTATCTCGAAGTTATATGCCGTTAACTCTAATGCCAGGTTGAGAACTGCTGATTCACCTATCTACATGAACCCAAAATATAAAGAATTTTACCATAGCAAATACTCTTGTATATAAAAATGGAGCTAAAGGCTCATTACTTCGAAATTTTCTTAGAAATTCTTCACATTCCATGGCAATTGTTTTAAAAGAAAAAAGTTTGCATTTTAGCAGAGGGCACTTTACTGCATCTTTTATAAAATCACAGGGCTTTGTCCTAGGTAATTTTGCTTGATTTACATAAGCTTTATCTCATCTAATATTTTAAGGGCTCTGTCTGCGGTAGTAGCATTTTCTACCCATCTTACAGAACAGTGTTTTAACGGAAATATTTCACAGCCTGTAAGTTATGTGAATTCTACCCTTCTAGTTGGAGATTCATTAAAGAAATAATATACATTGCTCAAAAAATTTAATATATCCCATTTGACCTCTTTGATGCCTGACTTCAAGAGACCATTTATAACATGCAGTCCAAAAGGACCTTAATCCCAAATATTTTTTAGATTATTTGTTTCATGAGATATCTTATTGCGTAAATGTCTAAAAAAACATAAATTTATGTTTGGTCCATCCATGGTCACTTGTAAAATATTCCTAAGTTTTAGTGGATCTACTCCTTAACAAAATTTTGCAAGTAAATCACTAGCAGTAGATCTTTCAAGTAAGACTATTGAAATACTCAGTTTTTATCTGGTGAATTTCCTTATCAAAATAACGAACGCATATGTCCATTTGCCATTTTTTTAAAATCTTGTTGAACGATTTATCGAAGCAAATCACAATATTATCTAATTCTTTTAAACGATCTTGCTGTATATCTCTGAAAAAAAAGTGATAATCCCTAAGTCATAATATATGATGCTTTTGTATATCCCAAGCTGAATTTATTAGCAATGGCACTATCATGGAACGTAAGTTTGAATGCATCCCCAATATTGCCAGCTGAATTTAAAGTATAAAGCCAAAATGATTTCAGCACGAATTACATCAGCATGTGAGAAGGACGTCATTATATTTTTTAAACATACAGAACACCTAGTAAGTATTGAATCAGGAAATTTTTGAAGCCAGTCCTTAAATTCTTTATGAACTTTTTTTTCTAACCAGTTATCATTAAAATAAGTTTGTCTATTTGACTTATTTTTATAATTTTATTATCTGAAAAGAAAAAGTTATATAATTAAATAATTGCTTATAAGAAATGTTTGAAATTATTTATACTACATTAGTCATACATGGATTTGTTGTAAAAAAATTCATATATTTGAGGCAAGTTGGAAGGGATAACATTATTATTATTATTAGATAGTTCTTTACTTGCCGTTTTTACCTACAAATGTGGTTTATCATAGCAAGAGAAAAGCATAGGATAAGAAAGTAATAGATGTGGGAGAGTAAAGTAGATGAACAGAGGAAAGATAGAAATTAGTCAGAGGTGGAAAGAAAGGACCTGATTGTTTGCAGGGGATGGTGACTTGATGATTGCTAAAACCATTGGACTGATGATCCTGTGCAGCACGCGAAAAATACCTACTTAACATAAAAAACTACCTACCTAGTACCTATACGACAGCACAAGATCATCTTTCTCCCTGGAAAAGAAGGGATCATATGTTGGCTAGTAAAATGCTGTTAAATCTTTACAAGATTTTCTCCAGCAAGTTTGTTCCATAAAAGTTAACTATTTAAATCTACGTCTGAAATGTAATAATTCATGGTTCATTCCGTAATTAAATTACCATTAAACGAAGGGTATTTCAATTATGGAATGAACAATATTATAGCAATAATATTCAGTTTCAATTTAACAGGAGTAAATCTCGTAAAGATTTATCAAATTGCTAATTCTACCTATTTTATAATATTATCTAATACACTAAATGAATATAAAATAGAGAATAATTAGAATAATTATAAAACAGAGGATATTCAGGACTTGGTGGACCACTTCGAGAACTATGGGACAGTGGAGAACCTAAATGCAGCCAGTGACAACCGTTCAAGCTATTCAAGACCCACAGGAAGCGTACAGCTGAGCTAGTCGAGAGCGTGAGAGAGTCAGTTCAGCAGAGTCCAAAACATTATGTGCGCAAGCGAAGTCAGTCCCTCGGTATATCCCATGAGATTCGAAGGAGAGTGCTAGTAATGGATGTAAAGGACTACCAATACAGGATACAGACGAAGAAGACCTTTGCAGCCTCACACAAGGAGCAGAGAAAGGCTATGGCAGTCAAGATACTCGAGAAGATTCAGGAGAGCCCAACTTTCACTAAGCTCCTTTGCACTTCAGAAGATGCTCAATTCCATCTTGAAGGAAAGATAAACTCGAAGAGAAATCTCTTCTGGAGGAACTTCAGCCCAAATGAGGTAGCCACAAAGCCCCTACACTCCCCTATATGCACGGTATAGAGTGCGATCTCAGCCAGAGGCATCATCGGACTATTCTTCTTCGAGGAATCCGGCGCGACAGTGACAGTCACCAAGGAGCGGTATGTTGAGGTCCTCAAAACATTCAAGAGGGAGCTACAGACCTTGTTCCCGTCACTTATGGCAAGGTTCTGGTTCCTGCAAGCTGGAGCAAGCTCTCACTTCTCAAAACTGTCCCGAGATTGGCTGAAAGAGAAATTTGGTGGCCGTGTGATCAGTCTGAAGACTGATTTTGAGTGGGCACTTCACAGCCCATACCATAGCTCCCCAGATTTCTGGGGCTACCTTAAAGACAGATTGTACGCGGGGAGACCCAAGACAATTACGGAACTTAAGGAAGCCATCAGGGAGGAGATCAGAGACATTAGTCGGTTGGTTTGTAAGGACGTCATGGACAACTTTGTGCTGCGCCTCAAAAAATGCACAGAGCTAAATGGAGGTCATCTCGAACACGTGTTCTAGAATAAATAAAAAATGTCCAAAGACTCTTATGTTTTGATATGATGTTTTTAAACACAATAATCTAGTTATCACTAAAGTTTCATTAATCCTTGCAGAAAATTAAGAAATGAGGCCTATCGAAATTTGATGCTCGTTTTTTGGGGGGTGACCCTGCATTAGTAAGAATTAAATCATTTTATTTCAGATTCTTTCAATATTACACAGTGCGATCTTTAAGGTGAAAAGATTTAAAAGAATCTAAAATGATGCTAATACTTCGAGAAATTGATGTTTGACTGCACGCAATTTGTCTCAAAGTCATAACCATCGTTGCTTTTAAGCGTATCAAAATACAAGCCGTATGCTACTGGTGCAGTAGCAATATTTAGTCAATTAATTCTTGACTACACGAGAAAGGCACCGTAATATTATTGACACTAACTCTCTCGCTCGGCTACTATTATGGGTTCAACGCCAATGGCAGCCTTCACATCTACATCCAAGTTATCTCCTCCACGCGAACTGCTTGGCTCCTGACTTGAGGCAACCAAGAATCGTTCTAGTATTGGACCATTTTAATAAAGATAAATAGTCAACATCTTTTCTTAACCAACCACTCCACTGATGAATTAATCGATAATCAATTTATACCCTCGGGTTCGAACCCTGGTCTTATGTATGGTCTTTCAAAAACCGATACTCTCGCAGCTTACCAGAAGGCAACCTAAGATTTATCCATGTATCGTGTTCGTCATCTCAACCCTTTTACCATTAACGAATACAAGGTTTACAATAGTTACTCTTTTCTTGAAGGATTCATAAATATAAATCATTCAATTTATAACTTTATTTGTCGTTTTGATGTCACTTCTCACTTTACAAATATCCCTGTTAACGAAGCTATAGACCTAAAAATTCAAAAGTCTTTTCCTGAACCAGAATATACATTCTTTAAGTTTACTATTCGTCAAATTTGTTGATACTTGAAATAAGCGTTAGAGATGATCACTTTCTGTTAAATAAGTCTATCTACCAGCAATCTGATTGTATAGGGATGGGTCCTCTACTTGCTGACATCTTTATGTCTAATTTTAAAGAAATTGGTTTCCGGGATTGTCCCCCTGCTTTCAAACTATTTACTTACTAGCATTTTGTCGATGATGCGATTTTAGTATTAAATCTGAACAGGAATTCCTTTTTTTTTTAATTATATAAATAAACGCTACCAAAACATAAAATTCACTCAAAGAAAAGAAAGTGACACCAAACTCTCATTTCTCGATATCGCTACATATAGTCCAGACAAAATGATTACTCTACACTTTGTAAAACAGCATTATTTTAATATTATTTTCTTATATTTTGACGTTTTCTTCCTACTATTATATAACTACGGTCCATATTGATCTACCATTTGTACCCTTGAGAAATTCAGATTCACTTTGCTTCAAAGACAAGCACATGAACTCTCTCTCTTTTCCAGCAGTAAAACATCGATAAATTTTATTAATTTTTTGTTACGGTATATTCATCAAAATTTTATGATATGTGACGCTTTCATCTACGCTTCCTACAATGCTATATTAACACAGATAGAATGCACATCTACTCTGTTTTTAAATAGATTCACTGACGTGCATTCCACTATCCGGTGAGGTAGGCTATTCCACGTTTGTCTACTTTGAAAATTAAAATAAGTAGGGGTTACTGAGTAGGTTAAGCGGTTGTTTAACAATTTGAAACCGTTTCGATGTGTGCTTGCCCTTTCAGGAGATAATAGGTTTAAAGACTGGAATCTCTCTTTGTACGGTTTATTTATAATCACAGAAATTATCTTAGTAAACCAAAATTGCACTCCTTCTAACTGTGTTATATCTTTGCTAAGGTGTAGAGGACACAATTGCGCCACCTATTCGAAGTGTGGACACAAGAGCGATTTGTATAGAGGTAGAATTATATCTTTCTACTTGAAAGTGAAATTTCAGCAATATATCTCGGGATTCAATCTGCTTTCTTAGGATCTTCTGCAAATTCCTTCACACTTTGAGTCCCGTGAAGATTAAAACTCTTAGGTTCCTTTCTAAGTTAATGTATTCGAGGATTTTCCCGTTAATATGATATGCTTCTTATTAGTAATGCCATCCTAAATGCATGATCTTGCATTTACGTATATTAAAGTTCAATTTCCCTTTATCAGCCTACTCAACACTGTTATAAAGGTCTTTTTGCATTTCCTTCTAGCTTCGTGTCATCTAAAATCTTCAAATCCTACTAATCAATCTAGTTCGTTAATGTAACCAATGGATAATATTTGGATTAGAAATGCACCTACAGATACCCCGCTATTAGTCGTGAACATTTTGAGCATGCTCCATTTACGCTATTTACGTCGTTTTGCTCTCACTACCTGCCCTGTCATGCGGAACGGTATCAAAGGCTTATTGAAAGTAGACATAAATTATACCCGACTCATTGGTTTCATCGTATATGGAAATCATTTTCTGAAAAAAAATCTAGAAGATTTGTTAGACATCATCGTTTACATATGATTCCATACTTTGTATCCAGGATTAAGTTATTTATCCCAAGTAACTAACAAAACTATCTTAATTCATCGATCCTAAGACCTTTCAATTGCTGAAGTTATACTAATAGAACCGAAATGTGTAGCATCAGTTTCCTCCCCCTTTGTGAATATTGGCGTAACATTAGCTCGTTCGAACTCTATTAGAACTGTGCCTTCCTCGAATGATCGGCTGAAAATCGCGCAGAGAGGTTTTCTTAATTGATTTCTATATGACCACTTTGGTTCACATTTCAATTTTAGGACAAGATTTTTTTCGTAATTATTCTTTGCTTATGTTGTTTTTTTAAGCTTTAATAACATCTGTTATGTTCCCGCTTTAGGTTTATTACTTCACTGTTAATCCAAGCTGTTCTGCTATTTTCCATTGCCTTCTGCTCACGTATTTAAATAACTCGGAGTCTAAAATGAGGATATTTTGCTGTAGCTCTGAAAACATGCTTTGTAAAGTCCTATTATGAAAATAACTTTTCCAAATTATCCCTCTTAAACGGTCAGGAAAGGCATCGAAATTAATTGCAACTCCTAAATCGTGGTATTAATTGCATTTTAATTTTATTACTTCAAACCTAATCACATTAAGGTCACTTACCGCGAGAAGCTAACAGACAGAAAAATTTCCTACGAAGGGCTCTTCCGTGGTAATTGTTAAATTCAGTATTTTTTTTGGCCCAGCGAGGGTTCTTCCACCTTTTGCCAAAAAAAGTTCCTGAATGAAATTAAGCAATAAATTTCCCCTTCTTATCCAAAGTTACTCATATGTTCGCATAGTTAACGTGCGGTGAATTGAAATCCCCACAAATTGCGTCTTATCTTTTTATTAAAATAGATGAAAGGGACTCAAAGAGGAGCAAATCACCGCTTTATATTTTAGGAGAGACACTTCTCTCGTGTTTGAATTTCCCAATGTCCGTAAGAATCCTGTTCAGTTTACTCGCATTTCTTTCGTTGTATTTCTAATTTTGACATCAAATACTTGATTAGGCGGGCAAAAACGGCATATTTTACTTCCTTTGTAACATGTCTTACATAAATTTCCTTATTGGAACGGTGGTATCTTATGAGAGTGTCTCTCTCATTTGATAGAGTGAGAGAGCGAGAGATTTAACGAGATTAGGTCATAAATATTTCTCTGATCCACAGGGAGTTGATTGGATTGTAAGATGGTCTCAATGAAGGGAATGAGTGTAAATGGAGCAAGCTTCTCGCTACCTGAATTGAAATGCATCTGATTCTTATGGCAAAATCTACCCTATACCTTAGTTCGTATTTGAGTATCCACTCAATATAACATTTTCCCCTCTCGCATTCATGATGCTATCGGTTTGACAACAAAATCAAATTCAATGAAAATATCTCACCAAAATTGTTTGCTTTATTTACAGTAATATCTTTTTAAATCATCATACAACCTTTTTAGCTTAAGCTGTGCTTAGTCTCGAAATAGTAACATGAAGCATTACAATTAAAAGAAAATAATTATGATGAATTTTCATTTACTCAAATATTGTGATTCCAGCTTCTGTTTTCTCTCGTCGAGTTATTGAATTCAATATCAAGCGAAAGCGGATAAAACGTCAGCGAACGTAGATCTCTAGACAATAATTGTTAGACGCACTGTTCTTTTCCCTGTATGTGTAGGTTAAGTTTACGCACATCATCGCACATTCCCGCGTTCCTCTGTTCCAAGGAATCCTGCCGATAGGTAGCTTTGAACAAGTTCCATTATCGCTTGAGTGACGAAGGTGCATACAGTACTATGTAAACCGCCGCTTGCGTCGGAAACAAAAATGCTTCTAGTCACCTCTTCCTCCCTAAAACGAGAACTGGATCTGATCCCTACCAAATCTTATCAGTGATTATCATACTGTGATCTTTATGTTTGTTTTTTATCGTGTCTGAGGATTTTGGTTATGTCCAGAAATTTCTTGGCGTTCCTTTTTAGCCAAAAAATGGATAGCCTTACCTAATCATTTAGTCCACGCATGGAAAGAGATTGATTTTCTGTCACACGATCCACGGAGCACCATCTTCTACCTTTACCATAATTCACTTGTGACTAAACCACGTACTTGAATCATTTAGATTTTCTGTTGGCTTAGTTTTTAAAAGAAGTTCTTTACGAAACTCAGTTTTATGCAGTGAAAATATTAGTTTGTGGTGACTCTAATTCCAAGCCTACGTGACCTTCTTAGGATCCAGTTCGCAGCCACAGAACGTTTCAAAGCTGTTGAAATATCCCATTGATATAAAAGATAGAGCCGTATATCGTATGTCTTAAAATCATTTGAATCCACATTTCCTGTAAGCCATAACGATTGGAAAACTCAGTAGTAGTCATATTGTATTGTCCACCTCCCCTCACCACCCCAAATGTCTAATGCCTTTCTTCTTTTCTAGGGTGCTTGGAAAGAAGAAGATAAATAGAGACATAGAGAGAGGTGGGAGACCCGTTAGATTTCTATCGTGGCCACCATTTATCTCTTTCTCCCCTCACAGGTGTAATGTGCAGCATATGAATGTGTATTAATTAACTGGTTGGAAAGTTAATTTTTTGCTATATAGACGTGCACACGTGTTCAGTGATATTATCCAAAGAATAAATGAAAGGAAGAAGACGGGAGCTGGACAAACGACCTGGTGAGTATTCGCGTCTGTGAATATTGGGGGTGTCACGAGAAGACAGAGTCACGAATAATGAGGTTCTGTCTCGCTTGGAAGTTGTGAGCTTAGAGGCACATATGGCATGGTGGACGGGAAACACCATGAAAAGTAACGACTAGCGGCTGCCCAAGAGAGTACTCTTAAGCCAGCTCTGCCAAGGTGTTCGTACATATGGAGGACAGAAAAGGCGATATAAGAACCACTTGAAGAACATACTGAAGAAATGTGTATTAATTAACTGGTTGAAAAGTTTAATTGTTTGCTATATAGACGTGCACATGTGTTCAGTGATCTTATCCAAAGAATAAATGAAAGGAAGAAGACGGGAGCTGGACAAAAGACCTGGTGAGTATTCGCGTCTGTGAATATTGGGGGTGTCACGAGAAGACAGAGTCACGAATAATGAGGTTCTGTCTCGCTTGGAAGTTGTGAGCCTAGAGGCACATATGGCATGGTGGACGGGAAACACCATGAAAAGTAACGACTAGCGGCTGCCCAAGAGAGTACACTTAAGCCAGCTCTGCCAAGGTGTTTGTACAAATGGAGGACAGAAAAGGCGATATTAGGACCAATTGAAGAACATACTGAGGAAATGTAACATAAAGGCAGACTCCGTTTAAACAATGAGGGCAGACAGATCGGAATGGAGAAGAGCTGTCTATTCTGGCGTGAACTATTTGGAGGAAAACATCATGAGAACCAGAGATGAGAGGCGGCAGAGAAGACACCTCTATCAGCAGGGTCACCGGCGGGGCGGAGACTTCCTGTGTCACAGATGTGGTGAGAATTTCAACTCAAGATCTTGTCTGCTAAGTCACATGACGCCGCACGAGAGACGAGACGGGAGACCGTCATCGCTACGATAGACAACCATAAGCAGTGTATGTTAGTGTTAAGGATGTTTAAGCGTGGCAGTAAATCTGTGACTGAAGATTCGTTCTCCCTTTTAGCTCCTTGGTACCGGCTAGTCGATCGACATCTCATCTTGAGAGGCAGTGGCAGTCAGCTTTGACTCACATCCCCAGTGACTGAGAAAGGACCGTCCCAAAGCGTGGTTCGTTGAGAGCACCTCCCACTCTCCTACGCACTAGCTGGAACTCGTGTCTCCCAGTTTCCTGAGCTCGGAACGTTCCCCCCCCCCCTCCCTCTTTTGGCGCATTACTGGTAGCACTTATTAGACAGTTTGTTGCGACGATCCTAGATACAAACCTTTTTGGCTATCCACCAACCATCCATATTCAATTTCATACGATTTTTATTCTGCGTTAGCCAAGAATCAATGTAAGGACATATATTAATATATATATATATATATATATATATATATATATATATATATATATATATATATATATATAAATATATATACTTTGAGTTTTGTTTGTTTGTATATATTTTCTTTCTTTTTTTCGGAGTGATTTCTTTTTCTGCGTTGCCAGATACTTATCAGTGTAGGGCCCTATACACTCGTTTATAGTTAGTTTTTTTGTTTGTATTTATACGATATTGGAAGAGTTTGGGGCTCGCCGTTTAGAATAATTATTTTATCTTTTCTCTGTCCTGTAAATAAAGTACTAATTAGATTAACCCCTCATTATCATCCCCTCAAACAACCAGGCGGCTCTATTAGAGCAACAGGTGATGTGACTGCAGGGATCTAGAACCTGCTACCCTAACTCAATATGTTCATATTATAGGCAAGCCAGAATCATTCTTCTCATCTGATCTCATTACGCAAACGGTAGGTCTAGATATTATTTATAACAGATTTAAGCTAACACCAGAAACCGTTGTAATACAACACCGAACACAACTCGGCTAACAAAAAAGGCAGGAATATTGCCAGGCTACTTCGCCGACTCAACCTATGTATGTATATCAAATCCTGAAATTGAAAAGTCTCAGTGATGCTCCAGTCAAAGCTATCGCATGGAATCAAACTTATTAAAGATACTTACATAAATCTCGGCAACATTTTTTTTTAAAGTTTTCATTATAATCTCGACAAAGATAAAGAGTAGAGAATTCACCCAGAATTATCCATATTGGCAACGCATGACACTGTGAACATGCAATTATTGTTGGTAGCATTTTGACCTTCCCTATTTCTCTTTAAAACGAGCACTAGAATTAATATATTCCTCGTACATTGTGTTGGATCTACCCTTATCCAATCCTGTATCTATATATAATTCTTGATGTTACTATTAGCATAGATGCAATTATAATAAAGAATATATATATATGTTACTACTGCTATAGTAGCAAAGAATATGTTTTTCCTAAAAATTCTAAGGATAAAACACAAGTTCAAAAAGAGAATCAAATAAGTTAGATGTAAATGTTTGGCCTAAAAGTATTTGGGTTATAAACAGTACATATAAAAGTATCGATGAATTAAAGGATAAAAACTAATAGATTTGTACCTTAAGGTTTTCACCAGAAACCTATTGTAGGTTACGACAAAATGAGGATAATAGAAAGAAATTGTACAAATATTCACCATTGTACTCAACTGCTCTCTCCAAATATGGCGACATTAAATATCAATGCTTTTCCGGCCTGAATTCACGGCGTTCTACCTATTACGGCCATCTTTTATTGCGCTTGCAGAAACAAAACTTCCTGGGTCGCGGCTTCACAGGTGATCGGCCGAGATCTCGATTTATTTGCCATTAATTGCCCATTCCGCACGAGAGTAAGCGTATTCTTCAACCCCCACATTCAATGTCTGTTGAGTATGAAACTGTAGACATGTAACAGATAATTAAGAGGTATAAAGTTCTTGAAATAACGGAATTTGAAATAAAGTCGATTAAACTAACACGACCAGAAATTATCTGAAAAACCCACCTATTTAGAAATGCAGAGTCAGGCTGATTAATAGCTACTCACAAAGGCACTATAAGTTGCCAAGTTGAAAGGAAATAAAAGGCAAAATAAACAGTAGGTCCATGTTTGCCATTAAAGAGCGATAGTTGAATCTATTCAAGGCTTATGGGAGAGCCAGCCAGTCTTTTTCAGAGAAGTGTGTATATAAAAACTCTTTGGCAGGTTTTATAAATAGAGGAGTAAGATATATTTATTGAACGATGAATAGGAGAGACAGTGGTGTTGTGGGAGGAATTGAAATTGTGCGTAAGGAAATATGTAGAATAAACAGCCTGAGAACTTGTGCCAGTCTCGGAGCAACGATAATTGGCACAAATTTCTAATGACCGCTAGAACTAGCTGCTTATTCTCCTATTTGGAATTGGACTTAGTAGCAAGGCATTAAAATCAAAATGGTTCTGAAGTTAGCCAGCAACGGCTCCAGTTTAGTAGAAGGCCCAAATTACGATTTAAGATAATAAACTACAACAATAACATGGGGACGTCCAATACAAAATAATAATGCACTGGGGTGACCAATTCCGAAGTAGTTGTTGTTAATAGCTCCACAGGAACAGATGACCTCTGCTACCTCCGACCGCTTTTGAGATTAAGGGAGAAAGATTAGATTCTACAGGCTGTGATGCAAGACTCCCTATAACGTTCCCAGCGGGGCCGTGCTTTTGGTCAGACTGTGATGAGGGACCAGGTTAGAGTGGACGTGGGATGGCGCATGATGTCAGAATACTTGGATATGACTGACCACACTACAACTCTTTTTATCCGGCCCTATAAAGGGGCTTGAGTTTAAACAAGGTAGGCTGACCAAAGTCGCGTGCTCTCACTTATTCTGATTTATGACCTTAAGACCTTTAAAACTTTCAATAATTCTCGGACTCACCTTGGAAGGACATTGCCAATTATATCATTCGAAAGATAAGGGTTTCCTTTGCAATTATATCCTTTGAAAGGAAATTTAAAACAACATAAGGGAATCAAACTTCGTTAGAATAGGCTGAATAGTTACAATTTCATTAAGAAAAAAAAAAAAAGCAAAACGGGGACCGACCGACATAGTGAGATGTAGAGTCGCACTCGACTAAAAAGTACAGTCTTGCCTTCAAATAGTATTAAACTACTTGAACGATATAGAAACAGATATTCTTTCAATAAACCTGTGATACATTCGCATTGTTCTTGATGGAATTTCATTGTTTCGCTGTAAAGGAATCCCTTTTTAATGTTCCAATGTCTTATCAATTCATTCAACTAGTATAGTGATTTCCAACAAGGAATCTCTCCAATTCAGAAATTATAAGTAATGAGTATGTATAGTAGAAATTTTGAAGAATTTTTCATGCCATCGAGTTTAAATCTAAGTGGAGGCAATTTTATTTCAAATTAAAGAGAAGAAGGTTTTAAAAGTCACATGTGTCTTCTTATTTTTTTAAAATAAGAGAAGATTTAGATTAATTAGACAGAATCAATCGAGACAAGTTTTCAAGTACACGCATGCGGGGATTTTGTTCAAGAAGTTATAATATTTAAAGAAAAATGGTAATATTTTGTGGGAAAAGATGAGAAAATGGTCTACAGAGTCGAGATTATGATTTAGAAGAGATTGAATGAAGTATAAAACTAGGTTTCGGGAGAATTTTCTCTCTAAGGTTAAAATAGAGCTTAATGAGATCCTCCACCTCAAAAAAATTTAAAATGTGTGATGTTGCGGAAAGTAAAATTGATGACAGGTGCATAAGTAAAACAAATAAATATAAAAATAACTTATCCATGAGGATTAAAGTAGCCGTTTACTCAGAGTAAAGAATGGATTAATCTCGCCCCGCTAGAGGCCTTACCCTCGTCTGCCAACCACGATGAACATCGCCGACTGGATAGGGATTTAACAGAGATCAAGCACTCCGCGTATCTGTATGTTATTTTTTAATTGTGCTTGTGTTGGCCATGTTGCAAATATACGTTCAAATATGTCTTGTTCCTGGTCACAGTGAGCCATGGATTGGTGTTGATAAGACCGGTGAGGTTTAAGATAGAGATATTCAAAAAGTAAACCGAGGCGAAGAGTTTTAAGATAAAATGTATTTATTTCATTTTTTGGTCAATACTATGACTATTATTTTTTCCATTTTTCAAATTTAAATATTGTAATTATTAAACATGCCAACAAAAGACAATTCAAAGCAAATTTGAGAATTAAAAGAGAACGTGTTGTTAGTAAATCTGAGGGTGAACTGCGCCGATGACAAATTATTACAAATCTTGGAATACTTCTTTCATCTGTTGAGACAAATATAGTTAAATTTAAAATAATAGGTAAAAATATCATTATACTCACGATCTAGCATTCCTAAGCATTCCGAAATATATCGTCGCTCTGTTCAATAGAACCTTTGGGTAAAACCCTCATTTAAGAGTTCCTGAAGTTGCAGAAAGATACCAAATCAGTCGTCTATTGGCCATTATAGTGGTGCTGCCAGGAGAAAGACTCACTTTACTATGGCCCATATTTCGAAGAGAAATTTGGCAGATCAAAACCTTTTCTAGCTAATAAAGGTTTACCTCAATTTTCAGACAGTAGGTGTTTCGGAGATTAGAAATTACCCCTCCATGAATTTGTTATAAAAAAGAGCAATTTAAATTCATGTAAAGTGAGACTTGGTTGAGTATATTAGCAATATTGAATCGGCAAAATAAATTTCTGTATCAATCTATCTCAGTCAATCTTTCAATCCATTATTCTCATTCTTTCTCGACATTTCTCTGTCAATGTTTCTTGATTATTTTGATCTCTGTTATTCTCTTTCAAAATATCTCTCTCTCACTGTTCCACTTCCAAACACTTAGATAAATTTTCACTCTCGCAATTAATCTTTCTCTCTTTATCTCTCACAATAAACCTGTATCAATTTCCCTCTTTTTTTCTCACTCTCTGTCGTGGTATACCCCTCTATACCATACACTACTCATATATTATATAAGGAGCGACTTAATCGCCTACCTAACGCGAACCGTTTAAGGAATGTTCGCAGGGATTAACGATATACCAGGAGGTCAAACTTAGTAAACTCGTTGGGTTTCAAATCCTTAACAAATCGGGCAGAGTGCAAAAATGGTTGGCGAGATTTACTTGAATAGCCCGAGAGTATCGTTCAAAGTTATTTAAAGATAAAACAACAAAAATATAATTTTATTTACAAATGTAAAAATAAAAATAGGCAAAAGTGAATTATTTAAAATGAAATGGTGTATTGATAATTATGATAAGGATGGGTTCTCAAATTAAATTAATTAATTAGCTTTACTACGCTCAGATCAAAAGGGAAAACTTGACAATACTAATAATTGAGAGTGTTTCAATCTTACGGATCGGTGACTTCGAGGAAGGTCCTGCTTGAGATGAGGCGAGTAGGACACGATTCGATGAGGCAAATGGGGAACGATCCTGATGAGGCAAGTGGGGCACTTTCCGAACTAACCTTCCGAGGAATAGCGATAAAAATAGCCAATCTTTAAGGATGACGTTCGACGGGAAAATGTGGGATTACTCGTAATTCCACTGGAAGAGGAAACTTCTTTTTCTCAAAGGTAATCGATGGAAATTTTCTTCGGATTGATTAAACGAAGGGAGACTGTCGCGCAAGTTCAAAGGATTGTCCTTCACAGAAGCTACCAATTAACCGGGGTAGAATCACGGCGAAGAAAGTCTAGTTGTCTGATGAACACTCGCTGGACTTTGACTCGAGACGATGAGGACGATTTTGAGGAGGGTGCGGGACTCTTCGATCTTAAGTCAAAAACAGGCATTTGTACGAGTAATCTGGAAAGGGGAAAGGGGGATTCTGAACAGGAAGTGAGAAGCTTCAGACATCTTAATCCGTGAGGCGGACAAAAATTCAGCTTAGGACGGCAAGGCGCGAAAAAACAAGCGGCTCGTTCTCTTCTCGTTGCCTGGGGGAAGGGCTCTTGACAAATTCTCAGGATTGGGGAATAATTTCCCAATACGCCCATGATTCGAAGCTTCTCGAATGATCTCGTACAGAAAGTGACGTTTTCCATGGCGGGATACAATCTCACGTGAGCTATGAACTATGAATGATGTAAGTGCGTAGGTGTGGGTAGGGATAAAGAAATGGGGTGGCGACAGTTAGCTGAAAATAGACAAGTGGTGAATAGCGAAAGAAGTGTGGTAGGGTGCAAAGAGATTTTAAGTGCCTGGTGATTAGGCATATTGCTTTTAAATATTTTCTTGTTTTGTGGTTCCTTTTTTGTTTTTGAGATAGTTTATATTATTATGGCGTTCAAGCCATGTCTTCAAAAAAATTAAGGTTCTGTGATGTTATTCGCATTTTCTGTTGTAGTAATAAATTACTTTAATCACTTTAGTGTTATACTTAGTGTCTTTGTGTTTTGTATATCATATAGTGAGTGTAAATCGTGTCTTTTGTTTTTTCTTGGATGTCTTCTTCTGTATTTTTTGGTCTTCATCGGTGAATTCTGGTAGAAATTGGTGATGTTTCATAATTAAGTATTCTTTTTCTTGGTTTGGGTAAAAACATTCTTATTTTCATACGTAGAACGGCACTTCTGCTCCGCCAGCTAAAAACCAAGCTCCACTTTTAGCTGGGGGAGCAGAAGTGCCGTTCTACGTATAAAAATAAGAATGTTTTTACCCAAATCAAGAACAAGAATACTTAATTATAAAACATCACTGATTTCTGTTCTAGAATGTTTTTACCCAAATCAAGAAAAAGAATACTTAATTATGAAACATCACCGATTTCTGTTCTAGTTAATCATTTAGACGATATCCTCGTCCAATTCTCGATTAACCAGTTCCGGCATATTCCTTTCCATTCTTTTATGACAACGTTAATGGGACTTAAGCCCGCCTCCCGGCGCAGCTCTTACTGGCGTCTTCTTTCTCGCCTGTATGTACCTGTAATTAGGTACATACACTTATTCTGCACCACTTTTAGTTTCCTCCTTTGTATCTTCGAGACACAGGAGAGGGCAGGAGTGGGGTAGAGCAGCGTCGATCTTACAAGTGCATTGTAGATCTTTTTCTAATTGCTTTCACGAAGATTTCTGAACATGCATAGAGTTTCGACTGCAGCAGTGTCCTTGGTAATTCTTTTTTGGCTGTGCTTTTATACCCGGTTGAAGTCATTTTCATTCCGGGTACATTGTACTCCGTGTTGTATGGATAGCGTCTAATCCACACTCTAACATCGTAAAGTAGCCTCCTGTCTATGGAAACTACTTTGGACTTTCACTGGTTCGTGCGTATCTTCCACCGGGCTTCGTAGGTGTCAATGTTTTCAATTTCGGCTGCTGTCATACGAGCTTGTCAATGCGCCTTCGTCCAATGACAAGTAATTATCTGGGTGAAATCATCAGCGAAACTAAATGTTGAGGCAAGTGGTGCTTACAGGGGATGGGACATCAGCGGTGTAAGGCCCGCAGTGAGCGAAAACTTTGGTCCGTCCGTGCACCTTAAACTGATGTACGCCGCTCTCTCAATGGCATAATCACAGAAAGTTCTTTCTAAGTTTTCTTTTTGGCCTAGTCGTAAGATCTTCTTCTGCATTTTCCGTTGACACAGCTTATCAAACGATTTTGATACATCCCGACAAACAATGTCCACATAACTTTTTTCTCGTTTTGCTTGGGCTAGCTTTTCCGTGATGAACTTGATCGCCATCTCCGTACTTCACTTCCTCTTAAACCCAAATTGGTCTCCAAATAACGTGAGGAGGCCAGAGGATGTTCTTTTACACTCTCAAACAATCTCCTTCTCAATCACTCTCTTTTTGGTTTTAATCTGATTTTTTGCTTTGTTATTCAAGCAATTTCAATCTATCGTTATATTTTATTCTAATCTCTCTATTAAAATCTTTCTCGATTTTATAAATAACTCCATCTATCTCAATCTCTTTGTTATTCTCTCTACCATCTCTTACTCTAAATCTCTGAATTAATATCTCTATTAATGAGTCTCTATCAATTCAATATCTCTTACCCTAACTCAATCTCTCTCTAATAAACTTTCTTTAACTTTTTCTCATTCTTTTCAGATATATCTCTCAATCTTTGTCATAATATTATTCAATCTATCTTAATCTATGTTAATCGATCTGTCAAGGAAAGACAAACACCGAAATGGTAATATGCGATACTATTCAAACCCTATCGTTAGTGACCGTAGAATTAATTCTCTGGTGTATCCATGTTTATTTATTATTTTAATGATAAAGATTCTTTGGTGAACCGTTAGTTTAAACAATACATATAAATTGATCTACAAAAAAAGGAAATAGGCTAAAATTATTTTAAACTAAATCTCTTCCTAGATAAGACTACTTTAAAATTTTATCTATGTATCCCCTGAATGAGAGAAAACGTATTAACGGACTAGCTTTATGTCGCGCCAGCTTGTTAGAAAATATATTAAATTAGATAAGCCTGAAATTGTACGCGAAAATACGGCTGTTATCTTTAATATATTTGGCAACTCAAGTAAAGTTGTTTGCTAAATCTTGTTAACAACGGTATAAATATATCAGATGTTAAAATAAATGTCTTATTTTAATAGATTGTTCTATAGTTATTAAATAAAACGAATAATAAGAATAATTATTAAAGTAAATTCACTTGAAGTAATCTAGTAATTATTTTGAGACAAAAGAAAGAACCGAGCATCTATTGACGAAATAAGTAATATGCGTTACGCATGGATTGTTCCAGTCGGTTATACAGGGTCACCCCCCAAAAACAGATTACACATACTTTTTGTGATATATCTTTCATTCATTCACTAATCACCCTTACTTCGCAGGACATGACAGAAGCAACGCCTCTGAACACAACTAGAGCTCAATGAGAGCTCAAGCAAAGAATAGACTGCGTCACACATTACTAGAAGACACGCTCGTTCCAGAAAGTTCAGGGAACTTTCGTGCATCAGTTCGAATGTGAAAAAGCACCCTACAAGAGCAGAATTCAGGACTGGGTGGACCACTTTGAAAACTAGAGGAGAGTGGAGAACCTTAATGCAGCCATTGACAACTGCTAAGCCATTCAGGACGCCGCGAGAAGCGTACAGCTAAGCTGCTCGAGAGCGTGAGAGAGTCAATTCAGCATCAGAGTCCAAAACGCTCTGTGCGAAAGCAAAGTCAGTCCCTCTGTTTATCCCGTGAGCCTTGCAGTAGAGTCCTAGTAATGGATGTAAAGGCCTACCAATACAGAAAACAGAGGAAGCTATGGCAGTTAAGATACTAGAGAAGATTCAAGAGACCCTAACTTTCCTTAACCTCCTTTGGACCTCAGATGAAGCTCACTTGAATCCTGAAGGAAAGGTGAACTCGAAGCAAATGTCTCCTGGGGGACCTCCAGACCAAATGAGGTAACCACTAAGCCCCTACACTCTCCTTAGTGCACGGTATGGACTGCAATCTTAGCTAGAGGAATCATTGGACCATTCTTCTTCGAGGAATCTGGCGCGACAGTGACAGTTACAAAGAAGCAGTATGTTGAAATCCTCAAAACCTTCAAGAGGGAGCTGCAGACACTTTTCTCGTCGTTATGAGGAAGTTCTGGTTCCAGCAAGATGGAGCAATCTCACACTTCTCAAACCTGTCCCGAGATTGGCTGAAAGAGAAATTTGGTGGCCGTGTGTTCAGTCTCAAAACTGATTTTGAGTAAGCACCTAACAGCCCAGACCTTAAGCCCCAGATTTCTTTCTCTGGGTCTACCTTAAAGACATAATGTACGCAGGAAGACCCAGGACCATCACGGAACTCAAGGAAGCCATCAGGAAGGAGATCAGAGGCATTAGTCGGTCGGTTCGTAAGAACATCATGGACAGCTAAATGCAGGTCATCTCGAACACTTGCTCTAGAATAAAGAAAACAATAGGTCAAAGACTTCTATCTTTCATGTGATGTTTATAAACACAATAAACTAGTTATTACCATAGTTTCATCCATTCTTTGAAGAAAATTAAGAAATGAGGCCTATCGAAATTTGGAGCTCGTTTTTCTATGGTGACTCTCTACCTCCATGACCTCTCAGGAGACAAGTAGTAATTCTAAAAAGTTCTGCAGTTTAAGTCAGGAAAGCTATTCGCTAATATATTACAAGCAAGAGTTAGCTGAGGATTCTGATGGGCAAAAACTTCAAGAATGAACGAAAAAGTAAAGTTTTCTATACAACTGAATAGGGAAAGAATTGGCGCCTTTTTGGATACTTGAAAGTTGTAGAGGCTAGGCCTCTAGAGTCGAACAATATTTTTTACGGATTCGTTTATTTTTATCAATATAATTCTTGAAGTTGAATAAATTTAATTTTACTATTTAATGTTGTAAATATTTAATATAATAATATACAAATGAATAGGGAAAGAATTGGCTCCGTTTTGAGTACTTGAAAGTTAGGGAGGCTAGATTTAAGCTCAAATTCTACAGAGGTTAGTCTTTTGGAATATAATTTGAAATTTCTTTTTAAGGATTGATTATATTTACCAATAAGCCTAAAAATATTACATGAGGATGGCAATTGTGATAAACAATGCAAAAGGATTATTTCTAATTTTAGTGTAAAACGTAAAAAATTTCTTTGATCCAGCGATCTTTGAGTTCTCCTATATTTTTAGATGTCGCATTATCCGTTCTCAGACGGTCCCAAATATAATTGCCATTCAAGATAAGATTCAGAAAAGCAGAATTGCACCAGTGATTCATTCACCTTTAGGCAAAAATCACTATAATATTTCATTAATATACGTATCGTGTCAGTGCCTAACTATTCTAGTCCAATTAACACACAACAACTCTTTCCAATTTAAGGTAAATAAGAGTGGTAATAAATAGCAAACACTCCGACAACTGCCTATAAAGCCGCTAATAAATGGTAGAGACAGAAAGACATGGAGGGTAAAGGAAAAGACAGAAAGGTTGCAATGCATTAATATTGTTTGTTTTTGAGCGCCAATCTGGAGACCTCTAAAACCCTAGGCTGAGCAGGGCCACCGGAAAGATGTGGGAGGTTTTTATATGGAAGATGTTAGGTATAGTTACGACAAATATGTAGAAAGTACACATACAAAGTAAAGAGCGCGGTCTACCCCGGATATTTAGACACGACTCACTAGAATCTATCCCATTCCACAACCAGAAAATGACCCAAGGTAATGAAGAGGCCTACAAATATTGTAGAGGGCCAAAACAACCAAGACCATCAATTGGAGCTTTTGCTTAGCCGAGTGTAAACAGCTTTAGCGTCGAGGCAAGAGATCGTTTTCCACGAACGCCGACAGAAAACTTTCAGTGGGGGCAGGAGCTGGTGGCAGGAGTTAAGCAACTCCCACGCAGTACCAAGCGCATGGCCAATTACAACACCGCTCTTATTTCCATTTGCGTTTTCAAAGCTCAACATACCCACTCTCTCGTTTCTGTGGGGGCTTATTGTCAATGGAGTACTATGGTCATTTATTGGGGTAACTCGTGTCTAAGCAACTTTTACACGCAATAGCTTTACCCTCCTCCTTCCCACTACTGTGGTATTTGTTATGCTTGTCATATAAATGTACAATAACATCCGAATACCTCATCCAACGGGAACCACATCCGTGTGCCTCGGGCTCACCAGGGCTGATATTTCGGTTTCATGTCGGAGGATCTCACCCACGGTGCGAGAGAGGAATGATGCTATTTAACTACCTAAAACTTCAACTAATTCCTCTCATATAACCACTCAACTCTCTACGTAAAGCAGATCCAAAAATTCCCCCTCATTTTGGCATTATACGAGGGGTGGTCAATAAGTTTTGCGAATCGGTACGGCAAAACAGAGGAAAGGGGATGGTTGTTTGTATGGGTGTTAGGACAAGTTATGACAAGTCAGGACCTGCAGCCGCACGCTTCTGCCTCGTCTATTTAAGAAGCAGTAGCTGATCGCAGATCGTCAATCACAAATTTTTCAACAATGGAGAAGGTTGAGCACTGCGCAGTGATAAAATATTTGACCAGGGAAGGCGAGAATGCAAAAGAGATCCATGAACCCATGATTGCAGTATACACCGGTACCACCCCTTCCTATGCAAACATTGATCGCTGGAATAGGGAGATCCGCCATGGGCGTGAGTCCCTTGAAGATGACCCCGGTCCAGGACGCCCGTCAGATGTGACCACCGAGGTCATTGTGGCCCGTGTGGAGAGGATGATCCTCGAAAATCGACGAATAAAGGTCGAAGAAATCGAGCGAGAACTTGGAATATCACATGGAAGTGTTATCAACATCATCCACGACAATTTGTCCATGACCAAGGTCCCTAGAAACCTCACGCCCCATGATCGACTTCAACGTCGTCAAAGTCCACAAGGCCAGAGTTGCACAAACTGCCCTGGGCGAGTGCGGATTCGAGGCGCTCAACCATTCCCCTACAGTCCAGATCTGGCCCCTAGCAACTACTTTTTATTCCGCCAGCTCAACACTGCACTGCGTGGACGCCGGTTTGGGGACCATCAAGATGTCTAGCTCGCCGTCCAGGAGTGAATTGATCATCAGTCGGGAGATTTAGGGTTGTAGGGAATTTGAAGCCTCAGGGACAAGTGGCGCAAGTGCATTGCAGTCGATGGTAGTTATATTGAAAAATAATAAAACACTTTTCCTCATATCTCGTTTCCTCATATCAGAATTGCAGAACTTATTGACCGCCCTCGTGTGTAAGTGTTGCCTTCTCCTCTCATACTCTACCCAGTCGCTTCCATTAATGGCAACTTCGCTCATCTTCCCTGAGTACATTCGCGAACCAGTCTGCTCACTTCTCATTTCACCGCTGCTTATTCTGGACGTAACTTCAATTATTGTATTGATTATAAGACTAGTGAGCCGTCAGGAAAATATAAGACCAAACATGAACCAAAAAATTTTATATTATTTATCAGTTGAAGTATCTCGTGTTTATACCGGCGTTACACACGTTCCCCATCCCTTCGAGTATATTATCAGGTGATTCTATATAGTTTGTTTCTGGTGATACCCGATTTCCTAGGGGCCTTTTGTTTAAAATTCAAAATGGTATTCTTTAATTCCTCGATTGTGATTTTGGCGTTAAATCCATCGTTCGCATACCGTTCCTCTTCTACGTAGTGATATGGGAAGGTCCTCTCAACCCATTCATTTAGTTCGCCAATCTTGAACACTCCTTTCCAGTGTTCCTTGAACAATTTTCCAATCTTGCGTTCATCTTCGATTAATTTCCCGTTTCTGTCCTTAATCTTTATTTTTATTTACCAATAGCTCGTTGTCAATATTTTGAACGGCTATGTCCCAGTATTCTCTTTGTTTGTCCGTTATTGTGTTTAGTAGTTCTCTCTTTTTCGTTCTTAGATCGCGGTATTTTTATCTTGACGTTCCGTTTATTATTATGTCCGCGTTTATCGCTTTTATTTCTGCATTCTTAGTTTTCATTTCATCTGTCCATATAAAGTATTTAACTATTTTGTATGTGTTTCTGGATATTGCAATCTCATCAGATGTTTTTATTCGCGTCCTTATTTTTTCCAATTCTAGTTGGTATTTTTCCCAGTCTTCTCTATGGTATGCTTTCCATTCTTAACGGGTATTTGTATTGGTCGCTGATTCATGGTGAGTAGTGTTGCTGTGTGGTCATTGCAAATAACATCTACACGTTCCATGTCGTGTTATAAGGAATGTTATTGTTTGCTAGGCAAATGTCCGGGGTTGTCGCTATTTTGTCTTTAATTAGCGTTGGGTACTCTGTTCCTAGTCTTCTTATTATCCGTCTGCCTATTAGAGCTTGTTGGTCTTTTCCTGTTTGGTTTCTATTCCAATATCCTGTGTACGTGCATATTGCGTTCAGGTCTAAAAACAAAGTTGGAAGTCTAATATTAAATATTTTCACAAAGTTATTTATTGGGAGTTCCGGTCGTCGCGGTGGTTGGTATCCCGTAGCGATTATTATATTGGTTAATTCCATTTTGACCACAATTGCGAGGTAAGATTCCGTTACTCCTTGCTTTGTTTTGTACTATATTCCTTTTTTTATTGCTATTGCCGCTCCGTCGTGTGCTTCGTTTGTGTGATTAGTCGCTATTACTTCGTAGTTTCATATTTTTAGTTTGTGAGTCTCAAGGTTAATCCCTGGACCTGAAATTAGAATGATGTCGGGATCTATTTCTCTAAAGATATTTCCGTATGTGTTTTCTTTATCTTTAGAATTCTTAATTTCTTATTATCCATCTTGTTTATATGTTCTTAAACGGTTCTTCTTTTTGAGAGAGTCGTGGTATTACGCAAATTTATTTCTATCTTTTCCTGGTATTTCTGCCGTTCATCTCTGTCCTTGCTGAGGTCTGACTCTTATCCGTTTCACATTTCGTGGTTGGTATTTCTGGTCTTTGGTCACAGGGCGAGGTGTCCCTAGTCGATTTTCTTGTTTGTTTTTAAGTGTGTTGCTTTTTACGTTTTTCTTATTATTCTCGTCGGTGCTTCTCTCAAGTTCTGTTTCCTCGCTTTCTGTGTCTTCATCTTATTCAGATTCTCTTTCCCTTCTTTGTGTTTCGCCCAATTTCCTTGAGCATGGAGTTCAACGTGGTTGCATATGTTCCTGGTTGGACAATGTTTAAGACGAGTGAGTGTAGAATGCATGTCAGTATTTTTAGGTTCAGAGTTCCATCAAGCGTTATTTGAGTGATTGTTCCATTGTTTTTCGTTGCTGCTGCCGCCGTATATGAGATGTTTCTTGTTCCTTCTTTTCTTTGTTGTGTTTCAACTTTTTTCTCTTTATTATTTCTTTTCGCTTCGGACATGTCATTACCATTGTTTTGCGGCTCTCTCCTCAATTAACACACCTTTTCGTGGAGTTTGTGCAGCTCCTCCAAAAATGTGGGCCACTGCATTCTGAACATATTTCTCCTTGTTTTCTTGGGCAGCTTGCGGTGATGTGGTCTTCAATTTTGTAGCATCTAAAACAGATTTGTATATTGTGATACTGGTCCCTTTGAATGTTACAAGCTGAAATTCTCATACTGTTTACGAGGATTCCCTTCTGTAGTGCCTTTGTAGCAATCTTGGTTGACTCGCACTCTATTTTGAACACATGTGTGTGTGTTCCTTAAATTTGATTTAGTCGTGTATCTTCATCTGAGGTCGTTGTGCTATTATTTCATGTTTTATTTCGTCTGGGAAGTGTTTCCCCACCCATTGATTCTACCTTACGGCATACGATGCTTCGGTTGGCAATAATCTAGGGTGGTACTTTAGCCTCTAAGTCAATTTTCCTTAAAGTGATGGTTCCTGCCGAAGAAAGTTGCAATTCGACATCGTTGTTTTCCGCTCAGATGACAACAAATCCATTAGCTGTTTCTATTCATTTGATCAGGGCGATTTGGAGATCCTTGAAAATGTTTTGTGTAACATCCTGTAGTCTCCATTTTATCCAGTTCTGAATTAGCCGCAGTGGGAGCCTTTTGATGAAGTCCTGTGGGTCCATGTTTAGTTCTTCTTCCCCCCGCCCCCTGGGGGATTCTCTGGAAAAAATAGGTAGGAGATTATTTATCCCACTCCACTAGTGATAGAAGCCCCCTATCTGTTCCCAATACTATCTTGCCTGCCTGCTCTCGAGCGCCCACTCAATGAATACCCTAAGTAATTAGGCCTAGCCCTATAAGCGGTCCTGCACTCAGATTCGGGCTCGTCACCGATAACCGGGCTCCTTCTCTGGCTCCCTAACTGGGTCTCCTTAGGGAGTTTACTACACCCTACTACTGAATGCTTTTGAGACCTTGCTGGTGGTCAGGTTTTACTCTGCTAGATGAAAATAAAGTAGGATAGTTTCAGATATAAAAAGGTATAGTATGAGATAGGAAAAAAATAAGAGATCACCGCTTTGGGGTGATTCCCCGCGAATCAGAAACAGGAGGTCTCTCAATCAGTCCGATTCGCGCATATATTTCTTCTTTCATCTCTCTGGTATATACTTAAACGTATATAAAAAATGATCTCTTCACAAAGTTATTTCAAGTCAAAAGATTGATGTAACTTCGAAGTGCGTAGATCGCTGTGAGTTGTCAGATGAACTGAACCGTCTCTTGTCAAATAGTCATGATCATGATATACTCAGTTTTAGTAGAAGATGGGATAGTGGAAGATATAGTAGGTAAAAATTAAAGATGGGGAGGGGTTATTATGCCTTAGTAGGGAAGGCATAGCTTTATTTTTATTTTCTGTTCATTTTTCCTATTTGTAGTTTTGTTAGTTTATTCTTTGTAACTTCAGTTTATGTTCCTTCGTGTGTTCTTTAGTGTTCTGATTATAGTTTCTTCCTTATGATTTGTTGTTCTAATTTTTAATGGAAAATATTTAGCATTCAAGCCTTTGATCATAGCTTTGTTTGCCGACAATTTCCATTGTATTGCTTGTTCAGTGTTTGTCGTCGAATGCCTTGTGGAACGTGATGTACTTCTTTGATGAAGTAGGCTTTGATCTAAGAGTGCTAATTTTGTTGTTTTAAGGAAGAGCCGCTTCAAACACGTAAAGATATAGAGAAACGCACAGGTATTCCCAAAATAAACTTATATTTTAAATTTAACAATTTACTACACATAAACAAAACATGAACCACAGAAATACTACGAATTTTAAAATACACAAAAAAGACTTCAATAATTTCTCCGTAAGGCTTTCTAACTTAACCTACTTGACATTATAGTGATAGTTGACCCACCACACACTTCAATTTAAAAAAAACAAAATGCTAACGGCCTTTACTCGCCGCAACTACCTTTAAGGATACCCCTTAGAACGGATTTGCGTCTGCCCTTGAACTCAATGAGCACTTTACCTCGGGAATGTTATGGTCTCGAAGACAAGTGCCGACCAGCCAGATGGAGGTTGCGGACGAATAACTTGAAAGCAACCACTGAATTTTACGAGTGTGGCAGCTGGGGTCCACACGATATTCAATAAGGGGGGTCTTCAAGGGCAAAAACAATCATGGTGCTTTAGGAGGCACCAGGGTAGGCGGGGCCTCTCTGGCGAGAGTAAGTTGAACTTGGTTCTTAAACCAAGTTAACTTAGAGTTGGTGTGACCACCGGGTAACGGGCTCGAAGGGGAGCTTTTTTTCCTTCGTTAAGTAATTTCTCATTGGCGAGGACTGTACTAGGAAGGAGGGGGGAAGTCTTTTTCAAGGTCGAGGATAGAGGAGGGGGGTTTCTCTGACGAGAATAAGTTGAACTTTAACAAGTTAACTTAAAGGTCGGTTTTTTAACCAGGAACTAGCTCGAGGATAAGCTTCTTCTTAGTTCCAGTCTTCCTCAGGGACAAGGCCTATCTCAGTGTTTTGGGATACACCAGGATAGAAGGAGTAGGGGGGTGGGTTCTCTGACGAGAATAAGTTGAACTTGGTTCCTCAACCAAGTTAACTTATGAGTTTGGTGTGGCCACCGGGTAACGAGCTTGAGGCGGAGCCTTTTCCCTCTCCTTTTCATAATTCCTCAAGGGCGAGGAATATCCCTGGGCTTTAGGATGCACCAGGCTAGAAGGAGTCTCTCTGACGAGAGTAAGTTAAACTTGACCAAGTTAACTTAACGTTCGGTTTGTAAACCAAGGACTAGCTCGAGGATGAGCTGCTTCTTAGCCTCCTTGGTAGTCCTGCTTCTCTTGCAGGGGACTTCGTAGTCTGGCGACTCACGTATTCTACCTGTCCAGTCTTGGTAGCCCGGCCTCTATAGTCGGGGACTTCGTAGCCTGGAGAGTCACGTATTCTAATACCTCGTCACAACACTGGAGTAGGGGTAGGAGGGGGATGGGGTCTTGTGGACGGGCCGCAGGAGGGCTTTTATTCAAATGGTTTTTCTCAGCAAGTCTTCTCTAGGCTTCCGCTGGCCTTCGAGCTTGAGAGAAACTCGTTTCCAATTTATTAATTGAGGTGAAATTGAATATATTCTCGTAGGGAGAGATCTTGCAGTTTAAAACCGTTCGGCTTTTCATAGAGACGAGTGGCGAGGGGCTGTAGTTACAAGTTTGACCCACGGTGCCAGGCCCGTATGTCTTTGCGGTCATCGTCCTGTGTCTTTCCACTGGGAGAGAACTGGGGAGTGACGATCCCCTACAGTGTTAGTTGTATCGATGCTGTTCTCATTTTTTGTGTGTTTTACTGCAGCATTTTTAATGTGTTATATTGTGTTATTTCTATGTGTATAGAGGTGTGACTACTTCTTGGGTACATAGTTTTGTGCTCGGGAATCGATTTCGGCGTGAGACTTTCGCCCGTAGTCTTGCAGGTATGTTAAGCCTGCCGCCTGTTCCCTGTAGCTCTGGAATGACATCATTCGTTAGAGTAGATCAGATCTTTTTACCCAGTTTCAGTGTGAGGACATTGATGGGCTCCAAACGTTTCCTCCTGTGCAAATCACTTTGCCTAAGATGATCACTCTTTCTTACTTTATTGATTAGCAGAGAGGTAGCGTTCTGGACACGTTGGAGCCTTTTCATCGAGGTTTTATTTGCTGCTTGGGAGACTACTGTGGGATAGATCAGCATAGCCCGGACATACATCAGATATATTTTCCTGATGTTAGCCGAGCTAAGGTCTCTAAACCTGTAAAGCTTGGAGATTTCTCTCCTTTCCAGGTTCCGCCTCTCCGTATGGTGTCTTAAGTATCCATGGTCGGTGGTTTTCAGGCTCAGGATGGTGCCTTCGGCGGAGTAGCCGTATCTACTCCCATCTATGATGATGGGCCATGTCAACTCGTGGCTCAACGGGACGATATTGAATTTGTCCCTGTTAGTCCTGATTTTCCATCGTCTCTCGTATTGACAGATGTTATTGATTTCCGCTATTTTGCGAGCCGCCTGCGCCCTCGCTTTCCTCTCTGGGCATGGGACAATTTGAGTGACGTCATCTGCGAATTGCAGATAAATCGTGTCCTTGTGCACCGGAGATGGGAGGTCGATTATGAAGACCCAGTAGAGCAGAGAAGTCAGGCGGCTACCCTGATGAACGCCAGCCTTTATTTTAAATTCGGGGCCTCTGTACCCTTTTATCATGAGACATGCTCTTTGGTCCATGACGAAGTCACGGAGGATCCTTTCTAGGATTGGATCTAGCTGGAGGTTCAGCATGTTGTATTAAAGTCCTTCCAGCCAGACCTTATCGAAAGCTTACATAGACCCTGTTCCCTTGGGAGTATGCTACTTTTTTTGTTAGGAACACCAGGACGGTGTCTGTGCCCCTTTTTTGCGGAGCCCATGCTGTTGGGGTTATGCGCTTCTAACTCGCTCAGTTGAGCTTGTAGCCTGTTTGCTAGAATCTTTTCAAAGATTTTTCCCTGTATCTCAAAAAGAGAGATCGGGCAATAGTTTGCCACCTGGTCCGGGGGCTTGATTCCCTTCGAAATTAAGATGATTTTGACCATCTTGTATCCGTCAGGGAAGTAGACTGCATTCAGGACAGCGTTGAACGTGTTCACCAAGCCCTGAATAATTTGCCTTGGGGCATTTACGAGGTTGTTCTTCGTAATCCCAGACCAGCTTGGAGCCCTCTGCTTGAAGGACCTTATGGTGTTCAAGGTCTCTTCGAAAGTTATTGGGCATCCGTGGTCAACCATCACTCTTTCCCGAGATACTTGCGGATGAGGGTGGGTTCTATGTATCACTGTGCCGAGGTCGTCGAGCAATTGGTCTTTGAAGTCCTAGTCGAAGTCGTCGTTCTCCTCAGGTGATATAGCAAAAATATTTTGCCAGTGTGCTCTAACTCTTCTCCTCGATCGACTCTGGGTCCGCTATGATGTCGTCTCCATCTTTGATTTGGGTTCTGGGTCTGGGAGGCAATGCCCTAATTCTTCGGATGTTATTCCAAAATTTTACAGGATTGCTCTCCCTGTCTAGCCTCCCAATGATGTAATTTCAGATTCTTCTGTCTGTCCTTTCCCTATTGGTCCTGTCCTGCCGATCTCATCATAGATTTCTTTATGTTTTCGGGTGATTCCTCTCATCTCGTCCGTCCACTCAGGTTGTAGGAGCTTGAATGAGGAGATTGTTGATCTGGTTAATCTCCCCATCAATCTCTTCGAGGTTAGCGTCTCCCAGGTCAGTTGGTTTGTATGTACTGATTTTCTCTCTATATAGCTCCCAGTCAGCTTTCGCGTAAATTTCCTAAGTGGAATAGGCTTGAGTATTGGGGCAAGTGAGATAGTGGTGAGAATCGATATATGGTCGCTCGGTACCACTGGTCCGGGCTTATTGAAGATGTTGAAGGGGAAGTTCTTGGATGTCAACACGATGTCCAGTTTTGTTGCCGAACGTTGCATTAAGAAGGTCGGAAAATCTGGCCCGGCCCTCTGGAGTCTGTCTCTTTCGAGTAACAGCTCGATAGTCAGACAATCTGAGCCTTCCAATTTTATATGTATTTTGTAGCGCTTAGTTTCCCTTTAAAAAATTCTCACGCCATGATTGGCTAGTTTTGGTAATACTTATGTTCGCGTAGAAATATTATATATAATGTAGCAATTCTTGAGTAATTCGACCTTGTCGTTTGGACAGCCGTCTAAATACCCACGTCAAGCTTGGTAAAGCAATCTTAAGAAAAGCACGGATAAACATTAGCCATTACAAATTCACCGAAGAGCTGGTATATTACGAAGAAAGAAAAATTAGGTACTGGCAATTGAAGAATCACTCAACGCCTTTCATCTTAACTTTCATTACTTATTATTTTTATCTATAGTCTCACACACCGTTTCACCTCCCACACCAAAAAGTTTCCTTTTAGGGAGGTACTGGAAAAGAGAGATATAAATACTTTTAGGCCAGTAAAAATTTAACAATATGACTGCCTAAACTTCTCCCCCCCCCTGGGGCAAGTGCCCTCGCTGATGAAAGCTGTCACCACAATCTCGTGTCAACTATGCAAGGCAGTAGCTTCTGCATAATTGTGGGTACAGGTGGAGGGAGGTTTGAAGACTAGCCCACTGCCAGAAACCCGTACCAGAGGAATCCCGGATAATGGGCCGGGCTGCAACCTCTGCAGGGAAGTATAACAACTCCGCCTGTGGGGGGCCCCAAGACCACTGAGGGACACACAACCATTTTAGTGTAGGTAGGACGCAGCCGCGGTTTTTTAATTCCATCGAAGAGGCGGCACCTACGGCTAGTGACGGTTGATTCCGCGCTAGCCAACAAAAAGTCCGTCACTATTTACCCCTCGAAAGGAGCCCACCCGGAACCATCTACTCATTATCACCAGCCTCACCCTTGACAGCTTAATCAGCGGGGCCTTGACCTACGGGTCGGAAAGACCCCCAAACAGTTAACAATATGAACACCATTGAGTACACAAGGCTCCCGTTGAGAACGGAGCCTGGCAGACCCAAACCCAAGAGAGGGACCCTCATCAGGGCACTCTACACTGAGAGAAAGATAGCGGTCATCAAAATCATAGATGTCCCAAATGGATACATAGTCATGTGCCACAAACAAAAAGACATCGAAAAGCCAGTGACGACGGAAGGAACAAGCATTTTAAGTAAAATCGGACTACAACCAAAATTACCTCCACAGCTTCAGGCTAATCGCTCATTCATTTGCAGAAAAGTCGACCTTTATGTGGGCTCACATACAAAGGAGGAGCTTAAGGAAGAACTTGAAAGGGAAAACCAATACTTGAAAATAACAGATAATCAAATTTGGACAGCACACTCATGTTTTTAAAGTGACCTGCACAGCATCCGAAATGGCCAATAGGTCAATGCAAAACGTTCTCTTGGTCTTTAGAATGAGAATTCCACCCGAAAACATACATGCGGAAAATTTCACAATTGTGAAAATATGCTTCCAATGCTACGCGCTGGAAAAACACGTTACCAGAGACTGCTCAAACAAAGACAAAAAGATCTGCTCGGAATGTGGGAGCGAAGGACACAATTTCTGTGAATGCAGAGAGACCACAAAAAGTGCATAAATTGCCAAGGTCCACACAGGACAATGGCAGTAAACTGCCCAAAACGGAAGGAAATAATAACAAAAAAGGAAAGAGAGCAGGCCCAGGCAAAAGAAAAGATTAGAAACCAAACATATGCACAAGTGGCCAAGGCAACGGTAAAAGAAATAAAACGTAAATGAAGGAACAGGGTTGGACATATTGGCTTGTATCATGTTCGCGCATGTGCACAATATTGCCACACCGGGGACCTTTGCGGACACCCTCAACCTTCTCCTCAAAAAGAATGGTAAGGAAAATGTGGTTTCTACCCAACCCTCCATCAGCTCTCATATACGGAGTCACGGCTGGAAAGACTCTTCAGGTAAAAGATATGCTCGAAGTGGGAGCCGCAATGGAAGAGAAAAATGTGACTGATGAGCCAGAAGAGACCACAGAAAAAGAAGTTGAAATAGAACAATCAGACAAAGAATCTAAAAACAAAAAGAAGAAAAAGAAACCAAAGAAAACAAAACAAAGACAAGACACGGAAGATACAACCGACTCGAAATCCTCAAAAGAGACGGAAAGTTAAGAAGGCTGCAGGTATGAAGCCAAAGATTTCAAACTCAGAATATTTGTACATGAAGCCTACCCCTTACCAAAAGGGGCCAGACCCGCCGACATCAAGAAAGGGCTGGAAAAAGGCACCTGCAAATGGACATATGTAACTGAACACGACGAGAACGCAATAGAAAGACTTATATGGGAAGACCGCATTAGATTCTTCCCCAATGATATTAGACCTCTAAAAAAAGAAACGTTCGACAAACTTACAAACGGAAAATAACAAAGCCCAAAGGAGGAGACCAAAAAACAAAACTAAGACAATGGACAGTACAAATAGTAAACTAAAAATATTATATCTGAATTCAGACGGATGGAAGACGAAGGCCATAAAATATGAAAACATATTCAGACAAATAGATGCAGATATCATATGTATCTCGAAACATGGGGTAAAAAATGACGTGCCCATAAAATAACCAATTATAATGTACTACAAAAGAACCCAACAGGAGAGAGGTTCGATAACGCGGCTATCGCTCTGAAAAAGAACCTACACTATACTCAAGGACGTTAGGTCGACGTAGCCTACATCGCCGTGACAGTAGAGATGGAATACTCTCCCCTCACTGTTGCTGCGGCCTACCAGCCCCCCAGCCGCCCCTATGTTCCGATCCATTTAGTCATGGAAATATTTAACAATAACAATCCTACCATACTACTAGGAGACCTGAACGCCCGCTTAAGGGAATCAGGCTACCGAGGAATGCATAATGCAGGACAAAATTTGGACGGGGGAATAATCCAAAGTGTAGGCCCAGATTTCGCGACATTTATCGCGGGAAGATCTGCCACCAGACCGGATATGATTTTAACAACCCCTAACTTCCCATACAATATCTACATGGAACCAATACCAATTCCCTGCAGCGATCACATAGGAATCCTGGTGACGATCAACAAGAACCCCATAATGATTCTCATAAGACCAAGGAAATCATTCAATAGGGCAGACTGGAAAAAATACACCTAAATGCTTGAAAGATACAAACAACCAGATCTTAACGGGAAAAAAATAGAAGATCTGAATAACATAATGGATAACCTAATTGAGGCAATGATAGAGGCCGACAAACAAGCAGTGCCACTGACAAAATATAAGACCTTACCACACCCCAAATGGACAACAGAAATGCGAAGAAAGGCAAAGAGCATCAAAATAAAGTATCAAGAGATAAGAAACTACGGAGCCTCTCTACAGAGAGTAAAAGAGCTTAAACCCCTAAAAAAAGAAATGATTTTCCAAATAGTAGAACAACAAGGAGAATTGTTACAAGAACTAATAGAGAAAACAGCCATAACTGAAGATCCCAAAGAAGCTTAGAGGCTTATAAAGGCGATAAAAGGCAGACCACCAAGAAAGCTGATCAAAATAATAGAACAAAAAGGAATATACCTCAAGACCAACACCAAAATGGGAGAGAAATTCAGAGCCCATTAGAGCAAAATTTATACAATTGAAGACGAGGATAATATAAACTTTTATATAACAACAGAAAGATTAGTCTACCAGCTCATAGCAGAAAACATTCACAGATTAACCCCGGCGTTAAGAGTCAAAAATAACAGACACCAACAAATAGGCCTGGGAGCCCCAATAACAACCGAGGAAACCAAAAACAGTATAAAGACCTTTAAACAAAAATCACCAGGGACAACGAGACTAACGAAGCACCATTATGAGAAGGCCCCCGAAAACATTTTGAATAGCATACAAGAGCTATTTAATGCTTATCTAAATATAGGTGCCTTACCTGAGAAATTCAAATTAGCAAAGATGGTGTTACTACCGATGCTGGGCAAATCCGAAAACCTGGTCTCGTGGGGAAGGTCTTTGAAAAAATAATAAACAAAAGATTGGACACCTTCCTTGAAGAAAAAGATAAACATAACAGACAACAGTTCGGCTTCAGGAAGGAAAGAGACTCCACAATGGCCCTAGCCATAATCACGGAGAAAATTGCCCAAATCACGGCCAAAAAAGGATACGTAGATGTAGTCCTTCATGACGTAGAAAAAGGCTTCGACAAAGTATGGGTCGAAGGACTAAAATACAAACTCCTCCAACTTAACCTCGGCGAGAAAATGGAGAGGATTATTGCCGACTATGTTTCAAACAGAAAGGCACAAATATGCATTGAAGGATATGAAGGCCCCACTTTCGCCCTACAAACAGGGGTCTCACAAGGGGGGTGCCTAAGCCCCACCTTGTATTTCATATTTACCGTCGACCTACCTGCCCCAATCACACTTAATAGTTTAAATATTCAATTAGCAGACGAAATAACCTAAATATTCCCAACAAACCATATAAATCCAAGATGGCAGGCTCGTATAACAGCACGAGAAATAAAAAAAAACATAAATGATTACGAAAAACGATGGAAAATTAAAACAAACGTCAACAAATTTAAAATAATCCCTCTCCGAAGATTAAAAAAATCACAGATAACCATAGAAGGTACGGAATATAAATACTCAAATGAGGGGAAAGTACTGGACCATCAGTTGGAAAGCCGTGGATACTGCAACCACGTAAAATCCAGGATCGCATCAGCGAAATCGGGCTTAAGACTCCTCTAAACCCTAGAAATTCTGAACCAAAACAAGAAAAGAACTCTGTATAAAGCCTTTATCGACTCGGTTCTGGTTTACCCACCAATCCCACTACATGTCACTTCGATAACCGACGAGAAAAAGATACAGAGAATTCAAAATAAAGCAGCATACCTAATCACCAACACTAGAATCAGCTGAAATCCAACCAATAAATAAGACACTAGAAGAACGAGCTAAGATATGGACGAAGATAAAAGAAAAGCTCGTAGAAATAAACAACGAAATTAGAATACCAGAAACAAATCGAATGAAGAAAGCTTTTACGAGCAGTAGGTTCCACCTACAGCAAGAAGAGCAACCTATATTCACGTGAATAATAATGTGCTTAACCCAAGCAAAAACAAGCAAAACAAAGGCATGAATGCCAGAAAAAAGTAAAAAAATAAAAGAAAACCAAAGAACATTTAGAAGAGACACTACCCGCAAGGGCACCCAAATGCAAAAATACTCAAGCGCAGAAACAAAGTATATATGAAAAAAGACTTAGAACAAACCTAAATAAACTAATTAGAAGAAACAATAAGAAATATATTAACATAGAAGAATTGTAACTAAATAAAGAAGATTAGCCAGTATCGTGGCAACTATTAATACTCCTAAACACTCACACTCACCCCCCTCCTCCACTGCTAAAAAAAAACTACCTCTCATGCTATCTCTTCTATTCCCTTTTATCCCCTTGCTTCTCTCATCAATCTGAATAATTCCATTTTTGTTCATTCCCTGAAGATGACCTAACATGGTCGAAAAAGGTCTAGGAATAAAGGATGTCATTCATTGATGTTTTTTCTCGCCTCGAAGATCTCGTTAAAAAACATGTAAGAAATATTAAGAAAAAATAAGTTAAAATTAATAACTCTGCCACAGCTGTGGGCTTCAATAGAACCTGCATACAACATGGCCTTTTACCTAATTATATATATATATATATATATATATATATATATATATATGGAGGTAAAGTCGGGCAATATATTTTCATAGTAGCAAGTTTTGTTAAAAGCGACAGCTAATTTTGTGTTTGTGATACTTTTTTCACATCTTTCAATTTGTGTGTTTCATATCCAGGTCATTTATCTATCTGGATACGACCGCAAATTTAATCTTCTACTTACGCTCTTGACGTATCCGACCCTGTCAAGGAGTTGCTAGTGCACCCTACCTGAGTGACTTCTATGTTCTTCTGTACGTTTACCGTCTATTCATGATATATAAAACAATTCTTATAATTTTCTCTTGTATTTTCTTGTATCTCTGAAGATGTTACGAATTGTAATGAAACGCGTCAGATAAATAAAGTGTTTTTTACCTAAGGAATCTTTTATTCCCTCGCTATAATTTCGAAATCGTGCTATAATGAACTTTAGAGAACTTATACATGGACTCAATCCAGACATAAAGGCAAATATAAGACAAATTGAAAGATGTGAAAAAAGATCACAAACGCAAAATTAGCTGTCGCTTTTAACAAAACTTGTTACGATGAATATATATATATATATATATATATATATATATATATATATATATATATATATATATACGAGGAAAAAGCAAACACAAGTTCTGCTGGTGATAACAACGACCACAGGGCTCTCGCTGTAGTGGGGTTCGGTTCAACTGGAATGAGACTTTTCTTGTTACATATAAGAAATGGAATGGGGAAGCTCCGTCTACGTCCTGCCTGCTACCAACTGGCCCTCTCCCGCTGTCGAGCCATTACGCTCTGGCTTTGCCTTAACTATAACTTTAATTTCGGAAGTCGGACAAATTCTGTTGAGGTGTATGCCCATTTATTCTTAACTATCAAGGGGCGTGTCATCTTTTTCATTGCACATTTGTTCCTTCTTCTGGACTCCATCAAATTCTTGGTATAGGGAGGAAACTTAAGTTATCTTAGTGTAGGTATGAGGTTTTCCCGGTGAAGAACACTTTTACAATACCGAAGAAACACCGTTGCCATAGAAAATAAGCGAGGTTTACACAGTTCCCAAGCGCGGTTGTAATAGTTATCAAATAAGCCCAATAACGCGTACACGCGGTTAAAATAGGGACGAAATCTTTTCAATAGTGCGAAAGATGGGTTGTGCTGAGGGCAAAAACGCGCTTGAAAAAATTCGATTGCTATATTTAATACAATGAAAAGGGGGTGGGAGGCACCCTCTTAAAAGCTCTTGCTACGCTAAGGGAATGTGATTGCAATTCTGAAGTGATGCTTGACTTACTCTTGAAACTGGGTTGGTATGAAGAAGAAATATAGTTACTACGGTGAACAAATGCGATTGCTATTGTAAAGAAATAGGAGGCCTACAATGTGAGGAAAAGCTTCTTGCCAGGGTGAGGAAAACCTTATTATATTGCGGAAATGCGGATGTTATAGGTGGGAAAATGGCAGTTGCTATCGTAAAAAAATAAAATTTTGCGTCTGAATTTGCGTTGCCATTTCCATGTCTAGCTTCAATTTGTGTTGCCTTCAAAATCCTTCGTGGTGATTGCCTTCAGAAGTCATTAACTTATTTCTGTTAAAGCCCATAAGGTAGGGAGTAGGGGATAGGGGATTAGATTTGGGAATAATTTTCAGATGCCTCCATTTAGACGAGGAAATTTTAATGTTACCTTAAGAGAAAAATGAACAAAAAAATGAATAACCTAATGCCCAAAACTTTAATTTCAGATTAATTTCTTCTTACCTTGAGAACAAATAAAAACTAAATTGATTCTATAATATGACAGACATACGGACAGTTCTCTTATAATAATAATAATGATGATAATTTATAGGACATTACTAAATTATACATTGCCCTGAAAAAGATTTTAAAACAGGTCTGTACAAAGAATGATGAGTTTAGGCTAAATGAAAAATTTAAGCAAATATTTGCTTACATCTTTTGTACCACGGTTCCAAATTTTATCTAATATCTTTCATTTATTGCTCTTTCCCAGGCGCATTATTTATATCCAGAGGCGTCCTTTATCTGATAGACCTCTGAGTCGTCAAATAATAATTATTCCTTTGTGGATATCATTTTTCAAAGGGGCTCAACTTCAGTTATTGGATTTTTGCCTCCCCAAAACTATCTCGGAACTTGTGATCATTAGTTAGAATTTTATTGACGTCGCTGTTTTGTGGAGCATTTCCAGATTAAATCTACATTTTGGATTTTGAACAAATAACATTGATGTTATCATAAACTTAAATAAACGCTCCTTTTTGTAATTCCAATTTAATTTAGCTTTGGATAACATATACTTTAGCCATTTTAAAAGTACTTATTTAATTATGAAAAAAAGATATTTTTAATGTTATATTTTTAAGTTTTTGTGCTGAAATCAATTTAGTGCCCTGAAATACATCAAAGAGGCTTCAAAAAATTACTTTCGAAGGACAGAAAATGACATGGAGCACACACAGGCTGTGTGAGGCATTGCAGTGGTAATATTCATCCTCCACGCAGTCATATTTAAGTTAAATATAATTAACCTGTAAAAATTTTGGGACGATATTTGGAACCAATTCACATAAAAGAATTTTTGTTACTAGAGTTAAAAATTGACATTATTATGGGTCATGATTTTTTCAGCAATTCAGATCATGGAGTAACTTCACAAAACTGTAATATTTAATTTAGGGCAGGCTTTATGCGATTTGGTGCCTTAGGCGAGAGTGTACTTTGGCGCTTCCCCCCCCAAAACCCGCAGCATGTACACATTTATTATTTATTTTTAAAATAAAATTGCAGCAGAACAACCTGTAGAAAAAATACAAACTATTTTAATAATTATATTAATAATAATATAAAAAGTAACACCTCCAGGTGTAGTGCAAATGTTCTTGAAAATAAGGTGCAAAATCCAAAACGCAATGTAAAACAGTGCAATCAAAAGTAAAAATTAAATATAAAAGTCTCAGAGCAAGGAGATTTTCTACTATCCTGCTTGGTTATAGTATTCAGCAACAAAGCTATTTAAAACAATGAGCACAATGCGCATACAAGGCAATCATAAATGATAAATAGCACCAACATCTCCAATTTTCTTTATAACTTCACAAGTCTGGGCTTCATAACAGCAAAGGCATCTATTGTTTCATCAAGTTAAATTTGTTTAAACACTTCCTGATTAATAGTTATTATTAATGCCATTCAATTAAGACGTACCCGAAACATTGTAGAACTCAAATAGGTTTTAATCAGCTTGAATTTGGAGAAGCTTCTCTCAGCAGATGCCACGGTCACTGGACTTGTGAGGGCGATTCTCAGTGGTATAGACTTCCTTTAGATTTTTTTCCTCTTGAAAAAACAAAAGTTCAAGTGTTGTTATCTTGCATTCAGGCCAAGTTGGAAAAGATTGCATTTTTACAATCAGTTCTTCCACAACTAAGTCTGTCTTATCTTCAAAGGTCAAGGTTTTGGTCAATTCTTTAGCTTGCCTCCCAAGCTCTTCAGGTCGCAAATCGGGGAAGTTTATATGAACACTAAATTTATTGGCAATGTCACTCATCATTTCTGTTATATCTATTAGCTATGAAATGCACACATTAACAACTGCATTGAAAAAAGAAACTTCCATTGTCTTCAGTGCATCATTGAGCTGCTCATCGGGATCCTCATATTAAAACTCCCTTTTGGTAGTTCTCACTCTTCTGCTTTAGCGCAGCCATTCATGTCCTAGCACATTTCTTTTGCATTCATGTCCTCGAACATTTCTTTTGCGGGGGATTTGGCATCAGCAAACTACCTATTTCTGTAGCTAGCTAGATAGACCTCAGCTTTTTTTTCGTAAGTCCACAGCTACATCCATGTGCATGCTTACTGATTTAAGCAGTTTATTAATATTCTGAAATTCTGTTAGAATGTCATACAAGAAAACAGTAAAAATGCAGAAGCGGTATAAACCAACTTCTTCAGTTAAAGACTGGGCTTCAACTTTTATGGCTGGATGAGCAGTGCTGTCTCTCACCTCGAAGAGAGCATCTCTAACCCTTTACAGCCTGAAACCTTACAGCCGCCAAACTATTATTTCGGCTCTCCCATCGAATGTCTGCCCAAGATTTTAATGTTGTGACTACATGCTTTTTTAAAATGGATCACCTATGAGTAGAGGCAGAAAACAATGGGAAAGGTTTTGCAGGTAGCCAAAGTAGCAAGTTGCTGCATCGGAAAAAATTAGATTAACAGTGTGTGCTCCACATGACACAAATAATGCTCTAGGGTATATTTTTAGTTGTCTGGCTTGAACTCTCTTCTTTTCCCCCTTCATGTTTGCTCCATTATCATAAGACTGTCCTCTTCAGTCTTCAAATGATATATGTAGCTTTTGGAGTCTTCAGTAATTTCTTTTGCTTCAGGGAACCCCAAGAAATGCTTTTTTATTTGTTGAGTGCCTTCAACTAAAAGATTTTTAGTGATTATGGATAATTGCTCCTTATGGCTCAAATCTGAAGTACAGTCTAAAATTATCGAAAAGTAATTAGACTGGCTGATTTCAAAAAACTAGATTCTACAATCATTTCAATGATGCAATCAATGAATTAATTTTGACTGTTTTTCAAGTTATGATGTGTATTTGGCTCCTCTTTCCACCTTAGTAACATGCTCCTTCAGGACAGGGTCAAAATGAGCGATGAGCTCTACTTGTTTTAGAAAATTGCCATTATTAGGTTCCTTTAGTTTGTCAGTGGTCCCCCTGATAGCAATATTTCGCTCTGATAACAACTAAATGATTGCTACATACCTGATAAGCACTTCACACTACCTTATTCTTTCTGCATTTATAAGTGTCATTTCCACTTGTCTATTGTTTGGCCTGTTTTTATACCACTCTCTAGTTCCTTCCATGGTCTCATGTTCTTAGTGTGTTCAGGACTATATTCATGCATTTTGAGAGCCACTACAGTTTTTACAGTCATTAAAACCATCCATGTGTAATTTAAATGCTTTATGAGAGAAGAGCTTGCAACAGAAGCATAATAAACTATCGTTTTGGGAGGAGTAGATAAGCCACGTTCTCTTGGTTTTCTCCTTATTCACTAGATGTCGTGGAAGTAGTGGTGATAGCAACTTCTTCCATCCTTTCTTTTAGAGAATGTAAAGTCTGATATTTTACATTATAAGGTTCTCGAATAGCTAACTCGTTCCTCACTGTATCAGACAGGTGGTGTGGTCAATCAGCAGGATCAATGGGGACAGCTTTGACAGATTCACAGACATCTGTTAAAGTATCTTCAGGCTGTTAGATTATAACATTAAGTCTTACGGTGCTGGCTCCCTCTCTTGTTAAAAAAATCATTTGAATGAAACATACACACAGCAACTTAGGAAGACATTTTTAGATACATTAATAAAAATGATTTTAGTTCAATTACAAGATGTGAAAAACACAAAATACATGAGATACAATTGCATCTATGACCTATTCATTCATTCATTGTACCTCTTAAGTGTTTCATTATAGAATGATTCAAATAATATTTATAGTATTGTAACCATTGATAGATAGGATATAGATCAATAAATTCAACTACTGTAACAAACAGCGTAAATACTCACCTGGAATAAAGTGCTGAAGCTGTGTCTCACTAGCTGATGTGCTGTTGCTGATGTGCTGTTGCTGATTTGCTGCTGCAGCCTGCTGTCTCAGCTTGAATAGATGTCGCTGTGTAAAATATAAAACAACATGGCATACAATGACATCTCTCTATTTATTGTACCTGCAAAGTACCTAATTATAGTATGATACATTTATAAAATTCCTATTGTATTTCTAAATAAAACATTGTTTATGGGAAGAAATTGTGCGGCAATCATATTCTAAATTTCATCAAAATTGCACTCCTTTTCACTGAGAGGCTCACTCAGGTCAAGATAATGATGCCTTCTCTGTAGAAGCTTGACACAGATGCTTGGCGTTGCTGAAAAAAATATTTTGTTAGTGCATCTGAGAAATCAGAAAATTGTATACATTAATTCATTTAGATAACAGTGGTCTGCGTCAAAAATGTACTTTAGGTTTTCTATAGTGTTTCTTAATAAAATTGACCTCTTAAATCCGAATCTGTCATCCGTTCTTCTCTATCACCTCCAGCTTTTGCGATACAGGGGGTGATAATAATTTTATAGTTTATACATCTCCTATATTACATCAAATTTCAATAGTTTTTGCACTGCTCTATTCGCAGTAAATTTTGTGTACATTTTAAGTAATTATGCAAATAGGTTTATATTTTGCAGGTTAAAAATTGCTTAGCATTATAATAATAAGAATAATAATAATAATAGTGGTTGAGTTAAAAATGAACAGAAAATGTAAGAATAGCTCCGACAGATTTTGCTATGTTTGCGGCAAAGTGACTTTTCCCGAGCAGCAAAGTACAATCCCTCCTGTAATTAAATCTTTGTATCATGCATATTTTGGAGTAAGGTTAAGAGATCAAGATAAAAGTTACGGCTAATAGCCAAGTTTACAAGTAAGATACAGTGTACGTTTGTGGTTGCCAACTTTTTCACCTCTCATGCTTTTCTGGTGTTTGTGTTGTTAGTATAATACCAAAAAAAGGTATTATACTAATCTAACAACCTAACCTATACTTCAACTACTTGAATTTATGCCATGCGTTCCTTATAATAAGAGGTGGTAGGCTACTTGTTGAATGACCATCATAATTTCTGCAAAAACTTCCTCATTTAATGACGAAGTTTTACAGAAATTACTACCACTAAGCAACAGCAATATAATAATATTAGTGTTTATTGCAGATAGTGTAAGTGTGTTTCAAGTTTATTATACATATATTTTTATTTATTTAAGTGTTTATTTATTTTTTAAGAATTTTTTTTTGAATTTGTAATTTGGCTCCCTGGCTGTGTGACATATGCGCAGAGCTGGCCCTGATTTAATTCAAAGTTATGACATCTGTGTACAACAGAGATGACTAAAGTTCCAAGAACGTATCCGTAAAGGTAATTCAGTAGGATATGTCTATCAAAGCGCGGTGAAAGTAGTTGCAAAGGCAAACATGTAAATTTCAAAGGGCCCAGACTTTCTCATGGGGTGGTTTCCATGAGAATTTGTTGCGCATGTAAGACGTACATAATTATTTGACTACTTTCATTTCTATAAAGGTACTGTGCGGGTTGAGGAAACTAATCTATTTAAAGATACCTAATGCAAAATAAAGAAAATTAAGCAGATTAAGAAAATTAAGAAAATTGCCAGACGTTGGTTTTTCATAATGGCAGCTGTCAGTTTTATGGATAGAGAGATACATGTTATGAATGCATGAAGAATTCGGCTAGAGTTCTTAACCATATAAAAATCTCATAGATTTTTTACTGATTTAAAAGGAAGCTACCATAAGTTGATACTTTTTTTAATACTTTGAAATGCAGGTTCAGTTTTCCTTCAAATGCACTCACACGCTCGTCAAAACGGGCGTGGGGGGTGGGGTATAAGAAAGTAGTCTTTTCTCCCGTGATGAAAATAATAAACGTATAGGGTAGTCAAAAATTGAATGAGGGAAATCACCTTCATGAATAAAAATAAAAATTTAAAAATTCCAAAATGCACACCAGTGTTATTTACGCGAACAAAAGTGTATATTAGAATAGCATTTCATGGAATCCAATCGGAATTTTTTTCCACAATTAAACGAATTAAAATATATTAGCTAACCTACCAATATCATATTTGGCTATTAAATGTAATAGGATAAGTAAAAATTATAATGAATATATTGATGTTTTTTTATTAGGGAGTGTTTTCATACTGAATTAATTACACGCCTGTTTTTACATTGCCATTTATTTCTCCATAAAACTTAAAATATTCGAACGATGTCCCGCCAACCACAGCTTTTACTGATTCTTTAAGAGACAGATTGTATTTCTAGTTTCCACTTTGTTGCAATTTGGATAGTTACGAAGATATTTTTTGTTCCTACAGAAAAAGATATTTAAGTACTTTTAGGCCTACCTTAGTAGAAAATAAAACTTCTCAGTTTCTAGTTTCTTTTCATTTCGTTATTAAGATATAAATACTAGCGAAGACAAGTTTATATGTGTGCACCACAAAGCGACAACTAGTTGAGGCCGCATTAATCGATTCTCGCCCAAACTATAATCTAAGAATTTTAAATTTAATCCATCAGTTTGTTCGCTTATCGAATCTCACATAGGTTTCACTCAAACCCTATGAGGAACCAGCCCTTCTCTATAAATATTGCATACATGTTGTGGAAGAATAAGGAGAGAGAAAAGGAATTCTCACCCCCAACCCCCTGACTTCCATAGTTCGCGGTTGACTGCTCTAAATTCGTCTGCCCTATATAGTGCAAAAATTAAAATAATGGAAAGACCATTAAGGGGGCATCGCGTCTTCTCACTATGGGCACTCATCGCGACCCAAGGCAATTAATGAAGTCTGATGGCGATGAATCTCTCCCCCAGTCTAGATCATTTTGGAGTATATATTCGAGACTTCGAGGTTCGCATGCAGATTGTGTCTGAATCAACCGACCAGTACGTTAACCGTAACGTCTTCGTTAGTCTAGAGTGAATCGACTACATTCTCCTCCAAAGAAGAATTGAGTGATTGTCGAAGAGCCAAGGAAGAGCTAGTCATCACTCAGTGTTGTTCGTGGAGATAGTTAGGCGCGCTTCAACGTTTCTCACGACGTCTTCGGATTTTAAGGATAGGAAAAGCCATACCCGAAGCACCCTCTGTTTGCATCTTAAAGATAAGAGGCCCCCCCCCCAACTTCAGTTTCCCTAAGTTAAATTGAGCGTCCCATGAGACACCCACATTTTCAAGGTCGAACTTACTACCTGGTTCTACTCGCCGCACATTAAGGTAATAGGGAATTAACTCCCGCTTCGTCACGCTCCTCCCACCTGTACCACGTCGAACCTCAATGATCCCTTTTGCTCTAGAACTTGCATAATTGTATAATCATTACTTAATTATTTATTCCTTGTTTCGAACTAAATTGATAGTATTAATCCTCTTAGCAGTGAACCGTCAATATTTAATTGCATTGCCATATAACTTGCCCTATATGTATATATAATCTTCAGTCCTATTAAAGTATATTTTTGTAGCCGTGTTTGAATATTCCTTGGCCTAGAAACTGTGTATTTAAAGCACTCTTGAAACTATCTTCAGGTGGAGCCTTAATTTCGGTCGGCCCCTAGGCCAGTGTGCATATAACCGCGTACACCTGGTCATACCATGACATAAAACTGGCGTCATGCTTTTAGGGTTGGAAAAGATTCCACCCTACCTGATCTTTTGCTATTTCCTTAAAGATCATTAATTCCACTCTATACAGTTGCAAGTGGTAAAAATATTCAAGCAAAAATAATAGGACAATTTTTTTTTATTAATAGGCAATTATATATATTTTTTAGTTGAGCGTATTTACGTGAGTCAAGATACCACTAATTAAATGGCAAGAATAGCCTTCAAATTTTGGTTTTGCTGTGGTAAAATTACCAGAAGAATCAGTCCTGAGTCAGGTTCCCTCGTCAGTTATTTTCTTTTTCTGGTGTGCATAATTAATTGGAACCTTCAGTAAGGAAAGGATTTAATCGCTTACGTTCAAGAGGAACAACGAAATGAACGGGCAGAAATGAAAGCACAGGGTGAAGCAGAAGCCTTAAATTCGGTTGGCCAGTGTGCGTATAACCGCGTACATCTGGTGATACCACGACACATTTGTTATTTTGTGCATGTTCCTTTTCTCATGTATGAATTTTATGGGGGGTTTCTCTGTCATTTTGGGTTTAAAGAATGGATTAAGTTAATATTTTGTCAGTCTGTGTACAGCTGAAAGATGGAGCGTGATACTTTAAAATTAATCTTGTTTTTGATTAAAAAAAGAGTCTTATTCTCGCAAAGCTTTTCTTTTTCATTAACTTTTAGGTGTGCAATAAACATTGTGAGTTACACACGCTGCCCTTATACAAAACCAATTCCAAGGGTAAAGGAAAAAAAAATTATCCATACATTCTTAATTCCTTTGATACCTACATATTTGTGAAGATAATAATCGTGGTAGAGAAGAGTTAGATAGAGGTCACTGACGATAGAATGACTGTGATGATGGAATGAATTATACCCAATACGACAATCTGTTGCTTGATATTTTCATGTGAGCCATATAACCTAACTACAGTTTATTTGATCGTTCATTTTAATGAGATATGATAAAGAGGCCATTAGAAGTGTTTCAGTGCTTATGTATATGTATTTTTCCATGGTTTTAAAAATGAGTTTAATTCATATTTTGTATCAAAACCTAAAGAATATTACAAGCGTGGCGTTCATAAGCTTGTTGAAATCAATAGAGGTTATGTGTATAATCAAATATTTCCATGTTTTTCATTAGTAATTTATACCCTAAAAATCGCATTTTACTTTCGTTCCAACCTGATAGAAATAAATCATTTATATTTTTAAGCAGATTTAGATCGCATTTTATACCATAATTCGATTGAAAATACTTGAGCAAGGAAAATATGGTACCTCTGCAAAAACATATTTTTGTCTTTAAAACTTCGCTTCACCCCTGAATACACTATTATCAGAAGTACAGTTTTTTATCGACTTAATGGAAATATCAGTTTTTAACAGGGAATCAACATCTAAAGTGAGTAGCTTATATTTGCTCGGGTATTTGTTTGACCACCATAATTTTTTATGATGAAATATTCTCAAATTTATCATATTTGACCTATGATTATGGTTAGAAATCAAGCCAGGAATTTTATAAAGTTTGTATTAAGGGCAGTTTTATGGGTATCTGATCAAAAGAAGAGAACATTAATCATTCTTATGCGTTTGGGTGATTCAATATATGTAAGGGAAGGTGAAGTTGATGGTGAGGAATTAAATTCTTACTAACGGTTGATATTTTACGGTGATTCGTACGTCACTTATACTTTTTTTTTATATTGCTAGAAAAGGGCGTACATATTAATTAGTCATATTTTCTTGTGTGCTGGGTTAGGAAATGGCGTTTTTTTCAAGCAATTGGGGTGTTTTTGTTTGATCGCTTGCTATTCTTGTTCTTTAAACTTCTTAAGGCAAAGTAGTCTCAAGTAAATACCAATATCTTCTTCTTATTAAATGATGTAGTTATTATGCTCTTCGATAAAAGACTACTTTCATTATCATTTCACTCTTTTTGATGTTATTAATGACAATATCGGGCTATAGATTTTCGAATCGGCTCTAATTAATTCCATTCCCACCTTCATTTTTTCCCAGGGAGCTTTAACTTTGACTTAGTTTATATTGAAATTACAGTTTCAATTTTCCTGTAATTCTGCCTTAATTAGGATGCCTGACATATTTTTAATTGGGATATTTCGTGACTTTTTCTTTAATTTCTCTGTATTTAAAATTTAAAAGCTTTACATATGGCGTTTTATTGTTGCGTGCGAGATGTATTTTATCAGACCTCTTAGAAGAGATTATTTTAGTTTCAGCTACAATACTTATTGAAGGTCTTCAATATAGATATATCGATTGACATCTCATTCAGGTTAACGGTGATTTAACTACAATCTAAGAAGGTTAGGTTGAGGAAGTTGTCACAAACAAGAAATGGGGCAAATTGAAGGTTGATATCGATTTCGAAGGAATCGGATAAACACTGTTTTTTCACATTTCGCGGACCGTCTGCCAAAAAGTAAGAATAGGTTTGGACAAAGAGCACAAAATGCTACAATATGAAGTAATATAATGTACATAAAAAATGATTACGGTAAAATAAATATTACCCTAAACAATTTTCCCCTAGTGGGCTAAAAACCAATAATATCCCTTTAAGAATTTTTTAATCTAGTTAAGTATAATAGACAATTCTATTTTTTAGTTTTTAGTCCTGTTTACTTCAACTAAGCGGATAATTGATTGCAAATGATTTTTGAAAAGGATAATGATCATTTTTGATCCCACGTAAAAAGGTAATACTTACTTTTACGCAGGCTTTTTTTTCTTGAAGGGAGTACTAAACTTTTAGAAATTCCTACCCCTAAAATAAAGAAAACAGCCAGACTGGGTTACAGCTGTTATTTTCACTAGGTCTTTAGCTTTTTCTCAATCTTGTTTTGAATTGAAATTAGTCCTTAATAGCTATTACTAGTGAATTCTTGCCGTTCATCAGTAAAATCCACCTTATTTTACACAGTTCAATTAGGCTAGTAGTTATGCAAGTTAATTTAGTCGATTGGCTTTATAACGCTCATATATATTTTATATGATTCTAGGACCCTTACATTCAGATATCATTTTCTGTCATCTCATTCTTTAGCTGCCTTCGCAATTCTCCTTTCTCTACCCTTTTTCCACCTCTCACAAAATTTAATTTTATATTTCCTTCCTCTTCAGCTATTATTCATTAGATTTCTCACTAATTTCTTAAGACTCTCTCAAAAACCTCTTATTCCAAATTTACTATTTACCAAGAGAGATGATCCAGCGTTTTCAACTCCATTCTCACAAATTTCTTTCTTTCTTGCTTATTTTCCATTGTTAAATATGACCTCTTTTCGTTCTTTTGCACAATTTCAACATTCTCCGTTTGTTTCTAGTTTTCATCATTTACTTCGCTCCTTCAATATTTGCTAATATATTTCCCCTCTTTTTTCAAACACACTCGAGTTGAATCAGAAGCCTTCTCCGCTGGAAGGACATCCGTAAAGAGTTTCGTTGAGCTTAATTCCAATTTTCTGTCATTTTACCGGTGAAAACAACGCTTCCAATTTCAGCGAAGTTAAGCAATATCGGGTGAACTTAATTGTTAGAAAGAGTGGCATAGATTAAGGTAGACTTCGTGGTTGCCATGTTGTATAGAGATCCGGGGTTCAAACTCTTACTTAATCAGGTGGCCCCCACTTATTTGAATGTATATCGGTGTTAAAAATCACCAATGCCATTTTCAGAGTAGTTTTACATACATTATCACGGCTTCGAAAAAAACTGTGATGAAAGTAATGAAAGTCCTTGAGAGAATCTACTTTTTCTTTCTTATTAGTCGTTTCCGTCAAATTTCCTCATTAAATACTAACATGATTGTTGAAAGATATCGGAGGGTTTTCAATTTATCTTTCTATTCGTATTAACTAAGACTTAATTTCCACATATTTATTTCTTCATTGTGGCGGGATAGAGAGTAAAAAGGGAAGAAAGTAAAAAAATCCATTCATCACATGCTGGAAAGAAATAAGGCGAAAATTATATTCAAGTCTAACAGAAAAATCGAATTGTTAGTGAAACGCATATAAGGATTTGCTCTCTAATAAAAAATAGATTAATCTTGCTTTGCGAGAATGTCGCACGAGGTTCCTCGGGAGGTAAAAGAAATGAGTTATTTAGAAAGTTATAATTTTGGAGTAATTGTATTCACAAAAAGATAGCCAAGATCTATGTATCTATTTTCCGTAAAAGAATTCGATAAAACTATTATAAGTTAATTATATGTAAAGAAGAAGCCAAGAATAATGAAATAAGCTTGAGTTAATACATTTATATGGAGATTAAAAATTATTGTAAATGGAATAATATTTTAAGAGTTTATTTTATATCAAATTGAAAAAAGTCTTCATTGGTCCCATTCACTGTTTCTTTGACAAGAAAATACTACCTGCACCTCAATTATTATTTTTTGAAAATAAATATAACCTCCCAAAATACTCATTTCTCTCATCAAACACAATGCCATCATCCATTTTCTTCGTGCCGAATTGCCCTTCTTCGCGATGGGGAGCTGCGTGCTCTAGCATAGCGTCTAGACGGGATTCATTCCAATGCATGTCAATTACCAAATCCCTTCATACCCGTTAATCATTACACGATATTGTCCAATTGTTCTTCTGTCAGCCCTTTCTCTATCATTCTTTAATTCAAATGATCAACGCACTTTTTAGGCTGCCTCTGACCCCCTCCACATACTATAACAGACTCTCGTATATTTTCTTAACACCATTATTCATTCATTAAGTTTGAATGACCAAGTCAGCTCAGAAAATTCTTAGTCAAGATCTTATGACCACTTGACAGATACAGTATACTTGGTACTCAATATCTTGGTGGATCACCATTTGCCTTTGCTGCATCTGAAAACCTTCGTGAAATAGAATCATACAAATCATCCATGGTTTCCAGGAGAATATTTTCACATTTTTTTATAAAAGTTTCTTCCAACTGCTTCAGTGATGACGGAGCTGTAAGTCTACTTTGCATTTTACACCTCAGAATTGCCCACAAGGGTTCAATGATGTTTGTACTAAGTGACTGTAGTGGCAGAAAAAATGTTGGGTTATATTACGATGTTCCTCAAACCAACACTAGACTTTTTCCTTTCTGCGTAGGGTCACATTATCATCTTGAAAATGGCGGTATGTAAACAGTATCTTGGCCATGGCACAAAAACCATTACGTATCCGCCCCCCTCTTTGACAGTTGAAAGCCTGTAGTCCAGATTGCAGGCTTCCATTAGGGATCATCATAAAAAAAGGCCATTTGTGGGAAATAATGTAAATGATAATACGTCGAACAATATTACATTTTTCCACTTAAGTATTTATATTTTCAGATCTTGACACCATTTCATTCACAATTTAATATTAGTTTTCCTTACCAACGTTTCGAAATTGCTTTCCTATCATGAATATTTGTTTTATGAAGTATTCGGTGCACAGTTCTTTTTGAAACATGACGGTCACATGGGTATTGATTTCGGGTGTCAACATTGCTGCAGTAGTTGTGTGTCGGTAACTTCGGGTTTTGCGGTCTGTTTCCCTTTGCAGATGACGTGTCACTTTTTTTTGTGTATGCAGGCATAACCGTGAATAGTGTTTCTCGTGATACATTAAACAGTTAAGTTTTTTCTGCCAAAGAAGCTCGAGCCAATCGAGTTCCAATAATTTGCCCGCTTTGAAAGTGTTATAGTGCACGTACTATTTCGTCCGCCAGCCGTGACAGTCACTGACAACAATATGGTGTACACTGAAATACTAAATCAAAATTAAAATCCCAGCATTTATATGTTGGCAGTGTTGTCGTCATGTTAATATATTCAAAATATAAGTGTTTGAATTATTTTGTTCAAACCCCATATCTTACTTGCGCTTAGATCCCGTCTAATTCCCAATTTGTGATTGTCTCGGACATCCCCAAAATTATTTATCCTCGGTATAGATAGCAATGTCATTTGAGGTACTCCTATTTCTCGTAAGTCTCACTCAAGACCATTTCTTTATAATCTTTGTTCATAGTCCCAGGCCACTACACCAACTTAGAGACGAGAATGCTCTCGAGCAGCTTTCTGGCACATTCTACAATCAAACCTTTAGCACTCAATAACGAGCTGATCGCCTCCGCGACTTTGCTACAAGTTAATATTTCGAAATCGGGATCTAATTTTTTATACACGATATATACTCCCTACAAACTAACAATACTGACTCCGTCTCTACTACATTTAGATTTATTCCCTACTAAAGGCTCTCAGCTACTAAATAACTCTTGAGGTCATCAGGTCAGCCAACATAGATAAAATCCATTCCTCATCAATCTCACATTTCGATTCATATTTTTCTCAGCACTCATTCCATAGAGATTACAAACAGCTAATCCGTCATCATGCAACTTTGTCTTATCCTATACGTATCTTTCACCGGAACATATGCCTTCTTTTAAAAATAAATACTACCGATAGCTAATTAATTATTCCATAAATCCGTAGAACCAGCCATATTGCTTCATTCTCTTGAGAAACACAAGCCTTATCGAGATCACGGAACCCTACTTACACTTTAAATCTCTTATCTTTCATATCTTATTAACAGTAAGGCTCAATACAGCTAACCACCAGGTCCCTTCATCGACTGGTTATCGATAGATGGGAGCCCATCTTAGCTTCCTATGGTTGCCGGAAGTTTATAAAGGACAAAGTGGAGTAGCTTGACATCTGATCTACTTCCGGCGCCATTAGAACCACTCCAGAGTTTCAAGTATAAAAGATAAATTCTTTTAACCCTCAGTAGTAGAGCTTGCACAGCGTCTGGCGGAGCAGAAATTGCCATCTATCAGGGTAAAGGTAAATCGTCGAAGCACCAAGTCTTCAGAGAGGAGATCGGTTCCAATTAGGGAGGCTCCTTACCACGTTGGTCTGAAAGTCAGTGCGGACCCAAGCTCGTACTCACGTTCCAAGCCGAAACTACAAACAGGCTCACTCTGTTCCCTAAGCGAGAAAACTACTTCCTGGCTTTTTTTCCGTGAGCCTACGCGTCGATAGGTCACTTCACCCCCCCCCCCTTCCCCTCACAGAGGCACCCAAGATTCCTCGGAGTTCACGAGCGTGGGGCCCTCTTTAACAAGAAGCTCCCGTCATCGACATCTTCTAGCAGAATCGTGACGAAATTGTGGGATCAGGTCGGTCCCTGGAGAACCTACCTCATCATCTCCACCCCTCATCTCACCACCTTTACTCACCAGCGCCACCCGAACATCAGGTTCCAAGTTATTTGCAAGCCAAGTGAGATATCCGAGATTCACTTATTGATTTATCTTTCAAAGCACCTTATTTGTGTATATATATATATATATATATATATATATATATATATATATATATATATATATATATATTCTTGTTTAGTGTTCATTAAAACTTTATTTTCGTATTGTTATGTATCTAACTTCCTTTGAGTCGCTTGCTGGCAAAGTTTATTCCAATCCCTCCGTAGCCAAGCTCTAAGCACTCTGAGTTAATAAACCCATTCAGGGCACGGGGTGAACGAAGTATAAGGAGTAGTACGACGACGACTCCACATTCGGGATAATAGGATATATATATATATATATATATATATATATATATATATATATATGAGTCGGGGAAAACTCCAACCACCCCTCGGCCTATTCCTCGACATATAGATATATATTATATCATATTTAATTCGGGTGTCATTAGGTGTGCGGTTTGTTCCGAACCCGTCAATTTTTAAATTTCCCTTTTCTTTTTGCCAACCGCCCAAGGTTAGTTAATACAAATAATAAGGCACTTTAAATTTTGTTGGTAAAATAAGAATTGACCCCCTGTTCTTTGAAAAATTTTTTTTGTATTGTCGGTATACAATATAAAAAGGGTAAGGCCACTAGCGATAACCCTTGCTGGCAGCATCTTACCCTGCATAGTAACTGTTTGTATTTTATTTATTTTTTATTATTGTGTATATTAGTTTCTCACTGCCGTATAATCTGGGGTTAGGTCGTGAAGCTCTTTCGTGAATAAGCGGATCCGACTGCGTATCCAAGATGTCTTCCTCCTCATTTGAGATGTTCCATAAACAGGGACAAGTATTAAGGCTTTCGGCCAAGGAATTGATCGAATACGTTCAGAACGAACAAAGGAATGAACGTGAGGAAAAAAGAGAAGAACAACGAAGACAAGAAGAAATAGGAGAGAAAGAGATGCGAAGACAAGAAGAAATAGAAGAGAGGCGAAGACAAGAAGAAATAGAAGAGACGCGAAGACAAGGAGAAATAGAAGAGAGGCGGAGACAAGGAGAAATAGAAGAGAGGCGAAGACAAGAAGAAATAGAAGAGAAATAAAGCGAGAGAAAAGAGAGGGAGAAAATTCGTCAACACGAGCGTGAGTTAAGTAGAGATCAAGTGGAAGTCAGTTCCATCGGGTCCAGAAGTCATCAACCTCAGGCCCCCGCATTAAAGCTCCCCCCTTATGGTGATCAAGATGACTTTTGCACTTACTTAACCCATTTCGAAAAGATCTTTGAAGTCAATGGGTTGGACATTGAGTCTGAAGGAGTAGGCCGCCTGCTCCCGTTGCTAAATTCTCGTCTAAGAGAAATCTTCATTGCACTCCCAACAGAAGCTACAATACATTATTCATCTCTTAATGCACAACTCTTATTCGCGATTAGGGGTTCAAAGTAGGAGAGAGATAATTAGCCCCCCAAGAGGACAAAGTTAAGGCAATAGGAGGCATGCTAGTCCCTAAAACTAAGAAACAGCTTCGTTCGTTTGTTGGCTCCGTCTCATTCTATCGGTGGTTCATCCCACAATTCGCTTCCATAACACACCCGTCAATGATCTTAAAAAGGCCACACCAGGCCCTATCCTATGGAATCCCGCCGCGACCTCAAGTTTCGGCGAGCTAAAGAAAAAAATGGTCTCTGCTCCTATCCTCTGTTTGCCCAATCCCCAGAAAAAACTCGGCATTGGGTGCGTTTTATTACAATATGAGAAGAAGGAACCCCATTTTCAGTGGCATACGCGAGCCAGAAGCTGTTGGTTTGCAAAAGAGCATACGCTACTATAGACCTAGAAGCTTTAGCAATCATTTATGGCATTCAAAAATTCAAGATGTACTTGATTGGTAGACCTTTTACTGTCGAAACGGACCATAGGCCACTAGCCTACTTGAAAAATTGTAAAAGTCAGAACGGCAGAGTTATGAGATAGTTCCTTTTATTGTCAGAATACCAATACAATGTATCTTACGTAAAAGGATAACTTATCACACAATCCGACAGACGAAGGCCCTTGTTGTGGCGACTAGCCGAAACTGTGGGGCCATTGTTATTTTTTTCTGTTGTATATATGTATGTTCTATTTTTTTATGTATGTCTAGTTATAGCTGTAATTTCTAAGGCCTTGTCGCGAAATAGTGCCATTTCATTATGTTAAATTTTTTTTTAGGTATTTTGCGTATGTGATTTCTGGGATCTCATTTTGGCTATAGATTGTAACTGCGAGTAGGTTATATGTTGTGAAATTATAAGATTCTTACAACTGCTGGAGATAAATGCTTAGCGAGCGATTTGGATAGCTTATAAGTGGTAGAATTAAGCTCTCCAAATGGCTCGCCAAGCATTTATCTCAAGCAGTTGGAAGAATCTCATCTGCACACATTATGATCACTCAGGATTTGGTTGACCGCCTCAACCACCTGCAATTACCGGATGGAAAACTTGTGAGATTGATGTAAACTCTTTGTTTACCGAAGTTCCGGTTGACCAAACCATGGGCCTTCTGCGGGAAATCATGCCTAGACTTAATTTGGATCTTCCCATTTCTACGAGTAAATTTATCGATTTAGTTGAATTATGTCTCTCTGACAATGTGTTTCGAGTAAATAATGAGTTTTATAGACAAATATTTGGCCTTAGCATGGGAAATAGTTTATCTCCAATATTGGCATGTCTCTTCATGGAATATTTGGTGACTGAACTTTTTCCCACAATTTCTCCCCCTAATTTTACATGGTTAAGGTACATTGACGACGTATTTTCTGTATGGCCTAATGGCCATGATTTTGATAACTTTTTGAATAATTTGAATAATTTGCATGTCTCCATCAAATTTAAATATTAATGGGAATATGATTATAGATTACCCTTTTTAGATGTCCTCATTAATAAAGATCACCATGAATTAAAACTTGACGTTTATAGGAAACCAACCCACTCGAATGCCTATATACATTATTTTTCGTTTCACGATAATACTGTTAAAAAATTGGTAATTTCTAACCTTTTCCTAAGAGCATATAAAATATGTCATCCTTCCTATTTAGATGAGGAAATTGTCACTATCAGGACCATTTTTTCTAATTTGTATTACCCCGATTGGTTCATATCGTCTGCCCATTTTGCCGCTAGGAAAACATTCTATGGTAATAATCCTTCCCGCACTAATGACTTCAACAAATGTATAACATTGCCATTTAATAATAAATTAAATAGTTTAAAGGACATATTTGGAAAAGTGGGTATTAATCTAGCCATTAAATATAATAAATTTTAAACCAATTGATGATTGCCAGGAAACCCAAAGAACATCATAACATAGGAGTATATGCAATACCATGCAACGATTGCCATAAAGTTTATATAGGGGAAACGGGGAGAAATCTAGACAAGAGATTGTACGAACACAAAAGAGATATTAGAGTGGGCAGCCAAAGTAGTAGAATTTTTGCCATGTTAGAGACTTGAATCATTCAATCGATTTCAATTGAAGTAAAATGGTATTTAAATCGGCTAGCTATGTTAGGAGAAGAATCGTAGAATAGAGCTTGATATCGTTAGTTCCAAATTTAAATTTATCTTAGGGTCAATTTTCTTTTAATCCTGTAATACGAAAGCAAATAAACAAAATAGTGAAATGTCAGCCCTTCAATATGTTTAGGCCTACCCCCCCCCTCCCTGATTAGCCACAAGTAGGGGATTGGTGGAAAAAAGAGGGGATCTTTCCCAACCTGACCCCGTGTTATGTAGGTAAGCACTTTTCTAATAATTTATATCCAGTGTCAGTTGAAAAAGGGTGTCAGATACACCAAAACTGTTCTAAATTAAATTGTCTTCGGAGAATGTGGTTTAATTCCTCATCTTTTCCTGCGATATTGCATTCATTTTCATCATATATATATATATATATATATATATATATATATACTCGTATATTTTCTTGTTTATTGTTCATTAAAACTTTATTCTCGTATTGTTGTGTATCTAACTTCCTTTGGGTCGCTTGACGGCAAAGTTCATTCTAATCCCTCCGTAGCCAACCTCTAAGCACTCTGAGTCAATAAACCCATTCAGGGCACGGAGTGAACACGAAGTATAAGGAATAGTTCGAATCCTCCTTCCCATTCGGGATAATAGGATATATATATATATATATATATATATATATATATATATATATATATATATATATATATATATATATATATATAGATATATATATATATATAGATATATATATATATATATATATATATATATATATATATATATATATATATATATATATATATATATATTATATATATTGGTTAGGGCTTCTCCTATGGAGCTTCAATTTAATTTGAAGGATCAACGAAAGGACGTATAAAGGGAAATTCATTTCATTTTCTTGATACAACGTTTCGGGTGAACTTTTCACCCATCTTCGGGTACTGGAAATTCAGTTTGTGGAAAACAATTTAAGTTAAGAGCCAAACAGATAATCAAAATGACGAATTTATGGAAAGTATTTAATGTTATTTAAGGAGGGGGGTAGCGATAAATTTACAGGCAATTGATAATTTCTGGATTATTATGTTACAAGATTAAAAATTTAAGATTGGGGAAACACAGGAAACACACAGATAAACCAACCTTAAACAATCAGCCGTTAGAGGATAACTGAGGAGGAAGGGCGAGGAGCGTAAGAAAAAAAAGAAGGTTAGGAGGTTGGTAATATATTTGTTTAGGTTAGAGGTAATGGGTGAGAAGAGGAATCAGAATTTAAGGAAGGAGAAAGGTATTTAATATACATAGATTCAAGAATCCTTAATGATATGGGATCAGGGGTGGTTTTTAGGAATTTAAAATCCTCCGTTGTGATTTCGGTTTTACAATTAATAGAGTGAATTCTAACTGTTTGCAAAGATATCCGTTATATAATCTTTGTAGATTTGGGTTTTTTAAACAACAATTTTTCAAAATAAATTACATCTCTATTAAATAAATTCTTTTTTCATACCGACTTCAAGTTAATTTTCATAAATAGACACCACATAGGATTATACTTCAATTGTAAGGACAGAATCACGCCTGAAGCGAAGTGCTCCGTTATTTGCGAATTTACTTGCCCCAATTGTAAACTGGGAAGATACATGGGTAGTACGGTGCGCTCGCTGAGGGCGAGGTTCCGTTCACATTTGGGTGTTAGCCACAGGACAGGAAAGGTTCTCTCTACGAAAGAATTCTCATCAATCGCCTGTAAATTTATCGCTACCCCCCTCCTTAATCAACATTAAATACTTTCCATAAATTCGTCATTTTGATTATCTGTTTGGCTCTTAACTTAAATTGTTTTCTACAAATTGTATTTCCAGTACCCGAAGATGGGTGAAAAGTTCACCCGAAACGTTGTATCAAGAAAATGAAATGAATTTCCCTTTATACGTCCTTTCGTTCATCCTTCAAATTATATATATATATAAGAGCCGGAGGAAACTCCAAACACCCCTCGGCCTATTCCTCGACAATGTTTGTTTACATTTGCTTGAGGTGTGATCATAGTTGTACTCTTCAGAGGGTCGATGTAAACGTTTTATAACTGTAATTTAAATATTTTTGTCTCCTAAGACCAAGGATTCTTCCAGTTTGCCGGGTTTTTTTTGACAAGAATGAATATACATTTGTTCCAGAGGTTATTCTTATCCTTACCTAATAACATACTTTTTCTCGCTAGTTCACGACCCATTTATTCAAAGATAATGAAATAAGGTAGTCTACAAACGAAGTAGAAACATACGTAAAAAAATAATTTAAACACCTTTTAGAATACATTAGCAACCAAAATGTATACATACAATATCATTTTCGTCCTCGTTTGTTTAATTTATATGGTATAAACTAGGACACGTTTTCCAAGTCAAACGAATAGTTTCTGTCACCTTCTACTGATAATTTGAACTAGTTAGGAATTGACTAGTACATGGTAACAGACAGCTATTATTTCAGAAGCAATCATCATGGGTAAAGATTTTCAACCTTTTTTCGACAACAAATCGGGAATATTTATGGAATTAAAATCGAATATAGGCTAAAATTAAACTTTTGAAGAAGTATATATCTATAAATCTAAAGTTGTGTCTCTAAAAGGAAATTTTAAGGAATTGGGGATCCTTATATCTGTTAAAAATAACCCGAAGATGAGTAGAAGGGAGATAAACTATCAGTGAGTACAGTATCCATTATGCTTCATAAAGAGGAAATGTATAGACATCGTCCGAGGAATACACCTTTATTAAAGATTATCTGACTCCGCCAATGGTCATTTAGATAAAAAAAAAAAATTTCTTTAGCCATGAGCCGTGTTTAAATAAAGGGAAGATTTAGAGGTTATGTTTAGCATAAAAGTGCTGATGCAGGTCTTTCAAAAAGCATTGTTCCTAAACTAATACATTGATATGTATCTTTTATGTTATGAAGCAGTTAATGTGCAACAGGCATAAATTCACATTATCAAATCAAAGGAACGATAAATAAAGAATACTACAGAATTTTCTTCAAGATTATCCTAACAGTGTTGCTCGCAAACTAGTAAGAAATGGGTCTTTTTAAATATACAAAAACTCAAAACACATTGAATTTGGTTTCTTTTAGTTTCAAGAACCTAAAATAAGAGTTTTGGAATGGCCATCACAGTTGTCTTACTTTGGCTAGATATAAAATTGATGGCATGGACTGTAGTTTCGCGGCCATGCAAGACATTTCTAAATATTGGCGAATTGGAGAAGGTTTGCCAAGACGGAACTTTGTTTGTACCTAGTCCCAAACTATATTAATTGCTTGAGTTTATTAATGAAAGAGGTTACAACTTGCGACTATTATTTAGCAATTTGTGAGGGGCATGAAAACGTTTTGGTAAAAGTTCTTAACAAATTGTTATTACTCATTTAATTGCATATCAAACATGCTGAAATTTTGTTGGTGTATATATTATTAGATACTTCTTTATTTCTGTATACTTCAAGTTAAAGGCATGTAAAGGCAAACGCGAAACCCAGATCACACGCCCCTTTATAACTTTAAAAAACTAATAAGGTCGCCAGAATATTTATTCAAAAGGAAAACCACTTTCGGTTCGAACAAAAGGTCGCGCCACTAGTCTACAGTATGTAGGTTACGGTTGGTTACCAGGTGGGGCCTGGAGTATCAGCGAGGGAAAGAGAAACAAGAAAAATTCTAATCTTTTAATTTAAGGAGAAGAACCTCTTGATTATAAATACAAAATCTATATTTAGTAACACACAAACATAAGATTCATAACAACTTAATGTCACCTCAGCCACAAACGACCCAAGTCGTTATTAAGCGAGAAACAGTAGGCTTCACTCCTCGAGTACGAGATATACACGGAATAACCCCCCTCCGCCGTCTTACGCCCTTTCCTACGATGCGGAGGGAGACTCGAGACTTACCGGAGGCCTGGTAAGTGCGCAAGATGAAAGAACTATTCCAAAGTACCCGATACTAGAGCAGTGGAGGGACACCTCGGCTGAGGGTAATCCAACGGAGGACGAATCCATGGATGCGACGGCGAAGGTGGTGATAGATCTCGGTGACGAGAGATTCCGAAATTGGTAAGGCCAAGGGACCGGCGTATCACAGGAGATAATCTTGAGTGACACAAAGGATAGGTAGGATGGGGGGAGGGGGGCAAAACGAGTCCACTTGTTTTCAGACTTCCCAAATGGAGAACGGTCAACGTTCAAGATTAGTAGCACTCGTACAGCAGGTCAGCGACCAAACTGGCAGGAGATAAGGCAAGGCTCATCGCCGTACAGACTTGAACGGGTTCTGTTGTTCGAGAGAAGGAAGCGTCCTTTTATACGGTAGACGTGACGTAATAGTCTCATGCGCGCACCACTTTTCTGAAATAACTATCGAGAGCATGCGCGTGGGCCGTCGACCAACGAGAAAATAACTTCGTATGGGGCGCCGAACTTTGTCGCCCTTACAAAGCATTAGAAGAAGATATGCAAATCATTCGGAGCTTACCTAGCCACTGGGGAGCGGGGGGAATCCAGCCCAAATAAATGCCGGTCATAAGCCAGGATAAATAGGAAAGGTTGGAGTCAGGAAGGGCATCTGTTCGTGAAGTCAAAACTTAATGGATGAGTCTTTTACCAAGAAACGACTCATCAACAACGTCGACCCCCGGTACAGAAAAGTCGAGAAGAAGAAGGTGGATATTTTGAATCCGGTTTGGATGTAGTGCAAAGCTTTTATCTCTAGTTCGGAGCATGTAGTTGTGTTTGTATGACATGCCGTAAGCGTTAAATATAGCACTTTGCATTTTTTACACGGGAGACCATATGTTGCAGAATATCTATTGGTGGTATTGCGTTTTTGGTTTCGTATAATCTTCCTAGAAGTATAATCTAATTGTAATTTAATTATATATCAACTAATTAAAAATATTTTTTGTAGTATGTTTAAATAGGAAACATTTTATTTTCAGGGAATTTTCTTATCAAAGATTTGGATAAGAAAATTTCTTCTATTTCTTCAAGTCTTATACGATTTTCAATTTAGATGTCAGGATAAAGTATCCTTTAAAAAGACCCTTTTATGCCTAAGGTTTATGCATCTAAGGATTATGAGCTGTAGATTCCGATAGTGTCAAAAGAAAATACTTCTGTTTTGGGCTTTGAATGAGAAAAAAAGCATTGCTGAGGGCGTTTCTTACTGAATAAGACGAAGATAGATTTATTCTAAAAGACGTAGCACATTATTTTAGACTATGTTTATGGTGTTTATGCTTTACGGATGTTTGTGTCAGTGAATTTTGTTTGAGTTTTTGTACCATATCTTACTCATTTTTATTTAAAATATTCTATCAGGGAAATTACTTTTTACATACTGCTTTAATTTAATTTAAAATTGAAAACTGAAATCTCTCCTGCCTGTTTTCTCCTAGCTTTCTCCCAACGGTAATACTCGATAAATGACTACAGAAATTTATTTGTGCCATTTATTTTTAGGATGTCTAAGAGTTAGCTATTATTACAGAGATCCAATCTTTATATCATCAGTGAAATACAAAAAATAAAATGCAGTTTATATGTGTGAGCAATGATCGTGTTTCCGAGATGCAGGATATTATGCACAGAATGCTGCACTCATACCGAAATATAAGTTCAGAAAAATACGCCAAATATAAGATTCTGATCAATAATATCAAAGCATTTCCATGGTGTGTAAGCCACAATGAAAAAAGAATAGCATCAGCGTGAAAATATATAACTACCAAGTTTCCAATACTTTAAAAAATTCCACGATTTGTTCACGAAACATGATCCTGAATGTGTTAGATACGCGCTATCTTAATCTGTGTTGCTACCTATTTATACCATTGTCAATTTTCCTCTAAGGCTTAAGGATCTTAGATTAACAGAAGAAGAAAAATGTGACAAGATACAACCCCTCATTTTGGATGAAACAAGCAACTTTCCTCTAAGGCTTCGGGATCCCAGATTAACAGAAGAAGAAAAATGTGACAAGATACAACCCCTCATTTAGTATAAAGTGAAGCGGTATCTGTTTGAAAGATGCAAATCTTGTAACAGTTTATGGAAATCTGAGCATCATTTGCTCAGCCTAGAGCATAGGTTTTAACCGGTATTTCACACACCCATAGTGATGCAGAATTATATGCATTTTACTATAATAATGCATTTTCATAAATATGAAAAAAACATACCAATATATATGTTTTCTATTATATAAGTCTGAATAAAATTGAATTCCACAATGAATCTATCCCCCTCCTTTATATAATTAATTTAAAAAAGTGGCAACTCGGTTGCGAAAGCTAATTGGTCTTTTGCAAAGGCTCCACTTATGGAAAATCGTTAAGGATCCTTGGCCTATAATATATATTTTCTAATGCTTTCAATTTAAATACCCTCTACGTTCGAAACCTTTCTCCATTTTTGGTGAACCTTTATCATTGCATAGTTAAAGTTCCAAATAAATATTTGTTAACCCGCCTAGTTTGCGTCAAATAGGTATAATGAGATATAAAATTACTTTTAAAGTTTGCTTTTACTCAAAGGGTAAAAAACGCTGACCATTTGACTCAAAGTTAGTATATCATTCTTAATATCAAACATTGCGAGACTTGCTAACCTATTCAAAGAGCAAAATAAAGTCGAGGGAGCAATTTCAATTTTAATTCGTATTAGCGAGAGAGTAAGAACTCAAGTCGGAGTAGCTCTTCATCCGGCTAAAATTATAGGTATTTAACAAAATATTCGAACCAGGCACTTCTTGGAAATATATTACGTCCCACCTTGAAAGCTACTACAGGTTAGGCTCCCGTATGTAAACATAAAGATTATTGAATGAGCACTGCCAGGCGGACTCGTCTTCCAAAGAAAACACTGCACATTTTATATTTGTTTCAGCTTAAGAGGAGAAATCTGATATATCGCTGATTTTCTTTCAAAAGATTTCTGATTGACTGTTTTTAAAGGTTCTTACAAAAGTGTCTCTCATATTAGCTTTACTATTTTCTTTTCTTCTCAGACATTTATATTGATCTTTAAGATCACCAAACCTATTTCTCTTACAACATTTACTTCGTTTCTAAGGTATTTTTATATATAATTACTTAAATAATGAAGAAAAGTGGATGCTCTATGGCATGAAAATGTCTAACTCCAAAAGAGATTTTTCTCCTACATCAACATAGAAGGTAATCAATTAACGCCCTGCTTGTTGTTACTTTTTATAAAATCTTTGAATGTAAAATCACCCAATCAATCATTTAGAATTCTCTATTCTAACTTATATTAATTAATTTCCAATTGATTTATTTGAGATTTTGTGGGTAACCCTGAAGAATAAGTGCTTTTCTAAGTAAGGAGGGCAAGTTAAAACGCTCCTGGCGCTCCAGTTAAAGAGCTAGAGGTTTTATATTCAAATAACATTAAGGGAGAGGGTGACAATACCTCCTCTTGAACACAAAACCAAGAAATACATTGGTACTCCTTTCCTTTTTTGTTTACGTTTCGCACTAGAACTTAACTTAACCCAGGTCAATTTGCTTCATGGTAGGTTCTCTTTTTTATATTTTGAGATTTAAACATTAATAGAGAGAGAATTTCATTGTAAACTACACACAAAACGAACACCAGTAGTTCTAATTTAATGCGTATAATAATTATTCATTCATAAATGATTGTAGGTGGAAAATATGAATTCATCTGATGACAGAGTTAACAACCATCTTTCAAATTTAATGAAATTCCAATCAGTGTAATATTTTTTACGATATAAAGAAAACTATTAGGAAAAGTACTTTATAAGAAAAGTTTTAATTGTGGCATAGCCTATTTCATTCTCCTTAAGCTATTTTAATTTTTTTATCTTATAGTTTCTTTTTATTTTTAGGAACATTTAATTTCTATTGTTTTCTGCAACTGAAACCTGAATTACGAGGCACATAAATAAAACTTCTAGCAATAAACTGACTGGAATCCTTATCATCTCATTGCTTATAAGAATTAATCAATTTCTTCTCTTCTCTTCTATGATATATAGATTAGTAAATTCCTTCTAAATCTTAATATTACATCAACATGCTATATTTTAAGTTTTTATTTAGGCCTTTGACGTGTATTTTGGTCCCAATATCGTTGCTTGAAAAATCCACGATTTAAATTTCCTTATCGAGTTTTTATGCCACAATTACAGAATCAGTTGCTAACAAGTTTATCTCACTAGTTATATGACTTGACTCCTTTATCCTACATATATAGTATTCTAAGGAATTTTGAGTTAGGCTATATGAGAGATTTTACTTCTTTTAATTCTACCAGGTTAAGTTTATTAAGTAGAAGATATTCTTTTCATATTTTTAACATTCTAACCAAGTGGTAAAATTAATTACTGAATGACATTCTGTGGTCATTTTCTACTTGGACAAATTTATCTTTTTAAATTATTATTCATATAGATTGTGGAAAGGGCAATACTGCAATGATGCCCTTGCTGTTTTAATTCGAAACAGCTATATGTCACAAAAAATCGTAAATTATTTTCATATATTCAAGTATTATCTAAAACGAAATATTTACTGAAAAACATTATATTATTCTGCTATTTATTTTTCCAATTGATCTACAGTATTTACGATAAGTGAAATAGGGAATGTCTTCCGTATACTTCTCATTTGATTGGATTTGTCTCTAATGAGACCTAAGTGTTTGAAAGCCATTCATTAACTATAAAAATATATCATTGCCATCATCATTAAATAAGTTTGCTTAAGTTCCTAAAACAACTTTCTAATTTGGAAATCTTACTCGCAATTAAAGTACCAACATTGTTCTAAATAATACTAGTAGAGCATGCGAGAAAAAATTAGTGGAAAATAATTTCGTATTTCAAATCTTTTCCATGTGCCATATCAATTTGAAATTCACTGGATTTCCTAAAATTTTTGTCTCCTTAAACATATAGATTCTATATAAGCATGCATATACGCAAAATATATAAAAATATATTTGCGTATTCTAGATATCTCAATTGGAATCAGATTTTTTTCTCGTGTGCTATACACATTGAAGTATTTAGCCCTCTCCTGAAGTTTTTTACCTCAGGGATGACTCAAAATAAGGCCAAGAGTTTCATTTCTAGGAATCATTAAAATAAAGTGTCACAAACATTCCTCTCTTTTTTGGTAGCAGCTCTGTCCGTTGAAGATATCTAGAATGCACCTTAACTCCCTCTTTTTGAAGCTGATCTCAAAGATATGCTCTTTAAGCTGCACCTTTGCAACTACAAGGCAAACAAAGATGATGTGTTCTTGTACACATTTAATGTTTTTCCAGTTTACTCAGGAATTGCTGCAAGGCACAAAAACCAAAGAACAGGAATAGGCAAATATACCAAAGAGTTTATCTCGTTTGTCACCCAAGTTTCGCTTGACATTTCTCTTTAACATGCTTGGGATTAATGTCTTTCATATTCTTAAGTAGGTCTTTGATTTTTTCTCAATTCATTTGTTATTAATTAAAAGCAACCTCGTATTAACAGAAAAGCAAAGGGCTTTTAAGTCTTTGCTAACTCACTGTACTATGGCCTCAAAATCTGCACCAGAGTTAGTATATAGAAGGTAATAATAGTACTGAATCTGGTCAGAATAGAAAAACTAAAAATTAATAAAGTTCTGTTATAATATGAGATATGTTGAAAGTGTACGATTACATGAGCAAGTATATAATACACATCATAATAATACAACTCTTAAAACAACTTAACTAAAACTAAAAATAACAGCAATATATAAATAAAATAATAGGAAAATCTCACTCAGACACCGAAGAAAAGAACTGATGGAGAAAACACACTGAGGCTGAGTAGTGTGCACGGTACAACCATGCAAGCGAAGTTAAAGTGGATCACTACGCTCTAGGTTGTTCATGGCAGCAGAAAAATGAAAATCCAGGCGCAAACCCAAATGGATAAAAATGAATGCATTGATATAAATGGATAAATTTAGAAAATGTAATATTGATAATGGTAAATTCCTTAACTAACAAATCAATAAAATTAAGCTCTCCAAACACCATAGCAGGACATGAACAGGTAAAATAACACCAAAGAAATTCAAATAATTATATCTAAATACGCATAGATTTATCAAATAAAGATGCATATTTTTGTGAGTCTTTCATTTCATACATGAAAAAACAACTACTGCATGTTCATTAACATTCTACTCTTAAATTTGACAAACGATTATATATATATATATATATATATATATATATATATATATATATATATATATATATATATATATATAAATCCATTAAACCACATTGAAAGAGAAAACGGAATAATTTTTTCCTTGCAGTAATATTTTTATTACATGTTTTCGAAAAAATCCGTGCAGGGAAGCGATTCGAACCAGGCACACTGAGGCAGCGAGCACCGCTTTCATCACAGTTAAAAGTATTCCGTTAGTACACTACGCTAGTGTACTAACGGCATACTTTTAACTGTGATGAAAGCGGTGCTCGCTGCCTCAGTGTGCCTGGTTCGAATCGCTTCCCTGCACGGATTTTTTCGAAAACATGTAATAAAAATATTACTGCAAGGAAAAAATTATTCCGTTTTCTCTTTCAATGTGGTTTAATGGATTTATTTTCATCATTCTCTCGTGCTACTTTGACAGATATATATACATATATATATATATATATATATATATATATATATATATATATATATATATATATATATATATCAAGGAAGCCATCTCTATATAAAAGAGAAAAAAGAGAAGAAATTTGAATAAGAGTGCATACAAAATGATAGTCATTATCTTAATAGTCGTCAACAAAAAGGTTAGGATCTGTAGATCTCATGTGATAGAGCCAGAAACGCGAACCCTTACTTTTTATTGACCTGACAGCTAACAAGGCAGAAATTTCCCTCGTCTGATCATTACAGCTTTATTCACCTAAGAACGGCAGCAGGGAGGGGATCATCCTATTAGGGGCAGGGAAGTGTTATTGGGACAACTTCTAACTTTCAATTATTTGCGCTTCAACGCCCAGGAATACTGAGGCCTGCTCTCTTGTATTCTGTGGGTGTTAAATGGTGTTCTTTATAAAACTTCTAAAGCCTCCTTTCCTATGCAACAGGGAGAAATGAGAAGTGGATATTCTTTGAAAGAATGGTGGCAGGGGGTTACAAAGGGGGACTTACTAGCATCTCTAGGCCCTATTAAAGTTAAAATTAACTCATTGTGAAAGGCCCTTCCTATAGTCACTCACCATGGGAAGAAGTGCGGCTTCTCCAGGTACGAATGTGACAATCTTTAGAGTGGACATTTTCGTGTGGACGGTCCAATTAATTTGTTCGCTTATGTTTTGAAGCGCCAGAAAATTAAGTGAGTAGAAATATAAGGATATCGAACGACCATTTAGGAATTTCCAATGCCATAAATAGATATTAATAAAGACAGAAGAATACGCCTAAAGAGAAATCGGACATACTATATAAGCTAGATTCAACATATAAAAACGGGGAGTGGCAGAAGAGAATTCTCAGTTTTACAGCATGTTAAAGCTCTTAAATTATAATTAAAACAATTTAAGTACCCTTGTCATTTTCTATTAAATTGATATTGTTTCCATGGGTTTGTCCATTTGCTGCTGGACAAGCTTGTAAACACGTCTGTTTTTTCTTTGCATTTGAATAAATGCTCTCGGATTCTGGCTTAAAATGTGGTAAAAAAACACATTTATTTTTAATGTTTGAGAGTAACCTTCACCTCTTTACGTTTATCACAATGTTTAAAAAGAGTGGATCTGGATTAACCTTGCTTGTGGATTAGCTTTTTGAGTCATGTTTGAGACAAAATCCTAGACGCATTAACTAAGTAATATTTTTCAGAATTTCATCTTCAAGTAATACTTGTAATCATCAAGACCATCAATACGACACTTTTGTGAAAGTTATGAGAGAATATAGAGAGATAGATGGGTAACGCCATCTGTTTCTTGACCATTATACCCCTTCCTAACTAGAAAATGTAACGAAAATATATGTCAGCGGGAAACATGTTTTTTTGTAAACTGAGAAACAGGACACTTTCTCTACAACTAGAGAAGTGTAATCCGTTTCGCGTTAGAGATAGGTTGATATATTTACCCATTGGCAGGATTCTTTCTTTACAACTGGCAAGAAGAACCCGTTCCGCGTAGAGATAGGATGTGTTATTTACCCATTGGCAGGATTCTTTCTTTACAAATAGGGAAGTGGAATCCGTTCCGCGTTAGAGATAGGTTAATGTATTTACCCATTGGCAGGATTCTTTTTTTACAACTAGGGATGTGGAACCCATCCCGCGTTACAGATTCGTTGATATACGAGGAGCGGTCAATAAGTTTTGCAATTCAGATATAAAGAAACGAGATATGAGGAAAAGTGTTTTATTATTTTTCAATATAACTACCGTCTACTTCAATGCACTTGCGCAACTTGTCCCTGAGGCTTCAAATTTCCGATAACCAAAAATCTCCCGACTGCTGTTCAATCCACTCCTGGACGGCGAGCTGAACATCTTCATCGTCCCCAAACCAGCGTCGCCATAATCTTGAGTCTTTACATTCGGTAAACTTCACCTCTCGCGTCAGCATGTCCGCTGGGTTACTCTCCGTAGGTAGATATTTATATAGGCATTGTGGATCTGTAAGACCCATATCTACTACCTTATTTTGTACATAAACTATCTTACAATTCTTATTTCTTACCCACTGCAAAGACACTTTGCTATCCGACCAAATATAACTACTTTCTATCTTAACATCTTTCAATACTTCTTTTAAGTATTTACCTAATTTCACCGCAACCTACATTGCCGTTAATTCTAATTGTGGTATGGTCTTTTCTTCCATAGGTGAGATGCGGGATTTAGAGATTATTAACATGGGATCGGATCTATAATTTTTAGCATACGCTATGGCTCCGTACGCTTTTTGCGAAGCATCGAAAAATATGTAAAGTTCATACGGTTCTCCACTGTGCAATACCGCCCGTGGATATTCAAGAGTATCCAACTCCTTCGCTTCTAAGCTCAGTTCCTTTCATTTATTTATAATTTCCATGGGAAGATCTTCATCCCACCCCAACTTCCTCCCCAAAGTTTCATGTGAGTAATAACGGGGAAACCAACCCCAAGGGATCGAATACTTTACTTATATTACTTAAGAGCGTTCTCTTACTCGTTGCCGCATGCCATTTAACGCTATTTACTGAAATAGTATCCTTATTATAATTCCAATTTATTCCTAATATTTTTTCATTTCCATCCCTATCATTGCTTATTATATTGTTTAACTGTGTCGAGTTAGTTGTCCATCCTTGTAACGGCATATTAGCTTCTTCCAACAACTTGTTAGTAACAGTATACAATTTAATTAATGACCTTTCATCTTCCTCCGTTCCTAACAGATTGTCGCAATACAGCACCGACTTTATGCGCTCAGCTATATTATTATTTTTCGCTTGATTATTCAAATGATGACTTAATGTCATTTTTAGTAGGAATGGTGAACTAGCAGCTCCGAACAATACTGATTTAAATCTATAAGTATCCATTGGGCCATCTCTTTCTGAAGGGTCACTCGGCCAAAGGAATCTCGTAAAATTACGATCCTCTTCTTGCAATCCTATTCTAAGGAAAGCCTTGCTTATATCTGCTGTATAAGCATATTTATTTGTCCGGAATCTAATCAGAACGTCCATTAGTTTATCAGTTATAGTGAGTCCAGTGTATAGACAATCATTTAGACTAGTACCATTTTTTAGTTTCGCACTACAGTCGAATACTACTCTTAATGGATTAGTTTTACTCTCCCTTATTACGGGTAAGTGGGGTAAGTAATGCGTGTCTTTAGTTACTTCAACACTAGTCACCTTTTCTATAAATCCTTTCTCTACCTGCTCTTCAATAACATTATTATATTTTTTGATAATGTTAGCGTTGGACCTCAGTTTTTTTCAAACTTGCTTTTAGCCTGTTTTCAGCTAATTTGTAATTGTTTGGTAGGTTTTGGTGGTCGGGTTTCCAGGGCAGTTTAACACAATACTTTCCGTCTTTGAATTGTACTGTATTTTTGTATTGATCTATCACTGCCTTTTCTTCATAACTAATTGTTTCAGGTTGAATCCCTATTGTATCCAACTTCCACAAATATGACAGATCAGGACAATTATTGGACGGTAGTACACCTATATTGGTCACTAAAGCTACCTGTGCTTCCTCAGTAACGGGCACGAATTTATTAGGGATGTTTCCATACAATATTAAGCCTCCATTTGTTTTTAGGAAAGTCATACCTTTCAATTTAACTATACCCTCTACTAATTTATTATACTGATCCGCTCCTACCAATAAATCCACATCCGTTATAAAATCTCTCAAATATGGATCAGACATCCTTACTCCACCCTTAAATAAGTGTGTTAAACAATTATTCAACCCATCAATCTTGATGTTTCGGGGTAATCTATCCAACACTAGCGCTTGCAACCTTACAAATTTATTCCCATTTTTAATAGTGAATATTACTATACCATACTTTTGACTGTCCATTTCGCCGGTGAACCCAGATATTCTTAACTTTTCCCATTCTTTTATTTGTAAATTCAATTTTGCTACGAGATGTGCACTGATAAAGTTACGCTGTGAACCCTGGTCATACAGTACTTTAACTGCATATTTTCGCCCCTTAGCTTTCATGAAGCATTTTCCCACTAGCAACGCGGTCAAAATTTTACGACGTAAGGACTGCACAGCACAGACTCTTTGTTCAATGATTGGCAACTCCTCACAAAAATTTAAATGATGAAACTCCTTTTTACACTTTAAACACTTATTAAGTTTTATTCGGTAGTTTTCTGCAGGGTGTCTACCGCTTCATCTCGTACAAAATTTTAATTCTTTTATTCTATCTATACGATTATCTTAAGTTTTATACACAGTACACTTATTAGATATGTGTTGCCCTTGACAGAAAACACACTTATAATTATTTTCGGATTTGGTTTTGGAGGGGGAACTTTCTTTAGTATCTGTACTTATGAGAGGTTTTTACTCATGTACTTCGTAAACCTTTGCTTCTGGCCTACTCCATTTATTAGCTACTCGTGTAGCAGACGGTAAGTTAGCATCCGCTGCGGTCATTTTATGGGAAACTAAATGATTTACCAGCTTTCCCAACCCATCTCTTAATTGCGATATTTCTAGACAATCTTCATCCATTCGTTTTTGGATATATTCTATAGCTTTAAATGGTAATTTTCTTTTTACCACCGCTACTATCATTGGTCCGCAACCGTCAACATTACATTTAGTATTTTTTAACCTGGCTATTATTATTTCCAAGTTGGCTCTGAACTCAATCAAAGACGTTAAGTTAAAAGAGGCAGCTTTTAGGTCTACTATTTTATTACAAAGTTCTTCTACTATACGTTTTTTATTATAATAATTGCTTATAAGTATATCCTTTGCACAGTCCCAACTGCTCTCTTCACTCGGCAAACCTTCTATTAATTTCCGTGCATTTCCCGACAATTGATCTTTTAAATAATTGAATTTGTTAACCGGATTAATGTCAGAACGATCAATCAAACTTTTAAACTGATCCCAAAATCCTTCCCATTCCTCCACCTCTTCACAGAAGGTCGGGAGGTTTATACTAGAAAGTTTTATAGGAGTCGAGTTAGAAAGGATTGATGGCGTTTGTGTCGTATAAATACAATCCTGCACGTCATTTATTATACTTTGTATTTCTACCTCATATTCCGCTCGCTGTTCTATTAATTCGCTTATTCTTTCTTCCTCACTCGTAGCATCTATTAACTCTTCGTAATATCGGGTCACTATATCTACTTGTTTTTGTAATTGTTGACTCCATACTCGGAGTTTTGTGAAGTCACAACTAGCGCTTTGCATTTCATCGCACAGCCTTGTTTTCAAGGTTGTAGAAAAAGATTTATGACCCGCAATCTTATGAATTGTTGACATGGAAATGCTAATTTAAATTCAATTAACGAAAGTGGTAATTATTGAAGGCGAACTAATTTAAATTTATTGACTATTAAGAAATTAAAATTTTAATTAAAGTCTTACTATTTTTTCTTATGACCGCCCCTGCCACAACTCGTGGTGTACTATCACAGTCGCTAGCAATTTATCGAAATAATTTTTCTTTTACCATGAATATTGGTATTAATCTCGCCCATGTGGTTTAGCTTAAGCTATTTACCATTAAGTTACAGGAGCTAAGTAAACTAAGATCTGGTTCGAAGGACCATATCGCGACTTTCCTGTTTAATTTTTAAGAATTTCGAAATTGGTCACTGAGAACAATTTGAACAAGCAGTTGCGAGAAGAATAATTAAATTAGATTTTAAATGAAAAATAATGGCTGTAATATAAACTTAGAAAAAGAATAAATCTCAACTTACTTGCTCTAATATAAGGTGGATATTAAATATCCCATTCACAGTGTCTAAGTATAATATGCCTAAAGGATCGTAATAGGTAGCTATTATTTATAAATGACAGCTAAATACATACTTAGCCTGTGAAATGGTGATTAATCTTGATCTTGGAGCAAGATAATTGCTTATTTATCCATTAATATTTATGAAACTTAATCAAAATAGCTAAATTATTATCATACGTCTTTGCAAGCCGTATGAACCAAAACTTAATAACTTGCGGAATCTTTAGTAGATATTTAACAGGGTGGGTATTTACGTCTTGGCAGAAAAGCTAACTGCTTCTCGGTACACCAGGAGCCGTGCTAGGTGGCAACTCAAAACAATACACTTTTGCAAAGCGCAACGACGACCACCAATTAAAAGTTAATTTACCCAAGTCAATATTACTACTACTCCCAATTTACTTTAATATAACAAGGAAACTAAATTAAAATGAAAATCTTTGTACAATTTCCACTTTCGTTTCCAGGAGTAAAAAATATTTACGACAATACTGATAAATAAATAAAGTTAAAATAAGGAATGCCCCATAACTGGTGACCCTCAAAATGCCGAACAATCTTCTTATTTTCGTTACAAGTGCACTTGCTCTCCTACTAGAGATTAAGAATAGGTGCTGTGGGAACTTCAGAAGATCCATGAAGGAGATGCTATTACTCATTGATTAAGAGACAAGACTTCGTTCGTTCGCTCTCCTCAATCCCACTCATCCCGCAGACTCGAAGGTCGTATGATGGAGAGCTACTAGTAAACCTCGATTAAGAAATCCAAGACTAGTCTCTCCTTAATCCTCAAATTCGCTCCGCGTTCTAGAAAGGGACCTGTGTAGGGGTGCGAAGATGTATCAGAGAGAAAATTCCTTCTAACGCAAGAATATAAATAGCCCATTAAATTATCAACTCAAAACGGACTCGCCGTAGCGCGACGGCAGAGTGCTGGCCTTTGCATTCAAAGACCCGCGATCGATACTCAGTCCATCAAAATTTTATGAAGAAATCTCCCAGAAGAAAACGGAAATCAAGGACTAACTCAAGAAATCGACTCAAGAGCAAACCGATGTCAAGGAAAACGGAAAGAAAACGACTTTAAGGGCTAACTCATCAACAATAAAACAAATCATCAAGATGCAAGAAGAACTCATCACGTTATCAAGAATCAGGAAGAAATCATCACGTGATCAAGAATTTGGAAGGAATCATCACATCAAGATAAATGCAAGTTAATATGAAGATACGTCAAGAAATAAAGATCAAGAATTAACCCAGCCAAATTAAATAAGAAGGAATCTCAGCCAATAAGAATATCAAAGAGTCAGATGAATGGAAGACAAATGTTACAAGGGGCAACTTCAGTTAAGAAAGTAGTAAATAGATTTGAATATAGTAATCTCAAAAATGAAGAATAATATTGATAAATAAGTAAAGTTATTAAATATGGCCCACCCCCCATAAATGTATGAAAACAGACTGACACAACTGAATTTACTTTCCCTAGATAACACTAGTTTCCGTGAAAAATGCACTTTAGGTTTTCGGTAGTGTTTTTTAATAAAATTAACCTCCTAAATCCGAATCTGGCATCCATCTTTCTTTATTAGGTCTATTTTTTGCGATACAGAGGATGATACTAAATTTATAGTTTCTACATGTCCAATATTACATAAAGATTTCGATAGACTTTGCACTACGGTATTCACAGTAAATCTTTTATACATTTTAATTAATTATCTTAATAAGTTTATATTTTTGCAGTTTAGAAATTGCTTGGCATTATATGAATTATAGTAGTAATTGAGTTAAAAATGAACAGAAAATGTAAGAATAGCTCCGACAGATTTTGCTATGTTTGCGGCAAAGTGACTTTTTCCGAGCAGCAATGTATAATCTCTCCTATAATTAAATCATTGTATCGTACATAATTTGGAGTAAGGCTAGGAGATCAAGATAAAAGTTTTGCACCACATATCTGCTGCAAAGAATGCTACATAATTTTAAGACGCTGGAGTCAGCGCGAACAGAAGTCTCTCTTTTTTTTGTGTTCTCATGGTGTGGACCGCAGTACGGACTGCTATTTTTGTATGACAAATATTAAAGGTGAGCATTGTATCAAGTATTTAAGTTTTTCGTATTATGCTGGCTCCTGAAAATGTCATAATTATACATAGACTTAGCATAAAATTAAAAACTAACATAGTTTACTTAAGAATAAACATAACTTTTACTAAACATTTATGTGCTATTTGCAACTTCAAATCAATTCCTCCTTTATGTAATATGCAACTATATTTGCCATACGAAGAATAAACAGTGTGTGGCATATCCGGATGTTTCTTCTGGCATGAACCCCCTAGGCCATGCTCCAGGAATTCCTATACCTTCTCCCCCTGAACATATAGAGTTCCATGAAGAGATTAATATGGAAGTCGATCAGATTATGACATATCTGAGTCTTATCAGGTTTCCACGTTTTGTATCGGTTCTAGACCTAACTATCCTTTACAGACGTAGAAGAAGTCTGACTAGATTACCATTCCTAGTTTAAAACCAGGAATTTCGGCAGCAAGAGAAGAAGGATTATTTCGGTGCCAGCCCAAAGCATCCTGCACATGCTTAGCAAGAAACTTGGCAGGACCAATATTCCTAGTGCCAAACAAGAATATCGCAAGTAAGATAATAGGGACATCAGGCAACCCCTGATCCTTTTTTTCATGTAAGTTAGAATGACCATTTATATTCGTATTGCTTTAGTATGAGTTTATTACGGTACTAAAATTTACTGAAGTATAAACAAGTGTTAGTGAACCCTGTCATATTTACAAGTAGAAGTGTGAAATTTAATTTAATGTTTAATGCTAATCTAAAAGGGTCACTATAAAATAACTAATCGGCAATTGGTTTGTTTACGTGAAGCCTACTATATTTTGATTTGGTCAAGAATAGATTTTGTAATAGGCCCAGTTTTAAGTATGGTTAACCTCGTTAAACTTATTAGGTGAATATAAATATTTTTACTGTTTTTTTTGTAGTTAATTGATAAATTCAATATATATTATTTATTTTTGGATAATTCTGGTGTTTCAATGGATCCTTTACGTGTTTAACAGGCTCTTTCCTTAAAAAGGATTAAACGCTGTGGCACTCTCTCAACAATAAGTTAATTAAAAAGTTCACTCAGCCAATATTGAAGTATTGTTGTCTTTCATAATTAATAGGATCAGACCAGCCTCCTTAAAACAACAAATACCATACCATTATACGACAACATACATATATATATATATATATATATATATATATATATATATATATATATATATATATGTTAGACTTCACGAAGTATAGGTGAGAATGGGTGGAGGAAGTAAAAATCTGGAAACACTCCGGAGTTGTTTATTGACATTTCGCCTTTCAGATTCTTCAGACTAGAACTACAGAAGAAAGGAGATCACTCTATATATATGTAGGCAGATGTCATCCTGGGTCACGGATGCTCGTCCTCACTCGGCTTCTTCGAGTTGGTCAGTTGATGTTATCAGACTCCGACCTTTCCTCTTCATTTCTTATGACCCTAGCTGCACCATTGGCCATCCGGAATAACCCGTCCGGTGATTGGTTGACCTATCGGAGATAATAAGCGCCGCTATAATCATTCTTCTCTTTCTTTTTACTAAACATTTATGAATTATTTTGATCCCGCCACACTTAGGCAAATCACCGTATTCATCGACATGTACTACCATTGCGTTTGATGTCCTATGAGCTCTAATGTCCCTCTTATGCTGATTAATCTTAGTCTTATTATCTCTTCCTGACTCACCATAATAAATGCTGAGTATATTAAGAAAGCCTTTATGAAACTAAAACATCAAGAGGGTGTTTTAATAGAATTAACGCAAAAAGCATTAAAAATAGCAGAGAAAAGTAGAAATGCGAAGCTCAGAGAGGCGGAAGAAGATAATGAGCACACCGGAAAGGGATTAGAAGGGCGGCCGAGAGATTAAATTTGTCTCTTAGGAAGGCAAGTATTTTGATAGCTAACTCTGTGGAAACTAGAGCTGGGGAGTTAGTGAAGCATAGGTATTCGACAACAGAGAAGGACAAAGGTATTATTTATCAAATACCATGTCATGGATGCGACCGCAGTTATTATGGTGAGTCATAAACAGATATTAAGACTAAGATTAATTAGCATAAGAGGGAGATTAGAGCCCATAGGCCATCAAACGCAATGTTAGTATATGTCGATAAATACGGTAATTTGGCTAATTGGGGTAGAATCAAAGTAATTCATTATGGTGGGGTCACACAATCACGATTTTGTCCTCGACAGCTCCCGCAGGTCAAAATTTCTGATTTTTTGTTCATGCGTGAGTGTAGGGTATGTTTGTCCCCAGTTCCATGTGGATCATTAACATCGTCCGACAGTCGTATACCTTGGCCGACCTTGTACGATTGTCTAATGATAGTCGTATTGCAATGCGTAGGCATTTTCTACTTGCGTAACAAGGTCCCGATTGCCGGCCCGATTGTCAAGACCACAGGCCACGCCCACACAGGACGTGCGTAACTGAGCCCGTACATCCTAGAACGTAATACCTCCGTGTGCGGGTACTCTTTGCCCCACCCCGTATGTCGGGAAATAGTCTTTGTCAGATCACGCAGGTCGTGGGATAAAGTGGGCAACTACAAAAGGGCAGGAACCCCCGCACATCATTGCATTCCTGGTTCCCCTTCAGCAGCAGCAACATCTCCATGCAATTCATCATGGAAGGCTTTGAAATGTTTATGTCCTTAATAACACTTCGAAACGTGCGTAGCAGGAAGCTAATGCAAGCCATTATTGACTACGTGGACACCATTGAACGACTGGCAATAGCCAAGGCCCTGATCAATGAAGAGGAACAACAGAACCAGACGCGGAAGCCGAGATCAGTTTGGGTGTGGCTATACCTGCAACGAAAAATGGAATGTGGCCATTACGACAACCTAATGCAAGAGTTGTCCCGAGAATGTCCATAACTTTACAAGAACTTTACGAGTATAGAACGCCAACTGTTTGATGAGATAGTAGAGCGTTTCACGCCCCTCATTCTGAAAAAATATACGTTCTGCCGCAAACCCATTCCTCCTGGCCTGCTTGTTGCTATCATCCTACGTTTCCTCGCTACACGTGCTTCATACAAAAGCCTGAAATACTCCTTTCGAGTTGCCCACAACACCATCAGCCACATTATACCAGATACCTGTCGGGACATTATTTCTGTCTACGGAGACGATGAACTCAGGACGCCACAATCCCCTGATAAGTGGAAACAAGTCTCCCTTGAATTTGAGGAACGAGGAAATTCATTGGGTTACTCGTAGTATTCGTCACCATCGTCGTCGTTGTCTTCATCTTTGTCATGATCAGAGGAGGGCTCATTGTCCAGGATGACCTCTACCTCGGCGTGGTGGAGGTGCAGCCAAACATCGTCATCGCGTGGTGTTGTGGCAAGGCTGTGGTCAGCAGGCAAGGTGCTAGGAGGCAGGGTTGGCACAGTTGGGGTCACAGGTTGTGCTTCTGGCGTAGTACAGGTGAAAGAGTTACCTAGTATCGGCATCTGAGATGTGGTGGGCCTGGCTGCCCAGAAAGATGTAGAAATGGTGGTGGTGATAGCAGTAGTATCAGGTTGGTTAAAACTACCCTTTTCAAGCTTTTTTAAGTTTTTCCTCTTTCTGTTAGGGTGGCAGGAAGGAGATAGAGTGGAAGGGGAGGCAAAGAGAGAGCTGGGGGAGGTCTCATGTAAACGCTGAAGGTTCAATTTTCCTTTCGATTTACGTACCATGTACACTTACCATTGACATATTCAGTTGCCAACTAAAAATAAACCTTTGTGCGTAAGCAATCGGTGCAAAATCGTGATTGGGTGACGCCAGCATAAGGGTTTAGCAAAAGGAGAGAGAAGAATGATTGAAGCGGCACATATTATCTCCGACAGGTCTACCAATCACCGGGATGTGTTCTTTCGGCTGGCCAACGGTGCAGCTAGGTTCATAAGAAATGAAGAGGAAAGGTTGGAGTCCGATAAGATCAACTGACCAACTCGAAGAAGCCGACTGAGGACGAGCAGTCAAGAATCAGGATGACATCTGCCTACATATATAGAGATCAATCTCCTTTCTCCTGTAGTTCTATTCTGAAGAATCTGAAAGGCGAAACGTCGATAAAGAACTCCGGAGTGTTTCCGAATCTTTACTTCCTACACCCATTTTCATATATATATATATATATATATATATATATATATATTGCAGTAACACAATTAATTATGCGGTTAAAAGGCTATTTTTGGCAGACACAGTCTCCCTCAAAGCCCTCAGAAGGAGCTGTTCTCACATACACTAGAAGGTAACACTTAAAATAGGTGTTCTCTTAGATAGCCCAAACATTATCTTTCAATTGGCCTTTCCTTTCTCTTCAAAAAGCAAGGGTGACTCTTTAAATTATACTCGTGAAACCTCCACCAAAGAAAAAGATCTATTTTATCCCTTTAAAAAAATAAAATAATGAATACGAGAGGGCTTGATGCAAAATTTTCCAACAATAGTTAAACAGAGGTAGCGTATCACAGGATTTTAAGGAAACTGACAACATTCCAATTCTATTAAACAGGTTCAATAGATGACCTAAAAACTATAGATCAACCAGCTTAACGACAGTAGTTGTAAAACGTCTAGAATCTCTTATTAAAAACTAAATGGTCGAACATTTATAATTTATAATTTAATAAAAAGCCCTCAACATGATTTTCGACATGATTTTATGTCCCACTAACCTTTTAGAATTCTTCGATGAAATAATAAAAAAATACGATAAACATAAGGCCGTTGTTAATATTTATTTGGATTTCAAAAAAAAATCGATACCATTCCTCACAAAACACTGTATTGAACTGAAAGTTTTAAACTGTGTTACCCTGAGTAGTGGCGTTTCTCAGGGGAGCGTTCTGGGTCCATTACTGTTTATAATTTAAGTCAATTATCTTGAAAAACTGTAATAACAAAAAATAGAAGTTGCTGATGACGCGAAGTTCGGTTTGAAAGTCTACAGAGAGATCTAAACAAAATAACTATATGGTCTGTAAAGCTATACATTTAAGAAATACTCGTAGATGGTCATTAATATTATAATATAAATGTTTTTAATTTAGAGTCTGTTGATCTCGATCGAAATTTAAGCGTCATAATTTCAGATAATCTTAATCAAGGCCTCAGAGTAATGAAGTGAAGTATTCAGGAAAGCAAATAAAATTTTATGTTACATAGCTATAAATATTACATATATAAAACAAATAAATCATTCTTCCACTTGAATTGCGTCGTTCAGTTTTTGTATCCATCTTTTAATAAGAACATTTTGGCTTTTGAGTGAGTTTAGTGCAGAACTAGTAAAATGATTACCGATTTAGGAATAAACTGTATAAAGACAGATTAGAAAACTTAAAATATTATCTTTGAAAAATAGATGGCATTAATTGAAGGATTTAAAATTATAAATGGTTATATGGATGTTGAATTTGAGTCTCTTTTTGAGTATGAGACAAGCGCAACTACACAAAATAATAGATTCCAATGAAAAAAAATGTAATCAGCAGTTCTTTAACATTTCTTTTCCTATAAAATTACTCAGATATGAAATAGTTTACCTGTACAATTCATACAAAGTACTTAAAAATAAATTGTTCCTGAAAATATCATGTTCATTACCAAAGTTTTATGAGCTTAACTAGGGCTAGCCATTGAGCGAACAAATTGCTCTTTATTAGCCCCAAATCCAAAAAGTTCTCTCAGTCATGCAAGCACCTGATTAAACCTTCTTCTTCACATGCACTTAACCTCTCATGACCTTTTAGAACCTTAACTTTCGATTCGTCTCCATTGTTGCTTCTAACTGATAGTCCTTTGTCTTGCACTGTGGATTGTATCTACTCAAATTCGTTTATGCCTTCAAGTACACCATGGAAACCGATATCTCACGCCAAGCATTCTCTCAATGGTAGATAGGCAACATTAAATGTAATTCTTTGAAGACACAACGTTATTATATGGAATAAGAGATATGAAGCGGATCAAATTAATCTGCCAAATTATAACTCTCTACATGCTATGTTTATTATTGAGAATAACTTTATAAATTGGTCCTCAGCCAAAAGATCGCTATTTAATACCAAATCTAGGTTAAGATAGAAAGAATAATATAAAAATTTAAGTTTTAGCTCGAGAAACAAAGAGGGAATGGGGAGGAGAATTCATTTAGATAATAGATTCCCATAAAACTTTTGAAAGTTTTTGACATTTCGCCTAAATGTTCGCCTTTTGATACATTTTTAATTGAAAATTAATAAAATGTACTTTTAAATTTTATGGTCATTACTGATAAATTGTTACTAATGTACTTTAAAATCATCATGGAAGCTTTCTCTTCCAGCTCAATAATTCCTTCTAAAGAAAACCAAATTATTTAGTCGTTTTCTCCTAAATGGCCAATTTTCTATTATCTCTGTTTTGTCTGCTTTTCTCTTTTGTCCCGGAAGAAATTATTCCTCCCTTTGGAACCATCTTGGTTCATAGCGCCTAAAGATTCCCACACTTTATCCATTGAGAATGTATGGTCTACCTATAAACTTTACATTGTACCTCACTTTAGGAAACGTTTCAAAACTTTTAGACCCCGATGCCCTCGTGAGACTACTGTTTTTATTCCATAATATATTATTTCACTTAGTATCTTCCAAACAAATTTACATTTTGCCTTTAACATTTGTCTTCCACTTTTGAATCCTCCTACTTACCCAATAATTCAAATTTATTACAGAAAAAAAAGCAATGTTTATTTATATTTATTTGTCTGATTTGTTTTTATTCACTAAAAATCACAAGATGTCTTTCCATATCTGTGAAATCAGTCTAATAAATTAGTGCAATATTTTCTCGCTTTTATTTTCTGAATATTTTGATGTTTATTAAAGATTAAATATCAATTTTAATGTGTTTATTTTTAAAGCATTTCTATGCTTTTCTCGACTTTCAGATAGATGATTTAATATCAGATATTTTCCATGAGATATCCTAAAAAATTCGATAGTTCATCCGTCTTCTTTAACTATTTTATTAAAATGGTGAAGAAAAACAAGAATTAACTTTCAGCTCACATGAATTATGTGATAAAATAAATCACTAGCTACGTAAATCAAAGGTTTTAATGAGGGCTTAAAGCATAGTAAATTAGGACAGGACTCTTCGTTAAAATTTTAACTTTAAGGAAATCACATTCAACCATTCAAAGAACTAGCAGTTGTTTAGCAGCATTAATATTTCAACAAAATCGTTCGGAAACTGACAGGGAGGAAGAGAATAAATGTTTAACCTTTTCCTTCTTCACTTCATCAGCCTCGGTTCCATTGCTCGTTCGTAAATTAATACAGCAAAAACTTGTTCTGCAAAACCAAAAAAAAACAATCTAACAATAACATATTGTATGGTTTTCTTTACTACCAATGCACACTTAACTATATTGCTGTAATACTGTAGTACATCCCTGTAAATTTGGATGGTAAAATGCTGCTATGCGGTTCACTGTGTTACTGTAAAACACGAATCCCTTTGGAATATTTGCATCGAAGAACTCATGGGGCAGATGTCTAACTATCAATCTGATTGTGACCTAACGCGTAAAGAGAGAATCTCGAGGCTAATTAGCCAGTCATTTCCTTAGTTTCGCCTTTAGAAATTTGCTTCTCTGTACCAATTTTCATTTTTAAACTTATTAGACTTGTATTAAATCACAAGGTTATTATTACGTTGTATTTTATTTAAAGTCATACAATCTCTTGCTTTAAATGTGGACAATATAATTTGACTAAAACGTAAGCTTGTGTTAGTGACTGCATCCTCGTAGTTGGGTAACTTACCCCTGTGGAAAAAACCGCTACACATCGTGCCTGATTAGTCAGTCGGATGGTGTTCCCAAACCCCTATGGGTTGCCTTAACAGTGGCTACCATTTACTACAGTGTAGCTAAATGGTGTAAAAATGATAAAAAAGATATTTAAAGTGTTCCCTGGGTTCATGGATTTGGAAAAATCTTATGACCGTGCATAGAATATATTTATTGAATGTTTAACTATTGAAATTAAAGCAAGCGTTGGCTATGAGAGAAAAGGATTTAGAAATGTGAATTGTATCTTTAGACAGAATATTTCTCTTAAACAAGTGGGAAGCTTTAATTATCTAGAATAAAGTGTACTTTAATTATGGTGGTAGGGATGAAACACATTGCCACCACAAGGATTTAACTTGTATGGATATATCGGAGGGCAATGAGCATGTGAGTGAATAGTTTGGGTTTGAGTGTGGAATGCGCCATGAGGCCTTATGAGAATATATTGTTGCCAACACTTTTACATGAGAGTCATCCTATGGTGTGAGATCAGGGGCAAGACTTAGAGTGAGAGTAGAACAAATGCGCAACTTGAATGGGATGCATGGTGTGCGAAAGGTATGTGGTGAATAAAGATTTGGTAAGAAGCCTTTATGGTGTGAAGAGGCGTGGAATGAGAATGTGATATGCTGTGTTCTAAGGGGTTATTGGCATATAAGTAGAATAGATGTTAGGATGTGAGAAGAGTTGGAAGACACCGTGGAAGTTCGTTAGATTATGCGATGAGTGCTTGAAAGAGTAAGGTCTGACTGAGGAGGAAGTGGATGATATTTTGTATGAGAGGTGTGCATGGAAGAGGTTTCTGACTCGGTGCGTATCATCCAATAACTAATATTTATATGTAGTTTAATATAATATTTATTTATTCGCTGCAATTCATAATAGTGATATCTCAGAGTTGCATGTTTAGAAAGATGGGTTTCATTTGATGTTCGACGGGAGTTATTTAAGATGCTCGTGAATCACCGGAGCATCTTCCAAATGTGCCTAGTCCTCAATTTGGTCATGTTGCTGTGAGTCTTCTACCAAGTTGTAAACAGTGACTGAATGTGATGGTGCAGCACATAACTACTTATAAGTGACTTTGCTATAAGTGACCTCATAGGCTATAAAGGGGTGGAAGATGTTTTAATTCAATGCGTTGAGTTGTGCCAACTCCAATTTGCTGGAAAGTGATTGTGGCTCAATTCTTTAAGTCTTAAATCCTGGGTAGTGATTTTCTGCGTAGCATAGTGTACTAACGGTATACTTTTAACTGTGATCAAAGCGGTGCTCGCTGCCTCAGTCTGCCTGGTTTGAATTGCTTCCTTGCACGGAGTTTTTCGAAAAAAGGTAATAAAAATATTACTACAAGGAAAAATTATTCCGTTTTCTCTTTCAATGTGATTTGATGGATTCATTTTCATCATTCTCTCGCGCTACTTTGAGAGATATATACATATATAAAGCATATATATATATATATATATATATATATATATATATATATATATATATATATATATATATGTATATATACTTTATAAGGGGGCCATGTTGAATATAGGAATGGTGATATTCAACAGCAGAAAAGGTATTGTTCAACTTCTTGATGGTACATATAGAGATCAATTTTACATAAGGATATTTGATTTCTAAACGAAGAAGGTGTGAAGAGTAGCATAAACAAAAACACTGGAGCTGACTTCTAAAGGATTAAAAACATTCCTAGCCCTAACGTCCCCAGCTGCCTTGATCAGCGCTTGAATAACTTTCACACACTTTTGTTTCAGATATATTCACTACATTCAGGAGAAAATGTCCTCCATGACCACACATTGAGCTACTTACTTGAATACTCATTCAACAATCTTTCAACATTTTTTAAGTCTTTCTTGCGCCCCCGTTGAAGCCTTTCAGAGTTCCTATGTTTCCCTCCCTTAGCACCCATTGAAACATATCTGAGTTCTCATTATTTCCACCCTTATCGCTCATTGAACACTTCCTGAGTTCTCATGGATCCATCCTTTATGACTCTTTGAACTTTTCTAGAGTTTTCATTGTTCCACTACTTAGAACCCATTAAACTCTTCCAGAGTTTTCATGATTCCCTCCCTTATCGCCCATTGAACCCTTTCTGAGTTCTCATGGTTCCCTCCATTATTGCCTATTGAGCCCTACTTGAGTTTTCATGGTTCCCTCCCTAATCGCAAATTTAACCCTCTCTAAGTTGTCAGGGTTCCACCCCTTATTGCACAGTCGTGGTATAGGAAGGACCGAGTGAGGGGAAGAGATGGTACGTATGGGTTGTTTTCATACTACAAAAAAAGACTCCTTGACTAACGTTATACCTCTCTAAGAGCATGTTTGATTATTATTATATTGATTATTGACTTCTTTAAACCTTAAGGGTTCTTCGTGCCATACCTAGCGATTCAAGAATAGAATAAAAAAAGGTTCAAACAAACTAAAACTTTAATTAAAACACAAAAACAAAATAAAGATGAACCACAGAAATATTACGAACTAAATACACAGTAAGGAATTCAATAATTTCTAAGTAAGGCTTTCTAACTTCACCTACTTGACATTAAAAAAAAAACAAATGCTAACGGCCTTTACAGGCCGCAAATACCTTTGTGGATACCCCTTGGAACAGGTTTGAGTCTGATCTTGAACTCAATGAGCTACTTTACCTCGGGAATGTTATTGTCTCGAAGACGCGTGCCGATCGGCCAGATGGAGGTTGTGGACGAATAACTTGAAAGCCACAAAGGATTTTGGCGAATGTGGCAGCTAGGCAGCCCCACACCTTCGTCAGGAAGGGATATAAGCACGGGATAGTGAAAGAATGTTCCTTTCTCCTCTTCTGAAAAATCTGGGGAGTAATTCGCACTATCTAGCGATGCGCTGAGGCTTGAATACTCTGACTCAGGAGAGTGCTGGAAGGAGTGGACTCGGAGGGGTCTTGTTCAAGGGTGAGGACTATGCCTGTGCTTTAGGATGCAGCAGGATAGAAGGGGTCTCTCTGACGAGATTAAGTTGAACTTGGTTCTTAAACCAAGTTAATTTGACGTTCGGTGTGACCTCCCGGGAATGGGCTAGAGGAGGAGCTTTTTCTTCTTCGTTTCGTTATTTCTCAAAGGCAAGGACTATCTAGATGCGTTGTGCTACACTAGGATAGGAGGGGAGAGGGAGGGGTCTCTGACTAGATTAAGTTGAAGTTGGACAAGAATAAGGTTAAAGTTAGGTTTGGTAACCAAGAAATAGCTCGAGGATGAGCTGCTTCTTAGTCCCTTTTCTTTGTAGCCCGGCCTCTCTTGCCGGGACTTTGTAGCCTTGTTGACTCACGTGTCCTGCCTCGTTTTCCCAAGTTTTTGGTATATATACTGTCGCCCCACTGGGATAAGGGTAGGAGGGAGGGGGGCTTTTGAATGAGCTGCAGAAGGGTTCTTACTCCAACGGTTTTTCTCTGCAAGTCTTACCTCTGGTGCTGCTGGGCCTTTGAGCTTGAGAGAAACGCGTATCCAATTTCACACTTGAGGTAAAATTGAATACACACTCGTAGGGGAGATCTTGCAGTTTCAACCGTGCTGCTTTTCATAGGAACGAGATTGACCCAAGGTGCCTACACGTCCCGGATGTTTTGCGGTCAACGTCACGTGTCTCAACTGAGAGAGGAGGGAGAGGGTCGATTAACCTACAAACCTCCCTTCGAAGAACTTAATGGGCGAGAGAGAGGGGGACTCCAGTGAACCACAAAACAACCAACTCAACCTAGTCGTCAAAAGCAAAATTTCATGTCTTTGAATCTTCGCTTGATTATCAGGACTAACTGTGGTCAACTCAACTCTTACCTTACGTTCTTTTAAACTTGGGCGCACATGCGGGCGCGTACAAAGACATGGGGTCAAAATAGGCCTCGCGAGCCTACTGTGGGTCTGATTCACAATAAAATTTAACGTACTCAAAACACAATTTAACCTTCAAACAAAACTAAAACCTTCATTGATTACACCCCTCCCCCCCAAAAAAAAACTCGCTTCTTCCTTACATTTCTAAATTTTTGAGAACTTAATCCAAACGATAACTATTAACACGCAAAACCAATGAAAACATGGTTTCACGCTTACTCTGTGCTGAAATAACCCTTAATGAGGTTATGACTCAGGTTCTAGAGCTGGTTTACTTTATCGGCCCCTTCGATATAGCCTATATTAAAATGGTGCTCTATGACCATTACCTTAGCGCGCCTTAGTCGGCCGTTTGATTTATTAGGACTACCCAAGTAAGTCACAAAATGTTAGTGGTACTCCAACCTACGCGAACTACCCGTATTATGGTACTTGGATAATTTCAAACTAACTCTCATGACTAGATGGAGGAAAACTACTAGGGGTAGGGGATACTCATTATCCTCGTCTACCATCTGACTAGGTTTACCTCGGTGTATCGCATTAACACTTCTTTCATCCTTCATTGTCACTCCACTTGACTGAGTTCTCCTCGTAGGTACTTCGTTAGGCACACCTGCTTGTACCTCTTCATTACTTACTTCTTCCTCCATCGTTACCCCCTTTGGCTGTGTTTTCATCGATAGTACTTTCCTAGGTCCAGGCCAAGCTAAAACTGCCTCGACCTCCATTTTATTCTTGATAGAGGCTCTTTCAAGTGCGAGCATTCTTTCTTTTTCTTCTTTCTCTTCTCTTTCTGCTTTCTCAAGTTCTCTTTCTATCCTCATTCTTAGTTCTTCTGCTTCTCATTTCAACTGGATTAATCTTTTGTTTGTTTTACTTCCCCTCGGTATTCTTCATTCTTCTGTTTCTTCTTCCATTTCTATTCTCAGTTCTGACAGGGCGTAGGCATCCATATCGTAGCCTTCAAGTCTCAGAATTTTGGCTTGTTTGTATAATCTAGCGACCGAATCCATTTTGTGTTTGTCTGTTCGTCCCAAATCTCACCGATATGCTAAAGGTACTTACGCAACAATTTACCAGGTAGCGCGCTACCTAACTTTCCCCTTAATCCAAATACTAGGCTGATTGGAATACAACTCCCCTAACAGATTATTTAATACCGGTGACAAATTTATACCGATCTTGTTATGTTGAATCTTTCCTCGAATGCTTGGCACACCTTTACTCTTCTTGAAGGAAATACAAGGCACAACTTCTACTGAGCTCTTCTAATACCCATAAAACTTGACACCAAGTATTTATGTCGTAGTATCAGAAGGACCCCACACACCTGAGACCAAATATTTAATGTCGTGGTATAGGAAGGACCGAGTGATGGAAGGAGTTGGTAAGTATGGGTTGTTTACGTACTACACAAAAAAGACTCCTTGACTAACGTAAAATGTCTCTAAAAGTGCTATATCTATTTGATTATTATTACCTTGATTCTTGACTTCTTTAAACTTTAAAGGTTCCTTGTGCCAACGTGGCTATTCGAGGCTAGAATAATTTTTTTTTTTGACACAAACTAAAACTTTAATTAAATACAAAATCAAAATAAACATGAACCACAGAAATATTACGAACTAAATACGCAGTAAGGAATTCAATAATTTCTAAGTAAGGCTTTCTAACTTTACCTACTTGTCATTATAGTGATGGTTCACCCACCACTCACTTCAATTTAAAAAAAACAAATGCTAACGGCCTTTACAGGCCGCAAATACCTTTGTGGATACCACTTGGAACGGGTTTGAGTCTGATCTTGAACTCAATGAGCTACTTTACTTCGGGAATGTTATTGTTTCCAAGACGCGTGCCGATCGGCCAGATGGAGGTTGTGGACGAATAACTTAAAAGCTGCAAAGGAATTTGGCGAGTGTGGCAGATGGGGGAGGGGGCCACACGCCTTCGGCAGGAAGGGATATCAGCACGGGGTAGTGAAAGAATGTTCCTTTCTCCTCTTATGAAAAATCTGGGGAGTAATTCGCAATGTCTAGCGATGCGCCAAGGCTTTAATACTTTGACTCAGGGGACTGCTGGAGGGAGTGGACTTTGAAGGGTCTTCTTCAAGAGCGAGGACTATCCCTGTGCTTTACATTGGAGCAAGATAGGATGGGTCTCTCTGACGAGAGTAAGCTGAACTTGGTTCTTAAACCAGGTTAACTTAACGTTCGGTGTGACCTCCCGGGAATGGGCTAGAGGAGGAGCTTTTTCTTCTTCGTTTCGGTATTCCTCAAGGTCAAGGACTATCTAGGTGCGTTGTGCTACACCACGATAGGGGGCGGGGGGTTCTCTGACTAGATTAAGTTGAAGTTGGACAAGTTAAGTTAAAGTTCGGTTTGGTAACCAAGAAATAGCTCGAGGATGAGCTGCTTCTTAGTTCCTTCTCTTAGTAGCCCGGCCTCTCTTGCCGGAGACTTCGTAACCTTGTTGATCCACATGTTCTACCTTGTTTTTCCCAAGTTTTTCGTATATATACCGTCACCCCATTGAAGTAGGGGTAAGGGGTGGTGGCTTGTGGACGGGCTGCCGGAGGTTTCTTACTCCAACGGTTTTTCTCAGCAAGTTATACCTCTAGTGCTGCTGGGCCTTCGAGCTTGAGAGAAACACGTATCCAATTTCGCACTTGAGATGAAATTGAATACACTCTTAGGGGAGATATTGCAGTTTTTTTCGTTTTGCTTTTCATAGGGACGAGGGGCGAGGAGCTGTGGTTACGAGATTGACCCAAGGTGCCTACACGTCCCGGATGTTTTGCGGTCTCCGTCCCGTGTCTCAACTGAGAGAGGAGGGAGAGGGTCGATTCCCCTACATGCACAATATACCATTCCTGAATTCTCATAGTTTAGTCCATTATTGCCCATTAAACCGTTCCTGAGTTCTCATTGTTCCCTCCCTTATGTCTCATTATACCTTTCAAGAGTTCTTATGGTTTCTTTCCTTGTCGGCCTTTGAACCGTTCCTAAGGTTTCATGGTTCCCTGCCTTATCGCCTAGCAAACCCTTCTTAAGTTCTCATGGTTCCCTCCCTTATCCTCCATTGAACTGTTCCTGACTTCTCATGGTTTCTTTCCTTATTGCCCATTGAACCTTTTCTGAGTTATCATGGTTCCCTCACATATCGCCCATTGAGCACTTCAGGAGTTTTCATAGTTCCTTTCTTTATCGCCCTTTAAACCAATCCCTTGTTTTGGCATGGTTTCCTCCCTTATCGGCGGTTAAACCGTTCCTGAGTTAGCATGGTTCCCTCTCTTATCACCCATTAAACCATTCATGAGTTTTCGTGGTTACATCCTTTATATAGCCCATAGAACCCTTCCTGAGTTCTCTTGGTTACATTCTTTATATAGCCCATAGAACCCTTCTTGAGTTCTCATAGTTCCTTCCCTTATCGTTCATTGATACCTTTCTGAGTTCTTATAATCCCTTCCCTTATTGCGCTAAGCATACCTTGAGCCTTCCTGATTCTACCCGTCTTTAAAATTGAAAGAAAACCGCGCCTCCCTTGATAAAACCTTTTAGAGGGACCCACTAAAATAGTAATATCCTTCCCTAAGATATTACTTTAGGAGAGAAAGCAAGCCGTCCCCTCCCCCTCCGACTTCACCCTTTTTGGACTGACCGCCCGTTTACTGAGAAATTCACACCGAGGCATGACGTTATAATTGAAGGCTATCTCCCTGCCGTCTTAATCTTCCCTTCTCCCGAGTCGGGAGATTGTTCGTCTATTTGTAGGTTTGCTTCCAGAAAACTTTTATAGCTCCAGCTTCTGGTCGTTCCTTCAAACCTGCTGATACCGAGCTCTTACACATCGTCGTAAGGACACGCTCTGTTGCCCAAGCCGATAATAAAAGTTCGAGAAGGTCCCTCTCTCTCTCCATGTTTTGGAGAAATCCAGGTATATATGCGCCCTATGAAGGATTACCCGCATATTCGGTTAGACGACCCTTCCCCGAACAAATGATCTCTTGAACGACGCTCTCGCCCGAAAAGTGCTTAGTGACGATCGAAGGCCACAGAAGAGCTGGTCATCACACTCGTCACTTTGAGTCAGGGAAAAAAGTCTCTTGTGGCAACGTCAGCCTTTCTCAACCGACTTCGGATCAAAGATTGGAGAAGCCGTCCTCCGAAGTTCTTCTGGTGACCTCTTGAGGACGAAAAGGCCCAATAGCTCGCTTAATCCAAGTTTGGAGAAATCACACCCCCCTCCGAAGCTCTTCTGGTGACCTCTTGAAGAGAAGAGGCCCAATAGCTCGCTCAATCCCTCAGAGTTTGGAGACGTCCCCCCCCCCTCTCCGAAGTTCGTCCGGTGACCGCTTGAGCATAAAAAGCCCGCATCTAAGTAAATCAGAGTTTGGAGAACGTATCATCACCCTATTCGGGTTCCCGTCTACACCTGAGAATAATCAAGGTCACTAAGGCCTCTCCCCAACCCCCCGAGTTCGCCCCGCTTTACTATCGAGGTTCAAAGGAACTGAAACTCTCACCACCCTAAATCCTCCATTATAATCATTTAATAACCCTTGTTATCCGATCATTATTTGGATCATAATTCCGTCTTATTCTTGTATATATATATATATATATATATATATATATATATATATATATATATATATATATATATATTTATATATATATATATCTAGTGTATATTAAAATCTATTCTTCTCGTTTTGTTTCGAATATTCCTTGGTCACGCAGTTGCAACTAACTATTCAAATCGCACTATTAGAACAATAAAATTTGTTGCCTTGCTTAGCCATCCTGAGAGCCTGTGTGCGTATATCCCCGTACACTTGGCCATACTTCAATACACCTTGTACCTTCTCTATACTCTACATATACTAAATGTTTTACAGTGATTTACTTGCAGCTAAACAGCTAGTAACTTAGAGTACTTTTTTACAGCAATAATGCATACTCTTTTATTTTAATACGTCATGTTACTTTAATATGTAATTATTATTTTGCTTTGAATAAACTTTGAGTTTCCTAAGAACAATAAACAACCAGCTTTCTTATTTTCTAATTATTCACATTAAATTTTGCTCGATAACGTTTCGTCATTTTAATAACATCCTTCTTAAACTGAGTATATTAATTATTCTAAATAGTCACTTGTTAAATGGTGCTGCATTAAATGCAAGTATAATGAATTATCATATATATATATTTATCGATTAAACAACAGATTTAGGGAATAAGATAGGTTTGCTTCATAGTTCCGTATGTTATGTATGTGACATTTTATTGTCTCGCTACTTTTCTCTTGCCTTTTCCTTTCCTTTCCTTTCCCCTTCGCTCCCGGGCGTGAACTATATGCCTCAAGCTTTAGAACTCTCGGACGGTTATATTAATTTCATTGATTGTATTTTCTTTCCCAGTCCTTTTAGGTTCCATGGAAATAATTTTTGTTTGGTTTACATACATATGATTAATATTTTTTCTCAATTCAGCCCTTAGTTTATTGCTTATTTTCCAAGCCTGCTCGTTTAGTACCATATTATTCTTGTTTTTCGCTCTTTAGAACTGTATAAGACATGTATGTAAGCCAGATGTAGTGAGTTTCCGGGAGACAGAAGCAGTAGTATTTCCATAAAATTGTTTATAGTATTTTTTTATTTTTTTAAGTTAATATTGAAAAAATCTAGTTAAGTGAGCTTAGTCATCATTTTTGCTAAGCTTGATGGGCTAACAATTATCTGAATTATATCGGGAGCTAACTGAACTTTTTTTAGGACGTGTATATAAACAGATTAGTGCACTCTTAAGAGGCAAATCCCTGAGGTAACCTTTCTCTCGGAATGAAGTAGGGCCTTTCACGTTTTCTGATTAATATAAAAGCTTTCCTCTTAATTATGATACTGCTCAGGAATCTTACTACAACTTATTTTCACGTAGCCAGACTTTACATAGCTTATCACATACCAGTTTGACATCTATGGTTATCACATCTACTGCATTTCTTTCTTGTTTGGCTTTCTAAATATTTTCCTTAAAAAAGCTCAGAGCTATCTGAGTTCACCTTATTCTGTGATACCCATAATGCTGTTCGCTATACTTACCGTTTTTTTCAATAAACTAGCGGCCATAATATAAGGATCAGTAAGAACAAGTGTAGTATTTAAATATTTATTATATAAGTTTAACAAAACGAGGAGTCTATACTCATACAAATATTTAGATATATCTATCTCCCGTAAAAAATTTAAGTACAAGGATTAAGTGATAAGAAGTTATGATGAAATAAACAAACTATCTTCCAAATTGCAGCGGCTAAAAGTTAACCCAGAGGGCAATTCAAATTCTGTGAGAGTAACTACTGTAGGAAGGTCTAGAAGTGTTGTCAAACGAAATGTAGCTCGTTTTAAGTCATGAGGATTGACAGCTGCTAAACCCAATACCGGTAAGACTCGTAAAACGTCACCAAGACAGGATCGTATTATTGTAGGATGTCACTACTATAGGATAGGTTTAAGACTGCTGCTGAGATATCCCGCTAGTTCAGCTCCACCTCCGATGTCAACGTATCACGCAAAACAGTTTCGAGGAGGTTACGATGCTCTGGGTTGCTTGGTCGGGCACCGGAAAAGAAACCTCTGATGTCCAATAAGAATCAAAGAGCCGACTTTCATTACGCTCAGGAACATGTAGGGGGCACAGGCTTATTTTAGCGATGAATCGAAGATTAATGTGATTTGTTCTGATGGCAGGATGTAAGTTCGACGAAGATGTGGCGAAGGGTTATCTTCTGCATGCGTGAAAAAGACGGTAGAATATGGAGGAGGCAGTGTGTCGTGGTATGACCATGCGTACGCGTTTATAGGCACATTAGCCTACTAGCCGACTAAAACATGGCTTCACCTGGGGATGGTTCTAAGAATGCTTTAAATACACAGTTGTTAGGACAAAGAATATTCAAACGCGGCTACAAAAATATACTTTAATAGGACTAAAGATTACATATAAATATAGGGCAAGTTAAATGGCAATGCAATTAAATATTGAAGGTTCACTGCCTAGATAATTAACACTATCAATTAAGTTTGAACCAAGGGGTAATTAATTAAGTAACGATTTTACAATTATACAAGTTCTAGAGGACAGGAGATCCTTGAGGTTCGACGTGGTAAAGGTGGGAGCAACGTGACGAAGCCGGGGTTAAATCCCTTTTACCTTGATGTGCAGGAGTAGGACCAGGCTGGTAAGTTCGACCTTAAACTTGTTGGCGTTTCACGGGAAGCTCAATTTAACTTCGGGAAACTGAAGTTGGAGGCCTCTTATCCATAAGAGGCAAACGGACCCTCAAAATTCGAAGACGTGGTGAGAAGGGTCGAAGCGCACCTAAGTATCTCTACTAATAACACCGAGTGACGACTAGCGCTTCCTTGGATCTTCGACAATCACTCATTTCTTCTCTGTACGAGAAGGTAGTCGATTCCCTCTCGACTAATGAATACGTTACGGCTAACATACTGGACGGCGGATTCAGACACAATCTGCATGAGAACTTCGAAGTCTCGAATATATACTCTGAAATTATCTAGACGGGGAGAGAGATTCATCGCCAACAGACTTCCTTAATTGCCTTGGGTCGTGATAATGGCCCATAGCGAGAAGTCGAGATGCCCTCTTAATTGTCTTTCCATTGTGATAATTTTTGCAGTCTATATGACAGACGAATTTATAGCGGTCAACGTCGAACTGGGGAAGTCAAGGCGGTGTTGGGGGATTCCTTCTCTCTCACATTCTTCCACAATTTGGAAGAATGTTTGTTTATTTCCTCATAAATTACGAAATATTTAATCCATTAACTTGAAATTGTCACAAAAGAAATATATTAGATTTATCTAAATATTATTAGAATAAATTGTCTCAACGTGTTGTTAAACTTCTCTAATAAATATTTAAAAAGATTTTATTAGGTGTTCAACTCTTTTGCTTGATTTGAGTCTGATTTAAAATATTTTAGTGTCATTGCAAAATTTACATTAAATAGGGGCACTGTATTTATTTTTATCTGGATTTTTCGACTCAATCTAAAATTTTATTCATGGCTTCTTTACATACTGCTTTATTGAATTTAGATTGTATGTATAATTTTTTTATTATTACTGATTTTTTTATGTTATGCAAGAGTTACTTAGAGCAAATCTTGTTGCTCTGTGAATGACTGTCAGATGAGTGATATTTATAAAAAATTTTAGGGGAGCAAGTAAAATATAAGTAAACTAACTGCTTTCAATTTTAGCTTTCCAAAGTCTCTTGTTTATTTTTTTCCATTTTGTTCCATATTCATTTTAAATTAACTTCAAAGATTATTAAATGTGTACCTTTTAGTTCATTCTGCTGCTAAATTCCGAAATCTTTTTCCTCACAGTCACGTAGTGAAGAGTGGGAGGTCACAAGCTTTTTAATTTTATATATATATATATATATATATATATATATATATATATATATATATATATATATATATATATATATATATATATATATATATAAGTGTGTTGTTTAATAAGTGTCTAGAATTTCCTGTTGATGGAGTTCTTCGGGTTGAAGGAAATATATCTCAATAAACTAGTGTTCTGAGATATTTCTGTTTCATTTTGTTTGGTGAAGAATGAATATGGAGATGAAAGTAAACATAAACTTCCTATGTCCTAAGTGGCAGGTTGTTGATAAACTAATTACTATGATTGCTTTCGAATAGGGTATCCAAATACTTTTCTCATAGTTTTTCAGGAAATTCTACAATATTCTCATGATTTACAAATTTTCCTACGAGATAACAAAGTTCATTCCTTTCAAGGATATATCTTTACTAGGAGTAAACAACTTTCATCCTTAGTCAACCCGTTATTGCCCAAAGTCAGAGGTTTGTTAATATGCAAGTAAATTCTCTACTGATGAGATCGAGCTTTTTATTGCTTACAAAGACTATCAAAATATTTCCCTAAGTCTTTCCAAATATGCAATAAAACGATAACAATAACCAAGAGGAAAAGAAAATACGTATATAGAATATTTATGAACTATAAAAATTATGTGATTCCTACTAAGTGATATAATGACTCGGTTGAACAAGTAATTCCCTTCAGAGGAAAGTTGGATGGAATCTGTTAATTCCGCCTTAACTATTTGGCGCTTCAGTCAGCTATTTCGGGTATACATAAATTCTGATTTTTTGACAATTGCTTTTTATAATTATTTTAACTAATACGTTTAAATAAAACATTGATTTAACTAAATAATGACTAGATTATAGTATTACAATTAGGATAGTTAATTATGAATGTAATATGTTATAATTAGGAATATTATATGTGATATTCGTTAATGATATATGTTAATATTCGTATAGACTTTAACCGAGATGCTCCGCTAGTTTACTCTTAAATACAGTTAAGGATGGTTATCCCAACAGGCATCACGCTTACTGAAAAATATCGCCTGCGTAATTTTGTCTAGCTGTGGGACAGGAATTTTCTGTGAGAATTACCGCGGGTCCTAGATTAAGTCTGGAGGGAAAAAAACTTACAGGGTTTCACAGGAGATATGTCATTGAAAATCTTCCAGAATTTAATTATTTTAGCTTTGAGCAGCCTGCCATGCACGGAGAAGAGACCCAAGGAATAGAGACGGGAGGCATAGTCAAGATGCGAAAGTCCAACAATTTCCTTAGTTCATCGTTGTTGCACTCTCTCAAGCATGTCAGTAGTGCCTATATACCCTCTCTGCCAAACAAATGAGCTAAATTCTAGCACAAGATGGGTATGGGAGGTAGGAAGAGATTTCATAAACTCAAACTCACGGTTAACTGTGCTCTTAAGTGAATTCGACGCGATGCCTGAAGCTTTATTTGAAAGAGAGCATATATGGAGATAAAATTTTAGTGAAATATCCACTTGAACACCTAAATCAGATGCTGATTGTACAAAATGTAAGAGATTACATCTAATATATTATTCAGAGTATGGGCAAGGAGTAGGAGCAGATCTCCGCTAGAAACTATGAACACAAGTCTTGTCTGAGTTCAGCCTGAGACCTCATAACTCCGCACGCGGCACCAGTAACTCCACATCTCTGCATGGAAGCGATATCTAACAAGGTAAGAGAAGGTATAAGTATATTAATCTGTTGATATATTTTCAGATCATAAGCGAGACTTCGTATTTACAGGTCAAACGATGAGCCACAATGTTAATATAAATTATAAATAGGGTTGGTCCGAGGACAGACCCCTGGAGAACTCCACTAGTTACATGAGTAGAATCCCTCTCAGAACCCCCAACCACAACCCTTATTACTCTTCCACTCAGAAATCCATATATCCAAAAGAGTAAAGGATTCCCTATATCAAGTTGGAAGAGCTTGCTTATCATGAAATTATGATTGACAAAGTCGAACTCCTTAATAAAGTCAAACAATATGGGGTCGACCATGTGCCTTCGATCGAGCCAACAGGTGACTTCATCGCATGTTGCAAGGATCTGAAGCCAGACTGGTTAGGAAAGATGTCAAATTGTTCAAAGTAACGAAAAGTCAAGACTTTTTTTTGGAGATCCTTCTATTAGCAGGTATGTCGCATTCATAATCTTTATTTTTTCTGCACTTATTATTTTTTACCCTAATGAAATGAATTTCCCTTTATACGTCCTTTCAGTTATCCTTCAAATTAAATTGAAGCTTCATAGGAGAAGCCCTAACCAATATTTATCCATATATATATATATATATATATATATATATATATATATATATATATATATATATATAATATTGAGGATAAATCCCAGAGCCACGAGAAACGGATGCAGCATCTTTTGATTTTTCACTACGTTTCGAAAACTACACGTTTTCATCTTCAGGCTAGAATAAGTTTACAAAGTTAATATATATGAAGAAAACTTGAAAAATGCCAACAAGATATTATTTTAAAGAGTGATCAATTATAATATATCAGTAAAATGTTCTATAAGTTAAAATTTTTAAATATGACTTAGCAACAGTTAGATTTGTCTTAAAACCGACTCAAAAATGGCTAATATATACGAAGAAGACTTAAAAAGGCCCAAAAGATATTATTTTAAAAGGTGACCAATTATAAAATATCAGTAAAGTACTATAAGTTAAACTTTTTGTTATTAAATATGACTTGGCAACAATTAAATTTGCTTTAAGACTGACTCAAATATTGGTTAATAAATTTAAGGATTATTGCAGAAATTAATTACAAACTATAAGAGAAATTGACCTGGCATTATTTAAAGATAGTAAATTTATATTTTGTTTTTAATTTTGTAAAGACTGTCTGAGTTAAAAAACATTTAATATAAAAACGGTAAATTTCGGTACTTACTAAAGCAGATCCATCCTAGAGAGTGAATGGTGGGTTTAACAAGGGGCTAGTATTTATAGGTTACAGTGACGCTTGGTTTGTTAAAAGGCAAACCGGCTAACAAACTGTAGTTAAAATTAGTTAATTAATAATGATATTGCGCTTAAATCTTCATTGAGTGTAGGTTTGTAGTGTTTGATATATAGAGATTCGAGGGTTCTTAGGCAATGTTTGTTGTTGTTAAAGGCTAATACTTGAAAATTATCAATAGAAATGTCAGTTTTACATCTTATGGTGTGTTCTCTAATAGATGACTTTTCCTTTCTATTCAATATTTTGTTTGTGCGCCAACTAATTCCCATATGAGCAGAGAACCTAGCTCCAGGAGACCTAAGAGTGCTGCCAATGTAAAAGGCTCCAGTACAACTGGGACATTTAAATAAATAAACATTATCACTTCGGAACTCCAAAGAGATAGTATCTTTACTGTTAAAAAAACTTCCTATCGATAGTTTGTTTATAAAAACTATTTGTGGGTTGATTTGGGGAAAATATTTTTTAAAAATAAATAGGATTTTTCTTTTAAAAGTATCGTTTAAAAAACCCATCTCTGAAATTAGTAAATATATGGGCATTTTAAGAACTTCTATGCAGGGTTGAGGGGGCCAATGAGATTATCAAATAGCTTTTTTAAAACTCTATCATATAGGTCAGAAGGAAATAAATTTTTTTATAAAATACTTCATAAGAGAAAGAAATTCATTTATGTAATCTCTTCTGATAAGAATCAAGGAACATATATGGAATTTTTGCAACCTGAGGAAAATGTAAGAAATTTTACGCCTAAGAATGCAATGATTTATTTTGAAAAGGCCATGATAAATTCTTTAAGAAATAACTTTTCAGAAACTGAAGTGAAAGGGTCTTTTTTCCATTTATGACAGAATATTTATCGAAAAATTAGAGGAGCACGGATTACATGAAATATATCAAGATGACAGTGAATTTGCCTTCAAATATCGATCGATGCCTGCTATAGTTTTTGTACCTCCGCAAAATTGTTGATTCTTGCGAACATGTAAGCGATTTAATATTTATATCAAGTTACATTATTTATTTACAAGTATATTTATTTTAAAGATAAAATGAGGTTTCAATTTAGATAGACAGACAGACTCAGAGAGATTCAGCAAGTTAAACAGAAACTAATATTTCTTCTTTTTGGGAAGATGAATATATTTCACCCTTTTCTATCTTCAGTTAATATATGTATCTGATTTATATAAATACAAAAATTACTATTTTATTAAATCATGTAACTCACAAAAATAAAATTTTTATTTTTATTTATATTGTCTTTCTTTTTCAAATTTTCGGAATAACTCATTTGCAGAAATGCCAAAGGCTTCCATTTTTCACAATTGTCATAGGTTGCGAGTTCTTTTAGGCAACAGATCAAAAATAATTATAAGAATAAAGTTTAGTTTTCCACAGACAAAAATTCATTTACTAATTTTTTGCTGATACACTTTTGCTTTGATAAACACCCCCGGAAAGCTAAGATCTAGCACCTCTACGTCCAATCCATCGATTTGGAAAGCGACTGTTCAAGTAATCTCGGACATTTAGAGCATAATGACATGGTGCAGCATCTTGTTGAAACACGACACTATCAACAATGCTATCATCAACCAGCTGTGGTTCTTAAAACTGTTTGACCACATCAAGGTAGGTGTTGCCTATCACAGATGCTTCATGAAAAAAGAATAGGTTATAAATTTTAAATTTGGTTATTCCATGCCACACGTTAACTTTTGGATAGTCTCTTTTCCATTCCATTGTGTCGATTAACTTTACCACATGTCTGGAAAATCTCTTCATCACTGAATAAGATATTACCTAATAGGTTTTCATTTTCAATTTGATCCACAAATTGTGCCCACCTTGCTGCTCGATTTGGATAATCTTCTTTATTAAGGAAGTGAAATAAGTGAATGTGATAAGGCTTTTTTCTTTCTCATCGTGTACGGATCCGTTTCTTTTAAATTTTTTCATAAGTGAATGGATCGGTTGTCTATAGGTCCAGGTTTTCAAAACTTTCTTAGGAACTTTTCTTGTAGTTATTAAATTTCGCTCCTCTGATACGAGCTATCACTACAAAAGTACGCTCATATGATTTTTCAATTTTATCAAAATACGCAGTCAATTTTGGGATACCCGATATAATTTCCTTCATAAGATTTTTATCCCATTCCTCTATTTATTCTAGACATTTCTCTCTTATATCTACTCACATATCCATTATTATCTCTTGCTATGATGGTTCCCTCAGCTTCTGTTACTGAACTTTGCACTTCATCCACTTTTCTCAAAATTGTTCCTTTTCTCCGTCTTATAACCAAATTAGGTCATTCTTCTATGTAAATTCATCTTAATTATCATTTTTCTTCAACCCTTCCTCTCAACTTTCACCAGGTTTTCTTCATACGAGTGGCGGTCAATAAGTTTTGCTAATGGATAGAGAAAAACAGAGGAAGGGGGATAGATGTTTGTGCGGGTGTTAGGACAAGTTATGACAAGTCAGGCCCTGCAGCCGCACGCTCCTGCCTCGTATATTTAAAAAGCAGTATTTGGTCGGAGATCGTCAGTCGCAAATTTTTCAACAATGGAGAAGGTTGAGCACCGCGCAGTGATCAAACTTTTGACCAAGGAAGGCAAGAATGCAAAAGAGATCCATGAACGCATGGTTAAAGAGTACACCGACACCGCTCCTTCCTATGCAAACATTGTTCGCTGGAATAGGGAGTTTCGCCATGGCCGTGAGTGCCTTGAAGATGACCATAGTCCAGGACGCCCATCAGACGTGACCAACGAGGAAAATGTGGCCCGTGTGGATAGGATGATCCTCGAAAATCGACGGGTGAAGGTCGAAGAAATCGAGCGAGAACTTGGAATATCACATGGAAGTGTTATCAACATCATCCAAGACAATTTGGCCATGAACAACGTCTCTGCCCGTTGATACCCTAGAAACCTCACGCCCCACGATCGACTTCAAGGTGCACAAGCTGCCCTGTGCCTGTACGGATTCGAGGATCTGGCCCCCTGCAGTCCAGATCTGGCCCCTAGCGACTACTTTTTATTCCGCCAGCTCAAGGTTGCACTGCGTGGACACCGGTTTGAGGACGATGAAGATGTCCAGCTCGCCTTCCAGGAGTGGATTGAACAGCATTCGGGAGATTTCTGGTTGTCGGAGATTCGAAGCCTAAGGGAAAAGTGGCGCAAGTGCATTGAAGTCGAGGGTAGTTATATTGAAAAATGATAAAACACTTTTCCTCCTATTTCGTTTTCTTATATCCGAATTGCAAAACCTATTGACTGCCCCTCGTATCTCTGCTGCGAATTGTATCACTTCCACTCCTACCTTTTCCATAGGCAGCACTATATAGTCATTTAAATCCATCTCCATTATTTACCAGTAGGTGAGAACCTTCACATGGACATCAAAACTTATTAATTACTTTGGGCATTATTTGTGGATTTCTTAAAACAAACAAACTTCTTAGTCTCCCAGTACCGCTTGTTGCAATGTGCTATTTTATTGCAACTAAAGAAGATCGAACGCATATTTGTAGAAAAATTCTTATTTCTGCTTATTTCTTATTAACTCAGATCTGACATTGAAGGTTTTGGGTAGGCGATAAGATCAATGGCATTTATTTCAAGATTTGAAACATGAGAGTATAAAGGAGAGCATTACAACAAGACCGATTGCATTTTGATAAAAAAAATCAAGAATACTGCGAAAACCACGAATATATCTAAGCAAAACTTTTTATCTGGTTCGTAGAAACGTAGAGTGGTGGAATTAGAGCTAGTAAAAAAGTATTAAACAGTTTCCGCAATTTTAAGATAAGGGCCCAATAGCTATCTAGATACTAGCAACCGGCATGGCGCGGCGATGGTTTTTAGCCTGTTGCCTTCCGAAACTAAGAAGTGTCATTCTTTTTAAGACAAAATAAGCAGGAATGATGATGAAAGCTCCCAACAGAAAAAATTTAAAATATATATTTAAATAAAATAAAGAAGGTAAAGGCGATGCTAGGTAAAGGCATGAAAAACAAATCATACATGGTCAATCTACTTCAATCTTTACTGGCACAATCAACTAAACATCACATTACTAGATTTTATATCAATTTTCTGTTTATTACTTCCCTATAATCTTATATTTCCATTAAATAAACAAATATTAACTTTCAAAGTTCATATTTTCTTGATTGCCTATCATTATACATTAAAGGAATGAATTGACAAAATACAATCTTGAACTTGCCAATTACTGGGTTGAATGTCACTTTGGGATACATCCTAATAGGCTATTGAACCCGGTATTTTAGTAAAGTTTACGCCCAAATTTGCTATTTTCCTTGCATCCGGCATAGTAATATCTCTTTCTCTATTGATCTTTCCAATTTTCGTGTTAGCTATGGATTTTTATCTCCATGGAGGTTTGAAATAGACACACGGTATTGAGAGACTAAGAAAAGATCTTATTTACCTTTTCCTCCAACTTCGAAAAGCTGCCACAAAATAAATCATATTTCTTACATTTTCAGCTACGTGAGATGTTCGACCATTTGTAATTGACTTAATCGAGCGTTTTAAAATATTCATTTAATGACGCCAAAGTAGAGAGCTCCCAGATACATGAAGGATACCAAATGAGAATCCATATTGTCTAGTTATGGTGTTATAAATTTCTTGTAATGGATTTCAGATGCGAATGTACCTTAAATGACATTGTTGTCAATGCCGAGGAAGTGAGAGAAAATGCTGAGAGAAAATGAAGGTTCTCCCCACCCACCTTAGCCAGAACAGAGAAGCAAAAAGGTACCTGGTTGTTCAAAAAAAAGTTCGCAACCAGAGATAGTTGAAAAAACTATATAAAATTTATCGCGCAATTAAACTCATTCGATCAATTCTCTCCATAAAACTTTCAAACGTAAAACAAAAAACTAACTAAGCGTTCCCCGTCTTGCGTATTCTATAAATGGAAGAATTTCACACTAAAGTTGTCCTGAACAACGGAAGTACAAGCTACCAAACCTGGTTCCCCCTCCTGTCCTGGCTAAGAGCGTAAAAAACTACTGATATTCAATTTTCTTGAAACGTTAAAGAATTTTGAGTACCGCTTTAGGTCTATTAAACAGTATCCTAGTCTTAAGCGAGAAGAGAGCGAGGTTTTGTGGTATACAAATTTAAATGCACCCATGAGGACTGCAAACCTCATACAAAGAACTAATATATAGTTTTGACCACCACTACGCCTAACAATGAACTTGCAAGGAGGAGAAATCAAAACACAGTAAAATGAACAATAGATTGAACAATTACAAGAGAGAACCAGGTTAAAAACACTACCATCCTCAGGGAAAAACTTGGATCTCCGCTGTCTGAAGAATCTGGAGGCTCTTTTCATCAAAGGGATAGGACGGCAACTGAATACACAGTGAACCAGCTCGGAGCGACGATTGCACCTTTTCTGCTAAAAGAAAAGTAAACCATACTCTCACTCCGACCTATAAAAGGCATCAAAGAACAAAGATGAAATTCATTCTTTGCTGCTTACCAAACAATTACGTCACCACTAAAGGAGGCAACGAGTTAAGAAACCTTCCATCAATGCCACCTCAACGATAACCAAGACTTCCGTCTGTTGATGCCTGAAATATGACAAAAAATCACGGCCTAAATATGTAAAAAGTTGAATAATTTAAATAAAACAAAATAAAATGGATCTTCCTCAGTTGATTTTTAATCTACAGCCTCATATAAAAACTGCATTCGACAGTTAGAACTCGCTAAAATAAAATTGGTAAAGTCGAAATACAACCTGGTCTTTGACAAAACATGTATATAAGAGAAGCTACTCCCATCAGACACTGATATATATATATATATATATATATATATATATATATATATATATATATATATATATATATATATATATATATATGTGTAAAAATCCCAAAGGGAAATGAAAGGCTGAATCCAAGTACTTTTGAACTTGTTACTTGGAATCCGCCTTTCATTTCCCTGTGGGGTTTTTAGAAAAATTGTTCGACTCACTCGCTACTTTTGAGTTTCTCATATATATATATATATATATATATATATATATATATATATATATATATATATATATATATATATATATATATATATGTCGTATAATAGGCTCTCGACGATATACCATATATAACTATTCGTTGAGGGAATTATTCTAATATTTCGAGTGCGTGGTAATCTGATTGACCGAGGTTAGTCCAAAAGGGAGGGGGGGCCTGGAGAGTCTTATTTATTATCAATATGCTTAAGAAGTGGAGCGGAGCACAATGATAAATAATATGGCTATGATTAATAAAAAAGAGTTTTATTAATTAAACTATCAACAACACACAAAAAAAAATGTTTACATAAACGGAGAATGAAAAAAGTCTTAGGAATATCTGACTTATCCGAGCATTAAGATTTGGAGAGATTTAAAAAGGTAAACAAATAAAAATTTAAGGGGGGGAAATCGTTCACTAAACGATTTAAAGCACAGGGTAGCGTTGAAAAAAGGTTAGATGATTAAAGGTAATGCTCAGCTTACGTAATTACAAAGTTTTGGGGCAGAGCAGGACGATGCCAAGGAATCTTCGGTCAACTGGCGATTTCCAGCAGAAGGGTTCTTCGGGGGGTTGTCCTTAACGACAGGAAAGGACTGTCCCTGAAGAGTGAGAGCAAAGTGGGGCTCAGAAGTACGAGCGATCTTTGTGACAGCAAATCGGAGATGTTCTAGATGAACAATGGAGGTTATTGTTAAAACCAAGCGTTCTCTTGAAGAACGTTAAAAAGGGGGGAATAAATTTATCCTGTCGTGATGTCTTGGGAACGAGAACCATTTCTTGACGAACGGGGTTTAAAAACAATGGCTGTTATAATGTTTTTCTCTTTCTGAATAACATGGAGGAGGGGGGAACCGTCTCTTGTCAAACGGGCTCAAAGAACAATGGCTCTTCTAACGTTGTTCTCTTTCTGAACAACAGGGGAGGCCTTGTTGACTTGGCGTCTCGAAGGCACGAACCTTGACACTTAAGGGATATTGTCCTCTCCTGGACAATAAGGGGGTTCTCGAGGTAGAGAGTTTCTAGGTGCACAAGGGAGCATAGATCGGCGTGATGCCTCGCGAAGATAACCTGGATCTGCTTCAATTGGGAAAGCTATTGTATAAGTACCCCGAGCCGTCTCCATGGCGTAGGGGATAATTGAGTGGAAGACTTCGGGGGAATGCCCCAGTCGCGCCTGGGAAAATACCTTATCTGCCTATAAGCCTAACTCAATCTGGCGAGATCGACGTATGAAGGTGAAACAGGGGAGTGAACCTCCTTGATTAAACATTTGCTATGGTGGGCCATAACGCGCTCTGCTTCCTCTCGCAGATGCACGTAGGTAGCATGTGTTTCTAACATGTGATAGCGGCTGAATTTATGCGGCCTCAGACCGTTCTATCATACCCCTCCATTTCAGCGGAAGTTGTCACTTCGAAAAAAAAGAGAGAAGGGACAACCACAGAGCTCCGTTTGGAGAACTCACTTTCTTGCATCGACCGTACCTTCATGCACCTAGCTAGTATTATCTCAATACATATGATTATGTTGATCATTTGATTATATGAGAAACTAACCTTTAATACAAACTTAACCATAAAAGAAACATGACACAATGAAATAATATAAAATTAGTGCATATGGGACAAAAAAAATCATACGTAATTTAATGGGTACAAATATATACACATACGAGAAAAAAAAATTAGACATTGAGCCACAAAATTCAGACATATACATTAACTAATTATATTACAGGAGAATCTAATTTAAGTCGTACAAGAAGTTATATACATACATGGAGATCCTAATCCTACGAATTACAAATTAATCTACACTATTTGGTAACGCATTCCTACTGAGTGCGTCAGCGACCTGATTATCGGAACCTTTTATGTAATTTATCTTAAATTGGTCCTCTTGCAGGAGTAGACTCCAGCGCATAATTCGGCCGTTGGAGTGTCGTACATTCCAAATATAGGCCAACGGGCGGTGGTCATTTCCTATCTAAAATTCTTTTCATATCAAATACATTTTAAACTTGTCAATAACCCAAATAATAGCTAGAGCTTCCTTCTCTATAGTGGCATATCTCTTTTCGCGGGGTAATAACTGGCGACTAGCATATGCAACCGGATGACTCGTTCCGTCATCCTCATATTGAAGGAGTACACCTCCAATGCCCTCGTTGCTCGCGTTGGTCTTATTTCCAAAGGATTTTTCCATGTTGGGCAACTTCCAAATGGGGGCAGAAATGAGCTTACTCTTGAGCTGGTTAAAATGAGAAACAGCGACATCATTCCAACGTAGTCGATCGGGGAAATTCTCTTTTAAAAGGGTGCTGAGGGGCGCCGAAATTGCAGCGAAATTCGGGACAAATCGCCGATAGTAAGAATCTGATCCTAGGAATGATCTTAATTGCTTCTTAGTATTCGGGAGGGGCATTTCAGCGATTGCCTTAATCTTGTCCTCATGTGGACCTAGCTAGCTTTGTCCTAATTTAAAACTGAAGTATTTTATGGTTTCGTAGGCAAAATGGTATTTGCTGGGGCCAATGGTGAGGCAATTTTCGCGCAGTCGCTCGAAGAGAGCTAATAGGGTGGTTAAATGATGACTCCATTCACGAGTAACGAGGTAGACGTTATCGAAGTAAAAGGAAACATTCGGAAGTCCATCTAACAACCTTCTCATGAGAGGGTTATAGTTACTACAAGCGGTCACGAGGCAAAAAGGAAGGCGCTTAAATTGCATTAAGCCTTTCTTAGTTGCAAAGGCGGTATATGCTTTCACATCGGGCCGGAGGGTAATTTGGTAATACGCCTTGCACAAATCAAGATCTGAGATGAACTTGGCGTCTTCAATGGGCTCGGCGTCGAACACAGTTACCGAATTTAACTTCCAGGAGGCGATGCACATCCGATAAGAGCCATCAGGTTTCTTGACCCTGACGATTGGGGAACAATAACTAGAGGTGGAAGTTTCTATTATATCTAAACTAATCAAATTATCAACTTCGGCGTTAAAAGCTTGGCGTAAATGAATCGGCATTTGATAAGGTTTTGAACGGACAGGTTCTAAGGTCGTTAATTTAATATCAGGCTCGAAACTAGTAGCGCATCCAGGCTTCTCTGAAATAACGACGTCGAACTGACATAATAATTCTTGTAGCTTACTCTTTTAATGTGGTGTCAGCTGCGCATCGATATCCAGGTCAGAGGGTTTAAAAGACTCGCCTGGCAGGGAAGGAAGAGAGTAATCGGCATCAGGTTGGATGCACGCAGTCTGTATGACATTAAGGGACTCCGCGGGGTAATCCTCTTCAAGCGCCGATGTTTCGTCCAGTGCTACGAATGTATCTCCATGGGCGCGTCGGTGGTCTTTTTTCAACAAGTTGACGTGGTAGAGCTTATCTCCTGCTGGGTTACCAATGAGGTAATCTACCAGTCCTCGTACCTCGCGGACCGAATACGGACCTTTCCATTGGATCAGTAATTTATTACTGGTTGTGGGAAGGAGCAGGAGTACTTCATCACCGGGCTTAAATTTCTGATCTTCGGACCTGACATCAAAATAGGTTTTATATTTCTCCAAATCGACATCGGCATTTTCAAAAGCGATGTTTGCGCATTTCGCGAGCCTCTGGCGTAGATCCAAGACATAGGCGTAGGATGACTGGAGTTCTTGATCCAGTTGAGGCTTGATTAGCAACTCCTTTAAAATGCTGAGTGGTCCGCGTATATTACGTCCATAAAGGAGCTCGAACGGGGCGAAGCCTAATGTACGGTGAGGAATTTCTCGATAGGCGAATAGGGCGACTGGGAGATATCGGTGCCATTCGCGGGGCTGCTTGGCACAAATCTTCTTAATAATGGATTTTAAATTTCCATTTAATTTTTCGCACATCCCGTTTGTCTGTGGCCGCAAGGGGGTGGTAAAAAGGGGCTTTACCATGAGCAGCTTCCCTACGTACTCCATCAACTCGGAGGTGAATTGTCGTTCTCTGTCTGAGAGTATTTCCTTGGGGACGCCTACCCTTGAAAAGATGGAAATAAGGGCCTCAGCGCAAGAAATACTATCGATTCAGCGATGAGGGACAGCCTCGGGAAAACAGGTAGCAAAGTCAACTAAGGTAAAAATATAACTGTGCCCTTCGCTCAAAGGGGGGTGGATAGGGCCAACCAGGTCGATGGCCACTCTATGGAAGGGTTCAGTTATGACTGGTCCCCTTTGTGAGGGAGCTGGTTTGACCTGCCCCTTAGCGGACGTCTTGGGACACACATCGCACGATCGACAATGCTTCAAGATGTCACCTGCAGTCCCGGGCCAATAAAAATATTTAAAAATACGCTGAACCGTTTGAATATGACTAAAATGACCGGAAAAGATGCTGTCATGAGCTATTTTTAGCACTATAGGTACATGCGATCGTGGAAGGCATAAGCCAGTTGTAACAGCGTTCTTACTGTCCTCGGCGGATCGGTAAGGTAGACCACTTTGCTGCAGGTACCTTATTATTTTGGGTCCACGGACAGTCTCCGTGTGCTTGTTTTGGCCCTTATCCCATAAGGGTGTTAGTGCCTTACACTTCTTTTGTGCGGACCTAATGTCCTGGTTAAGGATCTCCGAGAATTCTGAAGGTATCGGGGTTCTGAGGAAGACGGACTCCTGAGCTTCCTTCTTAGCTTGGCCTCGAGTAATGGCGGCCTGGGACACAGGTTCGGAGCTTATTTGAGGGCTCTGTCCTATAAGTACGGTCAAAATTTTATGGGTGCTGAAATGACTTCAGCCCAGCCATCATAATACTGGCACTGCAGGTAACATCTAACGACGGGGAATCGGATCGCCCGCCCAAGGTAGTAATGTACCACCGCAAATCTTTCGTGGTTAGGGTCCACTGGGGGGGAGGAGCTCGTTGGACACGATGAAACACGTGCATCCTATGTCTCTGACGAGAGTAGATACACGGCAGCCGTTCACGCTGCCCTCCTCAAATTTTAAAGTTCGCGGGGAACTTTTATCAAAAATAAAATTTACCTTGTGGCCTGACGGAGGGGGAGAAGTTGATGCTTGGGTTTGCACCACTGGGGAAGCCGAGGTGGCATTAATCTGGTGAACTTGGTTGGCTGGTCCGCTTTTAAGCCTAGAATTTTGTGTGCAATTCCAGCTCATGGGGTTTTCTACACCGCAGGTGAACCATATGATTGGTCGCTACGGTAAGAGTGATGGTGGAGAAATCCTAACGGGAGGTTTGATGTCCCGTTGTTGGTTTTGGGGAAGAAGTTTTGGGGTTTTACGGGGCCCGGAAACTTCGTCGGCTTTCCTGGGAAGGGGCGCGAATCCTTCCTTTTTTCCTGGTAGGGGGATTGGTGAGAATTTCGATTCTCCTTGGGGTATAAATTATGCCTTACGGCATAGACATCCGCTTCTTCGGTACACTTTTTGAAGGTTTGGCACCGACGATCCTTGAAGAACGCGCGGATCTCCGTTGGAAGAGACGCCAAAAATTGATCCCGCAACACGTAGTCAGTTAAGGACTCGTAGTTAGGATCATCCTCGGAGGATTCTAACCAGAATTAAAAATTCCTCTGAAGAATGTTTCCAAATTGACGGAACGTCTGTCCGGAATTAATACGACCTCCTCGAAATTCTTGTCGGTAGAAATCGGGAGTCATATTATGAGCGGCCAATAACTCAGCTTTTAAAGTGCTGTAGTCAATTGTACATTCAGATGGTAAAGATATGAAAAAGTCGCGCAATTTACAATTTAAAAGGGAAAGTAATCTTACTACACCTTCAGCCTCCAAATCCAGGTTATTGATCTCGATGATCTTTTCGAAGTGTGCAAAGAATGCTCCAAAATCCTCTCCATCCCTGAAATTGGGGAGCTTAAGTGGTTGATTGGCGGGGCTACAGAACGTGAACTTACCAATGGGGTTCAGCATTTACACGAGCCATTTCAAGCTGATGGTGAAGCTCAGCTTGTCTTTTCCGTTCCTCTATTTCTTCTCGTTGGATTTCTCTTTCTCTTTCTTCTCGTTGGATTTCTCTTTCTCTTTCTTCTCGTTGGATTTCTCCTTCTCTTTGCCTTTCTTCTCTTAAGTTTTCTCTTTCTGTTCGTTACTCCTCTTGAACGTACTCAATCAATTCTCTTCCGGAAAGTCCCAAGGATTCTCCTTGCGCTTTGAAGATTTCAAACTGAGTCATATTTGCATTTGGGGGCACAAGAGTCAACCAACTAAATTCCTTGCGATAAGAATTATGCCTTCTAGAGAATTGGCCTACCTAAATATGTGCACTGACCTATTCGTGATTGGTTTCTCGACCTAGATAACCAATGACTAAAATAACACAAAAAACACAAAGAAATTATTATAACAGTTCCTTAAGCTACTCCAGCTTCTTAAGTTTCAAAAAGGAGAAAGCAATCGTTAAAAAAAAGGGAACTACTATACTCTATTCTTATAACGAATATCTCTATGCTTCACTCGACTGATACAAGTGTTTGCAAAGATATAGCGTTAAACCTTAAGCACTTCATACCAAATTTAAATAGTATATATATATATATATATATATATATATATATATATATATATATATATAAAATATATATTTAGTATAATAGGCTCTCGACGATATACCATATATAACTATTCGTTGAGGAATTATTATAATATTTCGAGTGCGTGGTAATCTGATTGACCGAGGTTAGTCCAAAAAGGGGAGGGGGGGCTGGAGAGGCCTATTTATCTTCAATATGCTTAAGAAGTGGAACGGGCAAAAAGGATAAATACTATGGCTATCATTAATAAAATAGAGTTTTATTAATTAAACTATAAACAACACACAAAAAATATGTTTACATAAACGGAGAATGAAAAGGGTCGTGGGAATATCTGACTAATCCAAGCATTAAGATTTGGAGAGATTTAAAAAGGTAAAAAAATCAAAATTAAAGGGAAGGAATGGTTTGATAAACCATTTAAAGCACAGGGTAGCGTTAAAAAAAGGTTAGATGATTAAAAGTAATGCTCAGCTTACGTAATTACAAAGTTGTTGGGCAGAGCAAGACGATGCCAAGGAATCTTCTGTCCACTCGAGAATTCCAGCAGAAGGGTTCTTCGAGGGGTTGTCCTTAACGACGGGGAAGGACTGTCATCGAAGAGTGAGAGCGAAGTGGCGCTCGGAAGTACGAGCGATCTTTGTGACAGCAAATCGGAGATGTTCTAGATGAACAATGGAGGTTATTGTTGAAACCAAGCGTTCTCTTGAAGAATGATAAAAATGGGGGAATTAAATTATCCTGACGTCATGTCTTGGGAACGAGAACCGTTTCTTGACGAACGGGCTTGAAGAACAATGGCTGTTCTAACGTTGTTCTCTTTCTGAACAACAGGAAGGGGTGAGAACCGTCCCTTGACAAACCGGCTCAAAGAACAATGGCTCTTCTAACGTTGTTCTCTTTCTGAAATACACATGGGGCCTTGTTGACTTGGCGTCTCGAAGGCACGAACCTTGACACTTAAGGGATATTGTCCTCTCCTGGACAATAAGAGGGTTCTCGAGTTAGAGTGTTCCTAGGTGCACAAGGGAGGCCGGATCGGCATGATGCATCGCGAAGATAATCGGGATCTGCTTCAATTGGGAAAGCTATTGTATAAGTACCCAAAGCCGTCTCCATGGCGTAGGGGATAATTGAGTGGGGGACTTCGGGGGAATGCCCCGGTCGTGTTTGGGAAAATACCTTATCTGCCCATAAGCCTAACCCAATCTAGCGAGATCGACGTATGGAGGCGAAACGGGGGAGTGAACCTCCTAATTAAACATTTACTATGGTGGGCTATAACCCGCTCTGCTTCCTCTCGCAGATGCACTTGGGTAGCATGTGTTTCCAACATGTGATAGCGGCTGAATTTATGCGGCCTCAGACCGTTTTATCACACACATATATATATATATATATATATATATATATATATATATATATATATATATATATATATATATATATATATATATATATATATTGGTATCTTATGCAAAAAATGGGGAGGGAAAATAAGGAAAACCAAAAGTGGTACAATATTCTTCTTTACTGATGTTTCGGTCTTCTAAAGCATCCTCACATTAACAAGAAACTAAGACAGATTGTTTTTTTTGTGGAAGATGAAAGTTGTAGCAGCGGCTGTACAGCCCTTTTCCCCACCCCACCCCTAATGAGGAAGGTGGGAAAAGGAACCCCAGTTAACCACTCAGTGCTCCTAGGCCCCTTCCTCCCTTTGGTCTTACCATGCTCGCTTGGCTAGTGGAATAAGGAGTGGTAGGGACAGTAGATGGGGCAGTGGATGGAGGATAGGAGAATATTTAAAGCAGGCGAAAGGAAAGTTTAGTAAGAGAGCAGCCCCATATTCGTTGGAGCTACTAATTAAGGTGGAATCCGAAAAAAAATCTACTTTACCTTTTCTATTCTATTCTTTAACCGTTGCTCGACTGTAAACAATTGTATCTTCTGTAAAGTTGTCGGGCGAACAGACCAATCGCAGTTTTCTTTGATATTTTTTCATTCTTGTGTTTATTGTAGAAGTCACGCTATTATATGTAAGCATCGTTTTGCTTCTCTGTTATATTTATGGACTTCTGGGATTTTTCAAATATTACACCTGAGCACTTCTTTTTTCTTTGTTCTCTTTATTATTTCACTTTATACTCTCACTTCATTAGAGTTGGGCACTTTTAGTCTCAGTTTACTATAGTTAAGCAAATACAATAGGACGGATTACACTTTAGTTATCACTTCATTGATTTTCACCCTAGCTTACATTTGAGTAATCTAGTCACTTTGGATGTCAATTTGGTTAGTCTCATTTTTGGATCACTTAATTAGGTGTTTTTATTGTCTTGTTTAAATATGGTTTAACTCGTTCGGGTGAGCTCCATAAGAGCTAGTTTCCTGATCGGGTGGTTTTATTAGTTACATATGTGTACAATTTTGCTTCCATTGAGTTCTTCCACTAGGAAACGTTCTTCGTTATTAAGATTGAAATGACCGTTTTTGAGACGTGAAAACCAACATTGAAATGTCCTTTCTGGTAAAGCATTTTCTCCGTACACAGTACAAATATCGCGACGAGCTTTGGCTGCGTTTGCATTGCTCCCGTCTCGAATGAAAATGAATAAGAACAAGTGTCGAAAATGCGCCTTTCTTTCAACTTGACATTCCATTTTGAGGGTACAGAACAAAAATTAAATTAACACAACTTTTAAATAAACCGCAATGACTTATTTCCCATCTTCAAGACGTAGCCTAAGCAAAAGCCTAATAGTCTACGCTGTTAAGAGACGTAGCCTAACGTTTGCCAATTTTGCTCTCAGTATTCATTATTATTTCTTAATATGAGCACAAATCACGTGAACAAAACTTAAATCAACACAACATTAAAAAAAACGCAAGAACTTTTTCCTCAACTTAATAAGAATGAAAACAGCTGATATCTTATATGAAGGAAAAATGTACAAAATGTCTAAAAATAACATCAAAGTTTAGACAATTCACCAACGAGACAGGATTCAACGAATAATCTCAACCTTAAGATTACTATATTCAAACCGAAGAAGCCTTTTGAATAACAAAATATAAATATATATAGCATTGAGCAGGGCACCACTAATCTAGCTCGCCAATACCACTACTGCATATGATGTCAAAGTCAAGGAAAAAAGATATGCAAGAGTACAGAATAAAGTTTAAATATTGATAACTAACAAAAGAAAGAGATAAAGGAGAAAAATGAGCGACCTACACGTAGAGGTTATTTACCACCAATAAAAAAGTCGTCAGTAAAAGGGAAGGAGATTTATGGGATAAAATCAATAATCTCCCACAGATATTCACTGAACTTATCTATATCCCTAACGACCAACGCACTCATCTTCATTTTCAAGCTCAAGTCATCAGCTGAAGACAGCAGAAGAGCCCATTTATGCGTGATGAAATCAGGAAGAGTACAAAATGGAGCATAATAATTCGATGTAAAGAAAAAGAAGGAAAACCGAAAACGACAAAAAATAACGGAGAGAGACGAATTATCCTACAGGAATTATCTTTGAATAATGAGAACGGAATTTAACCAATCGAACTAAGAGAACCGAATATCATATATACAAGAATAAGACTACCGTAACAGAAAATGACGAACAAACAAACAACCAATGAAGGAATCAAAAAGAAAGAAATATAAAAAAACACGATAGAAAAAGAGGAAAAATACATACAAAGTATGAATGCTATTACACACAGAATAATAAAAAAAACATGGAAACAAATAGGAGGTGGAGAATACTCGGATCTTCCGATAGCTCTAAACCAGAGTAACCTAGTGAATGAGTGTAAAAAAGAAGAAGGAATGTTAAGTAAATGCATTATGGTAGTTCGGAATCAGCAGTTATACCTTGTTCTTTTGGCATGGATATTGATTTTTCACCTATGGCTACCGAGGTCCCTCATTCTGCCTTTTCACTTTCTATTTTATTTTTCATTTTTCTATCTTCTGCTATAAACTCTCTACGAAACCTTGCTCCACATTTCCTGCCGAGCATTTCTCCTTCGGTTCAATTCAGCTGAAGGTTAAAAGTGTGGTAAGATTCTCTACGAGCAAGTTAACCGCAGGCCTCCTCTTTTGTTTCTCTTCCCTCCCTGATGGCGTCGCGAGACAGAAAGGAGAAGGACTTGTGAGCCGTTTTTCCCTCAGTTAAAAAAAATAACTTCTCTGATTTACTAAGTCTGAACGCGTGATTGCTA